>CM066173.1:18252500-18852500 GCA_033629205.1 Lithocarpus polystachyus
ATCATAAGTTGATCCCACCATATTATAGCATAGTCAGTAAACTCAATCACAGCTAGTTTTACCTTTTTCTCCTCGGAGTAATTGTGGCACTCAAATATGAACTCCACCTTCTTCTCCCACTCCAAGTACGCTTCTGGATCATTTTTCCCTTGGAATGATGGTATCTTCATTTTTATGTTTCCTAGGCTTCTGTCAGTCCCATCTTGCCATCTTGGATCTCTTCGGAATCCTCTACCACGCCTTTCACCCCTTCGTGCAAACCTACCCTCATTGTTCCATGAAACTTGATCCTCTTCATCTTCAAACTCAACCTCATGGTAGTCATCAGAATCATACACGCGCGCATGCCTTTCTTGCCTTCTATCATTAGGGCCTCTTTGGGGACGCTCCTCACGCAAATTAACAATATCAGTATCTTGCCTATCCAACCGATCTCGAATCTCATTAAACATCACGTTCATGCGTTCAAATTGTTGTTGCATAGCTTGCAACATGATGGATGATGACTCCTCCCCTCCTTCCTTATTTGATGTTTCGCTCCTGCAAGACATATTTTAAAAACTACAAAGAAAGGTTAGAAATAATTCCTCACAACACTCCCTCACGTGTTTGCACTCAGATTATGTCACTCCCACTCGTGTTTCACTCTTAAATTGGCTTTTTCCCGATATTAGTCTCACACTCTCTTGCCTTTTTCCACTCGTAGCTTCCCTTTTCAGCTCTGCAATAAACTAATAAACTTGATCAAGAAATTCAACTTGTAATTTAAACAAATACCAACGGTAGAAAGTATGACAGAAACACTAATCAAGGAAAATAGAACAAAAGAAAACAATATATTGCTCTGAGAGAACTGAAACAAAAAAACATTTTTTTTTTTTTTTGCAATCTTTTTTTTTTTCACATTTTTTTTTTCTGCAGTCTCTTTTTTTTTCACCTTTTTTTTTTTTTTTTTCTTTCTGCAGCTTTTTTTTTTTTTTTTTTTTTGGGAATTTAGTGCACAATTTTAACCTAGTGCACGACACAAAACAAGAACGAAGAACAAGATTAGAAGATAACAGGAAACAAAAGATAAAAAGGATAGAAAACTGATTTTAGAACCTGAGCTCTGATACCAAATGATGCGAACCTCAACAGACTCGCTTTGAGACCCAACAAACAATATTAGAATATTACCCAAGAAACCTAAAATTCAGATTTGATAGAAAACCCAGACCCAACGTTTATAAGAGAAACGCGAACCAAAGGTATAAGTAACAAACCTTGACCCAATGATTATAAAGGAATCACGAACCAAAGGTATAAGTTTGAACGCCACAAGGAAGAATCCTTGATAAGTTCACAGTTCTTGAAGAACCAAAGAGAAGAGCAAAGCCTCAACTTTTCTGATTTTTTATTCAATAATTCATCCCAAAAAACGTTTACAGACTTAGGGGCCTATTTAAGGGCTCCATAAAACTTGACAGACAAGAAAATATATTCTAAAATAACTCCTAATTGATACCTAACCATATCAGGAATCAAATTTGACCTAAAAAAACGTACTAAATAATAAAACCCTAATTAAAAACTGATTTGGTCTGAAAATAGCAGATCCAAAATAGGAAAAACCCTAAAAAACGTTCTAAATAATAAAAACCTAAAATTAAGGAAGATCTGGTCCAAAATTAGAAGATCTAAATTAGGAAAAGTATCTATTAACTGATTTAGAGCTGGAAAGTCAATCAGCCATAAATCTTTGCCATAAATAACGCCCAATTACGCCAGATCAGCCCTCAATAGCTTGGATTAAATTTATTAGGCCTTCATCTTCTTTTGGGCCCAGCTTGGAATGTGAATCAGCCCAAATCCCTTGAATCAGCCCATTAAGTGCTTCTTTGATCTTCTTGGATCTTGCTCTTGTAATTGGCCCAACTGGAACTTGCAATGGATCCTTGAAAGCTTGTTGATTCTCATCACATCCCATAACATTCTATTATTAATTTTATAATACAAAACAAGCTATACCAACAATGTTGTGTTAAACAAAACAAGCTGAAGAAAGGGTGAGCTTATTAGAGTAATGTTGTATTTGCATATTTTAAAAATTATGTAAAACAATTGATAACAGCAAAGCCTGGTCTGGCTTGTACTTGCAAGGTTATGTTTTTCCGACCAACCACCAAAGCATGAATTAAACAGCAAAAAAATAATATACAACAAAGTAATAATCCCTAGACACCTAGCAATATGATTGGACCTTTCTAAACTTTTCGAAGACATAGCTGTCACATGTTAAAAAAAAAATTTTCTTATTGTTGTTACTGTAATATAAATTATTTTATTTTTTGTTTTTGGTAAACTGCAACAGATGTATATTAATTGAATAATTTTATTATTTTATTAATTATACCAACAACATTGCACCACATTCAAAGCATCTTCCTAGTAATTAAGTTACATTAATCTGCAGAACAATAATAGACCCCTGAATATAATACTGGTTAAGGCTGCAGTGCAGAAATCTTTTGCTAAACCCCAGAAGCTGGATTTTCAACTAACAGCCCCTCATAAAAAGATTGGTATATTTATTAATTTTTAAGGGTATCTTTACAAACCTGAACTCCACTACAATCTCTTTTCTCCATTCACAAAATATATATATATATATATATATATGTTAAAAGTAGGTAAAGATTAAAAAGTTCTTTTGATTCATTGGGCCTAGTCAGAATCTCACCACTTGAAAACCTGGGATTCCCTATTATGCTCTTCTGTTAGAAGAATAACTTTTTTGCTTGTTTAAAGGAGTGGTTATAACTTACCTTTGCTTGATTGATTTTTTATTCTGCACTGTAAAAAAGGGAACAGAAGTGAAATCGATCGAAATGGCAAACATTACAGTATTTAAACTGGTATGTTTCAAAAGGCTTAAAGTACACCAGTTTGGTAACCAGTATGAAATTATCCAGCTGTACCGACCAGTATGGTACAGTACAATTTTCAAAACTTTGTTCACAATTCATTATCTCGATCCACTTGGCTACATCTGCCCTATACTCTATGCAGTACAAGTTAAGATTTTAATTTCTACATTTCATTGTGGGGACAATATAAGTGCTACATAAACGAACAAAATATGTTCACAACAAAGACATCACAACAAAGACTACTATCACAACAAAAACTACAATAACAACAAAAACTACTATCACAACAAAGAACCTTCCTTCTTAGCAACAAAGACATCAGTTTGTTCATACCCAGTAAACCAAAAAAAATAAAAAAAATTGAAACAGAGAATCCAATAATACCCAAATACAAAAAACATATTCAAAAAACAATCTAATTAAAGAGAACTATGTAGAAAAAAATTATTTTGATCTAATCCCGAGCAGATTGAGAAGGGGTACCTACCTTCAAATTGAGGTTAAGCAGTGGCGCAAGGTTTGAAGAGTGATGAGTGATGAGGATGAGTAGTGGCGCGGCGCGAGGTTCAGGAGAGTAAGGGTTTGAAGAGTGAGAGACTGTGAGGACTCGGAGTGGCGCGCGAGTGAGATCGGTTTGAAGAGTGACATTGAGATCGGGTTGAAGCGTGAAATCAGTGTGAGGACTCGGAGTGGCGCGAGAGTGAGATCGGTTTGAAGAGTGAGATTGAGATCGGGTTGAAGCTTGAGATCGGTGTGACGACTTGGAGTGGCACGAGAGTGAGATCGATTTGAAAAGTGAGTTGAGATCGGTTTGAAGCGTGAGATCGGTTTGAAGAGAGACTGTGAGGACTAGGTGTGTAAAAATCCTCTATTGAGCGAGTAAGAGTTGGGTTTGAGAAATGAGTGTAAGTGTGCAAGTGATGTTTTTAAGTGGTTTGAAACCCTTGGGCGCGTTTTACTATGAACAAAAACCGAGTATTTTGAGCTCGATTTTCATGAACAAAAATCGAGCTCAAAAGACTTGATTTCCATGTACAAAAAACGAGTTCAAAAGACTCGATTTCTATGTACAAAAAACGAGTTCAAAAGACTTGATTTCCAGCCCACGTGGGCAACTTGTCCAGCTCAGTCGTCGGCTCAAAACTTGTCCAGCTCAGTCGTCGGCTCAATAGGGAAATCGAGTTCTATGTACTCAATTTATAACCCCAAAAATCGAGTCCTCTGAACTCGAATTGTTAGAAACCCAAATTGTTTCAAACCTTAGTTAACTAATAATATAGTTAGGGTTTTATAGTTATTTTGAAAAAAAATTCTGAGAAATGGGTATCTGTGTTAATGTATTGACTAATTGTGTATATCGATTTTTTTTTCTTGATCTAAAATCAAATTTGATATTTGTATTTTTGTGTTTGGTTGCTAAGAAAGTGCATGAAAATGCAAAGAAAATCTGAGATTCTTTTTGTTTTAATCTTTAAAATTATAAATTGAAATTTAGTGTTGATGTGGAATTTTTATAGTTTTTTTTTTTTTTTTTTTTGTCCCGCTAGCATTAAATATGCCAATAGTGCACACCGTTTGTCACGTAAATATTTTCCATTAGTAAGTTAATAGTAGAGATCAAATTGATTGCAGATTAAAAATAGTAGGAACTAAATTGACTGCTATCAAAATGTAGGGACTAAATTGACTGTAACTTTAAAATGTAGAGACCAAAATTGTATTTTCGCCTTAAATATTTACTCTATTTACTTTATGAGTTATTCTAAATCATGAAGAGGTTAAATTCATCCTTTTTGTCTTAACAAAAAAAGTCATTATTTTTTGTCCCTTAAAAATAACATTGTCAAACTCTCGAGTCTTGTGAAATTTAATGATATTATTTACTCTATTAAATACATTAGGCACTAAAAAGTTAACACTTTAAATTTGTTACAATCAAAAATATATATTTTTCTTAATTTATCATATATTAAAAGCAATCACTTTAAAACTCAAGATCTAAATTCAATAGTTGGCTAAAGTTTTACGGTACTTACCAATCATGTATTTTGGGTTTTTATGATTGATTGGAAGGAGGAGAAACTCAAGGTATTTAATAATATATATCATGAAGAATTAAATTTTGTACTTACTACTCAAATTTATAATGAATTAATGTTTATATGTGTGTGTATATATATATATATATATATATAGAGAGAGAGAGAGAGAGAGAGAGAGAGAGAGAGAGAGAGAGAGAGAGAGAGAGAGAGAAACCTACACCTAATGTAATTTTTTTTTTGGGTAAATTGGAAATATCCTTCAACTAAAAAGAAACATATACATCAACTAGAGGGCAAAGCCTAATCTAGCGAGTCCATACAAATCAGAGAGAAACACATTCAAAATACTAGGGGGAGGGGAACATTTAACTTGAGGAAATTGGAATATGAGATGCCTACAATCAGCCACAATAGAAGCATTATCAGTATTCAAGATTTCGGCATTGCACCTAATGTAATTTTAAGTAGTGTTAGACCACTTAATTTTTTTATGGATGCAAATTTTGATAAATCGATCGTTGGATTACAATTACTTCCACTATCTTTACTTGTAAAATTTCAAGATGATCAAAAATCGATAACTATCTAATCTATAAAATGTATAAATTTCAAGTTTTATTTTTTAAAAACACATAATAGATGAATTTATTAATTGAATAGCATGGAATTTAGCATGTGCGTAAAGAATAGGTTGGCAATAGCTCAGATTTGATCATTGCACTTTCAATTGAGCAATTAATTCCTTAAAGTTTTGCGACAAATCAGATCTTTTGTAAGTATTTTTTTGTTATTAATAATGTGATGTGTAAATAATTTTTTTGCATCATCAATAAATTTGAATTTATTATTATTATTATTATTATTATTATTATTATTATTATTATTATTATTATTATTATTATTATTATTTGTAAATTAGGTTCTATAATTTAAAGGTGTACATTGTTAGAAGTTATTTAAATTTTTATCTTGAAATTAGTTATGGTAATAGGTTGGGTCAAGGTTGAATCACAAGTATCCTAATCTCTCTCCAGGGTAGGAGCAGGGGTAAGTTGGGTGCGGAATGAGTTTGAGGTATTTTTGTTGGAGTTTATGCCCTAAAATCCAATTTATGGCATGTCATAAATAATTAAATTGTTTAATTATATGATACTATTTATAAATGAACTAATGAGACATTATCTTAGTCCATGAAATGCATAGTATGCGATTTATGTGATTTAATCACAGAAGATATAAATCACAAGTACATTGTAAACTCAGAATTTTAGTTTGTAGTCGGTGATGAAATTAGGCATTTCATCTGCGAAGACTATAACATATCAACTAAGATGATTTGTCTTGATCATAAAAGTGGAGACTTCTAGTTGACATGTTGATATGTTTTAAGAGTTAAGACATATTGAACTGGACCACTATGAGATTTATTATTCTCCTAATGACTGTCAAATAAATAATAAATCTCACAACTCCTATTTGCATTAACTCTAAATCCTGAGAGAATAATGAACATGATCATGAGGTGTAAGTTACTTTAATATATCAAGAGTAAGATCTAAAGTCACGATCAAAATCCCAGTATGTTGGGCAACCACATTTAATGTTGATAGAACATAAATTCTCAAGATGGAATTCATGATCTCTTAACGGAGATATAAAATATTCCCTTGAAATAAGTTTAATGAGTTTGGTTATTCAGAGTGTTGGGCTCAACTGTTTTAATAAAGAGTTACTAAAGTATATATTTATGAAATTGGATTTCATAAATATATGATGAATAACTTAAAAGATTAAACCGATTACTCAAGGATTAAGATGTAATTTTCAAAATGGCAGTTAACATTCATGACTTTGTATTATTACGAATATTTTAATAAAGGGGTTGCATGTATAATAAAGTCTTGGGATATAATTTATTAATAAGATCTAGAGTGCAATAATATTCATATAGTGGTATTGAATATAATTAATGGTAACTTTGGACTTGTCAAGAGTTGACAGAAAAGCTCAAGACCCATTGAAGCTAGAGTCTTATTTGTTCTCTTTTGGTCCCACTCCAAGCCACATACTAAAGCTCAAATGGAATGGCCCAAAAAGATAGCCCAATACAATAATCAGTTATATATAAGGAGAGAAACATACAAAATTTTCTAAGGGTTTTTCATTAAGATCATATAAGGAATGAAATGGTGTGTATGTAAGACTAAGTCATTCTCTTATTCTCCCCTTGGAAACTGATTGAGAGACCACACTTCTTGGGCATTAAGTGGAATTGGAGTGAGGATTAAAAGTGTTCTCAAGTACTTTTAATCTTTCGTTTTGAATTTCACCGCACCAAGGTACGCTTTCTTGTTATTAAATTCTGAAATTTACATAGTATAGTAGATCTATTAATTTTCCGCTGCGTATGTTTTGTATGCGATACAAACATGTATTTTTCCAACAATTGGTATCAGAGCGATCTTCAATTTCGAATTTGTATAACATGTTTTGTGAGTTTTGGAATTAAAGATAGTAATTTCATAGTGTTAGAAGATTCTACACTCAATTTCTGCATGGTTATTGAAATTATTATTTTATAAAAACTGATATTGACGTTATGATGTTGTTTAAGTTTGATATTAAGTATGTTAAATTGAACTTTAAGGTTATAGCATCAATGGAATTCAGTTTTAGTCTCAAACTCAATCTATTATGTTCATATGATGGTAGTTAGTTCATGAAAATCGTTGCAAACTGCTTCAGAAAAATTCTGGAAAATTCGAGTTTCACATGTTTAGATCGATCGAAAATTACTTTCGATCAATCGAGTGAAATAGGAACCTTCTGTTTGATTCAATTGACTTTCGATTGCTAGTTGATCAATCGAATGCTTTTTTTCAATTGATCAAGCAACGATAGTGCCAATTGAGCCAGGCAGATTGTTTGGTACAAATTTTTTAATTTTTTCGACCGATTGAGGAATACATTCGATCGATCGAAATCTGTGAATTCTGAATTTTTTTAAAGTATTTTCTCATAGATAAAGTGCAAGGCTATGTGTGATGAGATTACACATTATTCTATTTAAAATGATTAATTTTAATGGTCCTTAAAAGTCAAGGACATTTATTAATCATTATCTGACTAAAAGACCTAATGAGATCAAAGATATTAGTTATATAGAACTCTTAGTCCTAAATAGTTTGAGACTTATCCTTTAAGAAACATTCTAATGAGATTAGAATTTTTGTATGTCTGAAAGCCCTTAATTTATTTTAATTAGAAGTTTTAATGAGATTAAAACTTAATTAAAAGGTATATAGTTTCTAATGAGATTAGAATTCTTAATCAAATAAGTTAAGGATAGAGTTCTATATAACTAATTTTTGATTCATTAGTGTTTAAGGAATCCAAAATAGTTTAGGACTTCCATTTTAGTTAACGATTCTAATGAGATTAGAGTTTTCAACAAGTGCAAGGTTATTAGTTGTGATGAAATTATAATTATTTAAGAATAACCCAAATAACGAGTGAGAGTACTGAAATAGCCTTTTTTATTAAGTTCATTGTAATGTGAATAGATACATTGTCATGACCTTGAGCCTTGCATTTCATGCGGAGGGTATTTACTTCACGGATTACAAGGTTAAACTTCTTTGTGATTACGCGAATGTTCGTTACACTATTATAACGTGACTTAGTCAGATCACATCGAATTTAAACAATTAAATACATCTAATGTGTAGGGTTAAAATTGTGATTAGATCACAATGATTTCAAGACAATCTATTTTTTTTTAAATTTCTAGTGAGAGAGAGATACAAAGGTTGGATCTTATGGCCTCTATTATCAATTCATAGTAGTGTGGGATAAACATCTCGTCTTGGCCTCGAGCCTTGCGTTTCATGTGGAGGGTGTTTATTTCATAGTACTACAAGATTGAACTTCTCGATTTATAGTGGTGTGGGCAAGCATCTCGTCTTAGCTTCAAGCCTTGCATTCCGTGTGGAGGGTGTTTTGCATCATGGTACTACAAGAATAAACTTTACAAGGGTAGAGTTGTGTGGCTACATATGATTCTAGATAATGGTGTACACTAAACTAAGTGTAATGTTAACCTCCCAAAGGAGCTACGTCATTATTACTTAGAGACTAAAGGAAGAGCGGCAAATTATTTTTGTTTGGTAAGAGTTACCATGATAGTATTAATAAAAAGAATAATTCTTGTCTGATCATAGTGATTGGTATAACCTTGTTACCGAGGAATATTAATTGCGGGATTAGGTTGTTGTTGCACCTAGTATAGTATGGTTTCGGGTTCCATATTATATGCTTATGGATGCAAAATATAATGCCCCTGTGATTATTTTCATAGTCTCAAAATAAAGTTGTCATAAATTTTGTTCTCTAGCTACTATTTTAATTGAATCACATTGACTAAGAAATAATTTTGGACATGGTACTTAAAGGAACTGAAGTAAATATATATGTTTTGATTCAACATTGTTATAATTTCCTATACATGATGTAGTGATGGAAGATATCTTATGATATGATCATAGTCTCCATTGAAATATTAAAATGTTTCATTGGCTTTTATCTTAATTGTGCTACAGCATGAGATGCAAGAGTTAGTACTAGGCTTAGACTTTATATTAAGTTTAAATTGAGAGTTTTGGTATGAATCATATTGAGTGCTAAGAAGAGCTTAAGGAGTTCCAATTCTATGTCATTTTATGAAAATATTTTCATTTTTAAATGAATTGAAATTCTTGGATGTAGAGATTAAATATTAATTTCATATGGATATGATCCATAAGTTCTTGTTAGAATCATTTGATCAATTCAGATTGTTTTGAAAATAAATAAATTCTTTTTATATTATCTGAATTGATGAGTGAGTTCTATGCAATGGAAGACATCCTAAAAGCTAAAACTAGGATCAATATGATTTAATTTAAATTCTTAACCTAGACCGAAAAGCAATGGTGGTAAGAAGATGAATAATAATACCAAACAGTTGAACAAGCTAGTTGCCCTAGTAGTTGCTAAAAGGAAATTAGACTTAAAAGTATGACCAAAAGGAAAGTGTTTCTGCTTTGATAAAGCTAAGCTTTGTCCATGATTGTTTTTTAGATGGAAATTTACTTGTTTTACTTTTTAAAGAGAAAGTTTACTTCCTTTGGTATTGTATTTGGCACTTATGTCCAGATCTTATTAATCTAAATGGTATTCAAGATTGGTGAAAGATGGGCTTTTAGAACCATTATTTTGTTATATTCCCAGTCTATGAATTCTATTTAGAGGATAATATGATCTAGGGTTCCTTTATTGTAAAGAAATATAATTTCAATGACTTCTTTAAGTTAGTGCATACATGAAGGAAGAATAAGACTCTTTTATAAATAGTAAAGTACATGATAAGTATTTCCATTTGTTTTTTTTTTTTTTTTTTTTGGAGATATACTCTAATTATCACTATACATTTTCTAAAATTAATTTCAAAAGTTTGTTCCTAGGACATTTGTCAAATTGTGGATTGGGTGAAAACCTAGAATATGATACTTCTATTAGGATATGTGCCCTTAAATCCTATTGTATGATGCTATGTATGATATTATGTATGACATTATGTGAGAAATGATGTATGACTTAATATTGTGTTTAATAAAGTTGTTTATCTAAAATAATGGTAACATGAATATTTGGACATTATCAAATAGTCCATGAGATGCATAGTATGTGATTTATGTGATTTAGTCACAGAAGATATAGATCACAAGTTCTTTGTAAACTCAGAATTTTGGTTCGTAGTCGGTGATGAAATTGGGCATTTCATCTGCGAAGACTATAGCATATTAACTACGATGATTTGTCTTGATCATGGAAGTGGTGACTTCTAGTTAATATGTTGATATGTTTTAAGAGTTAAGACATATTGAACTGGACCGCTGTGAGATTTATTATTCTCCTAACGACTGTCAATTGAATAATAAATCTCACGACTTGTATTCACATGAACTCTTAATCTTGAGAGAATAATGGACCTGATCATGAAATGTAGGTTACTTTGATATATCAGGAGTGAGATCTAAAGTAACGGTCAAAACCTCAGTATGTTGGGCAGCCACATTTAGTGTTGATGGAACATATATTCTCAAGATGGAATTCATAGTTTCTTAACGGAGATATAAAATATTCCCTTGAGATAAGTTTAATGGGTACAGTTATTCAGAGAGTTAAGCCTAACCACTTTAGTAAGACTAAAGTATATATTTATGAAATTGGATTTCATAAATATATGATGAATAACTCAAAAGGATTAAACCGAGTACTCAAGGATTAAGATGTAGTAATTTACAAAGTGGCAGTCTACATTCATGACTTTGTATTACTACGAATATTTTGTGAAAGGGTTGCATGTATAATAAAGTCTTGGGATATAATTTATTAATGAGGCCTAGAGTGCAATTATATTTATATAGTGGTATTAAATATAATTAATGGTAACTTTGGACTTGTCAAGAGTTGACAGAAAGCCCAAGACCCATTGGAGCTAGTGTCTTATTTGTTCTCTTTTGGTCCCACTCCAAGCCACACACTAAAGCCCAATTGGAAGGCCCAAAAGGCTAGCCTAATTAGATAATCAGTTATGTGGAGAGAAACATACAGAATTTTATATAGAATAAAATGGTTTGTATGTTTAATAAGTGAAATAATATATTCTCTCTAGAAAAACATAGAACTGATTAAGAGACCACACATCTTGGGCATCAAGTGGAATTGGAGTGAAGATTGAAAGTCTTCCCGAGTACTTCTTCATTCGGTTTTGAATTTCATCGCATCAAGGTACACTCTCTTGTTCTTAAATTCTGAAACCTACATAGTGCATGTTATCAATTGCGAATGAAGTAGATCCGTTTATTTTCCGCTGCGTATGTTTTGTGTTCAATGCAAACATGATGATTTCCCAACAACTTCCACTTTCAGAGATGTCCAAGACTTGTGCTAGAAAGGAAGTCTGACAAATTGAAATAAAAAAATAGAAAAATGTGTGTTTATTTTGGGTATCCAAAAGGAATTGTGGAAGATCATTTTAGTAGTCATAAAGATGACAAGGTGTTTATAAAGTACAAATACAAAGTTTCTAGATTATGACTATGTGAATAATCTTAAACCTAAACATAGAATTGTTCTAGAAGAAAAATGTTATAATTTGTTGTAAAAAAACTATAAAATACATTTAGAAATGAGATAATTGTATTAGATATACCACAAGACATTATTCTATATATATAGCTAGTACACCGGTACAATATCGTGGTGGGAAAATTATCAATTACCAAATAAATTCATACTTTTGGAATAAACTTTTGAAGTCATTCCACAAGGATATGAATTCGATCCTCGGTCCTACGTAAAGTCAATAGTATGAATTACTGGATCAAGGTTATGTGAATAGAATTAGATTCAATTTAAAGTCTAGAACTTGTAGAGGCGCCTAGTGGCATTAAGTCTATTGTTCTCAATAGGTCTACAAGAAAATGAGATTGATAAATTTGAAAGTGCAAACCTTCAAAGTCAAGACTAGTGGCGAAAAGATTTATTCAGAAAGAAATGGTTCGACTATGAAAGTTTTTTTCACCAATAATCAAGTTTGACTCTATCTTGATTCTCTTATCCATTATATTTCATTTTGATGAAATATGGAAATGAATATAAAAAAAGCTTCTTTTAGTAGCAATCTTGAGGAAGACATATATATGATGTAACTAGATTTATTCATAGCAAAGAACCAATAGTGTTAAGTATGCAAGTTGTTTAAATTTCATTTATGGACTAAAGCAAGCATATGAATCATAAAATATCATCTTTGATCAAGAAATCAAATTGTTTGATTTTGATCAAGTATTAAAAGGCCTTATGTGTGTAAATGTTATATAGAATAATAAATTTCTTAATGTATGTTGATGACATTCTAATCATTTAGAATGATATAGAGTTATTGTCATCAATAGAGTTTTTGTTGTCTAGTCCAATTTGATATAAAGTACTTGGAAAGACTAGTCACATCCTAAGAATTAAACTTCGTTAAAATTTAGAAATTAGGAATTTGGGTCTATCTCATACTGCTTAAATAGATTAGATTCTAATCAAATATAGTATGTAATACTTCAAAAAAGGATTCTTTCCTTTTAAGTTTGAAATTCCTTTATAAAAGACTATAATCCTAAGACATATAAAAGGAAGAGCATATTAAGACGGTTTCTTATACCAAAGCGATAGAAAGTCTTTATACTATGTTAAATATCAATTTTGCGGTGGGCATGATAAGCAAATATCAATTGAATCAAATGTCACTTAATTTAGTGGGAGTAAAACATATACTCAAATATCTTAAGAGAATGAGGGATTATATGCTTGTCCACCAAAGTGAGGCTTTGATGGTTACTGGATATACAAATATTGACTTGTAGTTTGATTGTGATTCATGAAGTTGGACTTCAAGATATGTGTTCATCCTAGATGTTGAAGATACACATTACGCGTAAGTATTGTCTCATTAGAGAAATATGAGTATGTGAGAAGTAGTAGTAAAAAAGATAATTTATGTTATAAATTTGGCTGAAACTTGTTTCCAAACCTTACCTTAGAGTGACTATGAATTACTCAAAAATGAAATAAGTGTCAGATATATGGTCAATTGTCTTTGAGGGTAAGTGGGAGATTGTTGGGGTTTATGCCCTAAAATTTAATTTATTGGTATGTTATAAATAATTAAATTGTTTAATTATATAAAACTATTTATAAATGAACTAATGAGACATTATCTTACTCCATGAGATGCATAGTATGTGATTTACGTGATTTAGTCACAGAAGATATAAGTCACAAGTTCTTTGTAAACTTAGAATTTTAGTTCGTAGTCGGTGATGAAATTAGACATTTTATTTGCGAAGACTATAACATATCAACTAAGATGATTTGTCTTGATCATGGAAGTTGAGACTTTTAGTTGATATGTTTTAAGAGTTAAGATATATTGAACTGAACCGCTGTGAGATTTATTATTCTCCTAACGACTGTCAAAATGAATAATAAATCTCACGATTTCTATTTACATCAACTCTAAATCCTAAGAGAATAATGAACCTGATCATGATGTATAGGTTACTTTGATATATCAGGAGTGGGATCTAAAGTCATGATCAAAACCTCACTATGTTGGGCAATCGCATTTAATGTTGATGGAACATATATTTTCAAGATGGAATTCACAATCTCTTAACGGATATATAAAATATTCTCTTGAAATAAGTTTAATGGATTTGGTTATTCAGAGTCTAGGGCCCAACCACTTTAGTAGAGTTACTAAAGTATATATTTTTAAAATTAGATTTCATAAATATATAATGAATAACTTAAAGGATTAAATCGGGTACTCAAAGATTAAGATGTAGTAATCTTCAAAGTGGCAATCAACATTCATGACTTTGTATTACTACGAATATTTTAATGAAGAGGTTGCATGTATAATAAAGTCTTGAGATATAATTTATTAATAAGGCTTAGAGTGCAATTATATTCATATAGTGGTATTGGATATAATTAATGGTAACTTTGGACTTGTCAAGAGTTTACAGAAAAGCCCAAGGCCCATTGGAGTTAGAGTCTTTTTTGTTCCCTTTTGGTCCCACTCCAAGCCACATATTAAAGCTCAATTGGAATTGCTCAAAACGCTAACCTAATTAGATAATTAGTTATATATAAGGATAGAAATATATAGAATTTCATAAGGGTTTTTCATTAAGATCATATAAAGATTGAAATAGTGTGTATGTGAGAGTAAACCACTCTCTTATTCTCCCTTTGGAAACTGATTGAAAGACCACACTTTTTGGATACTAAGTGGAATTAGAGTGAAGATTAAAAGTGTTCCCAAGTACTTCTAATATTTTGCCATGAATTTCACCGAACCAAGGTACGCTTTCTTCTTCTTAAATTCTGAAACTTATATAATACATGTTATCCATTGCGAATGAAGTAAATTCGTTAATTTTCCACAGCGTATATTTTGTATGCGATACAAACATGTATTTTTTCAACAATTTTACCATCTTTAATTAAACGGTTTCGACATTAATGAGATAAAAAATAAAATAAAAAACTAACTGTTTGAGGGCTAAGAGAAAAACAATGATCACACACACACACACACACACACACACACACACACACACACACACTTAGGACATACAAGACAAGGCATTTTTTCATTCATATGTGAAACTGACTCCCCTGGTATCTTTTCAATATTAAAAATGTTATGCATACAACATATTTTTTCACAATTTTCAATTATTTATTTTTACAATATATGAGATAGATTGTGATTAATGTAACATTATTTTCATATGAGATTGCAATTAACATCACGTTTATTGTTCATTAATTATAATTGAAAGCTCGAATATGTGTGAAAACACAAGAGCTGTTTAGACCTCCAAATTAAAAATTACGGCTCAGTTGATTTTACTCTAACTTAAACTAAGTGCGGAATAGACCAAATGCAAACGAACAAACAATAAAACTACTTTAAGCCATATTCATCAAATATCAACAATAAAATGAAAGTTAAAAGAGTAGGGAAGAAAGATGCAAACACAAGACAACACTGCGATGTGTTATCGAAGAGGAAACCGAAAAACTCGGCGAAAAACCTCTCTGCCGCCCTCCAAGCAGTAAATCGATCCACTAGAGAATAAGTTGGAGTACACGAATAACAAAAGACCCTCCAAGCCTAGTTTACCCCATGTACTTAAGCCCTCCAAGCTCCTACTACCAACTGACTTAACGAAGCCTTGTCTTCTCTAGCTCTCTAGATCACGCAATTCAGCCCAATTGCATCCACCAAACAAATGGCTTCTTCCAATGCTTCCCAGCAGCACCAAAACCTCACTTTCCACTCAGAATGGGTGTGGTAATTATTTGGGCTATCAACCTCTTAAGGATTTGGATACGGAGAGATAGGAGTTGAGGAAAATCACAATAGATTGTGTAGAGGATTATGGGTATGACAATCTCTAACTCTCAAGGGTTGTGGCTAAGGTTTTCTCTCTGAAAAGCACTCCTCTCAATATGTGGGTAATGATAGTATATATAGTGTGGGTGAAGACATAATGGAGCAGATATGCCAAAATAGCAAAATAGAATGTTTCGTGGGCATCTCGCGAGAAGGCCTTACCTGCGAGATACTCGCGAAAACCAGCTGTCACCATTTGTCATGACTCTTCGCATTCCTGTCATGTGCTCTACACTGGGCTCACTTCGTGGGAAGTCTTATTGTGAGCTACCCACAAAAATTCATTTGATCTTCAATGTTCTCTTGAGTCTTCACACTCTCTCACACATACAACCTATAAAAAGAAATTCCACATTAAATACAAGGTACATAAGATTGAACAAAATTACAATCAAATTTGGCATGGAATTAAAGCTAACACAAAATAGCTGTAAATAACAACTTTACTATCTCCCCTTTTGGCTATTCCGTGACAAAACTCTTAAAACAGACTCTAGACTTAAACGTAAGTTTGGGAACAGTGGTAAAACTCACTCACACCTAGTTTAAAAGCTGTGAAACACTTGCACGTATACACCTGTATCCTGAAACACTCACACACAAACAAAACTTTCATTAAGCTTATGACAAGTTGAATATAAAGTACGTATAGGAGCAAGTAAAATGCGATCAAGGTAATTAACAGGATCTAAACTATGAAGCATATCTTGATCAAGAACAGTCATTAAAGAATGACCACAATAAGAATTTAGCTAGTAAATGATCATCCGGACACGCAATGCAATTAAAAGCAACGTAAAAATCAATTACATGTCCAACACACAACAAATGCAAAACACTAAAGTATTTGCATTAAGGATACAAGATCTAATAAGGGCACAAGTGTGTAGTACTAAAGATAATGTATGCATTAATCTAAAAGTACTTTAAAAAAAATGCTACAAAGCAAGGATACAAAGACAAAGTACTAAATAATAAACTGAAGTTTTAAACTAGAGTACTTAAGAGGCTTTAAAGGAAAGCAATGTAAATATCCAAAAGTTATGAAAACTATGTATAAAAGTAGGGTTTTCTTGCTCTTGTTTTTTTTTCTCCAATGCTCCCCCTTCAATCTAGCTCTTTCTCCCGCTATCATTACACTCCCTCTATCATGAACCATCTCCCCCTTTTTGTCATGAATAGCTAGTCTTTATCTTCCTCTAGCTTTCTTTGAATTTGGTCCAACTGAGTCTGGAGAGACGTGATCTTTGTATTAAAACGGGTGTATTGAGTGTGCATGATAGATACAAGTCCGGATAGCTTGGTGCTGATTTCTTCGCCAGATGACATAATGTTTTCTAACTTCTCATCATAGGGATGTGAGCTAGAGCTTGAACTACCATGAGGAGCATGACTCTCTTGTTTGGCTCCCTTTCGAGTGGAACTGATGCTAGTATTGAGAGTGCGAATGTTGATTGGACTTAGCTGAGGGTACGGGTACTTATCTCCTTATGGATGAATGCCTTTGAGCTTCAAAATTTTTAAGATAAGGCAACAGAAGGGAAGGCAGTTCTCTTAGCAGTTTTGCTCAAGATGTGGAAGATATGAGAACATATGTCGATCTCTTCATCATTGATCAAGTCATGAAGAAATAAAGCCCAACCAAGATTCATGTACCCGGTGCTTGAGAGAGGATAGAGGTTGTGAAACATGATCATTGTGAGTAGCCTTAGTTCAGGAGAAAGTGATGCAGCACTAATTGATTTCCCATTGGAAGAAAACTCTTAGTTTTCTCCGAGAATTTCCCGAAGCACTTCCTCCTCCGGATTTAAGTCATCATACATTGGTGGCTTTGGAAACATTGGCTGGTTGATGCGTAAAATGATAGCAAGATAGAAGGGTGTCACTATGAAGTCCTTTCCTCTAACCCAACATTTCCGCTCATCTCCATCAGAAATGGCATTTGCATAGAATTCTTTTACCATTTGTTCATACGTTTCGTCAAAATTGGTTAGAAGGAAATTCCAATCCTTGGTGGCAAACCATTTGGGAATGTTTGTATCGAGAAGAGATGCTTGTTCAACCACCATTTCAATCACCAAAGGAGCATCTTTGAAATAGCTCTCATAGGCTTGAAATGCGGCATATGATTTGAACTTGTCAAGATCATAAAATCCTGTTGATGATCGAGTCTTCTTTGACTTCAGGGTGAAGCTATCAACATCAATTACGGGTTCTTTTCCTTTGCCATTACTTCCTTTCACAACTAATTTCTTGAATGGAGACATCTGCAACAACATTCACAAAGCACAAAAAGAGAAGTGCAAAAATACAAAAACAAGAATACAAACTTGATTAGTACCAAGTTAGTCCATAAAATAAACACAAAGTCCAAAAAGAACATAAACAAAGTCACAAAATCATGTTGTAAGTGCTAAACATGTAACAACATATGTTTAGCACGTGTGATATGCATAACATGACAAGTGAACAAGTGTGTTGATGAGAATGCAAATTGTCATATTTTTCTCCCTTAATGTTTAGTCGTTTATACTTATTTAGTGCCTAAATGTACTCATTATTCTTATATTTTGATTTAGGATGCAAAATATAAATGTAACTAATTGGGGGATTTTGGACAGTTTCGACATCGCTTTATAATCTGGGCATAACTCTCTCATCAAAGCTCCGATTGAAATGATTCAAGATGCTATGGAACGCCAAGAAAAAGCTCTACAACTTTCATGTTTGAGTTTTGAGAGATACTGGCTGCATCAAGGTCGAAATCAGGCTTGAAGTTGTTGCACCTGCATTATTGACGTTCTAGAATGTTCCATTGCCTGAAATTCTAATACCTGATGCGGTTTATTTTCAGAAGCTTCCAGATCTGGTGCACAAAAATTCCTGCTAAAAAAACACCACTTTCCTAGTTATATTAGGACTTTGTTTTATTTTTTTAATATTTTCCTTAATTAGTCAAATTTGGATATTATTATTTATAATATTTTTAAGAGATTTTGTAAGCTTGGGAAAGGGGGAATTAACGTGTAAAAGAGGGGAGGAGAAATCAAATTGGACACAGACGCCTCTCCTGCCCCTTTTCTCTAATTTTCTCCTTCGAGTTTTCATCATAGCCCAGCTTGGCTAAACTTTTATACTTGGTCAAAGGAAATGGAAGCCTCGGAATCAATAAAACTATGAGATCTAATTTGTTTTTACTATTCAATTTTATGCTTTGAGCATTGTATGTTATTCTATATCTATTTTCATGATTGTCTCGTTTAATTACTAGGAGGCCTGCTAGTTTATTATTCGTTGCAATCTACTGCTAGGTTAGATATTAAATCCGTAATTGTTTGATCTCTCTAATTTGTGAAGCAACTAAGATTTAATGATTTGCTACGTCATAAATTATTAGATCTTAAGAAGAACGCTCGACTAAATTAAATACAACCGCTTGTGCTTGTGTTGTTTAGTTTCATCGATCTCTTTAATTCTTAAGGCTGCTACTAGATTAAACCTTTAGCGCTTGTCTTGGGTTGTTTAGTAGTTAGGATTTATTAGATTGCTTGTTTTCTAATTAACTGCGACTAAGGAGAGACAGGAAAATAGTTCTAACGGTGAATATTCAAAGTTCGAATTGATATATACTTGCATCGATGATCAGTTGTAAAATTCCGGTGGTGGATGTTGACTTAGACCAAGGTTTGTTCTTTTGATTGATTTTGATACTTTAATTTGAATTGTTCCTTAGTTGTTTTTCTTAAAATTGTTTTCATTATACTTAAACCCCCCCCCCCCCCTCCTTGTTCATGTAGCATAAAACTAGGCTAGATATTCTCCGTGAGAATGATTCTTAATTGCACTACTATATATATTGTTAGGAGTATAGGTTTTAATTTTTGGTTGCTTGCAATAGCACACCATGTGTGCAACAAGTGGGCATGTGGTGTGCATATGTGATGCATGAACAAGGCATGACTAAGCACATTTGGGTCAAAGTGTGTAAAACACACAACTAATGATTAAAACATGATAAACATGTATAATCATGGTAATCCCCAAAGTTTGGTACTCATTGGAGTCCAAAACAATACCAAATTACTATTTGGGCATTTTATCAAACACTTTGTATGTGCCAACACAACACATATGTAGGCAATGTATGAATATGTGTGAATCTTGTCTAAATACAAGTTAAATTGCCACAAGGGGCCAACACAAACATAAACAAAGCAAATGGGATAGAGCCCAATCAAGAAATTGAAAAAAAAAATTCACAAAACTTAATGTTTCCCAACCCCAAAAAAATACACCCAACTCATGAAAACCTAGAATCTAAGGCATAATCTTATGAAATAAAGAGAAAAGATTGAGTACACGTACCTTAGAAATGATTTGGAGATGTTTTCTCTTGAGTTTTGGTTGAGTTTTTGAGAAAAAAAAAAAAAAAAAAGGTTTAGTGTTGAGGGAGGCTTGAGGAAGGCAAAGGGTGTGATTTTGAAAAACTGTCATGATTAACCCTTTAAAAATTGAAAACACGCGTTTTTCGCGAGTTAGCTTCTCGCAAAATTACTCACGAAAAATGCCTCTGAAGCACAAAACTTTTCGCGAGTAAGCGTTTCTCGCGAAACAGTCGCGAAAGTTTCTATTTGAAAATTTTGTGTTTTCACTTTTGCCTTTCTTATTTTTGCTGGAAGAGCTTACTCGCGAAAATGCCTCTGAAAGAGTTTGATGAAAAATATAAAAAGTGCAACATGAACAAAAACTCAAAACACAAAAGCATAAAAGCACTTTCAAAAATATATAAAATACTCAAAAATCTTTTTGGGTTTGATCGACAAGCAATTGAGTATACACATCACATTTGAGCACGTACAATCACACAAATAAAATAAGTATTCTTTGAACAATAGACTTGTGTGTTGTGTGTATCAAATGTAGAAAATTCCTTAGTCTAGAGTGAAGCTTCAATGATCAATTCAATCAAGTCATATACAACTAGTACTAAGTCAAGTGGTCTATGTCAATTATAGAAATGAACATATATGACTTCCCACAAAAAAATTATTACAATTTTTTGAAGCTTTACTTTTGGCTTCTTTCACACTTATAACTTTTGAACATTTATGAACAATATATCTCATTTTGATATCGATGTCTGAAATTTTTGATTTTTTAATTTTTTGAGAGTAAGCCTTTGGCTTTTTGGCACTATACATTTCAATATAAGTCGCTTTTCCCTTTTTTCTAGTAAAATACTAGTATGTGCGACAGCTTTTGCAGCTCAATATCTCTTTTTGAGATTTGACATTTGTTGACTTATAAAGCAAAAACATAAAAGGTGGGAAGATATAATGGAGCAGATATGCCAAAATAGCAAAACATAAAGTTTTGCAGGTATCTCGTGGGAAGGCCTTACTTGCGAGATATTCGCGAAAACCAGCTGTTACCATCTATCATGACTCTTCGTATTCCAGTCATGTGCTCTGCATGTGGCTCACTTCGCGGGAAGTCTTCTTGTGAGCTATTCGCAAAAACTCCTTTGATCTTCAATGTTGTCTTGAATCTTCACACTCTCTCACACACACAATCCATACAAAGAAATCCTACATTAAATATAGGGTACATAAGATTGAACAAAATTACAATTAAATTTGACAAGGAATTAAAGCCAACACAAAATAGTTGTAAATAACAACTTTACAATAATTTATTATCTTAATAATTATAAAAGGAAAAAAAAAGTTATGAAATTGATTGTTTCCACATTATGCATGAAACCAATAATTTTCTTTTATGGAAGAGGGAAAAATAAATCAAGAATGCTTCCTAGAATCACAATAAAAAATATAACTTTTGTCATGTCTTGCTGTACGATTAATTGTGAGTGGTATAGAAATATACTTACTACATTTTCTCTGTAAGAGAAATGATATGTCCACAACATTTTCACAATATTTTTACAACAAATCCTAAGTGGTAAGTTGTTACTTATTATCATTATTGAGGCAAAAAAGTAATCTTAGTGTTATATATTTATATATTATAACTAACCAGTTATAATATATATATATATATATATATATATATATATATATAAAACCGAAACCTTTGAATCTCCCATAATTTTCCACATCATCATTTTAATTTATAATTTTTTTTTTAATTTTTAAAACTAAATAGTGAGAGAGTCCTAACAAGAGTCTCCCTCTCTCTTTTTTCTTCGTCATATTAATTTATAAAAAAATTTAATTTTTTAAACTAAATAATGAGAGAGTCCTAATAAGAGTCTCTCTCTTTTTTTTTTTTTTAAATCCTAAAGTGTTTTTTTTACGGGAGTTTTTTTTTTTAATCTAAAGTGAGTCCTTAAAAAAAAAAAATATAACGTGAGGTCTAATTAAAAAAAATTATTTTTTTAATCCTAATTCTAATGTAAGTCTTTCGAAAAGTTAAAATTTTTAGTTTTACATTATATATAGATAATAACAATGATGTGGCAAACTTCTTTTTAAAAAAAAAAAAAAAAAACCTAAAGTGAGCCCTTTAAAAAAAAAAAACTAACGTGAGGTCTAATTAAAAAAAATTATTTTTTTAATCTTAATTCTAACGTAAGTCTTTCAAAAAGTTAAAATTTTCTGTTTTACATTATATATAAATAATAACAATGATGTGGCAAGCTCTAAAAATATGTGAATGCAATTTATAGATCTACTATCAAGATGACATAGATTAGATTGATAGTAGATAGTAGATTTAATTGCAGTTGAGTATTATGTGAAGTTATCACCATAGAATAACCCACGTCGAAATGTGTTATGTGAAACCAATGGTACGAAAGAAAAAAATTTTTTCTAAATCTTTATATTGAAGAAATTAGTTATTTTCATTCATTTTCAAATTATACATTTGTAAAATTTAAGTCATATACTTTTAAATAAAATAAGTACTTTTAATTTTTATTTAATTATCTCGTATATCGCACGAATTAACTACTAATTTATTATAAAAATATTGTAAAAATATTGTGATCATAGGATATGCCTTGAACTTAGATTGAGTCGTGGCAAAAAGTGTTTTAATTTGTAAGTAGCATTTAAAAAAAAAAATTCCAAGCGTCGTCCTGTCCAAGTGTCCATGCGTCATTTCAAAGCCGAACCGAAACCCACTTTTCGGTGCTAAATAAGAACGCATAGCGGTAACTTGGAGGCAGGAAAGGAACTTCTTCTGCTTCCTGCTGAGACGGAGACCGGACCTTCTCCACTCTCCACCAACACCCATGGCTACAATGGCGAAACCAGGTGGTGGAGCCCTTAGTCTTAGTCCCTTCCACACCCATACCCACCTCAAAGACCTCACTCTCTTTGACTTCTCTGCCCGCCCCAACTTCACACACTCCCACTTCTCTCATCACCTCAATGTCACTGTTAAGCACTCAAGGAAACCCTCAATTCTTCCCATTATCAAAGCCCAGACCCAGACCTCTCCTGGTACTACTCTCTCTCCCATTATTCTCAGATAATATTAATGGGTTTTCGATAAAAATGTTAATGTTACTCAGTGTCAATCATTTTTGTTGCTGTTGATTTTCTTGCTTTGCTTGCCTTTTAGGTTATGTCCCGGACTCCAAATTTTACAAAGTGGAAGCTATTTTGAGGTGCGTTTAGTTCTCACCTTGCTTTGTTCACTATTTTTTTTTTCTTTATTAGATTATTTTTTAAATTGTGTGTGTTATGACATTGTTTTGTAAGATTTATTATATATTATGGGTTTTGTATGGTTAATATTGAAATGAGCTTATTGAGTTTGAATTTGTCTAACTGTGTTTTCATTATCTTGGTTTCGCGGCTGAATTTGGGATGAAACAGGCCCTGGCGAGTCCCGCAGGTTTCTTCGGTAAGGCTTAATGAAACGTGACCATGACTTTGTGTAATTACAGATAGATTTTCATTTTTTTTTTTTTTTTTTTTTTTTTTTTTTTTTTTTTGGTTTCTGATAGAAAATTTCCAAAATTATGCAATTAAAGTATCTAGCATTAGTTGCAAAATTGAATAGTTCAAGATAAGTTTAGCCTCTCTAAATGATAATTACAATCACTCTTTTATCAGAGTTCTGTCAACTTTTTAAATACGCATCAATAGCTTTTCCATTTGTGAAATATTTTTACTGTCATGAATTGATCAATCCAATTTAGTTGAGATATGTGAGCATATTCTAGCCCATGCAATCTAATGTAGTGAGTTAGTGGTGTTTTGTGTTAATGACATCGTGTTAAAGTAGATTGCAAGCTACAAGAATTACATGTAAAAGGCGAGAGTATGGTCCACTGGACACAGTGGCTACAAGATGTCACGATAACACCATGAGATGAATAGAGAAGGAAGTTATGGGATTGATTTGGAGCAGGAAGAGAATTTATGGATAAATTTTTAGTTAAGACATATTTCATCTCGTGTAGAGCCCTCATTTATTGACCCTATGAATTTTGTGGTCATATACTAGAATGTCTTGTCCCTTCATGTCAAAAGAACCAACCACAGGCTGTTCTATCAGTCCTGTTGTAACTATTTTCATGATTATAAAGTTGTAGGCCAAGTTATATCCTTCCTCCAGTGCCATTTCCTTAGAGCGAAGCCAAGATCCTCGCTGCTCTTCCAGAGCTCATGATGTTCTCAGGGTTTTTAATGCCATTCTTTGTTTCTGCAATTTATGGCAGCTACAAGATGCTTCCAATAGGTTCTACACAATTGGGTTAGTTTGCTTGAAATAATTACCCTCACCTGGACCGCCAAAAATGACACAACAATTTATCATTAAAACATTTAGGGCTATAGCCTAGAAACTACTTCCCTTGGGAACTGCATTCTACTTTACTGAGAAAAAATTGAGATTTCCCCAAAAGTTTTGTCAGCCGAACAAACTAGAATGTTGGTATCACCGTACCATGAAAAATTCTGTCTGATCCCTATTCTATAATGGAAATAGTTTGTCCATTCTCAAAGTTGTGTCGAAGTTCCACAATTGTGACCTCACATGAAACTCTTGAAAATTTTTGTTGCCTGTTATTGCAACACGTAACATTTATTTGTGAGAGGTTGAATGAGGCAGCGGTCACTAATATACAAGAATTATTTGGTAATCAACTATGACGTCCATTCATGGTAGTTATTTCAACGGCAAGTAAAGGACCCTATTAGTGACTTCCACATGTGGCTATATACATCTTATATTCATAAACAAAACCATATCTTAAAGCTATTGCTATATAATGATTTCTTTGGCTTCCATTTGGCAATACCTTTTCAAACTATTTCAAACTATTATTTATACTTTAATGCAAAAGTTGCATAAAGGCACATGCCTTCACTGCTGTACAAAATCACAGCTTTAGCCAACATTTGGCTTTACATTTTTCTCTAATTATTAAAATTCTCCAAAACATGATTCTGATGAAGCTAATTAATCAAATGATGTGGAACTAATGTTTGCTACTTTTCTGAAAATTAAAGGCTCTATTGAAAATGGGAATTCGAGGTGTTACGGTATCTGATGTTCGGGGCTTTGGTGCTCAAGGTGGTTCAACAGAAAGGCAGGGTGGTAAGTTTGTTGGTTCATTATGGCTAGAAATAAATTTACCTAGTAGATTAGTTAATTTGATTTATCTCTTATGAAAGAAATTCCTTTTGCATGATTGCATCCCCTCCTCGATTCACAATGCTCACTTCCAATCTATCAGATTTAAAACACTTATGGCTCGTTGACTGAATAATTATACTTTGATACGGATCTTTCCTTTACTTTAATATTTTTTTTGTTGGGTTTCTTTGATATTGCCTATTTTCACATTGAAGAAAGAACTCTTTTGGTTGGTTTCATACTTTCACTTACCTTTTTTATCTGTTCTTTCTCATATGGTCGTTGATTTGGCCTTCTTCTTTTTCTTCTTTTTTTAATGTTCTTGTTTATCGCCCTATAGGCTCTGAATTTTCTGAAGACAAGTTTGTTGCTAAAATTAAAATGGAGATTGTGGTGAGCAAAGATCAGGTATGAAGAGTTAAAAAGTGGTATTTTTTGTTTGAACTAGAAACTGAACTTTTATTTCCCTAGCATGAAGCTATGTGGCACGTTTCTGCTCGTTAAATGGGAAAATGTCATGGTATATTTTGTCACTATAATTTTACTAGTTAATACCTGCATATTATCCTCTCTTAGGTTGAAGCAGTAATAGACAAGATAATCAGGGAGGCAAGGACTGGAGAGATTGGTGATGGCAAAATTTTCTGTAAGATCTCAAATTTCTTAGTCAATTCTGATGAGTGGATTTTAACTCCTTTAAGCCTTTTTGTTGAACTTTAAAGCTAATACATAACACTAAGTATACAAGCAGGTTAATGGAAAATTAGGCTAGAGTTGATTTATATGCACCTTTATTTTTTTGGATCTTGGTAGATGTTTTATGTAAGGTTCCATTTGGATTGAGGATTTAAAATCAAGGGATTTGAAAAACAATTGTTAGTATAAATTACTTAATATGATTTTACAACACATGATAGATTTTAGCTTTGAGGATTTTTTTCCAACAAAAACACTTGTAAGTTTTATGGATTTGAAAACATCTTACACGGTTGCGCCTAATAATTTCAAATTCACATATTAATAATGCTTAAATCCATCCATCCATCAATTTCATCAATAGAAAAATATCCCCTTCATACTTTTTTCAAGTCACTTGAACTAATAGTTGAAATCCAAGTCCTTCTCTTCAAATACTTAAGTGCAGATGAACCAATAAATTATTTTAGGGATTTTCTTGTTTCTATATTTGTCATCCATACTATGTCTTCATAAAATTGTACACTGCCTCTATTTGGTTTTAGGGATAGCCAAATGTATAAAATTTTCTTTTTCAGGTTGAAAGCTTGGATTTGTGTTAAAAACACAAGAACTGTTTAGACCCTCAAATTAAAGATAACGGCTCGATAGATTATACTCTAACTTATACTAAGTGCGGAGTAGAGTAAATGTGAGTAGATAAACAAATAAACTACTCTAACCCATAATCAGTAAAGCACGGTAGTAAATTGAAAGGTAAAAGAGTAGGGAAGAAGAATGCAAACACAAGATAACACTCCAATGTGTTATAGAAGAGGAAACCGAAGAACTCAGCATAAAA
This sequence comes from Lithocarpus polystachyus, assembly GCA_033629205.1. Classification (NCBI taxonomy): domain Eukaryota; kingdom Viridiplantae; phylum Streptophyta; class Magnoliopsida; order Fagales; family Fagaceae; genus Lithocarpus; species Lithocarpus polystachyus. The sequence continues at coordinate 18,279,669 of CM066173.1, forward strand.
CCTCTCTGCCGCCCCCCAAGCAGTAAATCGATCCACTAGAGAATAAGTTGGAGTACACAAATAACAAAAGACCCTTCAAGTCTAGTCTACCCCATGTACTTAAGCCCTCCAAGCTCCTACTACCAATTGGTTTTGTCAAGCCTTGTCTTTTCTAGCTCTCCGAAACACGCAATTCAGCCTGATTGCATCTGTCAAACATGTGGCTTCTTCCAATGCTTTCCAGCAACTCCAAAACCTTACTTTTCACTTAAGATGGGTGTGGTAAGTGTTTGGGTTATCAACCTCTCAAGGATTTGGAAATAGAAAGGTAAGAGTTGAGGAAAACCACAACGGATTGTGTAAAGAATTGTGGGTATAACAATCTCTCACTCTCAAGGGTTTGTAGTTAGGGTTTTCTCTCAGAAGCTCTCTCTAATATCTATGAGTAATGTGGGTATATATAGTGTGGGTACAGAAAGTATATATCAGATAGTATAGTCTGACAAAACAGAATGTTTCGCGAGTGTCTCGCGGGTAGTGTTTCGCAAGAAGGCCTGACTCGCGAGCTACTCGCAAAATACAGTTGTCTCCATCTGTCTTGACTCTTCGCATTCCAGTCATGTGCAGGGCACATGCATTATTTCGCAGGATGCTTCGTCACCAGATACTTGTGAAAACTTTTTTGTCTTCAATTGCTTGAGTCTTCACATTCTCTCTCTCTCTATCACACAACCCTTACAATTAAATCCCACAATAAATACAGGGTATAAAAAGATTGAATAGAGTTACAATCAAATTTGGCACGGAATTAAAGCCAACAAAACACATTGTTGTAAATTACAACTTTACACAGGTAAACTATAATTTTTCAAATGAATGAAAGTTGCATTTTCTTAGGGACATGGAACACATCTCATGGTAGTTTTTCCCTTAATCTGAAGCCTTACAGCTACAGTGATTGGGAAAAGAAAACTCAAATGCACAGTTGCAAATAAAAGTTCTTTTATTCTGACACCTATAGCCCTTATGGCTTGCTTAGGATTCTGCATTTCTTTCTGGGCACATCTTCGCAACAATCTGAAGCAATGCTACTTTTTTCATACTGCACTGGCTACAAGTAAACTAGGAGTGGCTATCTAAAAATGTGCTACTCTGGAACGTACTTAAGAAATTCATGTCATCCACTCGAATATAATGCTTGGTGAAACATCTTTTCTTCAATTAGTAAAGTTCCTACATACGCTTTATTGAAAGTCAGTTGGCTAATTAGGGATGTAGTTAAACTTTAATATATATACTTATCAGACTATATAACTGCATTAGTATTTATCACATCATGTGGAACGTTTTATAACAATTTACTTCACCAAAGTCTAACAAAAGTGGCCTGTATTTGAAGTACAGGGTGGTAGGTTAGCCAAGTTGGTTGAGGCTGGCCACTTAGAAAGTAAAAACCAGATAATCAGGCTGGCCATTTTGAAAGAAAACCCAGATACTTGAAATTCCATTATAACCAAGTTATTTGTTGCTTGCGTAATTTAATCATAGCTACAGTTAATCTTGAAACAAATCAGTTTGTGGATTCTATTAGTAATTGGTGTGCTTCAGCTTTTTAAATCAAACCTGTAATGCAATTTCATTGATTTTGCAGTGGTTCCTGTCTCAGATGTTATAAGAGTTCGCACTGGTAACTCATTGCCTTTTGAGTGATCATAACTTTGTGATACTTTATCATTTCCTTATTTGTATTACCATGCAGAATGTATGCAAGTAATCTTTGATGTCTGATTTTCAGGGGAACGTGGGGAGCAGGCAGAGAGGATGGCCGGAGGGCTAGCTGACACGTCCGTTCCTGCATGACCTGTGAGATTTTAAATGAGCAGTGTCGGACTAGCGACTAAGCCTCTTTGCTGCAACCTGCTTTAAACATTCCCAAATCCTATTCTGTCCATTCTCCTTAAGAGCTAAAAATATACTCTCTGTTTGTTAACTGTTCTCTTGTGAGAGGTAGAAATAAAAGGAAAGACTAGTATCATTGCTTCTCTCTTTCTGATGGCCTTCCAAGTATCATTGCAGGTATATACTTTTTACAAGAAGCAGGTAGCCACACTTCTACATCCTCACCTCCCCAACTGAAATATCAATCAATTTTTGTTTGAATTTGGACTAACTCCTTTGATCTAGCACTTCTACAAAGAGGACCAACAGGGTGCCAAGAGTCATTCGCAAGTGGAAATAAGCTTTACCATTCCCCACCCTCATATGTCATAAATTGCCTACATAGTCCACAGTTGATGTATTTTGCTCCCAACTCCAAGAACACTCAACAGGCATAGAAATTGCCCATAAAAATCTCCCTCTCAATGCAGAGTTGAGTCCAAGCAAAACCCAAATTAAACCCACACTAGCAAAAAGACTGCAAACAAATCATAGCAGCTGTTTTATTTCACTCAGGCTACCTTAACATGAGGCTAACTACCCTCCTGTTTTGGAAAAGTGAGCTCATTCTAAAATCAACTTTCATTAGGAAATTGTTGCCATTGTAAAGATCTAAACTAAGGAGAAAGTAAGAAGGAATAATCAAGCAGCGGTTTTAGTTAATCTCAGGATTACTTCCAATCACGCTTGAAATAATTTGATTGAGAATCACCCAAAATGAAAAAAAGTCAACTCAAAGATAGATATATAATCAATTTGTTAGAAGTTAGAGGCTAAGCTATATAAAATTATAAATTACATGATTGGAAAACTATAAAATTATTTAGGCCAAGATTAGAACGTGTTAGTCATTTCCAATGGTTTCCTATTCCAGACGGTGACATCAGTCATTCTCCTCCCAAACAAAGCCGGATCCTTTCAAGTTCCAACCATGCTATGCAGGCCAAGGGCTTCATAAGAATCATTAATAAGTCAAAACAACGCATTGCCGACGAGATCAAGTCATTGCTACTTTCTCAAAATAAAAAGATAAAGTCTTTTTTTTTTTTTTGAGAACTGGTCAGAAAAGATAAAGTCATTACTAAATAATAATAACCAATGGTATGAAAACTTTTTATAAAAAAAAAAAAAACACCGAAAGTGATTTATTTTTAAATGGGACTAAAATAAAAATATTCTTCGTTCAATTTGATGCAAGTTTGATTATTGTCTCATAAAATTTCACTTTGTCTCTCTAAGTTTTGTGGCCTAATTACTTGGCACTTTTTAATCTTTCCAATACATTCGAGGTTTAAAATTTCTCCTCCCATTGTAATTATATAAAAAGCACCCCCTCATTGATTAATTGTAAATAAAGTATCTCATAAATCCAACACCTTTTGTTTTTTGAATTTAACTAAAGTTAAAAAAAATCTATCTATTTTCAATACATTCGAGATTTAAATTTCTTCTCCCAATTGTAACTATATAAAAAAAACACCCCCTCATTGATTAATTATAAATAAAGTATCTCATAAAATCCAACACCTTTTGTTTTTTGAATTTAACTAAAGTTAAGGAAAAAAAATTATCTACTTTCAAGAAATTAAGATCATTATTGCTTAAACAAAGGTAAAATAGTCCAACAAAATTGGATATCTCAATAAGTTCAAGTGATTACTACAGGAAGTAAGTGATAACCTAATAGTAATTGATGATGCAATGTAAAATCAGTAGATTGAATGCTTCGAACTTCAATGGTAAGAGAATTATCTAGGAAACTTGAAGAGATGAGCACACAATCAAAGATGACCGGGGTGGACCGGCCAAAAACCCTCCGATGATAAAGTCAGTATCTTTCTCAAATTCTAGAATTCCAATTTATTTGGAAGTGATTTTGTACGTACCTTTTCTTGTTGCAAATGAGCATTTATATAATACATACTAGGAGTAGTTACTTGTTTAGTAACTTCTCCTATACTTGAGGAGGTCGGAAGGTTCAGAGTTAGCTCCCATAATTGCCATGGAAGTTATTTTGTTTGATCTTATATTCCATAATTGTTGCTGGAAGTGGTTTCGTGGCAATGAACCTCAATTTGTACTTGTGTTCTGAAAGATGTGGAGCTCGTCCAAAACTTGTATGTAAAAAACATGCTTAGAATGCTTGTAGGCCGTCCAAGCAACCTTCTGGACGGACGACCCTGATATGGACGAGAGTTCCATGCAAAGTCTAACTTCCTATTTCTGCCCTAGATGACTCCTATGGACGAGTGTGGAGTTGAGCATTTTATACACCATCACTGATGATATCCTTTGTAATGCTCTATGTATATGGTTTAAATTCATATCTTCATTTTCCTCCCCAAATAAAGTAGTTATTATTAATATGGAAAAATTTGGAACCAATACTTTAATGCATTAGACTCGTTATGATAGGTTACATGCGGCCAAAACGAGATACATGTCATCATAATGGGTTTAGTGTATACATCAGACAAGTCTTAATTACAATGTCATTTTTTTAAAAAAATTTTTCAAAATAAAATGATATCAGTATAAATTAAAAATTGGCTTAAATATTGTTTTCACCTATAAAAAGATTTTTTTCATCTCAAATCTTTAAAAAAGTTTATTTTGCATCCCTAATTATTTTTTTGGATTTTTTTTAAATTGGTTTAGGGGCAAAATCGGGACAAAAAGTAAAATATTTCAATATTTCAGCGATTAAAAAAAAAAGGATTTAAAAAAAATTTAAAAATAAAAAGTGTATCATTTAAGAAAAACATTTTAAAGTTTAGGTTAAAAAAAAAAAAAATCATTCACATTTTACTATTGTTTTTTTTTTTTTTTTTTTTTTTTTTTTTTTTTTTTGGGGGTGAATATACCGTTTAAATTGAATCTCCGTGAAGTCTCTAATCTCTATAAATAAAAAGTCCCTCATTTCCTGTGCAAATATTGTGTGGAAGGACAGCTCTTTTCTTTTTCACGCAGAGACGGAGAGAGAGGGACACACACAGAGTCGTGTACCAGATCTCTCTCTTCTCATCGCCAAGCCAAGGCAAGTCCTTTCTCTCTCTCTCTCTCTCTCTTCTCTCTAAACCTGAATTTAGCTTCATATCTTCGTAAGTTATGTGAATATTTCATTCTTTGCGTTTTTACTTTTTTGATTCTATTTCTGTGATTCAATGCTTTTTAAAAAAAAAAAAAAAAAATTCTCGATCTACATTTCTATTTTCAATTCGTGAATTGAATAAATGAATCGCCTTGGAATTTGGATCTCTAGCTATATTTCGTGATTGGAATTATGCAATTCTGTTACCTAACATCAGTGTAGCTTGATCTAGGTTTTACAAATTGAGATTTAGTTTCTCCACCGTTGAATCGGGCCGTTTCAGATCGGGTTTACCCCTGATCAGAATCGGGTTCAGCCCGGCAAGACCCACATGGGAGCTGGTGTGATGCGACGTGTTGGCATCACAGCCCATCATGTTGGTTTGTGAAATTAGTAGATCATTCTATTGTTTGCTTTTGATTTGAATTAGGGATTAAATTGTATAAGAATTGGGAAACGTTATGTCAAAATCCTCTTCTTTTTTTTTTTTTTTGGGGGTGGGGGGGGGGGGTGGTTTGTGTTGTTGGGGGGAATTTTGTTAGAAGAAACAAAAGTGAGAGTTGAAAACAGGGATATTGGAATGATGAATCTATGCCTATTTGGGTTTCTTCCACACGATCAGGTGAGAGATTCCACGGCCATCGTATCTCACGTGATAATGCTGAACAAACCCAGAGGGTTACCAAAACGTCTGCTGAAATTGAAGATTATGCCCTTATTTCTGTTATATTCTGTGATTTGGTGAAAATGATTGGATTTAAAGAATTCTTTTTGGCTGACCCAATTTAATCTGTTGAGGATCCATAACTAACACCAAATTTTGGGACTAAGGCTTTGTTGTTGTTTTAAAAAAAAAAAAAAAAAAGAATTATAAGGTATGTGAGGCATGATGACTGGATCCCACATATCTCACATCCCATCATATTTCGCGTGATAGTATGGAAGAAATCAAAATGGGTGAGAAACTTTGCCCGGTGAAATTGAGATTATGCCCCTATTCGCATTGAATTTTGTGATTTGATGAAAACAATTGGGTTTATTTTTCAGATTTTCTTGCGAAGTTGTTTAGCCTATGCTTGTGTACTCACTTTTCCTTATATCTAGGCTTTCCCTTTTGATGTTTTGGTTGTTTAGTTGTTTTGGCTAGTTTATTAAGGAAAATGCTACAATGGCTATAAATCATTGATGCAAATGTTACGAACCTATGGCTCGTCTACTCCTTGAAATTGCTCTTATATTTTTTTAGTAACCTGACTTTGTTATATTTTTTTAGCAACCGATAAGTATTGCATGTGTATACAATGTACTTTCTGAGACTTAGTGGAGTTATGACATGATATTTGATGCCTTTTGATGTAGATATAGAATACGTGAAAAATGGGGCTGTCTTTCACCAAGCTTTTCAGTCGTCTGTTTGCTAAGAAAGAGATGCGTATACTTATGGTGGGTCTCGATGCTGCGGGTAAGACTACCATTCTCTACAAGCTCAAGCTGGGAGAGATAGTCACCACCATTCCTACCATCGGTACGTTCGACATCAATAAATTAATGGAGTCAATGTGCATTTTCTTTTAAGCTGTTTATATTGGGATTTACATAGCAGTTCCAATTGTGAGATTTTCTTGCATGGAAAGGATGTTGCAACTAGCCTTTCTAATTAAGTACGCGAGTTTCACCTATCAAAAAAAGAAAAAGAAAGAAAAGTAAGCGAGTTTTCTCTTCTTGAGCTTTTGTGGTTGTTTTTTTTTTTTTTAAGAAAAAATAAATAAAAATAAACACCATATATTCTCTTCATTTCATGCCCCTTTCAGGGTGAAAATGATTTTTGTAGATAGAAGTGAAGCAATTTTTGTAATCACTTTTGGGTAAATTAGATTCAGCAATGGAGATGAAATTGTTTTTTCTGTTTGGTTGTGTATCGACTTTCATGATTGTTACTGACTTACTGCTATTATGCTGTCATTTTTTTACTTATCTAACTTGATCATTTTAGTTAAGTACTGTAAGTGTGACCTTGTTTTTGCAACCAGAACTTATATATTGTTTGCTCAGGATTTAATGTGGAGACTGTGGAATATAAGAACATCAGCTTCACTGTCTGGGATGTTGGTGGTCAAGACAAGGTATGCAGACTTAATTTTGTTCTAGAATATTGACTCCCTTCAATGGCTACCAATATAGTTCTATTATAGCACCTTACAAATCAACTTCCTAGGATTTTAATGAGGCCTCTTGTATTAAATCCCTTAATCTTAATTTCATAAAGAATTTTTCTTAGTAAAGACTGAAAGTGATTATCTAATTTTTGGGATGATTGTTTCATTAACCTGAAAATGGGGTGTTCTTAGAGATTACTGGTGTTGGTTTTGGATGCTTCCATAATTGTAACAGAATTTAGTATAATCATAAGCTAAATATCTGTAATCCAGAACGATACTCTATAGTTTCTTTTTTATTATTATTTATTAATAAGAGTTACGTTTGGCTATTGAAGGGAGTCTGGGACAATGACTTGTGATTGTTGACATAATGAGGCAATCATGCCCTTTTTTTTTCTTCTTCATGCACTTATTATGAGCATGCATATATGATGTTGGTGATGCATGAGGAGAATCCTCATGCTATTCATAGTTTGGCGCTGATTATTTGTCACACTTTTGCAGCTGTCATTATGCTAAACTAATTCTAACAAGATACAATGTCATTTAGTCTCTCTCTCTCTCTCTCTCTCTCTCTTTGGGGTGTGTGTGGGTGTGTTTGGGGCCACGGGAAAAGAGAGGGGGGTGGGGGGGAGTGTCAATGGGACTGATAGATATTGTGGCTTATGGTCTGGGGTTTTTGGTCTCCCTGCTTTCCCTGTATTGTTTTCTTATTTGATATTACTAATCAATTAAATTCCCATACAAATTTGTTCTTTGATTTTTTGATTTTGTCATTTTCAGATCCGACCTTTGTGGAGACATTACTTCCAAAACACCCAGGGACTTATTTTTGTGGTTGATAGCAATGACAGGGACCGTGTAGTTGAAGCTAGGGATGAGCTGCACAGAATGTTAAATGAGGTATGAGAAATTATTGGAATTTCTTGCCATCAGTGACTATGAATAGGATATAAATGCAACATTCTCGAGTAGTTGCATCATTTAGAGCACTTAAGATGCTGCTTTGTATTTTCTTCTCTGATAGTGTTAATGTTTGTCACCGATGTCAGGATGAGTTGAGGGATGCAGTGCTGCTAGTGTTTGCGAACAAGCAAGATCTTCCAAATGCCATGAATGCTGCTGAGATAACTGATAAGCTTGGACTTCACTCCCTCCGTCAACGCCACTGGTAAAGAAGAGTTTAGCCTCTCTCTCTCTCTCTTTCTTTCCGGCAGTGACCCATCATGTACAATCATGCATTTGCAGGTATATCCAGAGCACTTGTGCCACTTCCGGTGAAGGGCTTTATGAAGGACTTGACTGGCTCTCAAACAATATTGCAAACAAGGTTAGACATGCTTTCATACATGCTTCCTAACAGTTTTCAGCTTTTTTAAATTACTTTTTTTTCTCTCTTTTTGGTTAATATTTATTTATTTTTCCTATGTAATTTCAGGCTTAGATTGCTTGTTCTTGAGTTTTGGGTTCCAGCAACCGCTGGAGTATAAACTGGGAATTTTCTATGGTATTCTGGATTTTGCTTGCCTGTTTAGTGTTACCTGTTATACCATGTTAATGGTTTCCCTGGAAGACACTGTCCTTTGTTACCTGTAGTTTCAGAATAATTTTAAAGATTTTTCATTCTCGTGATATTACCTCACTAGAAATGTTTTGTGAATGTAACGACATTTTATCTTTTGTTGGAAATTGTAGAGCTATATCATCTCTGCTATGGTTCCCTGGCTAATGGCGACCAACTGTTTTATTTTTTTAAATGTTTGTTTCGATGTTGTACTAGTAGAAATGTCAAGGTCACTTCTCTTTTATACAAATACCCTCTCGAACTCTCATTTAGCTGATAACTGAACTCGTGAGTTTTACTTGTTTATTGTTTTTTTTTTTTGGGATAAATTTATTTGTTTATTGTTGGTTTATGAATGGAGAAATTAAGTTATCCCATCACCAAGTGAAACACCACCTTGTAGAGCAAGCATCTGTGTTCTAAATGCTAAAAATTTCTAGCATTTAGCACACCAAACACAAAAACACCATCTATATCAGACATGCCAAATGCTAAAATATTTAGCATACAGCTACAGTTCTACTATTTGAACATTGATGGTAATGTAATATTTGAACAGTATGGTAAAGAGAATTACCACCAGCTCTTCTATAAAAAATGCCATTTTGATACATCAAAAACTTACTTTATTATTTTGCTATATTATTATTCTTCTATTTTATATATCAAAATAATATATACAATACATTAAAATAATATATTAACTCTTTTCCATCATCATCAACAACAACGGCACAACAACCACTGTCGCAACAACGGCCACCAACAACTACTGCCGCAACAACACCGACAACCCATTAATCAAACACCCATTAATCAAACAAACTCATGACTCAACCTGCCACCACCAAAAATCAATCCAAAATAAAGAAATTTTGGTTTAATCAATGTGAAAATAAATTTGCTTGAGGTGTTTGGCTGACAAATGAAAAGAGGGCGAGCTCAAAACAGAAAAAAAATGGAGGATTTATGGACCGAACCACCGTGATCCATTGCCACAATAGCTAGCACTACCATGATCTGAATCTTCAGGAATCACAACCATCACCATCGAAGATAGAGGGACAAAAGAATGGAGAGATGTCTAAGAGAGGTAGGAGAATGATGAGAGGTGTTTGAGAAGAGAGAAGAGTGCAAAGAGAAAAGAGGAAAAAACAAAAAAGAAAAGGGAGAAGACCGTTGTGAGATTTATTATTCTCTTAACGACTGTCAAATGAATAATAAATCTCACGACTTATATTTGCATGAATTCTTAATCTTAAGAGGATAATGGACCTAATCATGAAATGTAGGTTGCTTTGATATATCAAGAGTGAGAACAAAAGTCACAATCAAAACCTCAGTATGTTGGGCAGCCGCATTTAGTATTGATGAAACATATATTCTCAAGATGGAATTCATAATCTTTTAATAGAGATATAAAATATTCATTTGAGATAAGTTTAATGGGTTTGATTATTCAGAGTGTTAGGCCTAACCACTTTAGCAAGGAGTTACTAAAGTATATATTTATGAAATTGAATTTCATAAATATATGATGAATAACTTAAAGAATTAAATCGGGCACTCAAGGATTAAGTTGTAGTAATTTGAAAGTGGCAGTCTACATTCATGAGTTTGTATTACTACGAATATTTTATGATGAGGTTGCATGTATAATAAAGTCTTGGTACATAATTTATTTATAAGGTCTAGAGTGCAATTATATTTATATAGTGATATTAAATATAATTAATGGTAATTTTGGATTTGCCAAGAGTTAACAGAAAAGTTCAAGGCTCATTGGAGCTAGTGTTTTATTGGTCCCATTCCAAGCCACACACAAAGCCCAATTGGAAAGGCCCAATAGGCCAACTCAATTAGATAATCAATTAGTTATAAAGGGAGAAACATACAAAATTTTATTATAAGAGATACATCATTGTGAAATGGTATGTATGTGTGAGTGAAACTACTCAATTATTCTCCCTTGGAAACTGATTGAGAGACCACACTTTTTGGGTGTAAAGTGGAATTGGAGTGAAGATTATAAGTGTTCCCAAGTACTTCTAATATTTTGTTTTGAATTTCACCACATCAAGGTACGTTATCTTGTTCTTAAATTCTAAAATTTACATAGTGCATGTTATCAATCATGAATAAAATAGATCCATGTTTGTTGCTTCCGCTGTGTATTTTGTATGAGATACAAAACCAGATTTTTCAACAATTGGTATCAGAGCCAGGTTTTCATTTCATGCTTGTATAACATGTGATTGAGTTTTAGAATCAAAGAAAATCATTTTTTTGGTGTTTTGAGATTTTTGAATCTGCAGTGATAATTCTATATAATTATGTTTATAGGATTTTTTATTTCATAATCTAGTTTGGGAGATTGACTTTGCGTTGATGTGAAGTGAATTCCTTTTTAAAATGGAATTTCGTCTTCAAAAGCATTTATGTTGGATTCCTTGTTATGTAACAATGTTTGAAGACCATTCGGTTATATGGATTGAAGTTCTATAGACTTCTAGATGAAGTTGTTAGATAACCGTTCATGATGATAACCATTGTATTGCATTGGTTTGTTCGAAGTGGCCTATAACTATTAAGTAATGGTGACGTGTCTTAATAGTGAGTGCCAAGGATATATAGTTATTGAATTTCAATAACTATCATGTGCGTGAACCAAGTTATTGCACCGCTTGGATTTTGTTTTGCTCTGCTTGGCTATAACAAGGCAATGAACATTATGGTGTGATAATTGTCATATATTATAAGCATTTAAAATACTTTCTTAGATGTATTGAATCCGTATATTATATAAAGGATTCATCATATATATTATATGATGATGCCAAGAATCACCCTCAGTGAGTCGTGGGGTCTTCGCGCGTTCCAGGTAGACCTGCACGAGTAAAAAGAACCTCAAAGGGAAGTACCGGTGTGGTACCGGCCAACTGCCCTCCGACGGTCAAGTTAGTATTGCTCGCAACTCCAGAGTGCTAGAGTCGGGGTCGAAACATGCGTACCTTTTTTATGAGGGTCGGGGGTATTTATAGTGGTGTAGAACCGGGACCTTGGCATGTCCAAGGAGGTAACCTCTGATCGGAGCCATTCCCTATTGCGTGGAGTGCAAGATATCTAACTCGGCGCCTGGCCTGCATGACGAGCCATGTCGGTCCGGTTAGCTCCGTCCCGTCACCCATTCACCCTGTCGGTGTGTGGATAGCGGCGTCGAGGCAGTCTGGAGAGACGGTCCGGGACTAGAGAAACGGGGCCGTCACCCCTACAGTACCGTCACCTAGGAGGAGGGTGACGGCACCTTCACTTGGTATTTTCCCCATCATTATATATATATATATATATGCAAATCATATATATTATATTATATATATATATATATATATATGCAAATTGTTTAAAAAGGATTCATCATATTGTTGCTTGCCTTGCATTATATATATTTTTTATGATCAAACAGTACGCTAATGCTAGGATTATGGAATTTATTCCTAATGAGGCTAGGATTATATTTTCAAAGTTTCTAGCATTATTATGGTTCTTGATCTTGATCTTGAAAACCTTAATGTTTGATCTATGAATATTCATTCATAAAATCAAAAGGTGTTTTTGATGGAAAATAGCAAAAACGGTTACCAGAAAATTCTGAGAAAAATTTCAGTTTTGCGAGTTTCGATCGATCGAGAATTCCTTTCGATCGATTGAATGTTCTTTTTGATTGATCGAAGAGGAATCGAGAACCGAATGATTCAGGCAGAAACTCTGTGATGAAATTCTTCATTGTCTCGATTGATCGAGAATTCCTTTCGACCGATCGAATGTTGATTTTGATCGATCAAACAAGAATCGAGAATCAATCGAACGAGGCAAAACCTTTGTGATGAATTTCTTCATTTTTTCAATTGATCGAGAAAAGGTTTGACCGATCAAAGGCACTGAATTTTGAATTTTCACTTGTTTTTGACTAGGTGTTAACACTTTGATTAAAAGCAAAGCTATGTGATTAATTTTATAGTCCTTAAAAGTTAAGGACATTTATTAATCATTATCTAACTAAAAGACCTAATGAGATCAAAGATGTTAGTTAAATAGAACTCTTAGTCGAAAATTTTTTTATGATTAAAAGTCCTTAATTAGAGGTTTTTAATGAGATTAAAATTCTAATTAAAGGTATATAGTTTCTAATGAGATTAAAATATTTTTTCTAGAAAATTAAGAATACAGTTCTATATAACTAATTTTTTGATTCATTAGTGTTTAAGGAATCCTAAATAGTTTAGGACTTCCATTTTAGTTAGTGATTCTAATAAGATTAGAGTCTTCAACAAGTGCAAGGTTATTAGTTGTGATGGGAGTGCTGAAATAACCCTTTTGTTAAGTTTATTGTAATGTTAATAGATACCTTATCTTGACTTCGAGTCTCGCATTCCATGCGGAGGGTATTTACTTCATGGATTACAAGGTTAAATTTCTTTGTGATAGCGTGAATGTTCGTTACGCTATTATGACGTGACTTAGTTACATCATATTGAATTTAAACAATTAAACACATTTGATGTGTAGGGTTAAAATTGTGGTTAGATCACAATGATTTCATGACAATCCACTTATTTTAAAATTTTTAGTGAGAGAGAGATACAAGGGTTGGATCTCACGGCCTCCATTGTCGGTTCATAGTGGTGTGGGATAAACATCTCGTCTTGGCCTCGAGCCTTGCGTTTCATGCGGAGGGTGTTTATTTCATAGTACTACAAAAATGAACTTCCCGGTTTACAGTGGTGTGAGCAAGCACCTTGTCTTGGCCTCGAGCCTTGCATTCCATGCAGAGGGTGTTTTGCATCATGGTACTACAAGATTAAACCTTACAAGGGTAGAGTTATGTGGCTACACATGGGTCTAGGTAATGGTGTACACTAGACTAAGTTTGATAGTATCCTATATGCTGAGTTCTTACTATTATTACTTAGAGGCTAAAGGAAGAGCGGCAAATTATTTTTGTTTGGTAAGAGTTATCGTGATAGCATTAATAATGAGAATATTTCTTGCCTAATTATAGTGGTTGATATTCACTCTATGCTGAGGAATATTAATTGCGGGATTAGGTTGTTGTTACACCTAGTATAGTATGGTTTTGGGTTCCATATTATATGGTTATGGATGGAAAATATAATGTCCCTGTAATTTTTTTCATAGTCTCAAAATAAAGTTGTCATTAATTTTGTTCTCTAGCTACTATTTTAATTGAATCACATTTACTAAGAATTAATTTTGGACATGGTGAATAAAGGAGCTGAAGTACATAAATATGTTTGGATTCAGTATTGTCATAATTTTTTATGCATGATGCATCGATGAAAGATAGCTTATGATATGATTATAGTCTTCATTAAAATGCTAAAATGTTACATTGGCTTCTATCTCAATTGTACTACAACATGAGATGCAAGAGTTAGTATTATACTTAGACTTTATATTAAGTCTAAATGAGATGTTTAGTATGAATCATATTGAGTGCTAAGAATAGCTTAAAGAGTTCCAATTCTATAATCTCTTATGAAAATATTTTATTTTTAAATGAATTGGAATTATTGGATGTAGAGATTAAATGTTAATCTTATTTGGATATGATCCACAAGTCCTTGTTAGAATCATTTGATCAATTCAGATTGTTTTGAAAATAATTTTTTTTATATTATCTGAATTGATGATGAGTGAGTTCTACGCAATGGAAGACATCCTAAAAGCTAAGGCTAGGATCAATATGATTTAATTCGAATTCTTAGCCTGAATCGAAAGGTAAGGGTGGTAAGAAGAGGAATTATAATACTAAATAGTTAGACAAACTAGTTGCCCTAATAGTTGCCAAAAGGAAACTAAGACTCCAAAAGTATGACCAAAAGGAAAGTGTTTCCGTTTTGGTAGAGCTAAGCATTGTCTATGATTGTTTTCTAGATGGAAATTTACATGTTTTACTTTTTAAAGAGAAAGTTTCCATCCTTTGTAATTGTATGTTTTGGTACTTATGTCTAGATCTTATTAATCTAAATGATATTCAAGATTGGTGAAAGATGGGCTTTTATAGCCATTATTTTATTATATTACGAGTCTATGAATTCTATTTAGAGGATAATATGATCTAGGGCTCCTTTTTATAAAGGAATGAAGTTTCAATGACTTCTTTAAGTCAGTGCATACATAAAGGAGGAATAGGACTCTTTTAAAGGTAAAGTGTTCTAGAAAAAAAATGTCAGAATTTGTTGTAGGACAACTATAAAATACATTATTCTAAAAATAGCTAGTACACCGGTACAATATCGTAATGGAAGGATTATCAATTACCAAATAAATTCATACTTTTGAGATAAACTTTTGAAGTTTTTCCACAAGGATATGAATTTGATCCTCGGTTCTACGTAGAGGCAATAGATGATATGAATATAGATCAAGGTTATGTGAAAAGAATTAGATTCTATTTAAAGTCTAGAACTTGTAGAGGCACCTAATGACATTAAGCCTATTGTTTTCAAATAGGTCTATAAGAAAATGAGATTCATAGATTTGAAGGTGCAAGCCTTCAAAGTCAAGACTAGTAGCGAAAAGATTTATTCAGAAAGAAATTATTCGACTATGAAAAGATTTTTTTCACTAATAGTTAAGTTTGACTCTATCTAAATTCTCTTATTCATTATATTTCGTTTTGGATAAAATATGGTAATGGATATCAGGAAAGCTTCTTTTAGTAGCAATCTTGAGGAAAACATCTAAATGATGTAACTAGACTTGTTCATAGCAAAGAACCAGTGGTGATTATTATGCAACTTGCTTAAAGTCCATTTATGGACTAATGCAAGCATCTAGGTCATAAAATATCATCTTTGATCAAGCAATCAAATTGTTTGATTTTGATCAAGTATTAAAAGGCCTTATGTGTGTAAAAGCTATATAGAATAATAAATTTCTTAATGTATGTTGATGACATTCTAATAATTTAGAATGATGTAGAGTTATTGTCATCAATGGAATTTTTTGTTGTCTAGTCTAGTATGATATAAAGTACTTGGAAAAGATTGATTCCATTCTAAGAATTAAACTTTGTTAAAATTCAGAAATTAGGATGTTGGGTCTAACTCAAACTGCTTAAATAAATTGGATTCTAGCCAAGTATAGCATGTAATACTTTAAGAAAAGAATCTTTCCTTTTAAGTTTGAAGTTCTTTTATAAAGGACTATAGTCCTAAGACATATAAAAGAAAGAGCATATTAAGACGGTTCCTTATACCAAATTTATAGTAAGTCTTTATGCTATGCTAAGTACTAGGCTAAATATCTATTTTGCGGTGGGCATGGTAAGCAAATATCAATTGAATCAAAGATCACTTAATTTAGTGGAAATAAAGCATATACTCAAATATCTTCGGAGAATGAGGGATTATATGTTTGTCCACAAAAGTGAGGTTTCATATTTACTAGATGTACAAATACTAACTTGTAGTTTGATTGTGATTCATGAAGTTGGACTTCAAAATATGTGTTCATCCTAGGTGGTGAAGATACACATTAAGCATAAGTATCATCTCATTAGAGAGATATGAATACATGAGAAGTAGTAGTAGAAAAGATAATTTATGCAATAAATTTGGATGAAACTTGTTTCCAAATTTTGCCTTAGAGTGACTATGAATTACTCTAAAGAGAGATAAGTGTCAGATATATGGTAAATTGTCTTTGAGGGAAAGTGGGAGATTATTGGGGTTTATGCCCTAAAATCCAATTTATAGACATGTCGTAAATAATTAAATTGTTTAATTTTATGAGACTATTTATAAATGAATTAATGAGATATTATTTTAGTCCATGAGATGCATTGTATGTGATTTATGTGAAAAGTCACAGAAGATATTAATCATAAGTTCTTTGTAAACTCAGAATTTTAGTTCGTAGTCAGTGATGAAATTGGGCATTTCATCTGCGAAGACTATAATATATCAACTAAGATGATTTGTCTTGATCATGGAAGTGGAGATTTCTAGTTGATATGTTTTATGAGTTAAGGCATATTGAACTGGACCATTGTGAGATTTATTATTCTCCTAACAACTGTCAAATGAATAATAAATCTCACGACTTATATTTGCATGAACTCTTAATCCTGAGAGGATAATGGACCTGATTATGAAATGTAGGTTGTTTTGATATATCAAGAGTGAGATCAAAAGTCACGATCAAAACCTCAGTATGTTGGGCAGCCGTATTTAGTGTTGATGGAACAAATATTCTCAAGATGGAATTCATAATTTCTTAACGGAGATATAAAATATTCCCTTGAGATAAGTTTAATGGGTTTGGTTATTCAGAGTGTTAGGCCTAACTACTTTAGTAAGGAGTTACTAAAGTATATATATATGAAATTGGATTTCATAAATATATGATGAATAACTTAAAGGATTAAACCGGGTACTCAAGGATTAAGACATAGTAATCTTCAAAGCGACATTCTACATTCATGATTTTGTATTACTACGAATATTTTATGAAGGGGTTGCATGTATAATAAAGTCTTGAGATATAATTTATTAATAAGTCCTAGAGTGCAATTATATTTATAAAGTGATAATAAATATAATTAATGGTAACTTTAGACTTGTCAAGAGTTGATAGAAAAGCCCAAGTCCCATTAGAGCTAGTGTCATATTGGTCTCTTTTGGATGTCATAGATGTCAAAGGCTTTGGAAAGAAAGATACTCAAAGCCACTTGGGTATCTCAAGTCTTACAGGTACAAGTTATTTATCTGTGCATGATGGAATTCTGTCATTAAGGCCGGTGTTTGGAATGGTTGAAGGGGCAGAATTTAGTGCCAGTGTTGATTCGAAGAAAGTCATTGAACTACCTTTGGTGGGAGTTGCATGACAGAGGGAACGGTTGGAGTATTTTGAGGAACGGTTACAGGATGTTATTCCGAAATGGAAGGAAGCTACAAATAAGGAAGAGAAAATTACAATGACTAAGAATAATGTGCCAATTGTTGCCAACATCATAAATGAGGCTACGTGTCTTCCAAATCATAAAATGGTAAGGACTGTGTCACAAGGCGCAGTTTGAATTTGACTGCATTAAGAAGTTTGGGGTCACATGGGAAAGAGGCTTCGAGAGTTGTGGTGGCTTCAAAAGACATTGGGATTAAAATTGATCCCAAGAGTGAGTCTTCTTCTGAAACTCTATCCATTCTATGTTCTCACGATGAAAAAGATTGTCATACACATCCTAATAGTATTGTGGCTGTGATGGAGTAAGGGGGTCAACAATTGAATGATAATATGGTACAGGCTGATAGTGTTAAGGCTCAAGGAGGTAAAGGAAAACACAAAGTTATAGAACAGATGAGAATTCATGCTTCTAGAGTCAAGCTGGAACGTGTAAAAAAGGTTGGAGTTAAAAAAGGAGGGTGGACTAGATTAAGTAGTAGAGTTAGAGTGGATAATTTGCAGACTAGCAGTTTCAACAGTTCAGGTACAAAAGGAAATTTTCTGGAACATATGAGGCTATGGTTGAGGATACTAAGAAGGAGAAGAAACTTAAATTGGAGAAAGAAATAAATGATCAAAGTGATATCTTGGCTTCACAATTGGGATAGGCGGAGGCTGTTGAATAGCCCTACCAGGTCCAATGAGTCTTTTAAGTTGGAACTGCTAGGGGCTTGGGAACCAACGGACAGTTAATGCCTTAAAAAAGATTATTAAGGCACAAGTTCCCAATTTATTTTTCCTAATGGAAACTAAATCTAATAAAGGCTGGATGGAATATGTTTGTGATCAATGTGAGTTTAAAAGAGGATTATTTGTTCCTAGTGATGGATCTAGTGGTGGATTAGCTTTATTTTGGAGGAAGGAGGTTACTGTACACATTCAAAATTACTCATCCTCCCACATTGATGCATTTGTTGATGGGGGTGTTGATGGGTGGTGGCATCTTACAGGTTTTTATGGTAACCAGGAAACATTTAGACGTCGTGAATCATGGTCTTTGCTTAAATCTCTTAGTAATTATTCATAGTTTCCTTGGCTTGTTATTGGTGATTTTAACGAATTGGTGGGTTTGTTTGAAAAGGAATGTGGTGCTTCTAGACCTGCAAGTCAGATGGAACATTTTAAGGAAGTAATTGATGTGTGTGGACTTAAGGATCATGGCTTCATTGGTCCTCGGTTTACTTGGTTAAATCAGAAATTTGATGGTTCACAAATTTGTGAAAGGTTGGATCTAGCATTGACTACATGTGACTTTATCATCTTTCCTCTTTAGTTTCTGATCACTGTCTACTAGCTTTGCATTTTATTAGAAGAGAAAAGAAACAAAGGTATCATAGACCATTTAAATTTGAATCAATGTGGTTAAAAATTGAAAAATGTGAAGATGTTGTTCAAAAAGCTTGGGATGAGGGATTGATGACGGGTTCGGCCTTCCTTTTAAGCCCATGTTTGGAATCATGCCGTGTGAGTTTAGATGTATGGAATAAGAATGACTTTGGGCATGTGGGGCAGCAGATTGCACGTTTGTAGAAAGCTCTTGAATGGTTGGAGTTACAGCCCACTTCTCCTTCAATCATTGCTAAAATGCAGAAAATAAGAGTTGAATTGAATTGTTGGTAGGAAAAGGATGATGCCATGTGGTTACAGAGATTTAGAATTAATTGGTTTAAAGAGGGAGAAAGAAATACCGGGTACTTTCACTCTAAAGCTTCTGCTAGATTTCAAAATAATTTAATAGATGGTATGGAGGACTCGGGTGGTACTTGGCAAGAGGATATTAATATTGTAAAGGGGATAATTGTTGATTATTATTCATCATTATTTTCATCTTCAAACCCAACTGATTTTTTGGAGTTACTTGATGTTGTGAAGCCTAAAGTTACCAGTGCTATGAACCAAATGCTTCTTAGGGATTTCCAAGAATCTGAAGTGAAGACAGCTTTAAAGCAGATGTATCCTCTGAAAGCGCTTGGTCCAGATGGTATGCCCCCTTTCTTCTTTCAACATTTTTGGCCTTTAATTGGAAATGTTGTTACCAAAATAGTACTTGATTTCTTAATTTTGGAATTGTACCTCCAAATTTTAATGAAACTCATATTGTTTTAGTTCCTAAAATTAAAGAGCCAAAAAAAGTTACTGATTATCGCCCAATTAGCTAGTGTAATGTTGTTTATAAGCTAGCCTCAATGGTGATTACGAATAGATTGAAGAAGATTTTACCATCTATTATCAGTGACACAAGCGCCTTTGTGCATGGAAGATTAATTATTGACAATTTTTTGGTGGCTTTTTAAACTATGCACCCTATCAATATGAAAAAGGGAGGCAAAAAAGGAGAGATGGCACTTAAATTGGATATGAGTAAAGCCTATAATAAGGTGGAATGGGGCTGCCTTGATAAAATTATGGATAAATTGGTATTTGAGAGTAGGTGGAGGAAGTTATTGTTGACATCCATCTCTACAGTTACTCTATTCGGATTAATGGGAAACCACATGGGCATATAGTCCCTTCAAGGGGATTAAGGCATGGAGATCCATTATCCCCATATTTTTTTTTTTTATTATGTGCTGAAGGCCTTTCTGCTTTGATCAAGAAAGGGGTTGGAGATGGTCAGCTAGAGGGTATTTCAGTTTGTAGGGGTGGGCGTAAATTATCTCATTTAATTTTTGCAGAGGACAGCCTCATTTTTTGTAAAACATCATTGGAATAATGTGACTCCCTACAAAGGATTCTCTAGATTTATGAGAGAGCTTCCGACCAACAGTTAAATAGAGCGAAGACTTCTCTTTTCTTTAGCTTAAATACAGATCAATCAGTTCAGGAGGAAATTAAACGAAAATTTGGAGCTCAAGTTATTAGGCAACATGAGAAATATCTTGGTCTCCCCTCGTTGGTTGGAAGAAAAAAGCGAAATACTTTCAATGACATAAAGTAAAAACTTGCAAAGAAGCTAGCTGGTTGGAAGGAAAAATTGCTTTCTAAGGCAGGTAAGGAAATTTTGATTAAGGCAGTGGCACAGGCAATACCAACTTATACTATGAGTTGTTTCAAACTTCCAGATACTTTCGGTGAGGAATTGACGAGTACGATTTGTAACTTTTGGTGGGGTCAAAAATAGGATGAAAGAAAATTGAATTGGATGAGTTGGGATAAACTTTGCATGCCTAAGGTAGATGGAGGAATGGGTTTTAAGCAGCTAAAACCTTTCAATTTGGCTTTATTAGCTAAGTGAGGGTGGAGGTTGCAAATGGGACAGAATTCTTTGGTTTATCATGTATTTAAAGCAAAATATTTTCCTAATTACGATTTTGTAGAAGCTTCAATTGGTGCTAACCCGTCATATGTATGACGAAGTCTTACGGTAGCCCAAAAGCTTGTGCAAGATGGTCTAAGATGGAAAATGGGATATGGTTTCAAGGTGCAGGTGTGGAAGGATAAATGGTTGCCAAGTTCTTCAACCTATAAAGTTGTTTCCCCAGGGCTGAATTCTCCATTGGATCTCCGAGTTTCTGAGCTCATTGATATGGATAATAGGTGCTGGAATCTCCATTTGTTGCAGCAATTGCTTCTACCATTTGAAGTGGAGGAAATTAGTAGCATTCCACTTAGTAATTCACTTCCATCTGATAAGCTAATCTGGATAGGGACCTCTAATGGTTTGTTTACTATTTGCAGTGCCTATAAACTTGCTATGGAAAGCTATGGTGATTCTGTTGGCGCATCTTCTTCGAATGACAGTAACTTGCGCTGTTTTTGGAAGAAATTATGGCGGTTACCAGCTTCTCATAAAGTAAGACATTTTTTATGGCATGCTTGCCATGATATTCTTCCAACAAAAGCGAATCTTAAGCGAAGAAAGGTATTATCTGAAGATCTTTGTAAGGAATGTATGCTAGAGCCCGAAACTTTAGGCCATTTATTTTGGTCATGTTCGAGATCTAAAAGTGTGTGGAGATGTTCTGGGTTCCTTAATCCAAATTATGTAGTTCAGTTCAATAGCTTTATGGAGTTAGCATGGAAAATGATAATGGTTGATCATTGTGATGACAGTGCAGTTGTTTTGGTGGGAATGATTGCTTGGAGGACGTGGGGTAACTGAAATGAAATTTGTAATGGTGGAAAGAGGCTTGGTGAATTGGAGTTGTGTCATGATGCTTCACTCTGGCCGCTACAATTTCAGGAAGCTAGTAAAGCCACTGCTGCTACGTTACCAGTTTAGTCTGAAACCGTGCTCGAACATTATTGGCTGCCTCCCTTAAATCAGTTGTATAAAGTGAATGTGAATGGGGTTGTTTTCAAAGCAAGAAAAGAATGTGGGGGTGGGAGTGATAATTCATGATGCTAATGGTTTGGTTGTGGCTACGTTGAGCAAAAAATTCCATGCTCCTTTGGGTCCTTTAGAGGTGGAAGCCAAAGCATTTGAATCTGGTTTGCAATTTGCCAAAGATGTGGGATTACCGGAGTTTATTTTGGAAGGTGATTCTCTCAATGTGGTTAGTGCCTGATGCAGGACACAATTTACTATTTAATTACTGTAATTTATTATTTTTGGTATTTTTATGTAAAAAACGTTATTTTAGGTTTAGGTGATTTATTTCCCTGTTTTTAGGTGCATTTAATGTTTTTTAAGTCAAATTTGATTCCTAATTTGGTAAGGTATCAATTAGGAGTTATTTTAGAATATATTTTCTTGTCTGTCAAGTTTTATGGAGCCCTTAAATAGGCCCTTAAGTCTGTAAACGTTTTTGATGAATTATTGAATAAAAAATCAGAAAAGGTGAGGCTTTGCTCTTCTCTTTGGTTCTTCAAGAACTGTGAACTTATCAAGGATTCTTCCTTGTGGCGTTCAAACTTATACCTTTGGTTCGTGATTCTTTATAATCATTGGGTCAAGGTCTGTTACTTATACCTTTGGTTCGCGTTTCTCTTATAAACGTTGGGTCTGGGTTTTCTATCAAATCTGAATTTTAGCTTTCTTGGGCAATATTCCAATATTGTTTGTTGGGTCTCAAAGCGAGTCTGTTGAGGTTCGCATCATTTGGTATAAGAGCTCAAGTTCTAAAATCAGTTTTCTATCCTTTTATCTTTTGTTTCCTGTTATCTTCCTATCTTGTTCCGTTTCTGTTTTTTGTTCTTCATTCTTATTTTGTGACGTGCAATAGGTTAAAATTGTGCACTGGGTTCCAAAAAAAAAAAAAACGTGAAAAAAAAAACTGCAGAAAAAAAAGTGAAAAAAAAGGACTGCAGAAAAAAAAAAGTGAAAAAAAAAGAGAGATGGTAATTATTGAGAACATTGTGGAAGATTCAATTGAGGTCAAATATGAGAATGAGTCCACAACTCACAATCCTCAAGTCTCAGATGATTTGTTGAAGATGACAATACAATATGTTGATTTTCTTGGAGTAGAAAATTTTAATTTTATTATCAACCCTTTGTTGATTGATGTTGCAAATAAATTGAAAGTAGGTGAGAAGAAATTTTATACTACACTTTATGAAGGATTCAAGTTTCAGAACCGGATCAAGTTATTAAAGCATTCGAAGTATTTGTTTATTTGGAGCGGAAGATTTCAGATTTCAAAGATCAACTCGAGGACGAGTTTGTTTCAAGTGGAGGGGTCTGATGCAGGACACAATTTACTATTTAATTACTGTAATTTATTATTTTTGGTATTTTTATGTAAAAAACGTTATTTTAGGTTTAGGTGATTTATTTCCCTGTTTTTAGGTGCATTTAATGTTTTTTAAGTCAAATTTGATTCCTAATTTGGTAAGGTATCAATTAGGAGTTATTTTAGAATATATTTTCTTGTCTGTCAAGTTTTATGGAGCCCTTAAATAGGCCCTTAAGTCTGTAAACGTTTTTGATGAATTATTGAATAAAAAATCAGAAAAGGTGAGGCTTTGCTCTTCTCTTTGGTTCTTCAAGAACTGTGAACTTATCAAGGATTCTTCCTTGTGGCGTTCAAACTTATACCTTTGGTTCGTGATTCTTTATAATCATTGGGTCAAGGTCTGTTACTTATACCTTTGGTTCGCGTTTCTCTTATAAACGTTGGGTCTGGGTTTTCTATCAAATCTGAATTTTAGCTTTCTTGGGCAATATTCCAATATTGTTTGTTGGGTCTCAAAGCGAGTCTGTTGAGGTTCGCATCAGTGCCCTTCAAGGTTTGTTGCCTCCGTCAGTTTCTATGATGCCTATAATTTATGGGATTCAAAGCTCTTGTTATGATGTTAGGAAAGTATTGTTTTCTCATGTATGTAGACAAGGAAATAAACCTGCCCATCTTTTAGCAAAACATGCTATTAGTATTGTTAACTTTATGGTTTGGATGGAAGAGAATCCTTGTTTCTTGGCACAAGCTCTCCATCACGATGTAATGTTTTCTTCTGTTTAATAAATTTTACACAAACCAATAACATGTTATTACATTCATATCTTAGAAATATCAGCATTGGATTACATGTTATATATGTTCTTAATATGCATCTCAATTGGATTTTATCTTAGAAATCTCATCGTTGGATTACATGTTCTATATGTTCTTAATATGCATTTCAATCGGATGTTATATACCATTCAATCAATAAATTCATCTTTTATGAATTATTTTAAATTACAAAAACTTGAATTTAAACAATTGATTAATGACATGACCATTAATTTTTGATCATCTTAAAATTTGGCAAACATAGAGAATATACAAAGATAATATAATCCAACGGTACATTTTTCAATTAAAAAAACATTTGGTGGTGTAACATTCCTTAAAGTTACATTTAATTAAAAAAATATTTAGTAGGGTAACAGTCCTTAAAGTTATACTAGGTGTAACTTGAACCCATTAGAAAGTACTATTGTTTGGTGGACTTTTACAGTTGGATCTCCTAGTCTTAATACACATAATATGAACTGATAACCATTTTTATTGTGGATTACCCGACTAAGCAGATGCATTATGTTGAAAATGAGAGGATCAATGATCATAAATGTAATTTTTGCTAGCTTAGCCACTTTGTGATTCTCTCTTGTTACCGGTGATTCACATATAGGGGGGCTCCTTCGATATATATATCTTCGCAATCTATAGCTTTGTTAGCTCCATCTCTAACCCAATCCATTACTTCCCAATAAGACCTTGCAATCGAAGCCATGTATGTAGCTTTGAATTTTGTGGTGCACCATGATAATTAGAGAAGTAAACCTTAATTTGTTTCTTATCCACTGGATCCGTGAGGTTTTTAAGAATCTATGGGATTCGATCATATGTAGCTTGTACTACGTCAATGATTATTGCAATAAAGAGTAAGGCAAGATGATGTTAGTCGTAGTCCTCATATTTCTTGCAAATGTTTGCCCATCTTTTCAAACATTTGCTTGAATATTGTAGGGACTATGTCACCTGTATATAATAGTGATGTTCTCTCTTTTTTTTAATCAATATCGACAGAAGTCACTCCTAATTAAAATATATGATATAAAAAAATTAAATCCATTACATATATGTGATAAAATATGGTACAAATGAAAAAGATAAAGAACATTTAAAAATAAAAAGAAATAATAAAAAAGAAGAAGAAAAGCCATAAAATTCAGTATGAGTATAAATATATATATATATATATATCTATACTATTATTTAAGGGGCTTCCCCTGTTTGGATTCCTCATTTTTTATGCCTAAAATACCCTCATCATACCCACTTACAAGTTTTCAACTAACGGGGATAAATATGTAAATTAAAACTCTTACACTTTAAGACCCACAAACTCACGTACGCTTTGCAGTTTCTATCTCACTTTCTATCTCTCATTCTTCTTCATATTCAAGACATTTAGTTTAGCTCTACATCCTTCTTTTGTTTTCTTTAGATTACAGACATTTACCGTCAGAGACTCCAACAAATTTTCAGGTTCTATCTTTTGCAAGTTCCTTTTTGTTTTCTTTTCTTTTGTTTATGATTGGCTTTCTTTGAGTTTAAATGATCAACTACTATTTCCTTCTCCTTCCTCACATTTTTTTTCCCATTCTTCGTATTAGAGATTCAAAGGTGTTTGATGGTTGCTTATTACCTGTGGGCAATGCTTGACATAGAAATTTCAAAAAAGAGGATTTACACTTGAACTGGCTTCTTGACTCTTGAGAAAGGATATTGGTAAGGCTCTCTCTTTTTCTTTTTGCAAACTCTCTTTTGGGTTTTTCTTTTTTTTTTTTAAATTTACGCTATTTTTTTAGAGGATCAAGTTTGTCTTCATCATGTTATTAAGGAAATAACTAGAAAGCTATGTGTCAAGGCCAAGAAAGAGAGGCCAATGACTGAGGAGCGTGTTAAATTGTTGTGAGCGAGATTGAGATTTTGAAGAAATTGGTATTTGGTATCTAATTTAGATTCTAAAACTAGGTGAAGGAACTTTTTCTGACTGTGTTTAAAAACAAGGCCAATGACTGATGACTTGAACTTTTTCTTTTAGGTTTCTTTTTTCAGTTTTTTTTCACGTCCTATTTCCTTTTTTTTTTTTAATATTTTTTCTCATTGATGATGTGGTGATATGATTTTAAAGAGTCCATGATAGAGTTAAATTCTAAAAAATCTTTATCTTTATTCTAAACAATTTTAATAGGATTTTCAGGAAAAATGATCTTATCAAAATTTAAATCAAACACAAACTCTAACAAACTTATGCTATCATCTTTAATAACACGCATGCTAAGTTTGGTTTGTTGATTAAAGTTTTTTTTTTTTTTTTTTTAAATACCTGGTTTAACCCTAATTCTTTTATCTCTCTCAGGTTCACGTACGCACAAATTTTTTGGATTGCATTCAGGAGTCATTGGAATGGAATATTAGAAAAGTTCGGGTGAGAGACTTTACAAGAATTATTATATGTATTAAACCTCACATAAAATGGTTGTTATCTAAGAAATTGTTGTAAAAAAAATTTCTTTTGTAATAGAAACTATATTTATCATTTGTATAATTCTTTGTCAAATTCAATTTAAATTTTTTTCTATAAGTATTAATTTACTACTTCATAAAAAATGTTACGTATCTTTTTCTCAGTTTTAAAGGTTGTTGATATATTTGAAATTTAAACTATTTTTAACTTTGTTATGGATGTGTAGTAAGTGGCTAACTTTTAGGACTAAAAAACAAAATTTTTGGATTAAAAAAAATTGATAAATGTTGTTAAATTTTTTAAAAAAACAATAACAACACCAAAAGAAACGTGTATCTCCTGCAACATTGCTATGAACTCAAAAACCTCCTCTGACAAGATTTCATAAACTAAACACATATAGATCTATTTTATGAAACTCACGGCTTGCTACTGCTGGAGGTATAGAGAACCTGAGTTAAATGTTTTTTAAAAATATTGGCCGCACAAATTCTCTTTTATAATGGCATAATTTTTGGCCATCAGAGATGAACTCAGTTTAGCATTTAACTTTGATATTTCCAAAATTAGTGTAGAATTAGATGCCAAAGTTGTTGGGGGGTCTTCTCACCACCCCGTGTACTACTAACGTGGGTTTAAATTGTCACCCTAACAATTTAAGTAGTACATGGATCGAACATGAGATTTTTTTAAACATGTAGTTTTTCTTATTTTGATAGAGTTTTAAATAAGGATAGGGTCACACCAATTCCCCACCTTAATCTTTTAAATTTCCCTAAAATTTAGCCTTTTATTTTCTTTCAAAATCAGATACGTTAGTGCCTAAATATAAGGATATGGATGGAGAAGTTATAGTAGTGGTTTTATAGTAGGAGTCTTTTTTTTTTTTTTTTGGAAATCCAAAATATGGAAGAGATTTAAAAAAGAAAAGAAAAAAAAAAAAAAAACAGGAAAACGTGAATTTGAACTTAAACGTGAATTTGGATGCTGTTCCTACTGCTATGAACTTAAACTACATTTAGTGTACTTTAGTTCAATAAAAAAATTTAGAAGAACAGCATTGACGAATTAAAATAAAAGTTCATTATTATTCCTATTGGGTTTTTGTTAAACCACCTTTAATAATACTTTATAGTATTATTATTTTTTTTTTCTTCTCAACAAACAATCATGAAGTTTTTATACAATTTTTTTTTTCTAGATACTTTTAATCATTAATTCCCAATTGTATTAGCCTTTTGTTAAGGTTAAAGCACCATTTAATACTTTATTAAAAAAATCTCAAAATACAATTGTGGTTTTATACAATTAACGTGTATCTCTTGCCATAAAATTTTCAATTTAAGCTTTTATTTACTTATGTTATGGATGTGTAGTAAATGCCTAAATTTTAGGATAAAAAAACTATATATTAGGATTAGAAAAAAAAATGATAACTGCCATACATAAAATTTGAAAAAAAAGAACAACATCAACAACACCAAAAAGAAAAAAAAGAAAAAAAAAAGCGTGGATCAGTTAGTAACTAAATTTTAGGATCTTTTTAGGAGCATTACCTTTAACAAAAATCTTATTAATTTACTACTCCATAAAAAATGTTTCGTACCTTATAAAATACAATATAAGCATTGATACTGATGGTCTATCAATTTAAAACTCATTGGATACTCACTAATGTAAAAATTAGTAGAAGCATCCATCTCATCAAAAAAGAAAAAGAAAAGAGTAGAAGCATCCAAATCCCAATCCAAAAATGCAAGCCATGTATCAGTATGTCCCATGTAATTAAGGGTATTTTTTTTATGCATAATTAAGGGAACTTTAGTAAAGATGAGATTAAAAAAGTTTTAATGTAAAACAACAATATTTTTCTTTTCAAACTTCAGTGCCTCTTTGCATATTTGTTTGATATTATATTTATATTCGGTAAAGTGAGAAATTAAATGTACATTCAAGTCCTTTAAATACGCTTAATGATTTTCATCTTCCTCATCACCTCCACAACTCTCAACTTCTAAACTCACTAAGCCACTTCTTCTCTCTCTTACACTTACACACAGACACATAAAGTTACAAACAGACACATTATTTTCTCATCAAATTAACCAAACTGGCATGGTTTTGTTTTAAACTGTGTGAAATGAGTACGGCAAATTTAATCTAATTTTAACTATAAATGATTTTGTGAAATAAAGTAAACATTTTCTAAATTATATTTTCGTCATATTGACCTAACAAATCATAAACTAATTTTAAATATATTCTCAAAACTTCTACCTAAAATAATAATTTAATAATTTTAAGAAGTGTAACTTATTTCCCCTATTTTACTAAAAATTTATTACAATTACACATATTATTACAATTCTTACATATGATTAATTTGTTCAAAATTAGTTCACTTTATTGAGGTTTTATATACCCTATTTGTGACAAGGAAAAATCTATTGATTACTGTGTATGTATGCGCAACAACCACTATAAATTTAATTTAATTTTATGTAGAAATGAGTTCGAAAAATACAGTGATGGTGAATACCGATGACATAGAACGTCGTCGAGAACGATGGAGATATTATGCTCGCTTGAGAAGACAACGAGAAGACAATGAAAGTAGAAATATTCGATTGGCAAGACGTCGTGCTAATTACTCAAGACAAAGACAACAGTAACTTTGGGTGGTGATCACATTTTAGTGAAAGGCCCAGCAAATTTAAATGAAGAAGATGTTGTACATTCTAATTCAACATCAACAAACCCATCACTAATATCACCTAATCACGAGGCTGGACAAAGTCGACGACTTACACATATCAGTAACTTGGCACGCAATATTCCAGTTGAGCATAGGGCTATGCAAGAAGTCAGTGGTGAGATTATAGTTTTGTATCTTTAAACATTCTTCATTGTTTGGATTCTTATTATTTTGAGAAAATCCATAGTTTCTGGCATGTTAGTTGTATGTCAATGTATACACAGATATTAAGTCAATGTTTATAATATTAAATTTAGGTTTCCCTCCAACCTATCCAACTATAATGGCAAATGACTTTGAGGCTGGACCAAGTCATGTAAACTCTAATGTTAATACTGGTAAGTTTTATACTAGCCTCTGAGCACGCGCTCACATGTGTGCTCAGAGACTCTTCTATTTTCGGGGTAAGGGTTAATTCACACGTGTGCTCAGAGGCTCTTCTATTTTAAGGGTAAGGGTTAATTTAGAGTATTTAATATAATTTGGGATTACTACATTTTTTTGATCACAAAAAAACTTAAGGGTGTGATGAAAAATTATTTCTCCACACATGATTTTTCATCACACCCCGAGGTTTTTTTTTGATCGAAAAAATGTAGTAATCTCAAATTATAATAAATGCTCTCAATTAACCCTTACCCCAAAAATAGAAGAGCCTCTGAACACGTACGTGAATTAACCCTTACCCCAAAAATAGAAGAGTCTCTGAGTACGCGCGTGAGCGCGTGCTCAGAGGTTAGTATATATATAATTCATCATCTAGAAAACGGAAGATTTACAATTCATGATTAAAAAACATGTAACCAAAGATGTATTGAATATAATGCAATAATACCATATTTATTGAGAGAAAGAGAGGTAATTACAAATAAATATTAATACGAATAGATCTTTATCACGCGCGTGCTCAGAGGTTAGTATATATATAATTCATCATCTAGAAAACGGAAGATTTACAATTCATGATTAAAAAACATGTAACTAAAGATGTATTGAATATAATGCAATAATACCATATTTATTGAGAGAAAGAGAGGTAATTACAAATAAATATTAATATGAATAGATCTTTATTTGTTATTTTTTTATAATAACACCAAGAGGTAGTTATTGAGTTACAAGAACCTTGGCGGAAGTCTTTTTATTATAGATCACGTGTATATTATGTTGGTGGTGGGATCTCATGAAGTATAGCGTAACTAACAAAGATTAGCCCCGTCACATTCTGAGGGACATCTGCTATTGGAGATGCACGGTTGGTCGTATCGTATTCCTTGTCACATTCTACATTTTTCACATATGCATCCGTAGTTAAATTCACCGCTTTTCGATAATTCTTTAAAGACGAAGCCAAGTATGCACCACTCAATTTCCCTAGTGCATAAATAAAATCAGTTTGGCAATTCTGAAGTCGAGCCTTATCCAGTGGGTCATCGAGTAGTTCAAGAATTTTTGGGATTCGATTAACAATGGTAGTTTCTAATAGATTCATGTTTGAAGAATAAGAAATGAGGAGAAGACCAGTTAGATCAGCCGTAGAAGTACGATTGTCTGAAGCAAAAGTTGATTTGCACAACTCATAGCTGTAGGATTGGTTGCAAATCCTATCAAGATAGGTAGCGTTTACGCTTGCATTAGAAACTTGGTAGAAAAGAGAGGTGACTAGTAAGGGGATTACCAAGATTGATAGGCAGCTAATTGGGGATACCATTTTCTTTTTCCTTTTAAGTTCTTTGTCAGGAATGATATTATTGATTTATGTATCTTTTGACTCCCTATTTATGCTATCCTAAGTTGGCATGAGAGTTATTTTTCACTAAATTTTTTTGAAAAACAACTTTATATCACACCAATTCATTTTCTAATATTTGAGTGGCAACTATAAAATGAGTTGGAAAATTATCGTTTGATTTCCTTTATTTAGCTTGGCTCAGGTAGAATTACTTTTCAAAGGAAAACAACTCTATTTATATTTAAATTACTTTTTTTAGTTTGACGAGAGATAGAGTTTTTATTTTATTTTATTATTTTTATTTTTATCTAGTTGTTTTCTAAAATTACAAAACAACTCTATTTTAAGTCAAGCTAAATAAGAAAAGTTAAAATTATAGATAGACAGTTTACAGGTATGTAGTAAATACTAGTAAATACACGTCAATATTTTTATGTCTATAAAATTCACAAAAATGTGAGAGGGAAAATAAATTTGATGAGTGGCTTTCTATATAATAATTAGAAAGGATGGATTTCTAATTTTCTATCTTTAATCACAAACTCGTGATGTAGAAGTAAAACAATAAGCCATAAGCCACCACTGGGTGCCCCAGAGACTTGGAAAGACTCTTAGCCAATAAAAAGAAAAGAAAAAAGAAAGTCAATTAGTTAAATAAACAATTCTTTTTGAATAACACATCCACAGGAGATGCTAGCAACGCTCATTGAGCTTTCTAAATAACGTATCATATTAATCGCTTATTTACGTGTTTTTTTTTTTAAATTCTTAATCAAACATGCAAAATTGATAGATAAAAAAATTGTGCCTCATATCCAAATCTGAGCAACAAAGGATGGGTCTTAAATTGTTAATCATAAATTTTGTTTAAGGTCTGATGACAATGGCAGTAAACACAATAAACCATAAAGCTGTCACTCCCAATAATCTGTTTTCTCATACAGTCCCACACACAAAAAAGGTGAGGTACACACTAGTGATAGAAAAAATATCAACATCCTGCCGGCGTTGGTGGTGATTGTAAAAAAAAAAAAAAAAAAACAAAATACCCACAAACCATGCCTTTGAAAGTATAATAATAATTTGAGCAACTCATGGTAAAGCGACTTATATATGTCAATTAGAGACGGTAATTGTCTCATTAACTGGTATAGTGGCGGCGGCGATGATGGCTGCAAACCCCCTAGAAAACCATGGCATATCAGATTGGGGAATGCCCTTGAGAGTGACCTATATCCAAGTCGTGGTGTACAGTATAGAAATTTGAACTACTACTGAGAGCAACACGACCAACTTTGCGGTTAGATCCACCCTGACATTGTTTGTTGCCATGTATTGTAGTGCGAGTAGTACTGCTCCCTTTGGATACGTACTCATCATCATCATCATCAGCACATGCAAATTGGACTTTGTTCTTGATGTTAGAACTAGGTTTCTCTTCCGAGGAGGACTTATCAAAGAATAAAAGCTTTGCTGGTTTGTCCATCTTTTCAAACACTTGCATGAATATTGTAGGGACTATGTCATCCGTGTATAATATAGTGATGGTCTCTGTTTTTTTTTTTTTTTAATCAATTCGTTAGTAAAAAACATATAATCTATCAGTGGCAATTCTAAGAATTTTTATCAGGGGGTGGTCATTAAAAAACTTAAATTAAATAAGATTAAATAAAATCTTGAATTTGATTGACATCACAAGTGTGCATTTGAATAAAGATAAAGTTTGACTGCAAACTTAGTTGTAACTTAAGGCTACAATTTCACTCAATATATTTGGTATTTATCAATGTATGACTTAAGAGCACTTGCATCAACCCATGTAAAATGGGTTAATGCAAATTTAAAATTTTGCGTAACAAATCCAAAAAATCACCCTCAAATCATCTAAAATTTTGAATTTCCTTCCACAATAATGGTATTAGTGTAAATTTATACTTGTACCATTCATGTGTAAAAGGATTATTTTATTCATTTCTTAGTTTTTACTTTTTCGATTAGTTTGCCAGTGTTGTGAATGTTTTGAAAAATTTGTTACGTAAAAAAAAAAAAAAATTAGGTTTATATACTTAAAAAAGAAGAAGAAATTTTTACATCAGATGATATGAATGTTCAAACCAACATAAAATTAAAGTGTCCAATTTAAATAGATAAAAGTGATATGTAAACAATATTTTTATAACAAATTATAAGTGGCAAGTTATAACTAGTTGGCAAAAATAACTTGCAACATAAAATTTGTTGTAAAATTAATGTAAAAATGTTCAAAACATAACATTACTTAAATAAATAAGAAAATAATGGTACACACGGTGCTTCACCAACTCACCTTACTTCACCTGACACTGAAGAGGCCATTCTCTTTTGTAATGAATTTTAAATACAAGTTTCCCGTAGCTAACTTTACTACTTTCACACAATGAAGACACTTAAGGGTCTATTTGGAATCCGCTCTAAAGCTGTAAACTTTTTGTTAAAAGTACTGTAGATAAAGAGAAAAGTTAGCTAAAATAGTACAATAGGACCCACGATCATTATTAAAAAGTATAGTGAAACCCATGAATAGTAGCAAAAATAAGCTGACAAAAATAATCTATGTCAAACGCACACTAACTCTACATCTGTTATCCACATTATGTAGCTCATTTCATTTTCTTCCCATTATTATCCTCACTGTCAGTTAAGCCACAAGTCTAGGTCCTTCTGCCCAACATCTTGGCCACCACCAGACTTTTTGTTGCGACGATTCTTCACAATTTGGTGTAGCTTGCGAAGAAGCTGATGAGGGGTATCACGAGTTTTGCCCTTAATCACTTGTTTGAGGGTAGTTTGAGGAATTGACTGCCTAATTTGGGTTAGTGAAAACATGATATTTGCTTCAAATTGGCGTGAATTTGGGGAGGGATATTATATTATATTATTTTTTGTTAAATTTATTGGGCTAATTTGTCTTGTTGTTTGATCATTTGGATTGATTTGTATTTATTTGGGCAATTTTTTGTTTAACCTTCAATGGGCTAAGATTTTGGAGGGGTCAAATTTTACTTGTAGTAGACTCAATTTTTTTTTTTTTTTTTTTAGGCTGGTCAAGAATATTTTCAGGATGGTGCACAACCCGTGTAAATTTAACTTTTTTTAGGGTATATAATTTTTTTTTCAATTCAGGGTGGTCATATGACCACTCTAACCAACAAGTAGCATCGCCCTTGTAACTTGTTGGATTATAGATTGACCTTAGTAAATTAATTGAATTACCCAAGTTGATTAATTAGCCCAAAATACATGAAATATCATGGAAATACCAACAAATCACCAAATAATTTATAGTGCAACATAAATTAAATTGACACAGTGATTTATTGACTAATGGGGACAATCTCTCATGAGGCAAAAACTCGAGTGATTTTCATGTAAAGACCTCCAAGAATCACTAATCAAAAACAAAATAATTACAAGTACAAGGAATTTTACCTCAAACTTGGCCTATCCTAAAGTTGTAATAGCCCAGCCCAATAAAAAAAAAAAAAAGGTTAGATCTTTTTAGGGGCCACACGTGACCCACCTACTCCTTTAATTCCCACCACACATTTCAACTACACCTTATCTCTTGGCTGGCTCACTCATTTCCTTCTTTTCCTTTTCATTTTATCTTATATGCTATCACTCTCTCATCCTCCTCCACCGGTACCACTTCTCACCACTTTTACCACAATTTTTCTAGCAAGATCACCAGAAAACTGCTTAGGAAAAAGGTAAGGCTCACTCATCCCTACTATTTGAGGTAAAATTTTTAATATTTTTGGTAGGTTTATATGCTTTTGCTTGAGGTTATGTTTATCTAAGCTTTAATAATAATACCTGTGCGATTTATGAGCATTAGAAGTGATACTTATGTGTTTTTATATATGAGTTTTGGTCTTGGTGGATGTATTTGATGAGTGGGTTTATAGTTATTATAATGGTGGCTAGCTAAGTGGTGAAGATTTGGGGGTTTTGGCTTTTTAATGTGAAATAGATTGTGAATTAATTTTATTTAGTTTATTTGGAGCTAGTAAAAGATTTAAATGGTTTGTGTTGGTGGATATTGTGATTTTGGTTTCATGAGTCTTTGATGATGTTGTGTAAATCTTATGGAAGCGACTCATAAATCGTTAAGATTTTAGTATTAGGGACATGATATTGAATGGGTTAATTTTATAAATTGGAGCCTATGTCTTGTGAGTTAATTTGTTGAGTAACTTTCGAGGTGGAATATATTATTTGTGAGGTTAAATACTAGGCTTGCCTAAGTAATTGCTTGGTTAGCAATCTCTAATTCATAGCTAAATGCAATGTCAAACTTTATGCTTATTGTGATTGGTTTGCTTGGTATTGTTTATGTTCTAGCTAAACTCTTTGGAGCTTGGAGAGTTAGACTTTTTGCGGGTTGCAAGGTAAGTAGCTTTTAATGGGATTTTGGAAAATAACCATGTTGCATAAACGTTATTTTTGGGTCAAACACATTTTAGAAAATCAATGGTGGAACTATGTTTTTCTAAAAAGTGTTGTGTTGTGACCCTACTATATATGATTATATATGAAAGTGCATATTCTTATTGCATATGGGGAATTGCATGATTTTTTAGCATGGAAAAGACTAGCATCTGTGATATAATTCTTGGGAATGACTTTTATGGATTTATTGCATTATTTGCAAATTCTAAAAATATTTTATCTTGACTTGTGATATTTGGGAAATGATAGAAAATGTTATTGACAAGAAATGATTTTGGAAAATTTGAGAACCTTGCGAATATATTGGGCATTTCATAGGTTTTTTTGTGAAACTAATTGAAATTAAACCGTTGTTTGATTTCGTGTAAACTGTGAGCTCTTTATGTTTTTACCCTTGGGTCGTGACATGTGATTACCCAGCCAGATGCCATAGCCTTGGTGACATTGGTATCTTGGCACCCTGTCTTCGTGGCGGATTGATGTCTTTGTGGCATAACTGATGTCTTTGTGGCATAACTGATGTCTTCATGGCATAACTTGATGTCTTTGTGGATAACTGATGTCTTCATGGCATAATTGATGTCTTCGTGGCATAACTTGATGTCTTTGTGGCGTACCTAACGACTTTATGGCGGCTTGTCATGTGGTCTTGGGTTGGATTTTCAGGTTTTAAAAGGGTGTTTTGATAGCTTACAGTAAATAAGACATAGTTTCATGTTGGAATACTTTGGAAAAGCTTGGTGCTACATTCTTTTAATCATTCTTGTCATTTTATTAAGAAAAATTGGAGTTGCTAGATGTTAATGGAAATTCCCAAACTATAACCCGTCTTGTAAAATGATCACTATCTTGAAACTTGCATTTCTCCCACCCCTATTAATTATGCTACTTACTGGGCTCTGTCTCATTCCATTA
Source organism: Lithocarpus polystachyus (assembly GCA_033629205.1). Classification (NCBI taxonomy): domain Eukaryota; kingdom Viridiplantae; phylum Streptophyta; class Magnoliopsida; order Fagales; family Fagaceae; genus Lithocarpus; species Lithocarpus polystachyus. Next base: position 18,316,221 of record CM066173.1, read on the forward strand.
TTTTATAAACTTTTCAGAGTAAGTAACAATCTTTTGAGACAGCTTTTTGGTGGCTAACAGTAGTCAGACTAACTACTAATGGAGGCTGAACTTTTGTAATGGAGATATTAGATGTTGTACATCTTAGAATAGGCTTGACTCATTTTTTTGTATATTATAGTGGTTGTGACGTTATTCCCATTGATGGGACAAGCTGATGATATGTAATTATTTATTCAGAACTTTATTCTTTTGTGGCCAATGGTCCTTGTAATTATTGCTTAAAGCTCTGACTTACTTTAAGAGTATATTCAATTGAATTATTATGATAATTCTTAATGTTGGTACTTGATATGATTTATGTGGATTGAATTATCAAAAAAGAAAAATTTACAGGTACTTGAGATGTCTTTCTCATGCTTTGGACCCTTTGGGGTTTGGGGCGTAACAAAAGTACTAACCTACAATTGAATCCTGATGCCAATCCCTAATTGGTCTTGATTTTGTAGAGACTTCTTCACTTTGCACAAATCTCAATACTTGACTAACTCCCAGCAACTTGAAACTTGTTGTTAGATACGAAGTTCTTCAATACACTTGTAGAAAAGGAAGCTATAGAGAGAGTGGAAACTAGAGACCCACTTAGGTCCCATTTAGATCTTCTCAATAGTAGGATTCGGGTCCCATTTCTAGCATATGATGGGACATGTAGGAATAGTAACATAGAACAAGAGACCCACTTTGGTCCCAAGGGTGGAGCGGCCTATGCACATGTGGGATATTCCATCATCATGAGGGTTCCACTAAGAGAAGGGTATAAAAATGGGGAAGAGAAATCTAACTAAGGGTTGGAACAAAAAACGTTGGTAAGAGATACATGAGAGAAAAGTGAGAATACAATTCTGGGGATAGGGAAGTTCTTGTTAGTTTCAAAATATTTAGGAATATATGTTTAGGTTCTAATTTTATGTAAGTTGGCAAACTGAGAACAAAAACATGTCTAGTTTAAGTGTTGGATATTGCTCATGATGATTCAAGTCAAGTTTCAAGAATAGTTAAGCTGCAGAAAGAAAAAATTAGAAACTGCAAGGCTCGACCGATCGAAAGTCATTTTTTGCAAAATTTAAATCAAGTCCAAAGCCTGCAAAAATGTTTAGGGTTTCAGTCTAACACTACCTAGTATAAAAGGAAAATCCTAAATATTTTTCAGAAGTTCTTGGAAGTCTTGTGAGTTACTCCTGTGAGATTTGTGAGGTTTCTGTAACCTTCTAGCTCAACAAGCATCTACCAAAAAGAAGATCTACATTCAAGAACTAATGGATTAAGTTGCTGCATACAAGATCATACATATTTGATGATTTAAAGTTTTGAGTGGGATCTCAGAGTCACAAATGTGGGTGTTTGTGTGCGACAAATTCAGATAGAAGAGTCCGTGAATTCTGCATGTGGTCATGTGAGTAAGTACTACAAGAGGTAGCTTTAGATTTAGGGTTTAAATCTATTGTAAAACTTCCATTCTATCATAGTGAACTATTGGTTTCATTGGTTTTCCTAGGTCATCATATTGCTTGTTTTGTTTAATTTTCTGCACTAAGTAATATGATTGTATGTGTTTAATCTAGGTCTAAATAATAAACCTAAGTATTAACTTGGTTAATTAATTATATTAAACAATCTAAGTATTCTAGAGTCTAAGCACAAACAGTTTTACTCGTACTTTTGAAAGGGAACTTCGACTGTTTGAAGGCCTCCTTGGCTGGGCTGAATTTCGACTAGCCCAGTATTGAAGCACTACTTAGGCATTCACATTATCCTACAAACCACTTTTGGGACCTCCCATTATGGGTTAAACCCAACCCAGAATATAAATTAAACCTAGGGTTGTTGGGGAAGCACCACCACAAAGTATTCTTTATCTTTTTATCTTTACAAATATATCATTCTATTATTTTTTATGATTGATTAATATTTTTTTAAGGTGAATTATATCATTCTAATTTCTGTTGTAGTGTGTTATATTTGCCTAATATATAACTAATCTTTATAAGTTTCAAACTTATTATTCAAATTTCTCATCTCTTAAGGAATAAGGAGACTATCATGATAATCAAAACTCATCACAAAATCAAAATATTATCTTAACTAAAATTAAAATGAAACCAAATGAATAAAAGATAGACTTTATCATAATTTATTATTTAAACAATTGGTAGGCATATTCAAATTCATAGCCATGTTGATTGTGTTATGATATAAACTTAAATTCTTATTTCAAAAAAAAAAAAAACTAAGGAGTACCAATGATCGAGTGCCAAAATTTATTGGATGATGTGGCTTAATAATTGGATAATGTGGCTTAATGATCGAGTACCAAAATTTATTGCATAAATAAGTATATATATATATATATATAGAGAGAGAGAGAGAGAGAGAGAGAGAGAGAGAAGGATGGAATGAAAATGACACTCAATGTTAAAAGGAGTTTTCAATATAGACAATTAGAGTTTATGATAGGTGTGTAGTGCATCACATTGGCCACAAAGAATTAGTTTTGCAATAGACAATCAATAAAGATGGAAACTCCAAAAAAAAAAAAAAAATAGTAATGTGGCTCAACAAGAGCTTAGAAATAATAAATACTATGCTTCAGTTTTTAGATATACTATCATTGGTATGATAATGGAGAGGGTGAGAATAGAGGAATTTGGAGAATCAAGTGTATAAGATTGTAGATGAATCAATTTAGATATACTATCATTGGTATGATAATGGAGAGGGTGAGAATAGAGGAATTTGGAGAATCAAGTGTATAAGATTGTGGATGAATCAATCTTGTTTTTCTTTAGGGTTTCTCTCTCAAAATTTTCTCTGGAAGCTCTCAATATTTCTGGGTATGAGGGTATTTATAGTAGGTATGAGATGGAATGTGAAAAGTCATTTTTCAGCAAAACAGGTGCACTAGCGAGTCACTTGCGATTGGGATGAGTTGTGAGTTCCAGTTGCCAGTTAGCAAACTAGGCTAGATTGTACTTTTTGTCATGTAGTGATCCAGCTATCCTGATTCCTCATCTTCCTGCATGCTTCACACGTGTGCTTCATTTTGGCGAGTCACCACTTGCGAGTCAGTCACGATTCACCTTCTTGTTGCACACTCTTGATCAAATCTTCACACTCTTTCCCACACAACCCTTACATTATTCCCACCTAAATACAAGGTTTCTAAATACTGAATTACAAGAAAATTTGGCACGAAATAAAGCCAACATATAGTTGAATAAATTCAACTTTACAATCTCCGCCTTTGGCTATTCTGTGACAAACCCTAAAACAGACTCTAGACTTAAAAATGTGAGTTGGGAACAGTTGCCAAAACTCACTCACACCCAATTCTAGATTTGTGAAGCTCTTAAACCATATGAACAAGTCTCCTAAAAACAATATCACAAAATGCTCTCACTAAGTTCATTGTAAGCGGAAAACGTAGAATGCATATGGAGTAAGCACAATACGATCAAGCAAGTATGAATATGATAATTAAGCATAACTCGACCATACAAGAAAAATCACTATAAATAGTGACTACAATGAACATTCACACGGTGAATGAACATCCAGACATGCAAGCAAATAAGCTCAATGCAAAGTATCATTTGTATGTCCAACACTCAACCGATGCAAGAACACTTAAGCAACAAGCATTAGGTTTAAATTGCATCAAGGATACAAGATCCAACAATGGCACAAGAGTATTAAAGAAAATGCAGATATAAACTAAAAGTACTAAGCTACATAAGCAAGGGCACATAAAAACATAGTCAAGTACACAACATAAGCTTAAAATATGAAATATGAACATAGACTAGTAATAGCTCCAAAGAAAAACTAGAAGAGCTTGCTGTTTGATTGCTTGCTCTTGCATTGCTTGCTCCCCCTTTGATTTAGCTCTCTCCCCTTATCATAAACACCATTTCCCCCTTTTTGTCATGGAATAGCTAGTCATCATCTTTTTCTAGCTTTCTTTGGATTTGATCCAACTGAGTTTGGAGAGAGGTAAACTTTGTCTTAAATCGGGTGTGCTGAGAGTACATGATAGTTGTGAGGCCTGACAATTTGGTGCTAATGTCTTGCATGAAAGCTATGATGTTGTCTAACTTCTCATTATAGAAATGTGAGCTAGAGCTTGTATCACCTTGAGGAGCATTACTCTCTTGCTTGACATTCTTTCAAATATGGCCTTTTATAGCATTGAGAGTGGTAATGTTGATTGGTCTTTGCTTTGATTGAGGAAACTCATCTTCCATTATGGATACTCATTTTAGCTTCAATATCTTTGTGATGAGACAAAAAAATGATAGATAGTTCCTAGAGGCCGTCCTCTCAACAGTTTTAACCAAAATGTGAAAGATATGAGAGCGTACATCAATTCTTCATTGGTAATCAATTCTGAAGAAATAGAGCCCGACCAAGATTCATATATCCGGTGCTCGAGAAAGGATAAAGATTATGAAACATTATTATTGTGAGCAACCTCAACTCGAGAGATAAAGATGACAGACCAATTGATTTCCCATTTGAAGACACATCCAAATTTTCTCCGAAAGCATCATGAAAAATTTCAAGATCTGGTTCCATCTCATCATACACCGGTGGTTTTGCAAACATTGGTTGGTTGATGTTCAGAATGAGAGCAAAATATGAAGGCGTTACAGTAAAGTCCTTTCCTCTTACCCAACTTCGTAGCTCTTCCATATCAAAGAGTGAATTTGCATAAAACTCTTTCACAAGCTCTTCATAAGGATCATCAAGATTCGATAGAAGGTAGTTCCAATCCTTAGAAGTGAGCCATTTAGGAATGTTTATATCAAGAAGAGTAGCTAGCTCAACAAACCGTTCAATTACCATGGGGGCACTTTTGAAGTAGCTTGAATACGCTTGAAATGCGGTATAGGATTTGAATTGGGTGTCAACGAAAACTCCAGTTGAAGATCGAGTTTTCTTTGACTTAGGGGAGAAACTAGTGAGGTCAATGACTGGTTCCTTCCCTTTGCTGTTGCTTTCTTTCACTACTGACTTTTTGAAAGGAGACATCTTCAAGCAGAGATCATGAAATAGCAAAGAGCAAGATGAAAACAAACAGCGACAAACTTGACTAGCAACAAGTTAGTTCCAAAAACAAAAACTACGAATTAAACCCTAAAAACTTAAATTTAAAGAGAAATTAAAAAAAAATGACATGTGAAGATGCTAAACATCAAAGCATGATATAATCATGGCATTAGACACACAACATGTCAAAGATTGTATGTGTGTGCATCATATGGAAAAGTGTGCATATAAGAGGCATGAAATCATGCAAGGGGCAAAGTGTGAAACACATAACCATTAGTTGTTCCAAACATGGAAACATGATTATTCCCAAATTTTGTACTCGACGGAGTCCAAAATTACACACAAAAACATCTAAATAGACATTTTATCAACAAAATGGTATGCACACCACAACACAAAACATTGTATAATGCATGAGCATGTAATAATCTTGACAGAAATATGAAAAACAAGCATTATAACATCATGCTCAACAAAACTCATATATCAATTTCATCAAAAACTACAGAAACCCATGTTCTTCAACAATATTTCAATATCTCAACAAAACCAAAAAATCCATGAAATAGAATGCTTTAAACTTGAAATAAAGTAAAAAGGAGTGAAAAACCCATACCTTTTCTTGGATTTAGAGTGAAGATTAAAGAGGATGATAAAGGTTTTTGGAGTGAAAATGTGGTTTTGAGAGAGGGAGAGGTGGAGAAGACAAAGGTACAAACACATGATGCAAGGGAAAGTGAAAAGTTTTGAAAAACTGTTTGATTTTTAACCCTATTCTTGCAGAACACGTGTTTTTCGCGACTCAACTGACTTGCGAATGAGTCGCCAAAAATCCTAAAACCCAGATTTTGAAAAAGAATTTCTAAGTCTTTTTCATGACTTGGACTTACACTCACCAAACAATCGCAAGTTAGTCGCGAATGCCTCAGGTTGAAAAACTAAAAAATCAATTTTTCTGAAAAATTTGAAAATTTTTCTAAGTTTTTTCGCGACTGAGTAGACCATTCGCAAGTTACTCGCGAAAATGCAGAGTTGCAAATTTTTGGATTTTTGTGAAAATTTCAAATAAAAATACTTTCCAAAAACAACTAAAACACTTAAAAATCTTTTTGGGTTTGATCAATTGATGCTTGAGCATGTACATCACATTTAATCAAGTACAATCACATAAATGAATAAGGCATTCATTGAACATAGACACGTGTGATGTAGGTGGGTCTTAATTATGAGATAGTCCTTAGTCTAATGTGAAGCTTCAATGATCAATTCAACCAAGTCATACACAACTAACACTAAGTAGAGTGACCTATCTCAAGTGTAGAAATAAACATATATGACCTCCCACATAAACTTGATTACATTGAGTTAGAAGCTTTTCATTTGGCTTCTTTTCTTTTGATAACATTTGATCATTTTGATCTTCACGTCTCTTTTTGAGATTGATGCCTGAAATTTTTGATATTTCAATTTGATGAGTAAGCATTTGGCTTTTGGCACCATACATTATAAATACATGTCGCTTTCCCTTTTTCGTAGTCAAATACTAGTTTGTGCAATGGTTTTTTCAGCTCATTATCTCTTTTCAAGATTTGACATTTATTGAGCTTTTAAGCAAAAAAATGAGTGGGAAGAGATATAGGTACAAGTCTACGCATGTCTCAAGATCAACAAAACTATTGACTAATCATTCATGATAAGTTTGAAAATCTATTTACAACAATCACATAGATGTCAAGATGTTTCCCATAAAGATACAAGTGCATAGAGAACAAGCTAAGCTCATTAATGCACAAAGCCATTAGTACGGAGGTACTAGGCTAAACATGCATGTGACAATGCACAACATCGTCGATCAAACTTTTTGGATTTTATACTTTTTATGTGTTTTTGGATTTTTGATACAAAGCAAAGTAAAAAATGATCAAAATAAACAAACAACCAAAGCTTTTAAACAACAAAAACAATTAAAAACATGCTAGAATGTAAAATAAACAAGCAAACAACAATGTCACATTATATAGAAAGAATTAATGCATGGACATGTTATAATGCTTATGCATGAGTACCCTTCTTCACCCCCATGACACATGCATTTGGGGTGATATCCTTTGAGGATTGGGTACTTGAGTCATGATTCTCAAACCTTAAGGTGAAGTTGGCCAAAAATGAGGTGATGGTGTCAATAATCTTTATCACATCACTCATAACGAGTTCTCCTTCTTGCCCTTTTGGTTGCTTGGGTTTCCTATTGCCTTTTCCTTGGCTTCTTGGCTTTTGAAGATTCGCATTCTTCAATGCTTGGAGCTTGTAGTAATTTGGTCTAGTGTGCCCTAGGATTCCACAATGATGGCAATAGTGTTGCGTTTGTGGACCTCTTTGTCTCTTAGGAAGAGACTTTCCTCTTGCCTTGGGCTTAGCCACAATTGGCTTGGGAGACTTCATCAAAACCATTTGATTCACCATATTTGGCTTCTTTTTAGATTTTACATTGTTAACAAGAGGAGTTAATGCTTCTTTAGCCTTGACAAACTTCATTTCCTTTGACACTTTAGAGTTTGAGCTACCTTCTCCGGTATACCCTAAGCCACTTCTATCCAAAAAGGGCTTGTGATAGACAAGCACTTCATCAAGTTTCTTGGAAGCAACACACTCCACTTTGGCATTTGCTTGAACAACCTTAAGCTGAAGAAACTTTTTCTTGGAATAGGCATTGTTTAGTTCTTCATTTAACCCTTCAACTTCACACTTGGTCTCTTTGTACGAGGATACTTTTTTAGTCTTCTTCGGCTTTCTTCATCTTTCTAATGGCTACCTTAGCCACTCTTGCATATTCTCCACTCTTTTCAAGAAGTGCATTGTAGGATTCTTGCAATCTATTTGTTCCTTCATAAAAGCACTCTTCTTCATCATCATTGGATTCATCTCCAACACCAACAGATTCCACTTTGGTATGCTCACTAAGCTCTTCCTTTAGAGTACTTAAATCTTTAGAAAAATCTATGGTTGCAATCGCCATGAAAGCTGAGTAGTTTCCTTCCCCATCACAACTTTCTTCTAAATCAAAGTTTGAGCTATCTAAATCATTAAGGGTTGTAGCAAGAGCTCTACCCTTTCCCTTCAAATAGGTAGGGCATTCTTTCTTCAAATGACCATGCCTATTGCATTCATAACAAGTGATTCCTTGAGAAGGAGAAGAGTCATTGGAATCCTTCCTTTTGAAGTCCTTCTTGTCTTTCTTGAAATTGGAGAGCTTTCCTTTCTCAAAGGACTTCCCATCCTTTTTGAACTTCAAGAACTTATGAAAGTTCTTTGCAAGGAATATCACCTCTTTTTCAACATCATCCTCTTCTAAGGATCTTGAGCTTCAATTCTCTCACTGATCTTCTTAAGAGCAAAGGATTTGCTCTTCCTTTGAGATGGTAGAGTGAGCTCATATGTTTGAAGAAAGCCGATAAGCTCTTGGACCTTTATCTCATTAAGATCCTTGCTCTCCTCAATGGTCGTTGTTGATATTGTATTTTGTCCACCCTCGATTTGCGTGTCAAACCCAGAAAAATCCAAAAATATTATTTTCTCTCCATAGGGCTGCGAGAACATCCAAAATGACATGGTGCAACCCGTTTGGACACCAGAGCACCTAAAGTGCCTTTTTTAGTTTAAATGACCAAAATGCCCCTGGTTAACCCTGGGTTGACCAAAAAGTCAAACAAAGTCAAAATCCCCTCAAAACAGCACCTTTCATAGTTTTACATCAAACCCGAGCTTTTTGGAGATTTTTGGCAGCTTTGATCAAGTTTGACCCAAAGTTGACTGTTGACAGGCCCCAGAAACCCTAATTTGATCTAGCAGTCAGAACTGGTTGAAATCAATGCCATTTTGTAGATTATCAAATTCTTAGTCCAACAACTATTCATAGGTCAAAATCAGAGTTAGAACGGCCAAGATATCATGAAAACCGGGTTAACGCACCAATTGATGCACTACTAACTTCCGGAAGCAATAACTTTTGATCTGACCGTTGGATTTTCAAGTTCCATACCTTTTTAGAAGCAGGAAGTCAAGATATTTTTAGAGGTGTCAATATCAACCCGATTCGAGACCTTTTAAAGGTCAAGAGCAGCTGCCTTGTGAAGCATGCCAAGGCTATAAAAGGCCCCAAGCACCTCCAGACCAAAAAAGAGAGACTTTCCTGGGTGCCTGCACTCTACCTGGATGAATTTTGAGCTTTTATCCTCTCTTCCAAACACAAAATAACACACAAAAAACACATCAAAGCCTCTTTATTCTTCTCTTCACAAAAAATACAAGGTAGTGTTCAAACCCTCCATCTTCCTCTCCTTGGTTCCATACCTTGTATTTGAGGTTTAAGGGGGGTATGGATGTAAATTTTTAGCTACTATCCATACCCTTTTTTATTTAAAAGCTACATCTAGCTTTTATCTTGCTCTTTTTGCCTTAATAACATGATTTATTGCTTTATCTGGCATGATTCTTGCTTTATCTTGCTTTAACATGCTTTTTAGCTTATTTTGATATGCTTCCATGTTTGTTCATGTGTTAGGTGTCTTTTCTTCATGCTTTATGCTTTATGTCATGTTTAGTTCCTTCTTTCTTATTTGTTGATGTTTGGGTCTACATGCTCACTTGCTTGATATCATGTCTTCGGCTATGCCTTGCTTAGATCTACATGTTTGTATGCTTGTTCTATGCTCCTATGCCTATGTGTATGCCTTCGCATGCTTGTATGCTTGGATTTGTGTTCTTCCATACTTTTTTGCTTACATCCACATGCTTAGATGTACATTTACATGCCTACATGCATATCTCCGTGCTTATATGCATAGATCAGTGTATTTACATGCTTAGATCGATGCGTTCTACATGCTTTATGCCATCTCTCATGTGCTTGTGTGCTTTACGCCTTGCTTATGTGCTTAGGCCTAGACTTTGTTTGTCATGCCATATGCTATTGTAGCCATTTTGTTCTTTTTATCGCATTTTCTTGTGTTTTGGCCTAATGGTTAGGACCCGATCTAGACCTTATGGTCTTTGTCATCGTCCATACACCAAGGCCCACATCATAGGGTTTGGATCATTCCTATTTGTATGTCTATGCTTGCTTGTTTCTATGCTTTATGCTTGTGTTAGCCTCTCTAGTTCTAGGCTTTGCCATGCTTGATGCCTTTCGCGGGCTTGATCTTGTTTGGTTGCATCCGACGCCCATGAGGCCTTGTTTGGACGTGACCATTTGGGAATCTCCGGATGCCGGGTTGCTTCGTACATACCCTTCCCTTTCCACTCAGTGCGATATTATGCTTACCATGTTTGTTCACGTCACCTGTTGGCTTTCTATGCATCTGTACACGCTTACTTACATGTCCATGCATGAGTCTTGCTTGTTAATGTGTCATCCATACTTCAACATAATGAAGCTATGGGCATTCGATCCAAACCTACATTTGTCCCTCGCGGAGACCACTTTTTGTTTACTTTCTTGCTTGTTTGCCTTCTCGCTTGTTTACTTGCTTTCTTGTTTCTTTGCTTGCCATGTCTATCATTCTTATCTGCCTTATGCCTCTTTCATATGCTCTTTGCATCTTTTACTTTCATTGCTTGTCTGCTTTCTTATCTTTGCCTTTGCATGTATACACATAGAGCGAGGATGCATGGAGTTAAGGCACGGTCTCCCAAGCGTAAGCAAAAAGGGCGAGGATGCGAGCATGTGGATATAAGCTAAGCAACTATGTTCAATAGTTTTAGGGGTTTAGCCTCTCCCATTTGGTTATGTACTCTTTTAAACCCCCTTCCTTCCTCCCTCATTTCTCTCTTAAATGGGTTATATTAGGTATATCATACCATGTACCATTTATCCTCATCTCTAGAGTATGGCGACCCCTGTTTACTTTCCTACACCTATATTTTAAGCCATGCTCTAGGGATGTAGGCATTTACTTTCTTGCTCTGTGTGCTAGCATTGTGAATGATGTATGTATATATATACTTGCTTGCCCCTCCCAGTGTGATTGTCACAGTCCATGTCATCTAAAGACAAATCGATGCCTAATTTCCGCCATGAAAGTAAGGTGACATGTCACCAGATTTTCGTGATGGAAATTTGGTATTTGCTTGAATGCCTTAGGAAAGCATAGATTGGGACAACACCCATTCAAAAGCTAAACCTGAAAGCTCCCCATGCATGCAAAGCCCCGAAAGCCAATGTCAAAATAAAGTTTTTTACTACCAATCTTCAAAAATTAGGGTTTTATCAAAACAGAGGACTATTCTTGGACAGGCATTATGGGGTGCCTAACACCTTCCACACATGTAACCAAACTTCTGGACTCAAGAATCAAGATATTTTATCATCCACATTTGATTAGGAAAAATGCATTTTTTCTTAGCCTAGGATTGGTAATAAAATCAACTAGAAACAGGTGACTAATCATACCTTAGAAAAACCCAATGATTGGTGGCAACTTTACTTACCTTTGATAATCACCTAAAATTTGGCCAAGATTCCTGCCACACCTCTAAAGGTATACAAATACCTTCCTCCACTGAGAGAAAGAGAGAGCACCCGAAGTTGCGCGTGAGACTCCCAGAGTCAAACCACACAATTATCGAGAGGGACCTCTAACGGGCCCTGCGTGCGCGAGAGCGTCGCTATGGTAGGTGGTCGAAAAAAGGCCCGACGACAGTTTTCCAGCCATTCGTGGCCCGAGCATTGATAGACTGGCGACTCTATTGGGGATTGATGAGAGTTTGGCTTTCAAAAACATAGAAATTGGCATTGGCCTCTGGGTTTACTATATCCTAGTAGATTATTTTTAAAAGAGCAAAAAAATCTTTTTCCAAAAAATACTTTTCCGAAAAGGGAGGCTGTAAGGTATTTTCATAGGGCTTTATCACTTTCCTCACATGCTTTATCGCTTTCCTCGCATGCTTTATAGCTGTCCTTCACATGCAAACATAGGGTAGCAAAATTTAATTTCCTCTACACCTTTATCAGCTTTCTCATATATATATATATATATATATCTGCTATGTTTAGAAAGAGTCTTTCCCCTTCATTAAGGATTGCGTGACATAGACACCCTTTTTAAGCTGAACCCGGGCTCTGCACTGCTAGTGTAGTCACATCTCTTTAGGGATTTCATCACCCCATCTGCGGATGTCTAGACATAAACATCAGTAGTGTTACCCATAGTTTGATCTGGGGCTAACTTCGTAGGCACTTTTGGGTCCATAGGTAGTCAGGAGTAGCTGAAAAGGCCCCCCTCTATCCTTCTTGCCCCACAACTTCCGTGAAGGGAGAGGTATGGTGATTGAGTCCCCCTAGGATAGGAATAACCTACCAGTTAAGCCTTTGCATACAGTTGGCCTAGTTATTTCAAACCTATAAGGACTAGATCACGCCCAGAGCCCATGAGGACTAGGTAAAGCCCAAAGAGTGAACATCCAAGCCTAGGAAAGGATACCCTTCTAGGACTAGAGGTTAGGGAAAAGTGTCTTGTAACAAGTGCGCCCTTTTTGCTTGCGCTAAAGAAATTGTGCTCTACTCCATGATTAAACCCCTAGGGAAAGCAACCTCGTTGCTTACACATGCTAGATCATTCCTTATCCCTAAGGGTTTACAACCCTACAAGGGCTTTCATGCATACACTAAATGGCCCTGTCACCTAATTATGCAAAGATAAAATTTGTGGCAAGTAGCCAAAACTCCGTTCAGGAGGAAACGCTGTTGAAAAGCTGTCAAGAATTCCCAAAGCATTAAGAGTGCAAGAGCTTTCCTAGAAAAGATCCAAAAAGATTTCCTAGAAGCTTAAATCATCAAAGAGATCACAAGATGTCAAAGTGGCCAAGAAGGTTCAAGATAGAAATTGCCAAGATGTCAAAATTGCCAAAGGTCCTAGACGTCAAGAATCCAACGGCTCCCTCAAGAGATCCAAGTGTCCAAGAGCTTCCCCAAGAAGTCCACCTTGTCAAAAGCATAGCTTTTCCTCGTAAGTGCATTTCCTTGTATTGTAAAAGGCCCTTTGTTGGAGCCGATGAACCCTGCATTGTAAAAGCAAATATTGTACAAGCATGTAATCAAGAAAAGGGTCCTTCCCACATTGTTAAGCACTGTAGAAACTCACCATGATAAATACCTGATCAAGGGTGCAAAAGCTAAATTTTTCTAAAAATGATAAATGCATGTTAAATAGCAAGGGCATAAACTAACTTCATTTTGGTGTTGTGTTTCCACATTGTCAAATGCACCCCGTTTCTTTCACCTCCTAATCTTTCTCTAGATCAAAAGATTGCTAAAAAGAAACAGTCTAAGCTACCATCACGTCGTGATCCCATCGTCACTAGGTCTCGCTTAAGAGAGATGTCTACTAGTGGTACTTCTCCCTATGAGGAAAATGCTTAGAAAATTGCTCTTCAGAAGGGGCAAGTGGCAGAAATGATGCGTATGATGCAATAACTAGTTGTAGGAGGAGGACAAAACTCCTCTGGTCATAGTTAGGGAAGTCCTTGAACCGAGAACAAAAATCAGCCCCCACTAGAATAGGATTAGGCCATAACGTGCTGCCTTAGGGCAACGACCAAGAAATGGATCCTTTTAAGGATAAGACCCCTGAATCTAGGTATGGCCAAGTTAAGAGCCAAGTTGAAACTTTAGTTGAGAAGTTTCATATCATAGAGGGCTCCAGCGCCCATGGAAGTGTTGATCTAGACAGTCTAACCAACTTCGCTCAGGTCATTATGTCTTCTAAGTTTAAGGCACCAAAGTTTGTTAAGTATGATGGTATAGAATATCCTTGCATGCACTTGCGCATGTTCTGTAGGAAGATGGCTCCTTTTAGGAAGATTTTCCCTGATAGTTTGACCGGCCCCGTGGCCATATGGTATGTGAGATTGGAAACGACCTCTAGCAGGAGGGAAATGGCCAACTCTTTCTAAGAATACTACAGTTCAACATTGAGAAAGCTCCTGACTGCACGGTCCTTATGAGAATAGAGAAGAAGAGTGGGGAGTCTTTCCGAGAATATGCCCAGAGGCGGCAGGAGCTAGCCGCACAAGTGCAACCCTCCATGATGGAAAATGAGATGTTTAAATGGTTCATTAACAACCTCAAGCCTCCTTACTATGAGAAGATGATCAGCACCCAAGTCACTCATTTTGCTACCTATTGGGGAGCATATTGATGAGAGTGTTAGGAGCAAGAAGATCATGGATCCCGAGTCTTTAAGTTCCATGGTCGAACAACGAGTTAAGAAAATGACCGGCTATAAGACTAAGGAAGTCGAGGTTCATATGGTTGACAATGCATCAAAAAGGCCTAGGGGTATTACTTCTGCTTATGCAACCCCAACTGCTAGACCTTATTAGCAACAGGTTCAGTCTATTCAAGCACCTAACCAAGCCTTTAATCAGAGAGGGAGGCCAGACCCACCTCGTTCCCTTAAGAGGGAAAGCCGGAAGTATACTTCGTTACCCATGCCCATGGAAGATCTTTACGCTTACCTGTTGGAAAGGAAGTTAGTGACCCTGATGTTTGTAAGGCCCAGAGAAGGTCCTCTCCCACCCGGCTTTGATCCATCCAAGAAATGTGAACACCATTTTGAGGCTGAAGGGCATGCCCTGGAAGAATGTTACCAGTTGAGGGATTGTGTCCAGGATCTTATTGATAACAAACTGATACAGTTCGATAATGCCGCCGCTCCGAACATCATCACTAACGCCTTCTTATCAGGAAGGAAATGTGAATGCCATCATCACTGTGGAAGAAAGGGTTATAGTTTTCTCCTCACTGTCATTCCCATGGAAGGCCCTGCTCCAAGCCTTGGTCCAAGAGAGCCACCTTTAACTTGAGGGTATAGCAACCCCGGGATTTGATTGAGGAATCTGCTCATTTTATGACAGACAGGTATGCCTTGTTTGATTGTAAAGTGCTCCGAGCACAGGTTCAGAGTCTAGCCGACTGTGGTATTATCTGGATCGAAAGAGAGGTTGTACAAAAAGGTGATTGCATAACAGCCAGCCTATGTCCTCTAGTTCATCCTCGGTTTGGCATCAATCACCTCAGCTTTTACCAAATTGCTTAAGAAAGGACAAGGCTTTGAGTGGAGAGAGGCGCAACAGACAGCCTTTCGAAGGCTACAGCAGATCATGACAAACCTCCCTACGGTACAAGCCCCTATTCGCAAAAAGCCACTGCTACTTTATTTGGCCTCAAGCCCATCTGTCATAGGTGCTTTGATAGCACAAGAAGATAGAGGTGGTGTCAAATAGCCAGATTATTACATAAGTCGCGCCCTAAAGGATGCTGAGACCCGTTACCCTAAAGCGGAAAGGGCATGCCTGGCAATAGTCTACGCATCTCAAAGACTACGTCATTATTTCTTGGCCTTCGAGATGCATTTGATGACAAAGTCTCATGCAATTAAGGCCCTTCTTCGGCAACCTATCCTCTTTGGAAGGATATCTCAGTCGTTGATACAATTATCACAATATGACTTGAAGGCAGGAACACCCAAGGCGGAAAAAAGTCAGGCCATAGTAGACCTGCTAGCCTTATTTATGGGAGAAGAGGTTCCAGGAGAAGTGGCCATAGCATAAGTAATTGAAGAGCAATAGGTCATAAAATTCAATGGCTCTTCTACAGCAAACTCGGGAGGTGCAAGAGTGGTCCTCTACCGTGAAGGAGAGGAGACCATGGCACTCTCGTTCAAGTTGGAGTTTCTGTGTTCAAACAATACTGCAAAATATGAGGCCTATCTTACTGGGTTAGCCATAGCCTCAAAATGGGGACCAAACATTTAAAAGTGATAGGTGACTTCAACTTGGTAGTTTGCCAAGCCGAGGGGAGTTTCTCCTTAAAGGAACCAAGTTTGGCTCCGTACAGGACGTTGGCCTATAAAATGGAAGAAAGGTTTTTAACATTTGAGATAGAGCACGCTCAAAGAAGCAAGAATCGATACTCAGATGCTCTAGTTGCATTAGGCTCACAGATAGCTTTCGAAGGAAATAGTACCAGAGTTGAAGTCATCGAGCGAAGAAAGTCTATTGTTGAAATACTGCAGAGAGGTTCCAGGAAAGGCAAGGATGTGAAGAGGATTGTAGGGTTCCCATTAAGGAGGCCCGGTTGAAAGAAGGAAATCTGATAGAATTAAAAATGTTAAAGAACTATGTCATGATGAAAGGGGAATTGTACTGCAGAATGCTAGGAGGAATTTTGTTAAGATATGTGGGGCATGAAAAGGCCCAAAGGAAACTGAAGGAAGTGCATGGTAGAACTTGTGGGTTTTGCGACGAGATCAGCCTTTACTGTAGGTTCCAAAGATTGGGCTTTTATTGGCTAGACATGGGTAAGGATGCAGACCTAGTCCAAACCTAGTGTGAGGCCTATCATTTGGCTGTAGATAAGGAAAATAGCTATGTCATGTTTGCCAATGAAGATTGGAAAAGCCTTTTCATGCAATACCTGGCAGAAGGTATCTTGCCGCAGAAGCATAGTGAAAGATACAAGCTCAAGAAGTTGGCAACCCGCTACTACTAACATGAGGGAATCCTTTTCAAAAAGGGGTACGACAGGGACCCATTACGATGTTTGGGCCTCGAAAAGGCTTGAGAGATGTTAAAGGAG
The DNA here is from genome assembly GCA_033629205.1 of Lithocarpus polystachyus. Taxonomy (NCBI): domain Eukaryota; kingdom Viridiplantae; phylum Streptophyta; class Magnoliopsida; order Fagales; family Fagaceae; genus Lithocarpus; species Lithocarpus polystachyus. The sequence goes on from CM066173.1 coordinate 18,332,944, forward strand.
GTATATGCAGGGGAATATGGTGAGCACCAAGGGAAGAAGAAGTTATATCAGTGTGTGCTATAGATGGGCCATTACTGGCCCACTATGAAGAAAGAGATGAAAAAATTTGTGAAGAAATGCCAAAGCTACCAAATGCAAGCCAACTTGATCCACACCCACCCACAAAGCTTACATAATGTGGTCACCCCATGGCCTTTTCACACTTGGGGGCTCAATTTAGTGGGACCAGTGAATCCAGCTTCTCATAGGTACGTATGAACCCTTGTGACTACGGAATATTTTACCAAATAGGCAAAAGCCATACCACTCCGTAAAGCCACGTGAGGAGCTGTGGCAAACTTTATCAAGGAAAACATAGTTGTCCAATTTGAGGTACTTTATAGAATCATAAGTGACAATGGTACTCTATTTGTCAATAGAGAGGTAAAAAAGATGCTGGAGTTCTATTAGATCAAACATCATTGATCATCACCTTATTACCTCCAAGGGAATGGGTAGGTAGAGGCAATAAACAAAACCCTCATCAAGATTATTAGCAAGATGAGCCAAGAATATACCGGAGGATGGGTAACGCATCTGCCAGACGCCTTTTGGGCTTACCGAAGTTCGCCCAAGTCTGCCACAGGATTTTCTCCTTTCTCCTTAGTCTATGGAACGAAGGTAATGAGCCCATCAAAAGTGATGATACCTTCTTTGAGGGTTATGCAGGCACGAAAGAAAGTAAAAAGAGAAGGAAGTCTTTGCTGCAAAAAGATGCGAGGACCTGGAAGGGTTGGACAAAAAAGGGGAGGAATCCCAAGAATGTAGCAAGATAACCAAAGCTTATTGCAGGACAACTAAAGAAAGGGTGTTTGTAGAAGGATAGCTAGTATTAAAGACAGTAGACCACGTCAGGCGAGGTATGGCATAACCATTTAAATTCTCGCCAAAATGGGAAGGACCCTACTTGGTAAGGGAAGCACATGCAAGCGGGTATTACCGTTTGGCCCAAATAGATGGAAAAGATTTAATGGAACCTATAACTTTCGATCCGACCGTTGGATTTTCAAGATCCATACCTTTTCAGAAATAGGAAGTCAAAATCTTTCTAGGGGTTTCAAGATCAACCCAATCTATGGCCGTTTGAAGGGGGTGACCCTTGAAGGGCTGCCACCTCGAAAATCGTGCAAGGCTATAAAAGGCCCTAGACACCTTTTAGACCAAGAAAGAGAGGTCTCCCTTGGTTCTGCTCTCTGCCCGAATGTCTTCTACACATTTTTTCTCTCTTCCAAACACAAAAAACACATCAAAGCTTCTTGATTCTTCTCTCTTCACCAAAAACACAAGGTATTGTTCTTATACCCAATCTTTTTTTCCTTGGTTCTACATCTTGGATTTGGGGTTTAGGGGTGTGGATGTAGCTTCCAAGCTACTATCCACACCCCTAACCTTCTAAATCTTTTTCTAGCTTTTATCTTGCTTCTTTTTTTTTCTTGAATAACATGATTTATTGCTTTCCCTAGCATGTTTCTTGCCTTATTTGTGTTTCTAGCCTAAATTTCCATGCTTTTTATGCTTTTTGCCATGTTTCATGCTTAGACCTACATCCTTACATGCTTATATGGTTAGATCTACATGCTTTATACCCTGTGCCATGTTTTCCTATGCTTTATTCCTCTTTTTGTTCTAGGTTGATGTTAAGGTCACATGCTCACATGTTTGTATGATGTTGTTGGCTACGCCTTGCTCGGATCTATGTGTTTATGTGTTTATTTCCATGATATATGGTTAGATCCGTGTCTTCACATGCTTATATGCTTGGATTTGTGTTCTTTCATGTTTATGTGCTAAGTTTCTACATGTTTACATGCATGTTTTTATGCCTATATGTCTAGATCTATGTTTTTACATGACTATGTGCTTGGATCTATGTTCTCTACATGTTTTACACTATCTTCTGTACGCTTGTACGCTCCATGCCATGTTTGTGTGCCTAGACCTAGGCTATGTTTGTCATGCCATGTGCTATTATAGCCCTTTTGTTCCTTTATCTTGTGTGTTGGGCTAATGGTTAGAACCCGATCTAGACCCTATGGTTTTTGTCATCGTCCATATACTGAGGCCCATATCAAAGTGTTTGGATTATTCCTACTTAGGTGTCTATGCTTGCTTGCTTCTTATGCTTTATTTTCCATGTTAGCCTCTCTAGTTCTAGGCTTTGCCACGCTTGATCCCCATAGCAGGTTTGTGGTTGTGTGGTTACATTCGAAGCTCCTAAGGCCTTGTTTAGATGTAACCATTTGGGATGCATCATCATGATGTGGGTTGCTTCATGCATACCATTCCTCCTTTCCGCTCCGTGCAATGATATGCTTGCCATGTTTGTTTGTGCCACCCGTTGGCTTTCTATGCATCTTTACACGCTTGCTTACTAGTCTTGCTTGCTAGTGTGTCATCCATGCTTCAACACAATGAAGTTATAGGCATTCGATCCAAACCTACATTTGTCCCTCGTGGACACCCCTTTTGTTTGTTTTCTTGCTTGTTTGTCTTTTTGTTTGTTTGCTTGTTTTCTTGTTTCTCCGCTTGCCATGTCTACCACGCTTATCTGCTTTATGCCACTTTCATATGCCCTTTTCATCTTTTCCTTCCATTGCTTGTCTGCTGGTTTCTTGTCTTGGCCTTTGCATGTACACACATGGAGCAAGGATGCATGGAGCTAGGGCACAGTTTCCCAAGCGCAAGCAAAAAGGGCGCGGATGTGAGTATGTTTATGTTCAGTAGGTTAAGGAGTTTAGCTTTTTCCATTTGGCTTTGTACTCTTTTAAAACCCCTTCCTTCCTCTTCCATTTCTCTCCTAGATGGGTTGTATTAGGTATATCATGCCATGTACCATTCGTCCTCATCTCTAGAGTATGACGACCCCTATTTACTTTCCTGCGCCTATATTTTGGGCCACACTCTAGGGATGTAGGCATTTACTTTCCCACTTTCTGTGCTTGCATTGTGCATGATGTATGTATATATATATACCTATTTGCCCCTTTCGGTGTGATCGTTGCAATCCATGTCACCTAAGGCAAAGCGATGTCTAATTTCTGCTGTGAAACTAAGGTGACATGTCGCCGAATTTTCGCCGTGGAAATTTGGTACTTTGCCCGAATGCCTTAGGAAAGCATAGATTGGGACCACGCCTATTCAAAAGCCAAACCTCAAAGCCCCAACATGCAAAGCCCTAGAAGCCAATACCAAAATCATGTTTTTATTGCCAATCTCTGAAAATTAAGGTTTTATCAAAACAAAGGACTGTCATTAGACAGGCATTGTGGGGTACCTAACACCTTCCCCACACGTAACCAAACTTCCAGACTCAAGAATTAATATTTTTTACCATCCACATTAGATTAGGAAAAATGCCCTTTTTCTGAGCCTAGGATTGGTAATAAAATCAACTAGAAAAGGTGACCAATCACACCTAGAAAAACCTAATGATTGGTGGCGACTCCACTTACCTTTGGTAATTCCTTTAATTTGGCCTAGATTCCTACCACCACACCAAAGGTAGACTTACCTTCCTCCACTGAGAGAGAGAGGGCACCTGAAGCCCCGCGCGAACCATGCCACACACACTAAACACATGCACACGCACCTATATCATTCGAGAGGGGGGCTCCCCAATGGGGCCCTGCGCACGCGAGAGTGTCACCATGGCGGGTGGTCAAACTAAGGCCCATGATAATGGCGGCAGTTTTCCGCTACTCCTATTTTCAAGCTCGGGTGTCGACAATGCCTATTTTTGACCAAAAGGCCCAATGGCAGAAAAAGCCCAACAATATGAAAGAGATAGAGAAAGAAGGCAGTGAAATAAAGACCATTGGGCCAGAATGACAGGAATAATGGTCCATAAACACACAAAATAATAAGTGGCATGAGAGAAAGCAAGCGGGCTGAGGAAGCCCTTAAGAATGAAGTAGTAAGCCCATGAGAATTATAAGGGATGGAAAGAAAACAAAAATGGGCTGAAGGAGCCCAAAGAAAAAAATTAGTAAATAGGGTTGGTTTGAAGGCCAATAAACCTAAAGGCAAAGGATGTGGTAATTGGGTTGAGAAAGCCCAAAAGATTTAGTAAAAGCCCATGAGAATGAAAGAGGTAGGAAAGAATGAAATAGGCCGAGGATGCCCAAAGAATGAAATAGGCCGCAGACACCTAAAGAATGAAATGGGTCGAGGAACCCCATGACATTGAATGAACTGGCCCAGTAGGAATGCTGGGCAGTAAAGACTAAAGAAAGGAATAATGTAAGAAATTGGCATGGCATGCGCTTCAGCCTACAAGCTTAGAGGTAACAAGAAGGCAAAAAGATGAATGATATCATGACAAGAACAATGCAGTAGCATGGCAAGAGCACCAGCCAGCCCATGGAAAAAGGATAAAAATGGGATATGGGCCAAGTCAAAGAAGGGAAAGCCTATACTTGAGCAATGCCCAGCCCAAAGAAGAAATGGGATGCAGAGAATGAAAACCCTAAAAAACTCATTCACGTCGCAAGAGTTAAACAAACACCAAAGCATGTAATAGGATCAGGTAAACTTGGAGCCAATGGCAAACGTGTGAGAGCCAGAAGAGTATTGGACTTATATGGAAGTGGAGCACGCACACAAGGCTCAGGCACCACCTCCCTATACCCAGCCAATATAGGGGAGAAGAAGGAGCCTATTTTGGGGTTCCCGCTCAAGCTTTATTGGGGAAAATGTCCTGCTAGGATGACATCTTATCCAAAAGTGGTAAACATGAGTTGGAATCAACAAATGCTTGCTATAGAGGTTGGTAAGGGAGAAGTTTAACCCTTATCTAGGTGGGAGTTTCAATGAGAGTAAGGGGACAAAACAAAACCACTTTTGTCTGAGGGTGAGGCATAGCACAGCCAACACAGTGTAGTGGTGATGAGTGGGCAGTCGGCAAACCAGTGGGTAGTCTGGAAGGACATCTACAACAAGCCAAAAGCAGTTAAGGGGTAAAAATAACAAATCCTGTCGTGGCAAGTAGTATAAGAAGGCCATAAACGTTCACAGTAAGGAGGAGGAAAAAACGGAATAGAAAAGGAGTAAACAAGAGACATAGAAAACAAAGAAAAAGAAAGAAAGAAAGAAAGAATACAAAAAGCCAAAGTAATGGAAAATATGAGTGATAGGAGCAAAGGCTGTTGGGGTTTATGCCCTAAAATCTAATTTATTGGCATGTCATAAATAATTAAATTGTTTAATTATATGAAACTATCTATAAATGAACTAATGGAACATTATCTTAGTCCATGAGATGCATCGTATGTGATTTAGTCACAGAAGATATAAATCACAAGTTCTTTGTAAAATCAGAATTTTAGTTTGTAGTCGGTGATGAAATTAGACATTTCATTTACGAAAACTATAACATATCAATTAAGACAATTTGTGTTGATCATGGAAGTGGAGACTTCTAGTTGATATCTTGATATGTTTTAAGAGTTAAGACATATTGAACTGGACCGCTGTGAGATTTATTATTCTTCTAACGACTGTCAAATGAATTATAAATCTCATGACTTTTATTTACATCAACTCTAAATCCTGAAAGAATAATGGACCTGATCATGAAGTGTAGGTTGCTTTGATATATCAGGAGTGAGATCTATAAGTTACAATCAAAACCTCAGTATGTTGGACAGCCGCATTTAGTGTTGATGGAACATATATTCTCAAGATGGAATTCATAATTTCTTAACGAAAATATAAAATATTCCCTTGAGATAAGTTTAATGGGTTTGGTTATTCAGAGTGTTGGGCCCAACTACTTTAGCAAGGAGTTACTAAAGTATATATTTATGGAATTGGATTTCAGAAATTTATGATGAATAATATTAAGGATTAAACTGGATACTCAAGGATTAAGATGTAGTAATCTTCAAAGTGGTAGTCTACATTCATAACTTTGTATTACTACAAATATTTTAATGAAGGGGTTGCATGTATAATAAAGTCTTGGGATATAATTTATCAATAAGGTCTAGAGTGCAATTATATTCATATAATGGTATTAAATATAATTAATGGTAACTTCGGACTTGTCGAGAGTTGACAGAAAAGCCCAAGGCCCATTGGAGCTAGAGTCTTATTTGTTCCCTTTTGGTCCCACTCCAAGCCACACACTAGAGCTCAATTGGAATGGCCCAAAAGGCTAGCCCAATTAGATAATCAGTTATATTTAAGGAGAAAAACATATAGAATTTCATAAGTGCTTTTTCACATGAAAGTTTCTAAGTGTTTTTCATTTTGATCACATGAGAATATGAAATGGTTTGTATGTGAGTGTTGGACATTCTCTTATTATCTCCTTGGAATCTGATTGAGAGACCACACTTCTTGGACATTAAGTGGAATTGGAGTGAAGATTAAAAGTGTTCCTAAGTACTTCTAATCTTTTGGTTTTAAATTTCACCACACCAAGGTACTCTTTCTTGTTCTTAAATTTTGAAACTTATATAGTATATGTTATCAATTGCAAATGAAGTTTATCCGTTAATTTTTTGCTGCGTATGTTTTGTATGTGATTCAAATATGTATTTTTCCAACGAAGGCATGCATCAATAGGCTACCCACTTCTCTCCCTCTCAATAGCCCACTCTTTGATGAGTCAAGAATCCAAAGCCATCTAGGTTCTTTTTTTCAAAGTGGGTAACTTCTATGGCAAGAGCCTTCCTCTGAGGTTACCCACGTTGAAGATTGGTTCCTTTTTTTGGAATTGAATCTACCAAAGAACGAAGCTTGTTCTTTAGTTGATTAATCTTTTTTCCTCTTATCTTATTAATGACTGACTTATCATTTTCATATTAATATATTTTTGCCATAATCACGCTGAGCTATTTTCCCTTCGTGGAATTGTTCATGTACTATTGTTGTTACCAACATGTTTTAGTTAAAGTGTTTTTGTTATCCTGCTATATTTTATTTCCTGCTATAACACTTGTAACAATTTTTCCTACTGTGGGTACGTAAGACGCTCAAGACTCCTACCAGGCCGCGTTAGCACAAGAAGGGCCCAACTTACACACAAGCTGGCCTAAGGTGTGTCTCAGTTAGGCCAGTCCCGACTCTCCTACCCTAGAATCACAGGGCCGTGGTATAGCGGGAGAAATCTAGCCCAAGATGCAAGAAAAGGCCCACCACACTCTTATTTTAATTATTTCCTATTATTCTTAACTTGCGGTTTTTTTTTTTTTTTAGGGAAAAGACTGAACTTTTATAAAGCAAAGCTAGCTATATCCATCTGAATTACATTGCGAATTTGTGGTGGAGTATCATTCATCCACACAACATAATCTGAAACATTTATAGCAATACCTAGCTAGACTGTGAGCAATCATATTACCTTTTCTTAACTTACGGTTTTAAGTTCTCACATATTCAATGATTCTATCATTACTCAATTTTATTATTTCTTTTTTTTCCCCTACTTATATGATTGACTTAATTGGCATTTTAAATTCCATCATTTTTTTTAATGGGAAATTCAACCATTTGATCTTTTTTCTCTTCCAATAAACCATTACCCTTTAGGACTCTTTAACCCATATTCATTTTTCAATTAAAGCTCAACTCTCACCATTCCCATTACTCTTTCCTCCCATGTTAATATATATATATATATATATATATATATATAATTGCAAGTATTTTTGAGATTTTTTTTTTGTAAAGTAAATTTTGGAATATCTACCTAATGGAAAATCTTTTACAAACTGCTGATGCGGTGAGTGATTATTGTTAAATAAAAAAGTGATGTTATCGGTGGGGCCAAAAAAAAAAAAAACAAGTAAGAATTTGATCACAATAACAATTCGTAAAAATATTGTAAAACAGTTTTTGTCTGTAGCATTATTCCTATCTAATTCTATGAGGTGGCCAATGGATTAATGTAAAGATAATTAAAATATTATTGGAAATTTTTTTTTCTTCATTATTTTTTTAGGAGTAATTTAATGAGTTTGTTTATATATATTATAGGATAAACGTTTAATTGCTTTTTTTTTTAAAAAAAATAGTGTAGTTTCTAAGCATTAAGTGACAAACCAATTTCGGTTAAAATGAGAGGCTTTTTTTTTTTTTTTTAATTGGAGTAATTTAAGGAGATCCATTTACTCTTACAATTATTTAAGCAATAAACTTTACAAATGTTATATATGTATAATGGTAATTTATTATTGAGGAGTAATTAAGGAAAGTCATTATGACGTGTCAAATATTTCTAATGTGTAACAATTGTTGCTTGCCATATGGCGTTATAGGTTTATAGGTGCTTTTTATGTTGATGGGCTAAGGCCCGTTCTACTAGATTGAGGCTTGTTCTGCTGTGGGCCAGAGAGTTGGGTCTAGCCCACTATTCTAGTCGAACCTTGCTAAAAGGTCAGTCTTTGCACAAACCTAGCATCCAAAATAAAGACAACAAGCATTAACAAATACATGTGCATTAGTCCACAAACGTCAGTACATGTTTATAGATTTAAGAGCAAATATCCTACAACGAGAAGATTAGTTACAACAGGAACCAGTTAGTGTAACTAGTAAAGCAAAATATATAGTGATATAGTAGGATGTATAACAACACCGCAGAATGTAAAATAATAAGTTCTACTGCAAAAAGTGAACCAAAGAGAGTGTGAACCCCAACTTGGACAACCTTGCTATTGGGCTAAGCCTTCAAAGTTGTGCATTTTGGGGAATGGACCTGGATGGCTACTTGTTGCTACGTTGGGATTTCAAAGAGTAGGTTTGCTATAAGAAGGAGGGGAAAGATGGTCTATTGTTGCATGCCTTTCCTGCTATGTTCACTCTCTTTTCTTTTACTTTGCTGTTTCTTTTTTCTCTGTTATTTCTCTTCCAATTCTCTCTATTTCTTGCTTTAATCGCTATCCCCCTTTCCATTTGTGGCTACTATTCCTATTTACACTGGGTTTAGCCTATGAGATTTCTCTATTTTATTTTTACCCCTATTGCTCACCAACCTTTTTTTTTTTTTTTTTTTTTTGCTGTGAGCACTTTTTCAAAGTTGCTCCCTAGCATCCTGGCTGTTCAACCTCTACTACACTTGGGTATGCCTAGTGCTTTCTCTCTTTTCCACTACTTATTTCACGATAAATCTTTATTTATTTGGTTCTGTCATGGGTCTATCTCTCTCATTTCGACGGGCAAAGCTTTGAGTTTCTCTTTACAATCTCTATGTTATGCATCAAGTGGTCCTAGCCATTTATTACTTGTTTTGGCCTATAATGCATTCTAAACTGAGCACCTTCCAGAAGAGGCCTTGGCTAGATGCCAGAAATAGACCCCTTTTCCTCCCTCCACCAAACCACACTTTCTGCAAATCCCTTAATCGTGGATTTACTTCCCTTGCATTGGCTAGGTATAGGTTGGTGGTGCTCTAATCGAGATGTGGTCAGAGCACATTCCTGCTGCTAATGTATGGCCTTGTCTTGTTTTGCGCCCTACACTACTTATGCCTGCATTTATCTTTTGTGGGAGATGGCATGGGCTTATTGGGCTTGCCCCACTTTTGCCTTTTCTTGGGCCCGTGGGTCTGCTTGCTACTACTTTTTGCCAGGCTAGCTCGTTGGGCCTTATCTCTTTCTCTTCTTTTCTTTGGGCCTTTGCAGCCCTTCGTTTCTACGGTTACTTATCAATCCCTTATTATATTCCTTTTTCACTTGTTATTGGGTTTTTCTGCTATTGGGCCTTTTTAAAAAAAAAAATGGGCATCAAAATTCAGCCCCTTGAACATGTGAGTTGTTCTGCAATTCATATGTGAATACCTTTATTATTTCCTATGTAGTTCTTTTGAACAGTGATCCCCATCTTTCCTCACTTCCTTTCTGCCACAAACAGTCCTGTCTTTTCAGGTTTCCTTGTTTAACAGTTACTTCGATGCAACGCCTCTACTTCATTTAATGCGTTGCCTCTTTTGGGAGACGTCCCGTCGCTTCCCTTCATTAACTATATCAAAAAAAAAAAATTTCTTTTTCCTCATTCTCTTCACTTTCCTTTTTTCCCAAAATCTCAATTTCTCTCTTCATTCTCCGTTTCATTCCTTCTTCATACTCCCTAGACATTATCCACTATTTCTTTATGTCGTCAGCAAAGAGTGAAGGTTCTTCCCACCGTAAAGGGAATGAGGCAGTTGTTAATCAACCTCTTCTCGAGGGTGAAGGGGAGGAGTAGGTCCCTCCTTCCTAATTGGAACACTCCGAGGAGGAAGAAATGGCCTGCGACCCTGATTGTGAATGTCCTCCTCCTTTTATAGACCCGTGGTACGACCTCCACTCATATGTTTCGGTGGTACCTGGTGACTATTTGTGTCCATCGACAGATCATGTTTGGCTTTCTTTGGAGCGGTCGACCACCGATGTGTCTTGGGCACTATTGCCAACCGCTATTCTTGATCTTGCCATCCACCGTGAAGACACCTTGTTGATCCCTATACTCTTCGAGTTTGGGTCGGGCATATTGTTAGGTTGGAAGGATTGGGTGGACTACGAACTCTCCAATGTGGGTTTCATGAAGATGCTTTGTCGGGCTAGTGTCTCGAAGGTCATTCTCTCCTCATGGTGTTTACTAATCTACTGTGACTTGTTCAATCTCTAGCATTTAGTCCATCATTGGTGTAATGCAACCCACATTCTTCCTCTCCAACGGCGAACTCACTGTAAAGTTAGAGGATGTGGCCAATTAGTTGTTGCTCCCTTTTCTTATAGATACCGATCCTACTGACATTCGGCTTTCTGCCGGTGAAGACGCAATGGAAGTGAAGTTGCGTAGGGGCTTGGTGGTGGCAAATTAATGCTATCTAACTTGTTTGGGGATTTTACCAAGTCTTCTATCACAGCTCGCCATGTTGCCTTCATCATGTTTTGGTTGTTTAAGTTCGTCTTTGGCTCTCACTCTCATTATGCTGTAAAGCCTTCATACTTTCGGTTAGCCATTAAGATTTCTAATGAGGTGAGTTTGCCATTATCCCCTTTGTCCTTAGGCCATTTATATGTTTAGTTGGACATTCTCCAAAATGATGAGTGGGAAGGGGGTTCCTGCCATATAGTCACATCTTCTGTTCACAACATTATTCTCCAGAATTTTCTTTGGGAGGGTCGTTTTAGGCATTTGTCTAAGTTTAAGCATGTTTGCTATACCAAGGAGAAGTTTCAAACTTGTCACAGGGTGATCACTGATTTTCTGCTAGGGCTTTGTTGATAAGTTCCCTTTAGCTTACCGTTGGGTTAAGTTGAAGCCCATTGGTCATCTTGCCGTAGAGTTTTTTGATAAAGGAGTAGGTTTTTCATGAAAGGCTTGTAGGAATTTTGGGAGTGGCTACACTTGTAGGAATTCGATGATGGGACCTTTCATGGGTACTTTCGATACAACTACTCCCTTTGTTGCTTATGATGAGAGGGGGATTACATATTTGGCCACCACCAATGCTAGGTGGTTGCCCTATTTAACTGATGTGGGGGTAAGGTATGTGCACTATTCTGCCCACAGGGTGAGGAGGCAGTTTGGCCTTGACCAAGATGTTCCTAATGATTTTACCTTAGTTCTGGATTCTGCCACTTCGGTTCACCCTTTCCTCCGTCTGTATGCCTTTGATTATTGGAGGAAGCTTTTCGCTGTTGTCACAGTCCCTAGCTCATAGAGAGTGGGCCTTTGTACTACCCCTTTGCACGCATACTAGCAAGTAGTCATGACTTCCTTCCATGAGGATATCGTGGGTGGTCGTGGCTTCTCATGCATACCTCCTTAAGGCTTGCACACCATTCTTTCTCCAAACCCACGCCTTCTTGTTCCCTCCAGATCCGTAATTGCGTATGCTAGGAAGCAAAATAGGTCTGGTAGATTTGAGTGGCAAGAAGAGCAGCAAGGTTGGTTCATGTAGGTGAGTACCTCCAGGTTAGGAAAGGAAAGTGATGGTTTTGAACCCACTTCCATCTGCACCAAATAAGGGTTTAGTCTCTATGCTTACAAAGCCACCAAGAAGGGTAACGGCATTGCAATGAGTACCGTTGAGGTTTATTCTAATATAGTTCCATATGTAGGAAACCTCCCCCCCCCCCCCCCCTCATTGACAGTATTATTCTTAAGAGCACTCCTTCTCCTACTGTGAGAACTCATTCTGCTAGGAAATCTGTCGTGGTCAAGCCTAAGGCCCCACTGTCGAAACAGCCTTCAAATGCTTCTTCTAGTAGGACTAGTGGCAGCAAGAAGAAGACTTCTCCCCCAACTCCCACTGCCTCTTTCGAGAAGAAAGTATGTTATCTCTAACCTTTCCTTTGTCTTTAATTCAATATTTTGCTATCTTTGCCTGTGGCTAACTTTGTGTATATATCCTTCCTTTTTCTTCTTTAGCAGTCTAAGCTTGAGGACACTTTTGCTACGTAGCCCATTGTGGACGAGGCCGAGGTGAGTCTTCCTTTCGTTTCCCCCCTCCCCTTTTTTTTTTCTTCACATCAATCCTCCTTACTTTGCTTTTTTCTTTTTCACTAATTCCCTTATTTTGTAACTTTCAGATTGAGGCTAAGCCTATCTCTGCTTACGTTCCCATGAGTGAGGAGGCTCCTGTTGGACCCACTATTGAAACTAAGGCAATTTCTGCCAAGGGTGATATCATGAGGAGGAAGAGGTTCCTGCAGCGGTTGATATTTCCATGGAAGGGTTTTTTACAAGTGTTGATGTTGTTGTAGATGCTATGGTTGCTGCCACTGCTACTGATGTTTCTGACCAAGGCCCTAACTCCTTAGCTAGAGTCAATTCCTGCTGAAGAAAGAGCTTTTGTTGAAAGAGAGGTTCCACAGGGACCTAGTTTTGTTTCTTAGGGGGTATTTGCAGAGGTTTCTACTCCTCCAATGGAAGGTGTTTCCCTATCTAGTACCCAAACCAAGGAGGCTCCTCTCACCACTCCTCCTATGACTTATTTACAGTCCTTTTCCCAAGTAATTGTAGATGGACCTTCCTTGGTGATTACCCCATCCTTCATTCCCTCTTCGGCTACCGATATGCTTGATGTAGAGCTGTCTCCTAATGAGGGGTTTAAGGATGTCCTTGAGGACTCTGATGATGAGCCTATTATAAAGACCAGGATCTTTGATTTTGAGAGTGCATCTAGTGAGGAAAAGGTCGACGCTGCAGCTATAGGTATGGGCTCCCTTCCTTTGTTTTTCCTTCTTCTTTTCTCTTCTTTTTTTTATTTTATTTTTATTTTTTACGTACACTTTTCCTTACCATGAATACCTTCATGTGTCATGCAAGCACCAAGGTTTGTGAGAAGTAAAAGGTTGCAGGTAATCCTGCAAAGCCCATTCCTGATGGACCCAGTAAGTTACTTTTTCATTTTTGTCCATGATTTCCAACTTTGTTTCTCCTTATTTTTGAGACTTACATGTCATCTCTTTGCCCTTTCAAGTCTGCTGCCTGCCGAAGGAACCCATAGTGTTGTACTGGAAGTGGGAAGTAGTTCTACTGTCGCTGCTAATCCTATGGATGAAGCCATTTCTTTCTTTGTACACTTTGAATAGGTGGAGTGTAACGACCTTGACCTAGTGGATTTTTGGGGTACTAGTCCCCCTTATATGGACTTTCTTGGATACCGGGTGCCTAAGGGCTGTCTTGACCTGCTGCAAGCCATTCATAAGGACCACGGGGACTTTATGCAAAAGTTCCCCCTTGGTCGTTCTGCTAGGCTATGTTTTGAACGACATTTAGCATTACTTCGTAGACACAGTTTTTGCAAAGAGGATTCTGCAGTGGAAGGCAGAGGTCTAAGAATTGCTTTGTGTTAAGTTTGAGGTAGGAGTTGGTCCATCTTCAGGAGATTGCCTGTGTTTTCTTTAAGAGGAAGGTTCAGCCTACTGTTAATGCTATTGATGCCAAGATTAAGAGTTTAAAGGACACAGAGACTTGGAGGCTCGTCGTGAGTGTCTTCTGGTATGGCTACCCCTGATGGCTTCCAGGATGATCCTTTTATTACCAGCCTTGTGTGATTTTTTTCTATGTATTTAACTATTTTATCTTCGTAGTTGTGACTAGTTATTTTGTGGTTTTCTCTTTTTTCTCTTCTCACAGCATGTTTTTTTTTGCTTGGTACTTATTACAATTTCTACTAAGTCTAGTATAGGTTATGTTTTTGGGTTTGTAACTTATTGCTAATTCTACTACAATGCCTGATATACTTTATAATATAGTGTATTTCTACTAATACTTCATTTGTCATGATGCCATCTTTCATTTCTTTCTACACTTCGCATGACAATGTTTACATTACAAAATACTAAGTTGCTTACTTGTGACATAACATCCCTTCAAAATACTAAGTTACTACTTAAGCATAATATTGTTTGTGCCACTTGCTATTGAGGGGGTCCATCAAATCTTTCCTATTCATTTTGGCCAAGCGATAATATCCACTTGTGTTAGCTTTTCTTATAACAAATGGCCCTCCCATTTTGGTGCAAACTTGGATGGGCTTGCCATTTCTCTTCTAACATGTTATGCCATTCTCAACACTTGTTGTCCTTCCGCAAACATCCTTTCCTTCATAGCTTTCCCATAAGCTTCCACCATCATTTGCCTATACCTGCGGCTACATTCCTAAGCTTATCCCCTCTTCTCATTCAATCCTTCAAAGTATTCACACCTTTCTACTAGGAACACATTATTTTCATTTCCCTTCTTTCATGCTTAGAGAACCTTTAGGGATGGTATCATTAGTTTTGCGGGGCTGACGGTTTCCATCCTATACACCAGCGAGAAAGGGGAGAATTCTGTGGCAGACTTAGGCAAACTGCGATAAGCCAACATGTCTGCCAAGTGTGAGACCCATCCCCCGCTAGATTCTTGTCTCATTTTGTTGATGATTTTGATAGGGGTCTTATTTGTTGCTTTAGCTTGTCCATTCCCCTGTGGGTAGTGTTAGGTTCTAAGAATTAGGAATTGATGTATTAGAACTTCAATTTGTATGTTGGCAAACCATGATCAAAACAATGTTTAGTCTTGTGTTAGACTTGCTCAAAGTATGGGTCTTAATGTAAAGTTGGAATCGAGTTGTTTTGCAGAATTACTGTTAACTTTCTGCCAAACTCGATCGATCGAAAATTAGGCTCGATCGATCGAAAATCGGGCAGATCGTTTTTCTGCAGAATTTTCCAACTCAGCCCTAGTCCATTTAATGTATAGGGTTTTATGTTTTGCCCTAAGTATATAAGGGAAAACCCTAGCCACGTTTTTAGTGTTCTGAATGCTGTGTTTGTGAATCTCATTGTGAGATCTAGAGGTGTTTACCTTCACATACACTTACGGTTTACAAACTTGAGATTCATGTCAAGAGTTATGTAAATCAATACAGTTGCAAAATCAAAAGAGCATAAAGATATACAAGCAGGTGTGCTTGTGATTTGCTGAAGAATTCAAGGAAAGAAGGAGTCCGTGGATCTCGGAGCTATCATGGGGTTATGGTAGTAAGTTTCCTACATTTGGGTAGCAATAGGATGTTAGTGGTCTAAGTCTTATTGTGTAAACTTTGATTCTTTCATAGTGGATTCAGTTTACCTTGAGGATAGCTAGGTCAAATCCTCCCCAGGTTTTTACCGGTGTGGTTTCCTGGGTCATCATATCTTTGTGTTATTTATTTTCCGCTGCTTTGTTGTTTTTGTTTATTTTGTGTTAACCTAGATTTAATTAAATTACCTAAGTTAATCACTTGGCTAATTCACTAGGTTAATCTGTTGGGTTTAAGGGGTCTAAACGAACTGACAGGTAGTACGGCTAGGATCGGTGGTGCTTCACCTAATAGAACTCTAACATTCTTTTAAATTCTCTGTTCACAAAAGGTGTGTCGTTGTCGCTTATAATCTTGTGTGGTATTCCAAACCTCGTGATTATATTTTCCATGATGAAATTTGCAATGGCTCCTCTAGTAGCTTTGCAAAGTGCAATTGCATCCACCCATTTAGTGAAATACTCCATGGCCACCAAGATTCAAATGTTTCCGTTTGAAAGAAGATTGACCAGCCCTACCAAATCCTGCCCTCAAGTGTGGAATGACCATAGGGTTACCATGCTCTGTAGGTTTTGGGGATGGTTATGAGTCTGATTTGCTTGCACCTGACACCTATGGCCTTTCTTCACAAATTCTTCTGTGTCCTTCATGCTTGGCTAGTAATACCACCCCATCTGCAGGATGTACCTATATAGCTTCTTCCTTGCTTGGTGTTCTCCGCACTACCCAGAGTGCACTTCCTTTAACATCTCCTTGACTTTTTTAGGCCTTAAGCATCGTAGTGGGTCCTTATCATATCCTTTCCTAGACAGAATCCCTTCATGTAGGAAATAACAGGTCGCCAATCTTTTAAGCTTGTACCTGCTTTCGTGTTTTTGCTGTAAGGTGCCGCTGGCCAAATATTCAATGAAAGGGTTTTTTCAATCCTCTTTAGCAAATACAACATAACTTTATTCTCGATCCTTGGCAAGCTGACAGGATTCGCATTAACTTTGAATATGATCTGCATCTTTTCTCATAGTGGACCAATAGAAGCCTGCCCGTTGTAGTCAACAGTATAAACTGACTTCTCTGCAGAATCCACAAGTTTTTTTGTGCTCTTCCTCTAATTTCTTCTGGGCTTCTTTGTGCCCAACACATCTTGCCAAAATTCCTATAAGCATTCTGTGGTAGAGCTCTCCTTTCATAAAAGCATAATCTTTCACGCTTTTCAGCCCTTCAATGGTCCCTTCACTTAACAAGACTTCCTTTATGGGAGTCCTCTAGTCTTTCCCACATTCCTCTTCTTCTGCAAACTTTTCCTTAAGTGTTTCAATAATGGGCTCTCTTCTCTTCTTGATTTTTACCATGGTGCTACTTTCTTCGAAGGCTATTTGTGATCCCAATGCAGTATGCGCATCAGCGTACCTATTCTCATTTTGTTGGGCATGCTTTATTTCAAATGTATAGAACTTTTCCTCCATCCTCTAGGCTAATGTCCTGTACGGGGCCAAGGATAGCTCCTTCAAGGACAAACTTCCCTTCACTTGGCAGACCACCAAATTGGAATCGCCTATAACCCTCAGGCGCTGGACCCCTATTTCTAAGGCCACTACCAATCCTGTCATGTATGCTTCATATTTGGCAGTGTTGTTTAAGCACAGAAATTCTAATTTGAATGACAATCCATGGTTTCTCATTCTTCGTGATAAAGAACTACTTCTGCACCTTTTGAGTTTGTCGTAAAAGTGCTATCGAACCTCATGGTCCATTATACTGTTGTAACTTCTGCCGTAGCCACTTCTCCAAATACTTCATCATCCAGCGAGAATTCCACTTCTTCTAAGAATTGGGATAGTAGGTCTACTATGACTTGGCTCTTCACAGCTTTAGGTGTTTCCGCCTTTAAATCGTACTGTGACCACTACAATATCTACTATGACATCCCGTTGGACAAGATGGCTGCCGCAAAAGTGCTTTGATAGCGTGAGACTTAGTAATAAGGTGCATCTCGTAGGCTAAGAAGTAGTGGTGAAGCCTTTGTGACGCATAAACAATTGCTAGGCACACTTTTTCTGCCCTGTGATAATGTGTCTTAGCATCCTTCAAGGCACGACTAATATAGTACAGTGGTTGTTCAATGCCTCCTCCATCTTCTTAAGCTATTAACGCCCCAATAGCCAACGGGGTTGATGCCAAATATAACAATAATGGCTTTTTGCGAAATGTTTTCAGCTGTAACTTGTGGAATGCTTTCTATTGTTTACTGCCCACACAAAACCATGTCCCTTCTATAGCGATTTGGCAAAGAATCCCCTATTATGGACCAAAAATCCCAAGAACTTTCTTACAAAAACTCCAACTACACACTTTTGTGGGTTTATGTGATCTTCTTGCTTTCTTGATTTCACCACTATGTTATCCACGTAGTCTTCTGTTTTGCGGTGCATCATATCGTGGAAGGTTGCCGTCATAGTGCGTTGGTAAGTTGCACCTGCGTTTTTTCACCTAAAAGGCATCACCGTGTAATAGAAGTTACTTATTAGTGTTCTGAAAGCAGTCTTCTCTACGTCCCTAGGTGCCATTCGGATTTGGTTATAGTTGCTGAATCCATCCATGAAAGAAAACATGGCATGCCCTATGGCATAATTTATTAACAAGTCCATGTTTGGTAGGGGGAACTCGTCTTTAGGGTAGACTCGACTAAGATTTCTAAAATCCACACAGCATTTGATTTGCCCATTCTTCTTCTTGACTAGTACAATATTAGACAACCACTTCAAGTGTTGGATATTCTTAATGAATCCTACTGCAAGATGTTAGAAATTTAGACCCCTTAAACCCAAACAGACTAACCTAGATATTTAGCCAAGTGATTAACTTAGGTAAATTAAGCAATTCTAGGTTAACACAAATATATCATATCATGCAAATATGCGGAAAATAAATAACACACGATATGATAACCTAGGAAACCAAACCAGTAAAAACTTGGGGAGGATTTAACCTAGCTATCCTCAAGGTAAAAAGGAATTCACTATGAAAGAATTGAAGTTTACACAATAGCGACTTAGACCACTAACATCCTATTGCTACCTCGAGTAGGAAACTTACTACCACGACCACGTGACAACTCCGAGTCCATGGACTACTTCTTTTCTTGAATTCTCAGCAAAGCACAAGCACATTTGCTTGTATATCTTGAACCTCTTGATTCTGTAACTGAAAGATTACCAAGCTCTTGACATCAATCTTGAGTTTGGAAATCCTAAGTGTATGTGAAGGTAAACACATCTAGATCTCACAAATAAGATTCACAAACACAATATTCAGAACACTAAAAACGTGGCTAGGGTTTTCCTTTTTATACTTAGGGCAAAACATAAAACCCTACACATTAAATGGACTAGGGCTGAGTTGGAAATTCTGCAGAAAAATCATTCTGCACGACTTTCGATCGGTTGAGTCTAATTCTTAATCGATCGAGCCAGGCAGAAATGCACAGTAAATTCTGCATTAACTCGATTCCAACTTTACATGAAAACCCCATACTTTGAGCAAGTCTAAACAAGACTAAAACCGTTTTGATCATGGTTTGCCAACTTTACAAAATGAAGTTCTAATACATTAGTTCCTAATTCTTAGAACCTAACAAATTCCCCCTTTGGCAATCCGTGACAAAACACAAACTTAACACAAAGCTCAAAGTTTACAAAATAAACAGCCCATTACAAAACAATAGCCATTAAACAAATTCAACCTAACTACTATCTATCAGTTGCAAAAGTAGACAGCAGCACGACTGAATCAACCTGTATATTCCTGTAACACTTAACAAACACATCAACGCATGTGTGGAAAATACAAGTAACATAGATAATAACTTCTTGATTTCACATAACACAAAATAAAGATATATATCATGAATAACATCATAAATATAAATCAATAAGTAATGTAGCATAGTGAAAAAAGAAACATATACAAAAGATGTATATAAAAAAAAAAAACAGACTCCCCCTATCATGAGCCAAAAAATGTAAATACATAATGAAGCACCTAGATACAATCTAAAAGCTCCACAAGCTCCACAGTATCACAAAAAAAAAAAAAAAAACAAAAGCTCCCCCTTAGACAAATAAACTCCCCTAATGTACCCCATAATAGAATATACTCCCCCTTTCTGTGACGAATTGCCAAAGGGCACTCACTCATCATCAAAAGGAGGTGGCAGAGGAGAACGACGAAAACTCGCCAAATCTGCTCTCAAGGCTTGAAGCTCGTCAAGCACATCCCCCAAAAGCTGACCATGAGCCACCTGAACGGTCATGACAATGTTTAAAGTCCGACGAATATTAGAAACATCCGAAGGAGATGGTGGAGGAATATCAGCAGCAACAGCAGGATCAGTAGACGTCTCTGCCAAAGGAGCACCTGTAGAGGAAGTAGGAGGTGGAGTGACACCAGAAGGCTCTACCCTAGGACGCGTAGAGCTAGCTCGAAGCTGAGCAGCCCTTTGCCTAAGAAAAGTAGCACCTATGGGAGCAATAATATGAACAGGCTTAGAAGCAGAGAAATCACCTAAACCTAAGTGAAGAAGAATCCTATGAATAAAAACAGGAAAGAACAAAGCATGAGCAGTAGAACTGCTTCGATGCACTTCGTTCAAGGAACGAAGAAACAGATGAGGAAAACTAATAGGAGCATTAGTGAGAAGAGCATACAAAAACACACATCGCTCAAGAGGGATAGTGTGGAGATGAGAAATGGGCCACAAGGAATGACACGCAATCCTAAAGAAAAGATAATGCAGCTCAGAAAGCTTAGTAGAGGTAATCCAAGGATCAGAACCCCACTGGATAGAAGATCCAGTGATGAGTTCCTAATTCTTAGAACCTAACACAAGAAATTTCTATTCCTCATGTACCATCTACGCCTCTATATCAGTGGAGAATACTCTAGCTGGCTGGGCAACCAGCTTGGTCCCAAGGTCTACATTAAGTGCATGCAAAACCAGATTTGGATTCAACCCGAGCATCTGGCTGTTGTAGACACCGCATTTTGTACCCGTTAATACATTTTGGTCCCCGACCCCAATGATGAGCTTGAAATGTTTACAAAAGGTAATTGAAGTTATTTTGAAAGTTTGGAAGTAATTACAACACAAAAGTGCTTAAATCACTTAGGTTTTTTACTGTAAAATAAGTTTGTTTCATTGGTTTTCTTAGGTCATCATATCTTATCTTATTTACTTTTTTGCTGCATTTATTTTGACATGATATTGATGTTTGTTTGTTTTAACAAGTTTTATTTATAATAAATCTAATTAACAACTTGGGTTTAAAACTTGTTAATTCTATCAACCGGGGTCTAAATTTCCCACTAAGTGGTATCAGAGCAGGTTTACTTTGATTGGAATAATTTCTTGAGTGTGATCCTTGACCCCCTTTGTCATGGATCGTGGATAATCTCTTTTGATTCCTCCTTTATTTGATGGCACTAATTATGCGTACTAGAAAGTTCGTATGAAAGTTTTTTTGCAGGCTCTAGGTGAACAGATATGGCAAACTGTTGAAGTTAACTGGATTAAGCCAAAGGAAGCGTCGGTGGATTGGGATGATGCAACAATCATAGTGGCAAATTTCAATAGTAGGGCCTTGAATGCTTTGTTTTGTGGAGTAACCAATGAGGAATTCAAGAAAATATCATCCATAGAAGTTGCCAAGGAAGCTAGACCATTCTTGAGACCACCTATGAAGGTACCAAGGCAGTAAAGACTGTGAAGCTTCAACTACTCGCTAGTAGTTTTGGAGAAATAAGGATGGAGAAGGATGAGACCTTTAATGAGTTCTATGCTCAACTCAAGGATATTGTAAATTCTGCCTTCAATCTTGGAGAATCTATTGTGGAACCCAAAATTGTTATGAAAATCCTTAGTTCCTTCTTGAAAGATTCCATGCCAAGATCACTGCCATTGAAGAAGTAAAGGATATTGATCAACTTCCTTTGACTGAGCTTGTAGGGAACCTTCAAACTTATGAGATGGGATTGGGCTCAATGGGAAAAGGTGGGAAAAGTAAAAACTTGGCTCTTAAGTGTATAGAGGAAGAGATTGAGAACTCTGAAGATGAAGATGAAGATGAAGATGAGGATCTAACCTTTATAACGGATGAGATTATCAAGCTTCTTCAATTTAAGAAAAATAATAAGGGCAAACCTCCTAGAAAATCTAAATCCTCAAGGAAGGGTAAGAATGAGAAACCTCCCATCTAATGCCATGAGTGCAAAGGTTTTAGTCATAAAAGGATAGAGTGCCCAAACTACCCTATGAAGGAAAAGACCGAGAATTCAAAAGATATAGGGTTGGTTGCTACTTGGAGTGATACTGAGAATGACTCTTTTGATGAGTATGCGGATGAATGTAGTCACGTTATGACCTTTACTGCCTCAACCGATAAGGTAATTATGGAGAGTGCTAGTGACAGTGAGGATTCTTCTGATGATGAAGTACCCAAGAAGTTGACCCCAGGGTAAGCTAGGACAAAAGCTCATTTTTCAGAATTTTCACACGGGCATATTTGTCTTTGCTATACCTGGTAGCCATTTCTGCAAACAAAAAGTCAATGAGAAGGACAAGCTTTCATAAAGAAAAGGGAAAAAAATAAATAAAAAAAAGAGAAGACAAGCTGAGCATACTATTTTCTTCCTGAGCAATCTTCTTTAACACAAATGCAAAGGGTTCAGGGCTAAGGCAACAGTCGTATAAGTGATAAGGATCTACCAAATCGTCAAAATCTTCGATTGTAAGAGCGAACTCTAAAGTAGCTTAAACTTGTCCTTGAAAACAATCTTCCAATTTGGGGCAATCAGAGACTGCAAAGAAAATTGAAAAAAAAGAATAAAAAAAAGAAAAGCTAAAACAATTAGTCTAACAGAAAGGTAGAAAAACACACCAAGAAAAGGAATTTCCCATTTCTGTAGCAATCACGGGACCTCACCCCATAGGTCGTCAGTCATGATTTCCCATCTAGATTCAAAAACAAAAAAGTATCATGATTTCCAGTCATGAAAAAATGTAGGAAAACGATGGACGATCCTAGACTCCCTACTCCAAGGTAAAAGCTCAAAGTACCCGTAATGGGTAGAAGGCTGCAAACGATATAAATGGAGGAACTCATTCAGGGTTATGATATCCCCATCATGGGTGGACACCCAAATTGACATATAACCAATGATTGTCCTACAAGCATTAGGGACGAGCTGCCAAAGTGCAATATTAAGAGCAGAAAGAAGTTTCATGATAAAAGGATGAATAGGGAAGAGAAGACCACACGAGAAAGTAGCTTCATAGAAGCTCACCTCGCCATGGGGCAAAGGTGCAAGCTTTCTCATTTGGAAGAGGTAGTCTAGTGACAACCCCTCCAGGGAACTGAAATCTTTTCCTTATAGACTTCAGATGTATCTTCTTCAAAGAGCAAGATTTAGAAAGAGCATAAAAAGGGATTAAAGATGAGGAAGAAGGGGGTTTTGAAAATGATGAAGGTTTTAACACTACAACCTTAAAATCTTTATCTACAGACTCATTACTTAAAGACAAACCAATTTCAAGTTCACTAGACCTAACTTCGGTGTCCCTATACTCTATGGTGGTCATCTTTAATTGATGAGCAATCAAAGAAAGACGAATCAAGGGATAAAGGGTGGTCAAAACAGGCCTAAAAGCTGCACAATCTCAAGGTAAAAAGAAGCCTACTTGAAGACGATGCCCACCAGAAAGCTCTGGAAACACCCCTAATCTAGCGAAGAAGAAAAAAGCAGAAGGAGCTTCCTGTCTAACGAAAGCAAAATCAACTATTAATGGAGCTTTGAGAAGAGGAGTCTTACCGTACTAAATGTGTAGGAGCTTTCTTTTTTGAAAACTTTAGACTTCAAATACAATGCACGGTGAAGAAGAAAAAGAATATGAGAGGTTTTTTCTAAAAAGGGAAGCAAAATCAATGTTCGGGAAACACAAAGAACTCTCACACATATGACCAATACAAAGAGAGAACGTGGCAATCATTTGACGGGAATATCGCCTCACATTAAATGTGATGGGACAAGAATCTCAGGGCATGAATAAAATGACCCACCAAAAAGGATTTTCCTATTCCTATACTCGTCCAAACAAAGGACGACAAAGGAATAAAGGGGGCAACTAACGAGTAGTGCATAAATGGTCGTCCGTATTTGTAAATTGTCCATGTTAATGATGAGTAAAAGTATGGACGAGTGTAAGTGCATTAATTCCAGACAGCATTCAATGACCTAATGAAAAATGAGCACAGATCTGTTACTACCGTCCAATGATGTGCATTTAAATGGCCGCTACAAACGTTAAAGGGCTGGGATTAAGTGGTCTTTATTGAGCCATAAATTCTCCAGGTGTGGTACAACGTTAGAGAGGCTAACAAACTGAGCATTTACTTAGTCTGAGGCTATATAAAGCCAGGAGAAACAGGTATATATTCATATTGAACTCACACACAAATTACTCTATAGATTGCAGATTTCTAAAGAGTTGTAAGGGGTGTTTTGGGCTGATCCTGTTGGTAATGGGCTGGATTATCTCATCCTGCCATAATAAGCCCGATATGTTCTGGATTGGAAAGTCGGGACCGGCCTAGTTGCAACTCACCCTGGTCTGGCTTGTGCGCAAGCTATGCCTTAGCCCAACACAACTTATGTCGTGTAGCTGTGGCAGGTGTATCCTTTCTAAACAGTTGCCGCAGGCAAGTACATTATGAACATAAGGAAAGAAACACGTCTGCCACACTTTGAATGAAGGGGTATCGGGATGAATACATAAAGGTAGCAATAAAGATAAACTTAAAAGGAATGCACACAAAGAAGAAAAAAGAGTAAAAAATGTCGACGAGCCTGTGAGACTCTTAGTCTGCCGTAATGTGTTAGAGGAGTCTAAGCCAAAAAGGAGACAACACTTCCTCAATGCGACTAATTTCTCTAAGGGGAAATTAATGGCTTTGAAGAAACGGTCCTAGATGACCTTTGTTCCGAATGTGAGTAAATAGAGAATGTGATTTCTCGAGAGGGAGAGAGGAGTTAACAACCCACTTTGATGCATGTCTGTTTTCTTCTTTCTTTCACTCTGTTTTCTTTCTTTCTTACTCTGTTTTTCTCTCTTTCTTCGATTCTTTCCTTAATTGGCCTCCCCCCTTTTCGTGCACATGGAGCACTCTTATATAGTGTTTTTCGGTGTATTATTTTTTACTTTTTTACCCCTGTAACTGTCTTTGTCTGATGCGTGTACTCGCCTGACCATTGCTGATTGGTCTGGCACCCGGCCAGCGCCACGTTCCTGCGCTGGCCGCGGCGCACTACATCTCTAAACAAAGACAAAGGTTTTTTGTTTGTTAGCTTGTCGTGGCATTCTCACCTGTCACGGCAGAGTTCTCTCTCCCCCTCATGGCATGTATCAAAAGGCTCCAACTCTGCTTTGCCATTTTCGGGTGCTATGTCATCCCAGCAGGACACTCACCCGAAAATGGCCTGAGTGGAAGCCTCGAAATGGGTTCTTCCCTCTTCCCTCCGCCAAACCACACCCTCTTTACCTCTGACCCATGGCCCACCTTCACCTGTATTGGCTGGGTACAGGCTGGTGAAACCTGAGCCTTGCGCGTGCTCCTTTTTCCCATGTCCGTCCAAAGCTCGTCTGCCAGTCATGCATTAGCCGTGGCCTGGGCATCTACCTTTTAACTTCTTCGTGGTGTGGATTATCTCTTTATTGGTCCTTTATTTGTGGTTTGGGCTCGCCCTTGGTTGTGGGCCTTTGCGTGTTTCCCCTTTCATGGCCTTTCCATTTGTTTCCTGCCGTGCCATTTTGATGAGACGGCTATACAACAGAATTGGGCCTTTTTTTTTTTGGGTTCACTGCTTTCTCCATTTTTCTCAATGATTTAGTAAGCCCACTGGGCTTTCATTGCCATGTACGTCCGCGGGCTCCCGCGTCCCACTCATCCTTCTTTGGGGCATCCTTGGCCCCTTACAACTTCGTGCTTTCCATAGGCCTTTATTACCTCGTTGGGCTTCCGCGGCCCAACTATTTTTCCTTTCCTTGAGAGCCCATTGGCTTTCTATGGCTCTACATACTCGCTTTACTTTGGGCCTGCCACAATAGGTGTGGCCCATACTCACTTTTCTATATCCACAGCCCATGGTTTGCTATTTTTATCTTTCTGGGCCTTTTCAGGCCCATTTACCTCTTCAAGACCCGTTTGTTTGCTCTACGCACCTATTCCTGCCACTCAGGCGTAGTTGGGCTTTCCCATTTATTCTTTGATTATTTCTTTCTGATGTTATGTGCTTACTCCCTTTGCTGGGCTTTAAAAATGAGCCTCAACAAGAGTTTAAACTAATTTAAGCATCGGAGGGTCCTTAGTAGGCCCCAAACCGATGTCATAATCTGCTTAGTGCTTTCTTTGATACAGGATCTCAAGGTCGTCCATCGTACTGATAAGGAACATATTAACGAGGCAAAATCACATTTTATCAATTTTAATATAAAATATGGTCAATTGTAAAATATTTTATAGTCAAAGTGGAAAATCAAGCCTACAAAATGTTAAAAAAAAATTATGCTTAAAACAAGTGTAAAACTTTGTAAAAAAATCACTCACTCACTCATCTCTCCCTCTCTCTGTCTTTCTCTCTCTCTCTCTCTCTCTTGACACACTGCCCTTTCTTAATCCCAAAGTTTCCCTTCCACAAACCAGATCATCAACTACTGATCCATTCCCTAACACCACACATCACGAACCACTGTCTAGTTGTCCACTTGTCGACACCACTCATCATTGGCTCTACCTCCACCGTCGTCAGCACCATCCACCGATTCACCTCCTTGAGGTTTTATTTTTTTATTTTTCATTATTCTCCATTTTCATCGTCGACTCCACCATTTCTTGCCTACCTCCACTGTTGTCGATTCATCCTTTGGTTCTTAGTTTTAATTTTTTTTTCCCGTGTGGGTTTACCGATTTGGGTTTATGGATCATGGGTGGCTAGGTTTGTGGTTTGTAGTGGATGGCTAGGATTTTTTGTTGGTCTTGGTGTTGGCTAGGTTGTGGAATGTGATAAGTAGCTGAAATGGTTTGTAGGTTGTGGTGGGTGACTGTGTTGTGGATTTTGGTGGATGGTTGGCCAACCTTTTATATTTTTTTTTTCCCACTTGAATATGTGTATTTGAGTGGTTAGTGAGTTGGGTTTGTGCCAATATGGTGGTGGTTTGGGTTGTCAATGGATTGGTGGTGGGTTGGTTTTTTATGATTTGGTGGTGGTTGCTTGGATTTGATGGGTTGTAAGATTAGATTTTTTTTTTTTTTTTTCTTTTCATTTAACATTAAGCAAACACATGAAAATGATTTTCTTGCCATTTTCACGTGGGTAACCACTAACCAAACATTGTAAAATGAAAATGTTTTTAGTAAAATATATTTTACATTTGAAAATATTTTACTCCGAAACAAATGAGGGTAGATTTGGTGCTCAAGCCTTGGTACTTAGTCATGGTGCTCGAAAAGCTTATAATGCTCTAAGCTTGAACTATTCTTCTTATCCAACTATTTCCAGCTCAGGCTATTTAGGTGGTCAACGAGATTTATTTGGTTGAGTGATGATGTGACTTTCGTCACCTCTTTCTATCTATGCAATTTCTTATTCTTTGCAGCAATATATAACATTTTTTCATTAGAAAAGCTCACAAAGAACTTTAAAAAATTAGAGATATATACAATTTAATTAAGATGTGAGTATATTGTGTGTGTGTGTTTTTTTTTTCTTTTGGCAAACATGATGTTCATGTGATAGGTTTTTTAGTACCGAAATAAGTCACATATGCAATTTACTTCGGATATATATATATATATATATATATATATATATATATATATATATATTTGTTACATTTAGTAAAAATGACTCTTTGAGAGAACAAATTGAAGCACTTCAAATAATCTAGGGCTTTAATTGAAACTTTTTGAAATGTAGTAGCATCCCAAACTATGGGAAGGATAATTTAATTTGTTTAAAAAAAAAGGGAGGGGAAGGGTAGATTGGGCTTTTAGAGACCCATTTGATTAAGCCCAAACCAAACCAGAGAGATATACTCTTTTGCACCATAAAGGCCTTCCCTTGCAGTTGTACTCAGCCGAACCTCCACCAAGTACTAGACTTGCTTGTTCGCAACTGAGAGTTGAGAAATCACTTGTACTCAGCTGCATCAATTATCATTCGCATTGCTGGCATTTGGGGGTTCTCATTCTATAAAAGTAAAAACTATAAAACTGTGTTTGTTTGTTAGTGTTTTAACAAAATGCCAAGTGAGAAAAGCCCCGGCTTGAAAATCCTCTGGGTCTGGACCCTCGGCACCGCCGCTAGTACTCTCTCTTTCTCTTACATAATATATTCATGGTCTTATACACATACACACACATATCTGAGCTTTTTGTTTTTGCAGTACTTGTTACGAGTGTGGTGCGGACAAGACTGAGGGACATGGAGACTGTCATGAACGGACAACAACAACAACAGGAACCCATTTCCTCTGATGTGCTTCTGGTGGACACGGTGCCGGGGTCTGAGGATGTTGTGCGAGAAGAAAGATCATAGGTTTCGATCAAACACCCCCCTTTTATTTTTGTTTATTTATTGGAATTTAAGGTTTTGTTTGTGTTTCATGGAAATTTGGAGGGTTTAGAAAAGTATGCGCGCTATGTGTTTGCTGAATGTTCTAAATGAAAATGTAAAATTCCATTTTGGGTTTGTTTATTTAGCTACGTTTTCCTCACTCATAATTGATTACATTAACATGTAAAATTTGGTGTGTACCTAAAATTACTATTTTTAAGTGCCTAAGCTACCTAAGGCATCATAGTTCTACTTTTGGGGTGGGCAGCTTTAGATCTTGAGACCTTCGTCTCCTTTCTCCTTCTCCATGGTTACTTAACAAAAAACAAAGTTTGATTTGGGTAAGTTTTAGATTGAGTGGTAAAGAAATGAGTATTGGCCGTGAGGGTTAAGTTTGCCTTGCCGCAATTTCAAAGTGTGGCCTGATTTTTTTACCAATAACCAAAATTTGCCCCCAAATACTAGTATATATCCCGGTAATATGTTCTCTCTCAACAGTCCTTCTTCAACAATTTCCTACGTATCACCTCTGGCTTTGGTCCTCTGCTTCAATTTTTGCCTTTCTTTGCTGCTGGGCCTGCCCCCAAATCTCAAGTAAACTTATTCTTCATTCTTTTCCTTGAATCTTTCCTGTAGATTTGGGTTTCTGCATGTTGGTTTAACAATTTATTTCAACAGAAACTTTGTTCTGTTTATACTAGAGATTTGGGTTTGGTTTTTAGTTCTTGGTTTAGCCAATTAAATTTAGTTTTGGGATTTGCTTTGAGAGTTGGAGGCAATGGTTTTATTTCTTGGAGAAAAAAAAAAAAAAAAATAGAACTAGTTTGAAAAAAAAAATGTTATTGTTTAAAGGTTAGTGCTAGAACTTCAATTTGATTCTTAGATCAAAAGTGGCTCTTAGGGTTTGTTTGGATACCGTTTACTGCTAAAAACTGAAAACACTATAGCAAAATAATTTTTAAATGTGTGAATAGTATTATGAGACCCAATTTTAAAGAAAAATTTGCTGAAAACCGTACTTGCAGGTTCCGTGAACAATGCACGGGACCCACACAAAAAACACAAATGCGCACATCTGCTGTTTTAGTGCAATCCAAACATACACTTAATGCTTTTTTGCAATGGACCGCATGATAGTTGCACACACGTGTTTGAGAAAATAACAAAGAGATTGGATTCCAATGAGATTGGCATGATTGTGACAAAGGTATGCCTATAGATATCCAATGGAGTGTATTCCCTTTTCTTTTTCTAATTTTGCTACTTGTTATTATGATGTTTGTTGGATGGCTAAAACTTAATAAGATTTTCATTCTTGTTAAAATGCAATGATGGCCCTTTGTGGACTGAACTTTGGACTATAATTAGGCTCTTCATTTAGCAATAAACTTTAGGCTCTTGATTTTTTATTCAGAATATTCAAGGTGTTGGTATGCATAGACATAGTAGCTCCAATTCAAGGTGTATTCAAGGAGTTTCATTTTCGCCTTAGAATTGACCACATAGACGTAGCTGCTGCCTGCCCGTTTTATATGTTCACTTTTCTGCTTTGGAGCAAAAAGGACTGAACTTTATAGTAAGAGTTTTATTGAGTAGCGGTTAAGCTTTAGCAATGTAGCAATAAACTTTAGGCTCTTCATTTTATATTCAGTGTATTCAAGGTGTTCGAACGCTTGTCTAATTTATGTTAATAATTATATTATTGTGAGAATTGATGGAAAGTTTACATTTGACATGTATTGAAATTGAAACTTTGGGATGCAAACTTTGTCTTTCAATTTAGTTTTGATTGAATTGAGTTCCAAAATTTTTGCTTTGGCTTTTCCTTTTGATTGAGTGATTCTGGTTAGTGTTCCTTATTGCTTCCTGTTATTTCTTTTAATTTTTTGAGTGGAAGTATGTAACTTATAAAGACCTTTTTTTTTTTTTTCTTATGTAATAAGCGATGTAATGTAATGATTATTCTTATGGTATAGTTATTCAGTAATTTGGTTATGTTTTTATTACAGGAAATAATCATTGCTTATGAATAACTATTCTTTAAAATAAGAAATAACTATTCATCTCTAAAAAGGTTGTAATAGTTATTCCTCAATAGGTGTATTAATTTCTAAAATTAATATATTTCCAAGTAAACAAACTTTTCATTTGCACATAACAATTGTGAAAATAAAAAATCATAAAAAAATAACTAATCTCTCTTTCAAATTTAACAAATATTATTTTTTAGGAAATATAATTATATAAGTAAGATATTTCCTAAAATATATCTTAAGTATGGTTTAAAATGCTCTTATTCCATTGTCTTTAGGGTTCTATTATTGTGTTGTCACCAAACAAATAAATAGTAATAAGCATTACATTATAGCATCTTGTATTCCTTGTAATACCTGTTCATATTCATATGTAATTACCGTTATAATCAACCAAACATGCCTTTAGGTGTGAAAATGCTGAAAGCTTGTGATTGAACATTTTTTGTTTTAAATAACAAATATAATCCTGTGTAGCAGTATATTTTCCTCTATTGTTGAAAAGTTTCAATTCTTATTTTAATATTGCTTTTTATGTTTTTTCAGCCCAGCATATTAACTAGTATATTGCTACATTGCTTTCCACTTCATTAGTTGCTAGTACTGGAACCTAAGAAAGGGTTTTTTTTTTTTTTTTTTTTAAAGTTGAGATGGCTGTTGTGTTGGGATTGTTATAGTATTGCTAATTGATATGTCTTAAAGCTTTAGTTGAGAATAGTTCTTAGGCAAAAAAGAAATCTTTTTTTATATAAAATAATGGTATGAACTATGTTACAATAGTGCCAATTGATCTGTTTAAGCTTTTCTTTCTTCCTAATTTTTTATGGATCATCATGCTACATCATTAACAAACCTATGTTTTGTTTAGATGGGTAAGAAAAATGAGACTTCAAATCCCAACACTAAACCATCCCAAAATATAGCTCAAATTTTAGAGTTCAATGGACATCAAGACTAACAACAATCTTTTGTGAAGCTTGTGTGGATGAGGTGTTTAAGGGTAATTGACCTAATATCCACAACTTTTGTCTCAACTTGCCCACGTGACAAGTTGTGAATGGAGTAAAAGTGGTGGATCTATGTGAGTCCACTTCTCCACCACTCACAACTTGTCACGTGAATAAGTTGTGGTGAAGTTGTAATAAAAGTTGTGGTCCTCTACAAGGACATCAAGAAGTTGAGTAAGGGAGGCATGTCACACCCCTTTTCATTACTCAAAAGAACCATTATAGATTTTCCATTTTTACTATAATCTCGAGCAAATCATATATAATATCTTATCAAATTTGTAGATTGCATGTAAGGAAAATATTTGTCACATTACATCTAGAATTACAATTACAATAATGAATTTGTATATAAGATTTTATGCCTAATTGATTTCTTAATATATAACTACACCCTTGCCGGTAGTGCAACCACAACCACATCCTTTTCATTACGAATAATAACACCAAACCCCGAAGCCACAGGATTTGAAAAAGAGGCTACATCAAAATTTTCCTTGTACAAACTTTGTGGTGATGGCTGCCAAACCGTGGGATACAAAGACTCATGGTGAATCTGCAATTGGGATTGAGCTAGCCGAAACTCCTCCAAATAGTCATGAGCTCGCCGTTTGAACTTAAATACATTGTCGTTGAGTGGTGGATGAAAAATGTTGACATGACTAACGGTTAAAATAAAAAAATAAAAAACTTAAAGAACATTAAAATATAAAGACCTAATTGAAATTCTGGATTTGTTTATACAAAAATATGATCAAGACAGAATAAGGAAATCGAAAAAATCACATAAGTACTTGTTGTAGTTTTTTAAGACAAAGAAACCATGTTGACAATTGAGGATGCCATCAAATTGAGAGCAGTACACGATTTTGTAGAGAAAGTAGTATTCGTGGGGAAGTATTGGGGTTTGGGAGGTAGGTTTTAGGGTTTCAGGGAGAGGAAAGGGATGGAAGAAGAAGAGGCAACCATGGGAGTGGAGAAGAGGTTGGAAAGTGAGGAAGGGAAAGACTTCATTGTTGCTAAAGATGTTCAAATATTGCAGATTTCAATGGTGTTCTTATGTCCTTGATGATTTTTTGTCTATAAAAGTATAAATTTTACCCAATCTTCAGTTTTAATGTTTTTTTTTTTTTTTTTTTTGGTTAATTTTGATGTTTATCTTAAAATTGTATTCTTGATTTTTTAAAATTTTATTTTAGGCCATGTGACATCATGTTATTAAAAATAGATTTTTATTTTAGCAGTTAGCCACTGTCAACGCCTCGCAATGGTTCAACCACATATCGCGGTGATGCTCGTGCAGAGAGCTTCCTCCGAGAGCCTTTGTGGGTGCGCTTATGTGAAGGAGGGTCATTACCTTTGGAATGTGATTGGAATATGAGTCCGTTTTTAAGGAATTACCAAGGGTAAGTGAAGTCGCCACCAATCATTGGGTTTTTTTAAGGTGTGATTGGTCACCTGACTCTATTTGATTTTATTACCAATCCTAGACTAAGAAAAAAGTCGTTTTTCCTAATCTAACATGGATGGATAAAAATCTTGATTCTTGAGTTTGAAAGTCTAGTTATGTGTGGGGAACGTGGGCACCCTATAGCGTCTGTCCAAAGACAGTCTTTTGTTTTGGTAAAACTGTAATTTTTAGACATTGTCAATTGAAAGCAAGCTATTGGCATTAGTTTACGGGGTTTTAAATGTGTTGGGCTTTGAGGTTTAATTTTGGAATGAGCATGGTCTCAATCGATGCTTTCTCAGTGCAGTTGGAATCGATACCAAATTTTCACGACAAAAATCCAACAACATTTCATCTTATTTTCATGGTGGAAATTCAATAGTGCTTCGCCTCAGATGCGTCATGGCACGCAAAATGCTATTCTTACCAAGCTTTTGCTGTGAGAATATTGCAACTTGGTGCCTCATTTTCACGGCAAAAATCTAGCAGAGTTTCGACATACTCGTACTGAGACGAACTGAAGCCCTTCAAAGTATCACGCGTGTTGATGCGTGTCGCATACATGAAGAAACCAGTGTCACTAGGTGACATGGATCGAGACAATCACACCACGATGATCGTGCATACAATATAGCATGAATATGCACTTACGACAATCACTTTGAGCACATACCCGCACTACAAGGTCAACAGCTCTCATGATTAGAGAAGGTCACTTACGTTGTCACTAGAGTCCATGATACATAGTGCACAATTACCCATATACAAGCAAATATAAATATGCATGCATCATGCACAATGCAACTACACAGAGCGGGAAAGTAAATTAAACATTGCCAACGTACCATGGGTATGGCCCAACAAAGTATAAGAAATATAAAACAGACATTGCCTCACCTAGGGAGTGCAACCTAAGCAAAGAGCAGGGGGACCCTAATACATGCTTTAGAGAAGAGGCTGAAGGAGAGAGATGGAAGGACATAACCACTCGGGGAGGCTAGGTCTCCAATCTACTGAACATTGCCCTTTTTGGACTTGCGTCTTCTTACTTGCATCTTTGCCCTTTTTGCTTGTGCCTAGGAGGTCATGCCCTAGTTCCAAGCGTCCTCACTCCATGCGTGTACATGTAATAAACAAGGAAACAAGCCAGCAAACAAGCAAAGAAAGAAACAAAGGAAATAGGGAGAGCTTGCAAAGAACATATTAACAAAGAGAACCAAACGGGGGCAAACAAAGCATGCTAAGAGGACAAATGTAGGTTTGGATTAAGTATCCATAGTTCCATTAGATTGGAGTATGGACAACACACTTGCTGTCAAGCAAAATTCTTAAAATGGTCTCAAGGTATCGTGTATCAAAGACTGGTGTGAACCCGCACAAGATAGTAGGAATTAAGCTTGATGACACAAGCAAGCAAAGACTCGTGCATAAACAAGTAAGCTAGCATGCAAAAAGAATGCATAGAAGCAAAGAAAGCCAAATGGGTGGCACAAAGCAAGCATGGCAAGCAACATTGCACGGGGTGGAGAAAGGGCATGCATCGAGCAAACCGGCATCACGAGGAGCATCTCACAAGTGGTTACACCCCAATAGGCCATGAGGGGGATGGATGCAACCACACAAGAACAAGCCCACGAGGGCACAAAGTATGGCAAAGCCTAGATCTAGAGAGGTAAGCATATACATAAAGCATAGAAGCTAGCAAACATACACATGTATATAGGGAAATGATCCAAACCCTTTGATATAGGCCTAGGTATGTGGATGTAGGCCTAGACCACGGGATCTACATTTACACCCCACCAATAAGGGCCAAAACATAAGAAAGAGAGATATCAAGGGATAAAAGGGATAAAAGGGCTATAGACGCACATCGCATTAGCAACCAACGTATAGATCTAAGGACACAAATATAGTACAGAGCGCATAAACACATAGATCTAAACATAGGCACGTAGATCTAAGCATAAACATGGAAAAGAACACAGGTATGTAGATTTAAGCACAAGTATGGAATTTAGACATGTCCTAGCCCAAGAAGGCTAGGCCAACAATATCAAAGTGATAAATCATGGCAAAAAAGCAAGGAAATGTGTTAGAAAAACCATAAAACATGCCAAAAAAAAAAAAAAACAACTAGGAAAAGCAATAAAGCATATTATTGAGTAAGAAAAAGCTAGAAAAATCTATGAAAAGAAAAAGGTGTGGATTGTAGCTAAAAAGCTACACCCCTAAACCTCAAATCCAAGATATGGAACCAAGGAAAGGAAGATTGAGTGCAAGAACACTACCTTGTGTTGTGGAGAAAATAGAAGAATCAAAGGTGCTTGGATGTGTTTGGATATGTTTGGGAGAGAAATTAGAGAGGAAAAGAGAGAGGATTTGCCCAAAAAACTGCCCAAAATCTTCTACTTCTTCCTTTTTTTTTTTTTTTTTTTTTTTTGGGTGCAAAATAAGGGGTCTGGGAGTAGTTATAGTCGAAATTTGACAATTTAGCTTCTAGCAACCCTTAAGTGGCCGCTAGCCACCACCGCCGGCCACACAAAGGTTGTCGGCCACCTTGCTGACATCAGCTGTTTTGGCTTTTTCTAGTCCAGCTTCGGACGCTATTTGAAGGTCTTCCTAAACTCAAATTGAGTTGATCTTAGTGTCCCTGGAAAGTTCTGGATGTCTAGTTTCCAGAACACTAAAGAAATAGGAAATCCAAGGGTCGAATCAAAGAACACTAAAGAAATTTGACCATTCGGCTTCTGGCAGTTCTTAAGTGGCCACTAGCCACCACCGCCGACCACACAAAGGCTGCCGGCCACCTTTGCTGACATTAGCAGTTTCGGCTTTTTCTAGTCCAGCTTCGGACACTATTTGAACTCAGATTGAGTTGATCTTGGTGTCTCTGGAAAGCTCTGGACATCTAGTTTCCAAAACAGTAAAGAAATTGGAAATCCGAGGGTCGGATCAGAAGTTATGGCCTCAAGAAGCATGCTAATGCGCTTTGCACGGTTTTCTGGATATCTCAACTATTTTAACTCTGATTTCGACCCATGAATAGTCTTAGGAAAGGAAATTTGATAATCTTCGCAATGGCGCTGGTCCCAACCTGTTCTGACGATCGAATCAAAATTAAGGTTTCTGGTGCCCTTGGGAGTCAATGTTGGGTCAAACTTAACAAATATCTCTGAGTAGAGCGGGTTTGATGTAAAAGCATGAAAAATGTTGTTTCGGGAGGACTTTGACCTCGTTTGACTTTCAATCAACTCAAGGTTGACTAAGGGAATTTTGGTCAATTTGACCGGAAAAGGCACTTCGAGTGCTCCGATGCCCAAACAGGTTGTGCCACATCATTCTAGATGTTTCCATGGCCCCATGGAGAAAAGATAATATTTTTGGAATTTTCAGAGTCTGGGACGCAAATCGAGAACGAACAAAATACGGCATCTACAGCCACTTAAACATTTTACATCCTCCACTTAATGACAAAGACCATTTTGATGAAAAATCTTGTGTACAAATAGTTTTTTGCTTTTTCTGTATTTGGTAGTATTAGCAAATAGAAAAAAAAAAAAAAAAAAAAAAAAAAAAAAAAAAAAAAAAAAAAAAAAAAAAAAAAGTGTGTTAAAAGGAAAACCATCTATTGGCTTCCTTATTTTGCTTGACATGAGATAGAGTTGATTTCTAAAAAACAATTTTATCTCACGCCAAGCTAAAAAAAGAAAATTCAAACATAGATAAAGTTGTTTTCCTTCTAGAAGACAACTCGATCTCACGCCAAGTTAAATAAAAGAAATTAAACAATAGTTTTTCAACTCATTTTAAGGTTACTATCAAATATAAAAAAAATGAGATAGATATCTAAAAAATGATTTTGGAAAATGATTCATTTTCTAGAAATATAATGTTGTTTGTTTCGATGGCTTTTCACATTTTCCTATGCTTGGTAGTATAAAAAAATAATAGGTGAAAATCAAAAGATGCTTGAATCAATAATATCATGATTCTTGACAAAAAAACTCAGAAAAAGAAAAAGAAAATGGCATCTCCAATTAGCTGCCAATCAATCTTGGTAATCCCTCCACTAATCACCTTTCTTTTCTACCATGTTTCTAATGCAGAAGACCAAGGGTGGTTTGACGAAGACTTCTTGAAAAAATTTTACCACGAGTCCGCGGACTATGATTTTTGCTCGTTAACTTTACGTTCAGACAAAAGTACTTAAACAGCTAATCCAAATGGTCTTGTCGTCATTTCTATATCTATAAACATGAATCTAGTACAAACTACCATTAGTGAAATTGTAGATCTTATTGAACAGGCCATAGACTCATTGGATAAAACTCGACTTCAAAATTGCCAAGTTGATTTTAGTGATGCACAAGTGAAATTGAATGCTGCATTCGTAGCTTCAGCTGCATACAAATATCTAGAAGGGCTAGATTTTATTACGGATGAATTCAAGAAATCTGTAGAATGTGATCGTGAATACACATTGAACCCCCCAAAACGTGAATCACCACTATCAAATGACACGCTCAAAGTGCAGAAGCTAATCAATATTACTTTCGTTACAGTTGGTGAGATCATGTCTGCATAATGTATATGTGATCTATAATAAAATTAGGTCTGCCAAGGTCCTTGTAGCTCAATTACTAACTCTTGGTGTTATTATAAATAAATAACAAATAAGGACCTATTTGTGTTAATATTTATTTGTGTGTGTATAGCTTTTTTACTATTGTTTAACTGTTGCTTTAACATTTTTTGATCATTACACATGTTAATACCAAGTTTTTTAATAATGATAAAAACATCACTATCGGTTAAATCATCATATTTAATGGTACCATTTTTATCGGTTAATTCTTCTTTTACCTTTCGAGCAAAACGAGAAGGTAGACTAGCAATAAACTTCTCTTTCCAGTAAGGTTTTAAACATTGTTTCCGAAGCATCACTCTGGAAATACAAGCATCTTGGTACCATTTGTAGTCAGACATAGTAGGACAACATGTTTTAAATTATCACTAATACATGAAGAAATATTAGGAATTCCAACAAAATGTTTAATAATAGTATAGATTAGAGTATTGACTCCATCATAAATACCTTGACAAATTCTTTCATCAAAAATAGGTAAACCATCATCATCTTTTTTAACAGCCTTGATAGATTCTCTAGAATTTTCGGTAAGGTATTTTTCCCACCAACCACGAGGGGTTTCAGAATAACCAGTAGTAAGAAGATCAACAATTTCAACATGGTCAAGATTATGATTGGTAATATAAGCATTAGCAACCTAGACATAAAACCCATTTTATTGATAATTTCATGCTCAGGTAAACCATCAATATTCCATTCAAGAAGTTTATCAGCTGAAAAAGAGAACTGGGTTTGAAAAATCTTTCTTCAAACTGCATATCAAGAGGAGTAGGTTTTAAATACCAATTTTTTGTGAAAGACATGGGATTGGGTTTTCCAACAAATCTTTTAACTTTAGGCAATTCAAAAATAGGTTTATCAAAACTTTTATATTTTTCAAAATCAGATGCAGAGGATGAGGAGTAAGTATCTAAATCTTTGGAAGAAGACATCTCATTTCCTTTCCTAGAAATAGCACGAGCAATACTAGTAGAAGTATTATTCTACTTGGTTTTTATCTTTTGTAAAGCATTTGTTCAACTTTTTCGATAGTTTTAGTCAGTGGTTTAAAGACTCAGGTTTTGCCTTTGACAAGGTAAATCATTCAGTGGTTTTTTAGTTTTAATAAAAGAAATAGGTTTTTCAACTTTCTCTTCAATACGATCAAGTTGTTGACCAATAATATGAAGGAATTACTAACAAAAATTTTTTGTTCAATAATATTTTTCATTTTAGTAGAAATAGGGGTGTTAACATCATGTTCAGTAATTTTGAAAGGGGAGGCCTTTATCTCAGTCCATTTACAGTTAATAACAACTGTATCAAGGGACAGATGGGTAGATC
Source organism: Lithocarpus polystachyus (assembly GCA_033629205.1). Lineage (NCBI taxonomy): Eukaryota > Viridiplantae > Streptophyta > Magnoliopsida > Fagales > Fagaceae > Lithocarpus > Lithocarpus polystachyus. The sequence continues at coordinate 18,371,618 of CM066173.1, forward strand.
GAGCAACAATATTATCTTCTTCAACAAAATTTGATTTTTTTTTTTTTACCATATTCAAATTGTCCTTTGAAATATTTTTTGAAACATAATAGTTCTCAACAAAATAAAAAAACAAAATACATTTTTTTTCTTTCCATTTTCTTTTAACACAATCTTTTTCTTTTTGTTCAAAAATAGCATGATAAGTTTTTCTCTTTTCCTTGTTTTTTGTTGACTTAAATTCGTCAAATAAAGCGACCATGTCAATTTCAAAAGCTTTGTTTAAAACTCTTAGTTGGGTATGGGTAATAGGGGTTTGAAAATCGGGAGCAGTAGGGGCTTGAAAATCAAAAGTAGTTGGAGACCCAGATTTTATCTCTTCTTCTTCTTCAATGACATGCTTGCCATGTTTAGAAGGATGTCTCGTTCTTGTAGAATAATAAGCAATGATTACTTGGGAGTTATCACTTGCAACTCCTTTCAGCATTAAATTAGGTTTTCAAAATTCTTCTGTAATCATTGAGATCTTGATCTCGTTTTGAAATATTTTCGGAAGCAGTAGATCCAGCGAAAGAATATCTTCCTTCATTAATCATTAGAGGTTTGCTATTATCAAAATTTATTTTGACAGCTCCATCAAGATATTGTTGAATATAATCAAGATTTAGTTCATCGGAAGCAAACTTAGCAGGCTAAGCTTCTTGTTCCAACAACCATTCTTTGGAAAGAGTAACATATTTCCAACGAATCGTTCTTGGGATTTGAACCTTAGCATTGGGAGTGGAACATTGGATTAACAAAGTTTTGTCACTAGTATTTTTTTAGTCTAGCATAAGGATTAAGATTAGTTTTTAACAATCTATAATAAATGTGATAAATGATAGCAAGAGGCTTACGACCTTCATCCATATTATAATCAGATGTCAAGATATTTAAAGTTATAGCTTAAACAATATTAGGATCATCCAAAGCAAGAGTAAGATCTGGATAACAATTAAAATAGATAGGACCATCAAACAAAGATGAAGTAATCATGCCAAGAAAACTAGTATGAAAATCTTTAAATCTAGCATCTCAAAAGCACAAAACACAACAGCGACTTGTACCAAGCCAATATGCAAAAAACTGAATCCTTTAGCAAGAAAGCCATTAATGCATTTTCTATTGACTTGTCTAGTAAACCGAAAATTTACAGCTCATTATTAAAAAAATTGTAACCAAAGATTTACTGAATATAATGCAATTATACCATATTGATTGAGAGAAGGAGAGGTATATACACTCATGCTCTTTTCTTCTTCTTTTTTATTAATTCTTTTTATTTTTTTAATGTTCTTTATCTTTTTCACTTGTACCATATTTTGTCACATATATGTGATGAGTTTAACTTTTATATATATCATATATTTTAATTATGAGTGACTTCTATCAATATTGATTCAAAACAAAATGGGACCATCACTATTATATACAAGTGACATAGTCCCTACAATATTCATGCAAATGTTTGAAAAGATGGGTAAATCAGCAAAGCTTTTATTCTTTGAGAAGTCCTGCTCGTGAGAGAAAACTGGTTCTAACATCAAGAACAAAGTCTAATTTGCATGTGATGATGATGATGATTATGAGTGCATATCCTCAATACTACTCGCACTACAATGCATGTCAACAAACAATGTTGGGGTGGATCTAACAACAAAGTTGGTCGTGTCGCTTCCTGTAGTAGTTTAAGTTTCTACCCTAATACATCTTTGGTTACATGTCAGTTGTAAATTTTTCGTTTGCTAGAGTTGGTGAATGATATATATATATATATATATACATATATATATATATATATATGTTCAAGTTACACTTGGTGTAACTTTATAAGAGTTTCACATTTTTCCCACCATAAATTTCTAAGCAATCTAACAATATAAAAAAACACTATTATCCACCTTACCTTAATTAATATAGCATCTTTTAGTTTTCTCTCTCTTATTTATTTGAAATAACTCAATTACATGAATGCGTTTTACTCTCACATTTGCTTCTTAACAAAACTAGTCTCTAAACTACTTAAAAGGATATAGCATCATAACCTCCAAAACTTCAAGAAACTCATGGAATTTCTCTTCTTGCAAAGATTTGGTCAAGCCCAGCCCCTCGACACCATGTTAGACCATCACTCACCTTCAGCCTAGCCTCTCGCCACCATTATAATTGCGTATTTGGGTTATTGGTTTTAGTTAAGTTTAGAAACTGCACTATTCAAATTTATAGGGAATTTGAATCTCATTACCGATCACGCTCTACATATGTTGCAGCCTGTAAATAACATTTAGGTAGATATATTAGTTTATGCCTATTATAGGAACTCTCTCTCTCTCTCTCTCTCTCTCTCTCTCTCTCTCTCTCTCTCTCTCTCTCTCTCTCTCTCTACCATCTATAAAAACTTTGATTGAATACAACTTTTAAAGAAATTGTTAGGTTATATATTAAACACAGTTAATTAATCCAATTACCCAAATTAATTAATTAGTCAAATTACATGCAAAGCATATTAAGGCACAATCAAATTACCAAACTAAATTAGAGTGCAACAAAAAATAAGTTTGATATGGCGAATTGATCACAATGGGAAAAGCTCTCAAAGGCAAAAACTCCACTTGGTGAATTTCAAGTCACCACTACCAAAAAATCCATTAATCAAGAATCAAGCAGTTATAAGTACAAAAAATCTTACCCCCAGCCCACCTATCCCAAAGTACCTTTCTATGGTAGAATCTACTAACCTGTACCAATATCAACTCCAATACTCATTTGGATTTGTTCTTGAAGTGACTTCTCCTTTGCATGGATCTCAGTACTTGACTAACATCACAACGATTGTTGATTGTTGTAATTTGATAGGTTTATTCAATCTATGCTTAAAGATCTAGAAGCAATTTTGCACACAACTCTAGGGTGCACAAAAAGTTGAGACAACCTCTATTAAGTGTGTGTATCTTTTTGTGTCTCTCTGTACATCTAACAACGGCTATAAAATGTAACTTTTATATGCTCTGGAACCCTAATACATGAAACCCTAGGAAGCCTTGTCATCATGGGCTGAAATCTGTTATTGAAATTCGAAATACCCAAAGCTCGATAAAACGAGAGGTGTCAAGAAGGTATTGAGGTTCATTAAATTTCAATAGATTGACAAGTATCGAGCAAGTATTAACATTCGTAGTTTCAATTTTTCTTGAGCTATTCCATAAGTGTTATTTTGTTTTCAATAATACTATTTGTAAATTATTTTTAAGGTCTTCTTAAACGCACTAAAAACTAAGACTTAATTATACATATAAGTGCGTTTGTATAGGGATATACCAATTCAAAAATATGACTTACAATCTTCCCTTTGGTAATTTGTGATAAACTCACAAGAGTAGATTGAAACGACTAATGGGTACACCGTCTTGACCTTCTTCAACCCTTTAGCCAACCCAACAACCCCTTTCAGTCTCCATCACCGGCCAAGAAAGTCACGTAAGCCCGACTTGGCAGACTGCCAAACCTAACACTAGCAGCTGGAATAACTTGCGGAGGAGCCATGTCAATGTCACGTGGAGTAGTGACTAGTAAGTCAATATCTTAATTGTACCAGAATTTTTGATGTATTGTTTTGATGCTTTGTGATGAACGGTGCTTTATAAAAGCGTCACAGAACCAATTGGCTGCATAAGTGTTGGCTACGTGTTATTGTGAGCAACAATGAGATTTTACTTAAGGAGGTCGGGGTCCAAGTTGTTTGACACATATATATGTCGCGAAAACCCAAACGCCATGACAGTGTTTCTCTCTCTCTCTCTCTCTCTCTCTCTCTCTCTCTCTCTATTGCTGCATGGATAAGCCTACCGCCTGGATTTCCACAAAACGTCAGTTTTCGCCAAATTTAAGATGGAATCTTTTCTACGTTGCTGGACGACGATGTAATTGATCACTCCATCTTGAGAACTCTTCGAGTTTGGCATACTAGCATTTTTGGAAGTCTTTTTTGTTAAAGAATAAAGATAAGTTTTAAAAAATTTTAAAAAGGTTATCTTATTTATTAAAAAATAAAATAAAATATGGTGGACTATTTATTTATTTGGTGAAAAGTGAGATAAAAAAAATGAAATTAACAAAAAAAATTAATAGCTAATAAAAGAAATTAATAAAAAATTAATAAAGTGCTTAGGATTGAAAACAAGACTATTTAATCCAATCAATAGACTGCATGTATAGATTTAATATATATATATATATATATATGTTCTTTTCATAAAAAAAAACCGAAACATATTCATGAGGATAAATATTTGTGGTATGTAGAGGGTAAGAATCGGAGTTCAAATCTCTACTCTTCATGAGGGAGTTTCACACAAATATACACTTAGATTATACTAAAGTAAAAATTCTATCTTGTAAAAAAAAAAATAAAAATTCATCATCATTCTACTAAATTTTGTTATGCAATTATGGTCCCCCATCAGCAGAACAGGGGTTATGTTAGGGAGCAAAAGTGAAAATGCTTAAAGTGTTAACAATTTGAGTGATACTAAATTCATATATATCCTATGATACTAAAATTTAGAATGCATAATGGTTGCAGAATAAAATGGAGTACAAAAAAGGATATATTGAAAAAACAAAGAATAAATTGAAACATATGAAAACTATAATTGATTGGGGTGGGAGTAAATTGAACTAATGATTATAAATGGGGGTAGCACAAAAAAATTATATATAAAATACTAGCATATTTATATAGAAAATGATAAAATTGTTGTCATTAGGTACGGATGTGGTTTCCAATATATATAGGTGCGGTGGCCCAGCATTCTCCTAGAGATCTTGGCCAAGAAGCCTTGTCAATTGACTTTTTATCTACTTAATGTGCAGTACTCGACAATGAGGAATTTTTAATTGAATAGAATTGACTTCAATGATTAATGCCCTGATGATTAGAATGGGGAGAGCAATTCAAAATTAAAACCCAGTCTTTCCTGTTCGTCCATAAAAATTCAAAACCTGTTGTTCCTTGAATAACTGTCTCACAGCCATTTAAACTAAATTATGGTCCACGTTTTTTAGTAAATAATGCTAGAGATACAAATTATTTTATAAAAAAAATTTATAAACTATATGCTAATATAGTGAGTGATTATTGATTAAAAAAAAAAAGTGACATTAATGGTAGGCCTAAATGAAAACCAATAAGAAATTGACTACATCAACATTTTATAAAAATATTGTAAGATAGTTTATCTAATATTACTTTTTTTTTAGTAATGACCATTTCCTGTCGATTTCTCTTTTCAATAGTGAATAATAACGTACCTTCCTTTTTACATTGTGAATGCTCTTGTTAAAGCAGGAAAGAATGTTTCTACCATAGATGAATTGAAAGCTTACCAATAAAGAAGCATCTAACTTAAATTTAGATGCTAAGATATTATGCTCTTCAAATACACGCAATAGTGAATGTAATTTGATTCCTTTACACATAAAATTATGGTACTCACAGTTCTTGCGGTTATAAACAAAATTTTCCAATCGGGAGAACATGTAGGTAAGAATTTTTTTTTTTTTTTTTTTTTTTTTTGAATTTCAACATATGATTCGTACTCTTGATGTTTATTATTTATCATTAGATCAAGAGACATCGATCAGTTTTTTGTTTTAACCAATGATCAAACCCTAAATCTCTTATTTAACCACAATTTTTTTTTACCAATTAAGTTAACTAAAATGTACCATAATAAAAAATTTACTCCAAAAGAAGATCTGTAGCCACTAAGTTATACTTTATCAATTCGTTTCTTTTTTTTTTTTTTCCCTTTTTTTGAGGAAAAGGTAAAAAATAATGAATTAATTAATCTATATTATTGTTTGAACTTCTGGCCATACATATATGATTTAGACTTTAGGTTACCACTTAGGACCCATTTGGATTGAGGGAGGAGAGAGAGGGAGTAAAGTAGAGTTGGTTAAAAATAGACTAATTTTGGGTCAATTCTACTCTACTCTCCCCCCTTCCCCCTCAATCCAAACAGACCATAAAATTGAGAGGCTGAAATCACTATCATAGCCGTCTTAATTTTGTAAAGTTTAAATATTTGGTTTCCTGGCCTATGCCAAATCCTAATTGTCTTGCCTTAATAATAAAAATTAATTATCATTGAGCAAACTTCATAAGTTAAAATTCTAGCTATCATATATATTAACCCCAAAAAACATATTTGCAAAGATGTTCTTGGTTCAGGGCTAAAGCTGATGGTAGTATCACCCTATCAACGTCATAATTTTCTCTAACCTTTGAAAAGATTAGCAAGATTTGTCAAATATCATTCTCCTTAGTCCTGTAAGCAAAGTTTTGATTGCTTTTCCTGTACCAACCAAATTCATTACTAGTTATCATCTCGTAATCATGTGAATGCGAAGACGCCTATCAAGGTGTCCAGCAAGTAACAGGTGAATATGAAAGCCCATCTCTGAACAGCACTATTTTTAATTTGGGATTGTTTATCACGTGTTTGCTCGGTTGGCCTTTGGTTTTCATGCTCCTAACTAGTATGAATGAATACATTTCACTCGCCAATAATATATATGGTATTAGCTAGGGGAGCTTTTGTAGCTTCAATTTTTTTTCTATTTTTTTGAGCAAGTAGCTTGTTGAATTCGTGTCATATATTCCTTGATTGTTAATACAATAAATTTAAGTCGAGTAAGCACGGAACTCATGTCAATAGCTAGGTCACCCATTGACACTGTTAACTGTTGCGCTTTCCCTATAATTTGAACTATAAAATAATATGATATAAAGCATCCAGCAATAACAATGAGATTTTAAGGTGAAGAAAGACGCGAGCTAATCAGCTACACAAATATTAGTTGTTAAATTAACCTAAATGTTATGAACCGAAAAAAATAAATAAAAGATAACTCAATCGTGGCAGCCCTCAATTTAAGAGGGAGGATAGGCTTTTTGGGTTAATTTTCTGCTTAATTTTCATTAATGTATTTAACCTATCTAAATACCAATCATATCAAAAAACATAGGAATTAATCTGAAATCACAAATAAATAACAACACTAATCTATTTAAGAAGCCCTTTTCTATCTCAAACTAAATTCAAATAATTTATTTACCATCCAAGTGATAACATGATCCCTCTCCTTTTTGTAAAAACGTAAAAATGTTGCTGCTTTCGCCGGTGGCAGGCTTACTTCTGAGAATGAAAGATCAGAGGCTAGCTCTTTTTGTCTTGGGCAGTGAACATGAGTGGATGAGTGAGCTAGTTATGATTTTTGCTAGATTTAGAGGATCGATTATATTGATTTGATTTATCTTATCCTCAGGATAGTTACCACCAGGCTTTATGTGATGTCTAAGAATTGGATAATCAAGTTTGATGAGCTATTGGAGATTTGGAAATCCGGAAACTGACTAATTAAGACGTAATTTGTGCTGAAATGAGGGGGAGTCAGGGAGAGAAAATTACTATCAATTCAGCTGCCAGAATAATTAAAAATATGATTTACAGAAAGAAAGATTGAATTGTGATTTTAGTAGCATGCACACTTGGGTATAATTGGTTTTTCCTACCCTTGAATAATCATGTACCCAATAAGCAGACGTGTCAAGGTGGATCATGAATACCATGTCAGTAATATGTCACCTAGTATTTCTCAAGGCTCGTCTCCTCAACCCTACAAAACCCCACCCCTCGTATCTATGAGATCTGTTAACTTGGACCACAAGAGAAAAAGGTTACTGTATAAGCTGCTGGAAATAATTAATGCGTTGTTTTGAGAAGTTTTAAAAGTCCAAATCCCTCCTTTCATGAGAATTATGCATTTGTTTTGATTGTTTACTTACAAAAGAAAATTCATGAGAGGTGAGCACAGATGTAAATTGTAATTATAAGTCATGACTCATGACACACATATAGCTAGGAAAGAGGGTATATGCATACACCCAACCCCTGTAGTAATGGGGAACTGGGTACAATAATTGCAATTGGAATACGAATCACGTACACACAACAAGCCAATTTCATCCTGAGAAGCCCACAATGTCACACCAACCCCAGAGAAAAAGAGGGCAAGTAAAAAACACATGTATTCATATTTAACTATTGCAAGGCTCTACAGCACACATTATAAACATTCATTTAGGAAAGGACTATGGCACCAACAAAAAGATTAGAATGGACGAAGCAAAAAAGCAAAAGCTTATTCCCATTCCCTAATCCCCGAAACATTTTCACATCCTTCTTAAGGAAAAAAGGAATATATATTCTTCTTAACGAATTAACTCCCTCACTTCAACTACATTTCTAACTTTCTGAGTAATTTTAGTGTCCAATTCATCCTTAGAAGCCCAAGCTGGCTAAGCTGCTGATGGTGCTGTTACATACTGAACAGCACCAGCCTCCGAAAGAGCAGCCAAGAATGGCTGCATTTTCACCTCTTCACCATCAGGCACCTCTACTGGCTTTTTGTAGTCTAATGATTCATCGTTGTATATATCCCACCACTTCTTCACCAGCATCTTTATGTCCTCTCTCTGCATGTTCTCTTCTTTCCCTGTATACCTCCATGGCTTTGATCCCTATAATAGTCCCACAAATCAAATAGATTAGACTATATATATATACACACACTAACCAAACCCAACAATAAAATTGATCATATATGAATAATATATGATATAGAAACACTCACCGCTGCACAGTAATGAGTAACTTTGACTTTGTCAAATTCCACATTCTCGGGATGACGCCACAACATAGCAACTACGAGATTGTAAATTAAAGGGAGAGGCTTGTAAATTTCCCTAAAGTACATGTTCAAGAAGTCCTGCAAAAGCAAACATAGCATAAATAAATCACAAATTTTAGCACAATCCCAAAATTACTAAGAAACCCATGAGCGATTAAGAACCACATATCAATTTCGCAATACGTACCTGCTCAGCAAATGTGGTAGGAGTGGTGATTTTGACAGTCTTTAAGAGGTCATGATAGGTGTACAAACTGGGCTCAAACACAAACATTCCAGCGTTGAAGTAAAGAGAAGGTGGCTGGCCCATCTCAGCGGGCCACTTGACCCTGTCAGGGCACTGCTGGCAGAACCCAACCTTGTATTGTGGGGTGTGACTCCATGTTTTCTCACAGAAGCAATCCATCACAGCATAAAAATGCCCATCAGGTAGATCAAAGAGGTGGTCAATATTGTCAAACACCTGAATGTCTCCGTCCAAGTAAATCATTTTACTATACTCCACAAACTGCATCCAAAAGCAACATTAATATTAATTTCGGGGAAAAAAAAAACAATGATGCAAACAAAGTCCACACGAGTCTCCCATCCCAGATCGACACGTGTTAGCACCGGAGAGAACCACAATTACAAAAAACTACGTGTAACAAAGAATCAGAGCCATTAAAAAAAAAAAAAAACCGCATGCCAAAAATAATAAAAACAACGTAAAGTAGTGATATTATTAGGTACGTACCTCCCAAATACGGAGCTTAGAGTAGTTGATGACATAATAGGCCATGGCGAACTGGGTCTGGTTCTCAGGCGGGTAAACGGGTTCAATCTCACGGACTATGCAGCCCTGGGACTCCAAAATCCGACGGTGCTCTTGAGGCACGTCGGGCAACACTGCAACGACTAATGGGTACGCCGTTTTGACCTTTCTCAACCCTTTGGCCAATCCAACAACGCCCTTCACATAGTCTCCATTACCAGCTAGGAAAGTCACATATGCTCGGTTCAACATGGTCTGTACGGGCTTGCTAAAGCTAGCTGGTTTCACAGCAGCAGGAACTAGCTCAGGAGCCATTTCAAAACCCAAAAAAAAAAAAAGAAAAAAAACTCAAACGTGAGGTTGTGATAAGCTTTAGAATGAAGGTTGTGTGTTTGTGTTTATGTTTGAGAGAGAGAGAGAGAGAGAGAGAGAGAGAGAGAGAGAGGGTTTGGTTGCCGCTTGTGTGTTTGGTGAGATATGGCTATAGACTTTGTGGGAGTTTTTTGTGTGAGCGATGGCAGAAGTGGGTGTAAGAGTATTTATAAATGGATATGAGCTAGAAATTTCGACCAAATTCGTTCTACATGTTTTATTTTTTTGGGTTGATCATTGGACTTTGTGACTAACACGTGTCTCCAATGATGATCCGACGGTGGTTTGGGAGTCATGTGAACGTTCTGGAAAGTGGGGCCCTACGTCAATAGTACAGTAGTCAGTAGCTTTGGAAGAGACTAGAATTGTCTTCAATTTTTTAGTATATGGTTTGTGAGTCTGACTCGGTACATCTCACGTACGGGATTTTTTTTCCCTAAAGTAAAAGGAATTAGAACGTGCGAGAGGGTTTTTTTTTTTTTTGAGATAAATCATAGAAAATTTATCATTGAAGAAAAACTATAATATATATAACTAGTCGCTAACCCGTGCGATGCACGGGATAGTTAAATAAAAATTAAAAGTACTTATTTTACTTAAAGGTATATGACATAAATTTTAAAAATATATAATTTGAAAATGAACGAAAATAACTAATTTCTTCAATATAATGATTTAGAAAATTTTTTTTTCTTTCATATTATTGGTTTCACATAACACATTTCGACGTTGACTATTCTATGGTGATAACTTTACATAATATTCAACTGCAATTATATCTACTATCCACTACCAATCTAATCTATGTTATCTTGATAGTAGATCTACAAATTGCATTCTCGTATTTTTAGAGCTTGCCACATTATTGTTATTATCTATATATAATATAAAATTGAAAATTTTAACTTTTTGAAAGACTTACGTTAGAATTAGGAATAAAAAATATTTTTTTTTTTAAATTAGACCTCACGTTAGTTTTTTTTTTTTTTTAAGGCTCACTTTAGGTTAAAAAAAAAGACTCCCGTGAAAAAAAAAAAAAAAAAAAAAAAAAGAGACTCCTATTAGGATTAAGGAAAAAATAGAGAGACTTCTATCAGGACTCTCTCACTATTTAGTTTAACAAATTAAAATTTTTTATAAATTAAAATGATGAGGAAAAAAGAGGGAGAGAGACTCCTGTTAGGACTCTCTCACTATTTAGTTTAAAAATTAAAAAAATTATAAATAAAAATGATGATGTGAAAAATTGTGGAAGTTTCAGAGGTTTCGGTTATATATATATAGATAATAATATCTATAAATAATATAAAACTGAAAATTTTAACTTTTTAAAAGACTTACGTTAGAATTAGGATTTAAAAAAATAAATTTTTTTTTAAATTAGACCTCCCCGTTAGTTTTTTTTTTTTTTTTTTTTAAGGGCCCACTTTAGGTTATAAAAAAAAAAGACTCACGTGAAAAAAAAAAAGAGAGACTCCTATTATGATTAAGGAAAAAAGAGAGAGGCTCCTATTAGGACTCTCTTACTATTTAGTTTAACAAATTAAAATTTTTTATAAATTAAAATGATGAGGAAAAAAGAGGGAGAGAGACTCCTGTTACGACTCTCTCACTATTTAGTTTTAAAAATTAAAAAAATTATAAATTAAAATGATGATGTGGCAAATTGTGGGAGTTTCAGAGGCTTCGGTTTTTAATATATATATAGACTAGAGCAGCATCTACACGTACAGAATATGCTAATCAATTAGATAAAAATAACCTTCTCAAAAAAAAAATTAGATAAAAATAAAACAGATGCTTTTAATTATTAAAGACTGCTTCCTTTGAGATCCAAAGACAATGAGTTGTTGCTGGACATAGGCAAAGAAATTTTATTTACTTTCTTGTAATCTTGCAACAGAATTTGAGCCATATCCAATATTTGCTAAGGTGAAAATAATATTTATTCCTAGCATTTCAAATTGCCCATACCAACATATTTTAGTTTCTTCAATACTACATAGTACATACCAATACCAAGGAAGCTCTATTAAATAGGGGGAAACTGGACTTGTTTAGTAGCAATGTTTAAGTATTGTTGTTTAGTTTTAGTGTTAAAGAAATACTTGTTTGAATGTTATAGAAATACGTGTCAAAAGTGTTATTATTGTTTACTTTAAACACTTAAAACTGTTGTTTAAAATCAAGTGTCAAAGGCCTTATAGCTGAATTGATACCTCCTCATGCACAAAATGCTTGAAGGTCTAGGAGAAAGGGTTCGAGCTGTAGGATTTGCAGCATATTATAATTATCTCTTAAAAAAAAAAAAAAAAAAAAAAAAGCAGGTACCAAATAGATACCTCTACTATCTTCCTTGTTTGCAAATTTTGAAGGGTTAGCCAATGAATTAATTAGAACATCCACGCCACACACAATGTTTAATTTATTCGCGATTATGGGAGAGGGATAAGACCCTTGGACTTGCAACAAGAATTTAAATTTAAGCATAATTAATGTCAAACTATATATATATATATATATATAGAGAGAGAGAGAGAGAGAGAGAGAGAGAGAGAGAGAGAGAGAGAGAGAGAGAGAGAGAGAGAGAGAGAGAGAGAGAGACTGAAATCGTTTAACTATAGTGTTCATCACTGCCAACAACTCAAATAAGCCTCCTAGATTGCAGGCCCAAATGTTGGATATATTTCAACAATTTACTTTTGTGATAAAGCAAAAGGAATAATATACAGATCTAAAAATATAAACAATAACACAAATAGATGTGATAGACAAAAACAGTAAACATATACTGCATATATAAAAGAAATCTGCAATATAATTAAAAACCCACAGACCAAATGCATGAAGGATGAATAAATCAGATCAAATTTTGTGTTTAACACAAACTCTTTAAAACAGAGTTCACCCCTCACACAATCACTGTGGTGCTTTAAGACTCACGGACGTTTGTTTCCTAAGATAAAATGATTTACAGCACTTACTCTGTGAACTACTCAATGTCTCTTTCTCTCTCTTTGACACAAAATGAAATGTAAAAAAAAAAATTCTCTCTTGGAGAGTTTTTCTAAAAGTAGTTTTATAAATAAGGGACTATGAAAAATTATATGTTACTAAATAGGCACTCTGTTTTAATAATAACTGCTGCGCACAGACTAACTGACTCAAAAATTAAAATAATAAAACATTATTATTTGGACAAGTAGGCCCAGTCCACATATACCAAAAACCCAACCCAATGTCCAACTCATGAGCATATAAACTCATATATTATCTCTTTCCTTTTCTATGTGGGACTCAGGATTTTTACCATTTTTAATAATATCTTTAAGTGAACATAGAAAACATCAATTTCTTATTCACTCCATGTTATTTTTCCAACAATCCCCCACATGAATAGAAATTGATAAACACAATGAAATGATGATGTAGACACAGAGAGTGTAAAAGAAAAGTTATTGTATCGGAAGAAGTAGCTTATTGGGGATGGGATATGTTATCCATTGTAATGTTGTATTTAAAGGTTTATAGTTTATGACAAATCTTGGAACTCCTCGCTCCATTTCTGCTTGTTTTATTAATATAAAAAGCAACACAGCTCTAAGGAGACTTGCTTTTTCTGATCAATCTTTTATTTAAAAGGTCTTCAATCTCTTTCTTACAATGTTCTAATAATTCATTATTTATTTGTATTGATCTAGATTTAGTAGGTATTTGTCTCTCATTAAAGTCTTTTTCATAAGGTAGTTGTAGTATGTGTCGGTGCCTATGCCAAAAAGCAGTGGGGAGATTAGAACAAATTTTTGCCTCAATCTATTGTCTAAATGATTTTATTTTATGATTCAAGATGGGTCAGTTAATTAATCAGCAATTTTTTATATGTTATTTTTGACTTCAAAGATTCCAAATGTCTATTTTTCCTGTCAATCCTTTCTTTATCAATTTTCCTTACTATGGAAATGTTATTAAGTGAATAAGCTTCTTTCGGGATAGGTGGTAGAACGAATTTGAAAAATATGTCTTTTCCTAACACATTGGTTTTAATTCCTTCTTCTGTTGTTAGAAAGGGGTAAAGTAGAGCTATAAAGAGGTTTCCTAGAATAATCTTAGAAGAAAGGTCTTTAATTAAAACAAAAATTGTCTCGAAGCATATCCCGGCGTTACATGTGTGGACATTAGGTATTTTATAATTAATTATTAACTTTTCTTCGTTAGCTTGAGTTAATCTTTCTGAGGATTTTTTACAATACTTGAAAGGTATTAATCCTTCTTGGAAACAAATCATGTCAGCGCCTGAGTCTATTAAAGCAATTTCTGTCAAAGAAAATTCTTTATTGATTACTAGAGTGTTTCTGCATGCCATTTTTGAAAAATTATTCTGTCAATTAAACTCAAAAATTTCTGTATATTGTTGTTATTATCCAAAATATTTAAAGAAGAGGGGTCTATCATAGATTTAGAACATGCTTTCAAATTTATTATTTCTGCAATATTCTGTTCATTTAATTCTGTGGAATTATCTTCTTTAATTTATTTAATTTCTTATTTTACCATTTTAACTTGTCCTTAAGCTCTATCTTGTTTATTTCTTATTTCTTCTCTCTTGTCTTTTTCTTTCTTTGCTTTTTCTTTCTTTTCACATTCCGTAACATAGTGTCCATCTTTCCTACACTTAATACAAGTAATAGGTATGTCTATAGAATCCTTTAATTTTAGTAAATAATCTTTTTTATCTATTAGGTGATTTGGTAGATTATCCATCAATTTCATTAATATGTCTTTTTATTTTATTGACTTTAAATGAGTTAGTTGATTTTAGTTCTTTCTTTTTCTCAACTTGGTCTATCTCTTTTTTACTCACATTAAATATTTTCATTAATTCATTTAGTATATCTTTTTCAAATTTTAATTTACTGATTTGTTTAGTAATTTTATTATGTCTATCACATTATTTTTTAGTGTGTCTATATTCTTTACATTTATGGCAAATTATATTTTTAACATGTTTATCAGTTTTTCCATTATCTAATGATTCAGTAGTATTTAAAACTGTTATATCTCTTTTTCTGTTAATGTCTAAAGGTGAATTTAAAATTTTCATCTTTTTAGTTAATTCTGCTAAACTATCCTTTTGGATATGTATTATGGATCTTTCAATTGATTTTAGTCTTTCATCAATTTTCTCTCTTAAACTATTATTATTATTATTATTATTATTATTATTATTATTATTATTGTTATTATTATTATTATTATTACTTTCCCTTCCTTTGTTGACTATTTCTCTTTCTTGTTCTATCTTTTCTTCTACTTCTAGCTTCCTACGTAGAGATTTTTCAAGATTACTATTTTCTTCTAGCATGTCTTTTCTTATCTCTTTCTCTGCTTCTTCTTTTTTCTCTAACTTTCTACATAGCTTTTCACTATTTTGTCTTTCAATCATTTCTTTTGCTTTGTCTTGGTCTATGTCTCTTTCTATATTTAGCTATTTATGTAGAGTTTCTTTTGGGGTGTTATCATTTTGTTTTTCAAAATCTCTTACTATGTCTTTCTTTATTATTCTTTTTTCATTGTCTTCTTTCTTATTTTGTTTTTTTGTGTCATTATTTTGTTGTATTATTTCCATACAATCTTTCTTTTCTGTTACAAGTGGCCTAAAATCCTTATTTTTTAAATCATTTTTCTCAAAGTCTTTTTCTTTGTTTTTATATGTCATATTTGTAATTTTGTCGGTACTTACTAAATTATCAATTTGTCTATTATGTCAATTATCTGTCATGGTTTGTGTTAAAGGTGATCTATGATGAGGTTCAAATTCTCTTTCTTTTCCCAAAGGTGAATTTAAAGCTTTAATTCTTTCATAGAGGTCCAAAAAACTATCATTTTTCTTTTCTACTTTAGTGGATCTTTCAATATTTTCTAAAAATTCTAATTTTTTATTAATCATGTCTAGGAAGCTATTACTGTGTTTATTAGTTTGTCGGTTAATTTTATCTCCTGTTAAAGTATTCCAATTATTTGAGGTGTTACTATTATAGTTATAATTATAATTATCTATATCCCTGTCAGAGTCAGAATCTATTTTATAATAATCCATATTACTATTTGACCAATTATTGTCAATATCTCTCATGCTATATTCTTCATCAAATGCAACTTGCAATAGTTAAAGATTAAACATAGTTTTTGAAAAACGTATTATATCAAACAATCACGCACAGTCATGATACGATTTCGCAGAACTACCGAGAACTCAAAGATATAAAATTGCACAGTAAAACATGCCGATACACACAGTAATCACAAAAATAAATTACAGAAATAATAAATCTGCTTTAAGATTGTTGGATATATTTCAACAATTTATTTTTGTGATAAAGTAAAAGGAACAATATACAGATCTAAAAATATTAACAATGACACAAATAGATGTGATAGACTAAAACAGTAAACATATACTGCATATATAAAAAAATTTGCAATATAATTAAAAACTCACAGACTAAATGCACGAAGGATAAATGAATCAGATCAAGTCTTATGTTTGACACAATCTCCTTAAAGCAGATTTCGCCCCTCACACAATCACTGTGGTGCTTTGAGACTCATGGACATCTGCCTCTCAAGATAAAATAATCTACAGCATGAAAACGAAGCACACAAGATTGTACTCTGCGAACTATTCAATGTCTCTTTCTCTCTCTTTGACACAAAATGAAATGCACAAAAAATTCTTTCTTGAAGAGTTTTTCTACAAAGTAGTTTTATGAACGGAGACTATGAAAAATTATATGTTACTGAACAGACACTCTATTTCAGTAATAACTACTGTGCACAGACTAACTAACTTAAAAATTAAAATAATAAAATATTATTATTTGGACAAGTAGGCCCAATCCACATATGCCAAAAGTCTAACCCAATGTTCAACTCACGAGCATACAAACTCATATATTATCTCTTTATTTTCCATGTACGACTCAGGATTTTTACTACTTTTAATAACATCTTCAAGTGAACATAGAAAACATCAATTTCTTATACACTCGTGCTAGTTTTCAAACACCAAATCAAGTGAAGTGATAAAAAAACCATGCCTGGGTGGTTTACATTGAAAACAAATGGAATCTCTTCTATTTAATTGCGGGAACTTTTTGAGGACATTCCATAATTCTTCAATGAAGCTTGTTTACCCTAAAGCAATTCAAATGTGCAGATGCATTTGCAAAATACGTTGGGAAGCTCTCAAACTTTAGATTTTGCAATATTCATAACCCATTGATTGTGGTGGTTCATTTGTTGACTTTTAATAAGAATTTTAATAGTCCCTTCTTTTGTGGAAAATATTAAAATATTATCAACTTTTGTAAAAGAAACTAAAATGACAATTTATGTAATGGAGGACTTGAGATCACATACAATTATGACAAGTTAACAACAATTAAGTTTCAAAATTTTGGAACTGTTTTATTTTTGCTAATTTTGGAATTGCTTATGGCTCTCTATTTAACTTATTAATTGAATGATTGATGTGTACATTAACAATTGACACCATAATAAATAAATTTTTAATTTGTGTTTAAATAATGACTTGTCAAATATTTTAATTTTTAGGGCCTTAACAATTTATTGATAAAGGTTTGACAAATATGACGTGTAGATGGAAGCTACCAGGAGAAGATACCAGTCATATACCAGCCCACTCGCTAGACGACACGGACTTAAATTAAAAAGGAGCCCTATATTTAAGGAAATTTTATAAATAATTCGTGGTTCAGACTTCAGTTTCATGACTGTCAGTGTGCCATGTGATATTTGAGGGTACAGATGATGACACTTGTCAGATCCAAAGAGCCAATACAAGCTTGTGGTCTATTGTATTTTTTTGATAAACATTTTGGTCTATTGCCTTTTTTTTTTTTTTTTTTTTCTTGAACTTTCTATGTGCTTGACTGGCTATAATTCTACGAATCATTCATTAAGATTTGTACCCTTTTTCCTGTTTAAACTTTAAAGACAAATCATTTTATGGGGTGTATAAAATGTTTCATTGTCTTGTTAATTAAGTCATCCATATCTTGGTGCAAAATTCCAAATTGAGTAATGTAAAAATGGGAGGAAAAAAAATGCATACACAAACAAATAAAATAAAATAAAATAAAATAAATTCTACAATCCTATCACAATTCACATCTCACAAGTCTTTTGGATGATTTATATATGTTTGAAAACTCTTCCAGACAAGTGTTTCTGTTAACCATTTTTATCTCCTCAATATTCATGACCTTAATGAACTTTACTCTATTAATTCTCCAAATTAAAACTCAATCATGAGAAGTTTAAATTTAGTACTGACGGTATTGAATTTTTTGAGAAAAAGGATAGAAAGAAAGGCAAGAGTTGCATTACTGTTAAATTTCTTTTGATTTGTGAACACAGGATGCTCTATATGCCAAAAATTAATAAAGATAAATTTTGATCTCAATCAAAATCCTGAAGAATTTAAACTGTCTAGGTGCTTTTCCACAATTCCTCATTACTGTAAAGTGTAAATACGTGGAGATTTCTATACTATGTTCGTGCCACTCAGTATTTTTCTTCAAGGCAAGGACAAAAATATTAAAGAACGTATGGTTAAGAATCTTACAAAAGCAAGCAACTTTTGCTTAAAAATACAAATATCATACTTAATTTTTTTTTTTTTGGTGAGTTTCAATTTTGATAATTAAACCTTTTGTTTGATAGTATGTTTGTGTGTTAATTTAATACATGTGTTATGCATATCAAAACTCTTATAATTCAACTATTATCTTCTAATATTTATAACAAAAATATTCACTATTCAAATTTTCCCACTCTTAAATATTGTTTAAAAAAAAAAAAAACTATATATCACATGAGTGCTACTGTTGTCAATTGGTAGATCTATATATAGTAGTATGTAAAAAATGTTTATCACTCACAATTGTACAAGTTAATAAATTGTAAAATTAGGTGTGTTTTTAAAATTATTTGATGTAATTAACTCCATCGAAATTTAATAGAGGATTTTGACATGGGGTTTTATTTGTCAAAATAATAATATCCAATGATAGATCGCTTAAATTGAAAATGCAAGAATCTCTCAAAATTTTATATTATTTCTTTTTAAAATGCAAGGATTAGACTAATACTACAAATCTAAGAATGCAATTTGTTAAAAATAAATAAAAATATTTTTTTAAAAAAGGAGAAAAGAGACGGGAAGAGTAGTTATTACATAGGACAAATTAATCTCCCATGCTTATGCCTTAAATCAGCAGCAACTTAAAAAAGGTATCGACAATGGACATCACCCTCAAATTTTGATCCTTGGAAGTAATCTCTAAATTGTGTAAGTATCCGACAACTACCAGACTTGCCTTTAATTTTTTTGTCCAGGACAGGGTCGTAATGTATGCATTATTGGCTTCTGACTCTAACGCTATGATTCATTTTGGCTCCATATGGGACTTTAGTTTATGGTTTATGCACTTGGGCTAAATCTAATGCAACTTCAGAAACTTAATGCCAAAGTTTTATCCAAAAAAAAAAAACCCTTATTGCCAAAGTTTAATTTAAAAAACAAGCCGAAGAACTAATAGCTAAAGTTTCTTATCAACCCATAAAAAAAAAAAAAAAAAAAAAAAAGTTTCTTATCAATACAAATATCATTCCAAATTAATTGTTTTTTTTTTTTTTTTTTTTTTTTTTTTTTTTTTTTTTAAGGGGGGCGGGGGGTTGTCTAGGTAGGCGTTAGTTGTGCTTTAATTATAAACCAAAGTTTTTTTTAATTAATTTAATTTACCTTAAAAAAAAAATTTATACCCTAACTTAAATCTTGCACACTCTGACATAAATCAATCTAGCCCAAAACTAAGCAACACAAATCAATCCATCTAAAAACCAACCAACAACATAGATAGCAGATCTCTCTCTCATGAATCTCCTCTATTTGACTATCGATATCTCTGACTTTAAGGGCCCGTTTGGCTGAAAAGGTAAAAAAGTGGGAGGATAGAAAAGATTTTAATTTCTCTCTTTTTTTTTTAGTTGGGAGTGAAAAAGTGGAGGGATGAAAAAAGTAAATTTATATAAATTTATTCATATATCCTTATTAAAAATGATGCCTAATTAAAAAAAAAAATGACAAACAACCAAGAAAAATACATTCACCCAAATTTATTTAAAAAAAAAATCATGTCTAGAAAAAAAAATCACGTCTAAACCAAGAAAAAGAAGAAAAACAAAACAAACATTGTCATGCCCAAGGCCAAGAAGAAGAAGAAGAAGAAGAAGAAGAAAGAGAGCAACGTAAAAGCCCATGTGCAACTTGCACATGGGTATTTTTGTCATTCAGCCATCAGATTTTCCTCCACCAAGTTTTCTCTTCATTTTGGTAGCTCCAAGAAGAAAACATATTGGTGGGGCTGAGGAGAAAACGCCTTCATTTTCCCCTCTTCCCCTTCCAACCAAACACTCTTAAAAAAGTTTTCCATTCTTATTTTTTTTTCTCTCTCTCTCATCCCTAAATTCCACTCTTCCAAAAACACTATAAGTAAAGAGTGAGTGTTTGTGAGTTGTAAGTGTATCTTTTTTTATTATAAATTTATATATTATTTGTGTGAGTGTGTGTTTGATATTGATTGCATGCGTTATTTATTTATTTATTTTTGTTATAATATTGTTTGTGTGAATATGTGCATGTATAGTATAAATATAATATAATTTTATATAATTTAATAATTAGAAAAGATAAAGGGTTTGTTACATGTGTTTGTATTGTTATCATGTTATAATCACATTTTGTTATAAAGTTAGTGATTCAAAAATATAGTAAAATTAATGAATCTTCAAGCATTTAATTGGTTAAGTAGACACATACTGTATTACTATATTTGTATGGTTGAGTGTAGCTTTTTGGGTCAATAATTAATACAATGCACGTAAGTTGAGTTTTTTCATTCAGTTTAAAATATTTTTATAAAAACAATAACAAACAGATAATTACAATTGCATAAAAATAAAAAATAAAAATAAAAATATTATACAAACTTAATAAAATAAAATATGGTTACATTTACCCACATTGACAATAGATAATGACAACTCATAATGAATTATTATATAAGGATTTCAAAATATGAAAATTTGTAGAAAGAAATGGTAAAACGTCAAGTATTTGCGTGTGACCTTTTTTTTTTTTTTTTTTTTTTAAATCTTATCGATAGTTGGATATATTAATTTTTGTTATAGTTTGATATATTAATTTTTGTTTAATACAAATTTTTTAATGACCCTAAAAAAAAAAAAAAAATCCTGGAACCGTGTCACCGGAGTTGTCAAAAATTACTCGGTCATCCTTGCTTGGTAGTGAAAGTAGATACATTATGCCATCGTGCTTGTGTTCATGTGGGGTAGTTATGGAGTGCTAGACCTCGGCCTATATGGTTTTATTGGACCGGCCAATGTTTGGGCCATAGATGCGGTGAACATTTATAGAACTAAATAGGTCTATCTTCATAGCGTGTCTCTACTACCTACAGTCCATTCAAACTTGAAAAAGGCTCGGGCTCAACACCTATGTCCTTGCTTCACTTAAACCAATCTCTCAGCCCAATCTATATGTCCAGCCCCATAAATGAGCCGTTTGTTTTTCTAATTAAACAACCCCTAAAAAACCTAAATTCATTAATTATCAAATGGGAAGATTTTTTTTTTTCAAAAATAATTCGGGTAATTACGCACGAGGAACATAGTTAAATTTAATTGCCTTTAAAAAGATAACATCATTTGTATTGCATTAGTAAATGCAACAACATGATTAAATTTAAATGAGAAACTTAAGTTACAACACCAAGACACCAAAGAAATTGTATTTACTTTAAATTGAGTGCTGTCGCTATTGATATTGTGAAATACAAGTGTATTTTTTTTCTTCTTAGCATTATTAGTCAATAAAAATACAACAATAGTACGAATTTCATAACTTTTTTTTTTTTCATAATATATAAAATGGTAAATTGAGATTAATACAATATCATTTTAAATGAGATTATTACTCACATTGGACACCAATAACCATTTGGCTCCACAATAATTGCAAGGAATTGTGAAATTTGTAGATAATTAGATCAATAAAAACATGCCAAATCAACAATACAACTAATGATGTAATTACCACAAATTTTTTCACAACTATCTTATATGACAAATTATAATTAGCTGACTTTTTTTGAGAGTTTCAACCTATAGCGTTTGTTCCTGATGATAGGTCTACCTATAGCGTTTGTTTCTGATGATAGATCTCTTATATAATCATCAGAGACTTTACCAATTGAGCTAACTGTAACCTACTAATTAGCTGACTGTCATTTTCACATGAATCAATGATTTATTCATCCACCATATGCAGTTTATACTACATCAGAGTTTTGATAAAATTGTGTCGGTTGTGCTTGTGATATTAAGATTTTTCGGGAATATAATATGCCGTTTTTTTTTAATTATAAAAAAGAAAAAGAAAAAGAAAAAGAAAAAGAAAAAGCAAAGCAATATATATAGCTGGGCAAAAGGCGCAGAAAGTAGAAAGCAGAGAAAACAGAATTTACAAAAACGAAAACTGAGGAAGCAGAAAACTGGGCAATATTGAGCGAGTATTCAGCATTTACACAGATCGTTTCGCAAAATGGATTTAAGCCAGGTAATCCCAACCAGATCTCTCCTTCTTTTCTTTTAAACCGAAATTGATCCTCGTTCTCTCGCTACTCCTACGTTTACATTGCTCAATTCTTGAAAACTACTAGCAGCTACATCTTAGATCTGTGAATTCTTATTTTATTGGACAAAAAGGCATGGTGGGTCTATCTCTAATCTCTATCGGCGAAATTTTGAAGATGGAGATTGAAATCTCATTGTGTTAGTCAAGGAATTATAACTGCTTTTACGAAATGGAGAAGGCCTTTTTCATGGATATTTTATTTTGATACGAGGTTCATTTGTTTGTGCAGCCTGTGGGGGAGGGGGAGAACTATGCCAACCCAAAGACATGCTTCTTTCACGTGCTTTTCAAGGTTACCATTTTTATGTCTTCATCTTGTTCACAATCACAAACAATCAGCTTTAACTTGCTATTGTAAATCTGGTGACAGGCTGCAGCTTTGGCTTTCTACATTCTCTCGACGCTGTTCTCTGATAGCTTTGTTGTAATCTTTGTGATCACTGTAATTCTTGCCGCTCTTGATTTTTGGGTAGTCAAGAACATCAGTGGCCGGATCTTAGTCGGGCTTAGATGGTGGAATGAAATAGATGACAAGGGTGAGAGCCTGTGGAAATTTGAGAGCCTTGACCAACAGGTTGGAAAGATATGCATGTCATAATTGCCTTCTCATTTCAGATCTGGAAAATCTTGCTCTTGGCTTTGTTATGTCATTGTATTTGATTATGGTATCCTCATGGTCACTTGACCATATTTTTCAAGCATCATGTGTTTACATTTTTTTTTTTTTTAATTTTGTTCTTGCCCGCAGTCATTGTCTCGGATGAACAAAAAGGACTCATGGCTATTTTGGTGGACATTGTACATTAGTGTAAGTATATATAGGTTAAAATGTTGCATAAGACTGTCTTGCAGTACTTTTTAGTTGCTTGAATTTTCATGGAGATTATAAATTAGAAGGCAAGCTTGTGCAATAATGAATTCAATGAGTGTGAAAGATATAGACTGCAAAATTGGCTTTTGGAACTATGTTTCGCATGTTGTATGTAGATTATGCTGTTAAAAGACTAGAGCAATTTGGACTCTTTTTAGAAAGTATAATTCATTCAAAAGCACAAAAGCAGGTAGTTTCATTTCTCTTGTATATGTGCTTTGGCAGTGTTCACTTCCCATTCTTTTAATGCTTTAATTGTCTAAAAGAAAAATAATTTGAGGATGGAAGGATATGTCTGAGAGGCTTATTTTTTATTTATTTATTTTTTGTGTTGGCCTTACCTATCATATTTAAGGACAAAAATTACAGGACAAATCACTAAAATAGTAGTAATCAAATGTACCTCATGCTGGGTCCTTAAGGAATAAAACATGTACGTGTTGCCGTGGTTGATACGAGGATGTTGAGGAAGATAAGTTACAAGACAAGCATGATATTTTTCAATGATAGGACGGAAACTTGAATATTTTCCAATTGATGACAGTTCAAGACTTCAAGTTTGTTGGGAAAAGCTTGGTCATGTATGAGTAAGAGTGGAAGACAACTGAATATCTGAACATAGGGGAGGCTTTACAGCTTAAGGACAGTGTAAGACTCAGAAAGAGCAGGGGGAGGGCCATGAAAAAACAAGGATTATTGCATTAACAAATGAAATAATGATGTTGGCCTAAGGTTGATATAAGTGGAGACATGAAATATCAATAAGGATCCCTTATTGGAGTTGCATGTTTAGCAGATGAGTGATTGCTGGGGGAAAATGAAAGAATTTGGAAGCTATCACATTATGTGGAATAAATAGCTGTTAAAAGATAGGAAGGTTAGCAAAAGGCTTGACTGATGATTTATACTTCATTTCCTGGACTTAAAATATGGTATCATGAAGTCTGAATTACACTTTATTGCACTACGTCTTACTTCTGAGTAAAATAAGTACATGTCTAGAGTTAAAAATACTGATCAATTTCTATCAAATTTTGTTTATGTTATATTTATGCCTTCAGCACCTTTTGCATTATAAAACAATGTAGATAAGTAATAATTAATATAAACAGAGTAAATTTAAAAATGTTTAGGGTACAAATCAATTAATCCTAATACACATGTAACATATATATGTGTGTGTGTATATATATATATATATATATATAGGTTAAGCACAAAAATACACTTTCAGTTAATTTCTTGTCACTCATCCTATTATCACTCATAACAATCAATATGTTTTTCTCATCATGCAGGCAGTTGCTTGGATCATCCTAGGAATATTTTCAGTCATCAGGTTCGAACCTGATTACCTCCTAATTACAGGGGTTTGTTTGAGCCTCAGTATTGCAAACATTGTTGGATTCACTAAATGCCGCAAAGGTATAGAACCCTAACCTTTTTATTTACATTATAATTTAATTTAATGCTTTGACACCAACACCCATAATGCTTAACTAAACTAGCCAATGTATGATTTTCTTGTTATGGAAAGATCTAGGTCATGATAGACACCATCTCCACCTAGAAAATGGATCACTCAAAAAGTGCCTGCCTTAAGGGTGTGTTTGTTTGGAGGTGAAATAAGGTGAATAGAAAATTTTGAGGAGAAAATAGGAAGGAATACTTTTTTAGAGTTTGTTTAGTTGAGTGAGGAGAAAGGAAAATAAATAGTGGGACCCAGGTGTTATCTCCTTGGGCTGACCAAAAAGTTCCCTCCAAAATGGAGAGAAAATTGAAGGGAGAAATTGGGCATCATTTTTGGACGAAAATGCCCACGTGCAATTGCATATGGGCTTCATCCACATTGCTTTTCTTCACATAATTTTTATTTTCCTCTTGGACGTTGCCTGCCTGCCTTTTTTTATTTTGATTTTGATTTATTGGGCAAGCATTGTTGCATCTTAGGGTCTGTTTGGATACAACTTATTTTACTGAAAACAGAAAACTGAAAACACTGTAGCTAAATAATTTTTAAATATGTGAATAGTGCCATGGGATCTATTTTAAATAAAATTTTGGATGAAAAAAGAGGTTTGTGGAGCCCATAAACAGTGCACAGGACCCACTGAAAGTGCAGAAACGCGCTTCTCCAAAAAAGAAAAAAAGAAAAAAGAAAACGCAGACGTTAGAAACGCGTGAAACACAGTATCCAAATGGATACTTATTCTTCTTTCTTTTTCTTTTGATTTACTGGTTAGGCTTGTCCAGTATTATTTATTTATTTTTTTTGCCTAGATGTGATTTTTTTTTATTGACATGATTTAAAAAAAAAAAAAAAATCTAGGTGATTGATTTATTTTTGGTTGTTTATCACTTTTTTGGTTTTAATTGGACATTATTTTTAAACAAAGGTATACGGGTAAATTTATAAAAACTCACTTTTTCCATCCCTCCATTTCTCCACTCCCAACCAAACAAAAATGAGGAATATTAAAAATTTTTCTATCCTCCCACTTTTCTATCCTCTCATCATTTTCTATTCTCCTACTTTTCCACCCTTCCAACCAAACGGACCCTAAGGCAGTTTGCCTATTTGTTGGATTGCCATTTGAATATGAACAAATTCTTCCCACATGTTTTGGGTTTGGATAGGTAAGGAATCCTTTTAGAGATTAATCTTACTTTGGGGAAACTGTTTTTGGACTGCTGATTAATGATAGACAACTGTCCACCTAGAAAATGCATCGCTTATAAGTGGTGCCTGCCTTAAGGCAGTTTTCCTATTGTTGGATTGACCATTTGAATGTGAAAAATTCTTCCCACATTTTTTCTAGTTTTCAAGTGGGTTTGGATAGGTAGGTAATCCTTTTAGAAGATTAATCTTACCTTTGGGAAACTGTTTTTGGACTGCTGAACTGGTCAACGATTTTGTTTTTGGTGCAATATATTGGTCTTGACATTCTGAATGTATTTGGAGGGTCATTGGAAAAAATTCAATGCGCGTGTGTGTGTCTATATATATATAATAAAAGTTGTGTTCTACGTGCTGTGATTGTGCAAAGTGGATGTCCTCTCCTTTTATCTTTATATGTTTTTTTTTTTTTTTTTTTTTTTCATTTTTTCTCCTATTTTCATGTGACACACTATCAGTACATAAAAATTATTTTTGTTTCACAGGAAGCTCTACTACCAAAGTTTCAAGAAGTTTAAAAATACTATTCTCATTAGAAATCTATTATCAAAAGTTTCTAGAAAAATTAAAAAGAAATGCATTAGTTATTTCAATTTTTTAAAATCATCTGCCTTAAAATTTTGTTTTAATAATTTTTTTTTCTTTTTTTAATTAATCTATTCATTGCATGAGCATGATGCTTGTGTTTAGTATAAAGTAAGACAATGCCCTCTATCATAAATGACACATCCTCACCTTCTAAGAGCAAGGTGAAACGTTACATCATGATTCAGATCCACACGGTACATCATACATGTGTATTATAATTATATATATATATATATATATATAATATTAGTATAAAGTAAGTTCAACCAATATACCCATGAAATTGGTCACTAAAAATAGTGTCTCTAGAGTAAATTTGTTACACCCTCCACCAACTTCTGTGGGACACATGCTTTGCCATGTCACAGAGCAATAACCTTTCCCTTAGATTCCTGTCATGCATGGTTCCAGATGTTAGTACCCTTCCAATGTATGACCTCAAATGCGTGACCTCACATTTTTGTTTTTCCAATTGAAAGTTATGCAAACTTTGACTCTCAAGCACTAGATGGATGGAACCGCTTTCAATAACTAATCTATTCTTTAATTCCCCCTGCAAAGTTTCATTGTCTAATCAACTTAATTTATCAAAGCACGGCAAATATGGGAAGATATATAATCAAACAGTGTCATTGATGAAATGAGCCCCACAAAGAGTCAAAAAATTCAAATTAGGTGTTGTTCATACTGCCTCAGACATTGTGGACATAGGCATAAACAACGCAGAATGTCATCTAGTATAATCAGCGAGTTAAGGCTTATTTTTTCAATCTAACTTGTAGCCTTGCACCCAAAATTAGAATAGTTATAACCTGTTTTTATTTTTTTTTCCCACAAAAAGTAGCTAGGAACTCACTATTTTGCCTCACAAAACATAATAAGATTCTTCTGGAAGACAAATTCTAATGTTCTCCAATGCTAAGGAAGGTTACCAGCATAACTTTGTGTTGGCTGTGTAAAACCTTGCTGTTGGAGTCTTTCTCCAATGAGAATGAAGAATTGTTTTTTGGGGCAACACTAGTAAAGAACTCACTACCGTGTCCTTGCTGGAGGTCCAACAAAGAGGGGAAGTACTTGTATATATATATATATATATATATATATATATATATATATGAGAGGCCCAGCTATCTCAAATTAGTCAGAAATATTGTTCTCGGTTAATTTTTACTTCTATTTTGGATCAATATGGGTGGATGTCGTAGTTTTTTTATTGAATCGAAACTGTTTCAATTGGTGGTTGAGGAAGGGGGGAACTTCTCCTCCCTTAAGATTTTTGAACGGGGGAAGTATTTCATGCAATCAGTTTTTATGGGTAGGAATGCAGCACGATGGTTAATGCAAAGCTTGGAACACACGGTGATTGGGGTCAACACCAAACACTTCTTCACGCTCAGGGAAGGAGACACCGCATACATAGTGCAACGGGGTTCTAACTCGTTTGGGCAATATTTGTTAGTAACAGAGTTAAAAGTTGGCGGGATGAGAAGATCGATCATTATACCTACAGGCAAGGCACAACAAGGTTGGAGGGCCTTTGGAATTGAGTTAAGGAGAATGTTGGAACCTTCTCATTATGCGTTGGGTGGTCCAAAAGCTTTACCGTACAAGTCTAAGTTGGGTTCAGAGATTCACCCTTCTCGGTCCTTTGTTGAAACGGTAAAAGCGTCTGTGCTAGTAAGGAAGCATTCGCACCAACCCTCCATTAGAGAGATAGAGAAGATTCAAGTAGTGGAGAACACAACGCTGCCTCTGAGAGACGAAGCTGGGATTCAGGTGGTGGCTTTTGAAGTTCTGGCTGATAATGCTATACTGATTGCCGTGGGTGGTGTGGAGGGGAGTCATCGTGGTATTAATGGAGATGCTAAGTTTAAGGAGAAAATCCCGGAACAAAATAAAGTCAGATTGAATAATTTGAATTTGAAAGATGTTGATTTTGGTAGGGAGCGTCAAATTAGGAGGTCTAGCTGGTTAGGGAAAGGTTTGATTGTTGAAGTAAATGAATTTGGTAAGAGGCGGGTGTCTTGGCAACGTTATAGGGGAGATAAGCAAGCTGTAAAGTGGGTGGCATGTGAGGACAATTCTGCCCAAGTTGTTATTAAGGGAATGGACAATGGGCCTTCTGAAGCCCATGCACCTTGGTTGGGTAATGATAAGAGTTGCTCAGGCCCACTGTTGACTAGCCCTTTTATTTTTGAGGCAGGGGCTTTCTCCAAGCATTCCCAAAATAAACCCAACCCAGGTATTACGGGCCTAATTGTTGAGGATGGTAAGTTAGAGCCTAACACCTCAAACCCAAGCTCAATCTCGAATGGTGCGAGTGCTAAGGTGTTCCCCACGAGCTCGGTGTTTGATTCTCTACCACCAAGGAGGACGGTGATGGTTCCGATGATCACCTTGGGCTCGATTTCTTCCATATCGGCATCGGATGTTCCTGGTAGGAGTGGGTCTAGCGTCCAGGTGAGCTCGAGCTAGCTTACCCAGTCCCCCACCTTGCCGATATTGACAGCGGAAGTGGTCCAGGCTGCATGCGAGCTGGGTTCATCACCCTTAGCTCCGATATGTCCTTCGTTGGAGCCAGCGGAGACGAAGGTGTTGTCTTCAGGGGACTCGATAGAAAAACTGGTGGAGAAGTTGTCATCTCCGGCGGCGACAAAAGAGGAGGATGATGAATTATTGGGTCTGGAGGTAAGGGCGATGGTGCATGAGGCTTTTGATTGTAAAGAGGTATTTAATTCTTCTCCCACTATTAGGGAACTAGTCAGTGATTTGGACAAATCATGGGGTAATTCCAGAGAGGGGATGCTACAATTGCGGGATGGTCGACATATAGTGATTCCACTATCTCTATATTGATCTCCAGAGAGTGTTGGATTGCTCAGTTACTAATGTAAAGACTATAACAGGTAATGATTCTATTATCAATGACAGTCAGATGGTTAGTTGATTCTTTGTCTATTGTTAATGAGGCAGAGGAAGAGATATGGGATTTTGATGAGAGGCGATGACTTGGGAGTGTAGTGGCAAGCCTTTAGTTGTGGTACCTTTGGCCACAGAAGTTCCTTTGGAGTTGGAGTGTAGTTTTGAGCTGGGGGTTAGGTGTAAGGAGTTGGTTGATGGTAATAATTTATCACAATGGGTAACAAATCGGATTAAGGCTTTTAGAAAATTAGTGGGCACTTCTTTGGAAGGTTTTGAGGAGCAGATTACTGGATTGTTGCTAGCTATAGAGGCTAGGAAAAAGAATAAAGACCTTAAGGCAGTAGATGATCAAATGAAGCACGGCAAGTCGGGGCAGAAAGGTCAGCGGGAGTTGAAAAATTTATTGACCTCTATGAATGTCGAGGTTGGTTCAAAGAAATCAAGGAATGTAAGTAAGGAGCGGGCTGTGGTGGTTCATCAATGAATTTGAAGATTATTTCTTGGAATGTTAGAGGGCTGAACGATAGGGATAAAAGGCTTCGGGTTCGTAGTATGGTCAGGAGATGGGGGCCAGATGTTATTTGTCTTCAAGAAACTAAAATGGAGTTGATAACTAGAGCTGTGATTTGCAGTTTGTGGAGGGGTCAACATGTTAATTGGTCTTATCTAGGCTCTTGTGGAGCTTCTGGAGGGGTGCTACTAATGTGGGAT
This sequence comes from Lithocarpus polystachyus, assembly GCA_033629205.1. Classification (NCBI taxonomy): domain Eukaryota; kingdom Viridiplantae; phylum Streptophyta; class Magnoliopsida; order Fagales; family Fagaceae; genus Lithocarpus; species Lithocarpus polystachyus. The sequence goes on from CM066173.1 coordinate 18,402,087, forward strand.
ACACGGGTTGTGAATAAAGTGGAGGAAGCTGTGGGGCGATTTTCGGTTTCTTGTAGATTTACAAGTATGTTAGACCAGTTTGTCTGGGCGTTTACTGGCGTTTATGGTCCTAATTCTGTGAGAGACAGAAGGTTTTTCTGGGAGGAATTATTTGGTTTGAACAGTTGGTGGAATGTTCCATGGTGTGTGGGTGGTGACTTTAATGTAGTAAGGTTTCCTTTTAAGCGTTCTGGTTCTACCTCTTTTACTACTGCTATGCGGGAGTTTTCCAATTTTATTTTTGAGCAAGGCCTCATTGATATTCCGCTTCAAGGGGGATTTTTCACTTGGTCTAATACTCGTGAAGTTGCTTCGAAGGCTAGGTTAGATAGATTTTTGTTTTCTGCAGATTGGGAGGATAAGTTTCCATCTGTCTCTCAATAACGCTTGCCTAGGCTGTTATCTAATCACTTCCCGATTGTTCTTAAGGGTCGTTCCTTTCAGAGAGGTAGGAGGCCGTTTAGATTTGAGAATATGTGGCTTAAAGATGAGGGTTTCGTGGAGAGGGTGTGATCTTGGTGGGAATCTTATAATGTCCTAGGAGCTTCGAGTTTTGTTTTGGCCAATAAATTGAAGCTCTTGAAAAATGATTTGAAGAAATGGAATGTGGAGGTTTTTGGGAATGTTGAAGATCGGGTGAGAAAATTGTGGCAAGAGCTTAGTGATTTAGAGATGATTGAGGATAGTTGAGCTTTATTGGAGGAGGAAAGACTGGAGTTGGAGAGAGTTCGAGGTGAATTAGAAAAAGTTACTTTGATGGAGGAAATCTGTTGGAGGCAGAAGTCTAGAGTCCTTTGTATTAGAGAAGGAGACAGGAATACCAGATTCTTTCATCGTATAGCTAACTCTCACAGAAGATTTAATTCCATTGATAGGCTTATGGTGGATGGAGAATTGTCTTCAGATCCGGAGGCTATAGCAAGTTGTATTTCTCATTTTTATAGGCAGCTATATGCTGAAATTGTGGCTCATAGACCTTTATTAGATGATGTGGAGTTCTCTTGTATCTCGGAGGAAGATGCTCTTTGGCTAGATAGGCCATTTGATGAGGAAGAGGTGTTTTGGGGTGATTAGTGATTTTAAGGGTGATAAGGCTCCTGGCCCGGATGGCTTTTCTATGGCGTTCTTTCAGTCTTGCTGGTTTATTTTGAAGGCTGAAATTATGGCAGTGTTTCAAAATTTTCATACTCAAGCTGTGTTTGAGAAGAGCCTTAATGCTTCTTTCCTTGCTCTTATTCCCAAAAAGGTAGATGCTATGGAGATCAAGGATTTTCAGCCTATTAGCCTAGTTGGTGGGATTTATAAGATTATTTCTAAGGTGTTGGCCAATCGTCTTAGAAGGGTGGCACATAGGCTTATTTCAGATTCTCAGAATGCATTTGTGAAAGGTAGACAGATATTGGACTCTTTTTTAATTGCTTCAGAATGTATTGATAGTAGATTGAAGTCAGGTGTTCCAGGAGTGGTGTAAGTTGGATGTGGAGAAGGCATATGACCATGTGAGTTGGGGTTTTTTAATGTATATGCTTTAGCGCTGTGGGTTTTTAAAGAAATGGAGAAAATGGATAATGTGTTGCATCTCTACTGTTAAATTCTCTATCCTGATCAATGGTAGTTCTTCTGATTTTTTTGGTAGTTCTAGGGGGATTTGGCAAGGGGACCCCTTGTCTCCATTGCTATTTGATATTGTTATGGAGGGTTTGAGTCGTATGTTGGATGTGGCTATTACTACTAGTCAGTTCTCAGGCTTCTCTGTAGGTAATACGGCTGGTAACTCAGTGATGGTGTCTCATCTTTTATTTGCTGATGACACTTTTATTTTTTGTGATGCTGATCCTACGCAAATAGCTAGTTTGAGAGCAATTCTGGCTGGATTTGAGGAGGTCTCAGGTTTAAGGATTAACTTGGGGAAATCTGAGTTGGTTCCTATAGGGGTGGTGCACAATATGGATGTTCTGGTGGGGATGTTGGGTTGTAGGCAATCCTCTCTTCCATTGAGATATTTGGGGCTACCGTTAGGAGCTAAATTTAAGGAGTTGTCAATTTGGAATCCTATTTTGAAGAAGATGGAAAGGAGATTAGCAGGGTGGAAGAGGTTGAATCTATCTAAGGGGGGTATGGTAACTCTTATTAAAAGTACTCTTTCCTCCTTACCTACATCTTCCTTTCCCTTCTGCCTTTAGCTGGGAAGGTGGCAAATCGTATGTAGAAGTTACAACGAGATTTTCTTTGGAGTGGTATTAATGGTGACTCTAAATTACACTTGGTCAGTTGGGCTTAGGTTTGTAAGCCGCTGCAGGTTGGAGGGTTGGGTATTAGATGATTGAGGATTTTTAATTTTGCCTTATTAGGAAAATGGTTATGGAGGTATGGCATGGAGACTGATGCTCTATGGAGGAGGGTTATTGAGGTGAAATATGGGAATGATTGCGGTGGTTGCTGCACGAAAAAGGTGACTAGTGCTTATGATGTTAGTTTGTGGAGACATATTAGGAGTGGTTGGATAAGTTTTTCTAAACTATTTCTGTATGATGTGGAGGATGGTACTAGAGTGAAGTTTTGGAAGTATGTGTGGTGTGGAGATCGTACTCTCCAAGAGGCTTTTCCGGAACTTTATTGTATTAGTAGAACAAAGGATTCCTCAGTAGCGGAGGGTATGTATTGGTTTGGTGGTAGGATTCATTGGGATGTTAAATTCCGTCGTCCTCCACAAGATTGGGAACAAGAATCCTTTGATCTATTTATGGATATGGTCTAGTCTTCAACGGTACGGGGATTGGGTCCGGATCGGGTGCGTTGAAAGCCAGCAAGGAGTAGAGGTTTTGAGGTTAGAGGATTCTATCTTTCTTTATACCCTCCTACCATCTTATCCTTCCCTTGGAAGATGATTTGGAAATTGAAGATTCCTCCAAGGGTAGCTTTCTTTTCATGGTCTGCTTCCTTAGGTAAAATTTTAACAACAGATAACCTTCGCAAACGACATGTGCTAGTTCTTAATCGGTGCTATATGTGTAAGAATTGTGGGGAGTCAGTGGATCATCTTCTTCTTCATTGCCCCATTGCTTGTGAGTTGTGGTCGTTGGTGTTTTGTTTGTTTGGAATTCCTTGGGTTATGCCTCAGAAGGTTATTGAGTTGTTTGAGTCTTGGCAGGGTAAGTTTGGACGACATAGAAATATAGAGTTGTGGAGAATTGTGTCTCATTGCTTGTTATGGTGTATTTGGTGCAAAAGGAATGCTAGAAGCTTTGAGGGATGTGAACGCTCTATGTTAGAGATTAAGTCTTTTTTTTTTACACACTCTCCTCGATTGGAGTGTGGTCTTTTGTCATTTTTCTTGTTCTTCCCTTCCTGTTTTACTTGATCGTTGTAATCTTGGTTATTGATTTATGCCCCCATAGTTCATTCCCAATGTACTCGGGTTGGCTGTTTTTCGTTTTTTAATAAAATTTTCATTACTTATCAAAAAAAAAACTTTTCATGTCTATATTCATATTGACCTGAAATCCCATTACTATGATAATACTTGGTCATCATTTCCAATGATTCAGCCACCTTGATAGAAAAAGAATCATTACATGGAACAAATTCCTTTTCATCTCTCTTATCATATTAGTTTGTCTCATCAAAAAAATTCCTTTCTGTATATGTATACTATTTTATGTAGTTATGAATTATGGGAAAATGTAGCCAACATTTTCAACTGCCACCTGTTGGCTTCCTTCTTTCCTTATCTTGAAAAGTGCTTTGTCTATTTTCAGATGCCAAGAAGCAGATTCAAACATTTGCCTCCCAGACTATTGCAACTCGTCTCTCATCTACAATTCAGTCAGCATTTAGTGTGGTATAAGTTATTTGAGAGGAAATGAGCTTACCAAAACTATATTGGTCATACTGCTTAACCAAGATTTAAGAAGTGAATGAATTGATCCCATATACTCCTTATCATGAACTGGGCTTCTTTGAATATTTTCGATAGGCTTCTGCAGAAATATCTCCCTTCTCGCCCATGTTTGTTTTATCAATTTTTTCGATGACCAACAATAGATAAATGTTGTTACCAGTTATTAGGATTTCTCAATGCATTTTCATTGTATATCCTCATGTTGGGAAGCTTGAATTTCTACAGCTCCCGACCCAAAAAAGAACTAATATGTAAAGCTAAAACTTCTTGTAGCCATTGAAATGTGATAATGTTAATACCCATTGATAAACTTAGTAATGTTCTGAGTACTTTTGGTTGTGCATGTAGAGTTGGAAAACCTAGTTGAAATTTTGTGTGATTGTTGTCAGTGAAAATGAGCTTATCTTCCCTTCACAGAAGTATGAGGTCCATTATGTGGTATAAAAAAAAAAGGTCAATTGTGTCTGCAAAGTGAGAAGGAAATTGAGCCAGCATGCCCTTGTGGAATGTGAATGTTGTCGGAAAATAGCTCCTTGTAGGGGGTATCAAGGGGCTTGCGTATCTTTGGGTAGAGTTATAGGATAAAATACTATGCCAAGAATTGTTTTAAAGATTTTATATTTTAAATTATTGATCCCTAACGTCAAAAGTGCGATATCATTTTGCATTATTTTATAAACCATCATAATGAGCGTTCAATATTGATTTCATGACTGACTTAAAAGACTCTTTGTAAGAGCTTCCTAGACGATTTTAGTGGGAGAAGCTTCTATTATGACCTGGAAAACAGACACACACACACACACACACACACACACACACACACACATTCAGAGTCAGCTGAAAGAGGCATCACAGAATGGAGTCATGGACTTTCATAGACAATGCTTCTCAAATCTGCGTCTTTAAAGGGGGAAAAAAAAGAAAAAGAGGAAGGAAGAAAGCAAAAGGCAAGCTTAGTGGAGTTGCTGCTGGTTTGGCGAATTCAACTTAATTTTTTATAATTTGTGATGGAATTTTACAAAATGTATGTCCTAAGAAACTTCATTGTCACATTGCATTCAGAGTCCTTGTCCAAAGTTTGCTGTTTTATTAATATACCGCACCAATATTTCTAGCCGTCGTAGGTTAGATTAGTTTTTGTTTTACAAGAAAGAAACTCGTACCGATGATTGGTACCTCCTAACATAGATTTGGCCCCTAGATAAATACATAATGAACATATATAGGTCAATTTTATGCTAAATATTATTTTTTTGAACATATATAGTTCAATTAATATAGACCTACTATGACCAGGAAATGGGAATTATTTATTTTTGTTATCCTGTCAAATGTTGCTAGTATACATTAATTAGAGCCATACAATAATTGTGTAGCGTAGGGAGTACATATTGCACGATGTTGTATTTAAAAAAGAAAAGAAAAGAAAATGTTTATGATCTCCACAAATTTGGAAAAATATGAAAACCAAATCTGGTAAGCTTTGCCTTTTATTATAGTTTGCTGAAAAAAGGAAGGATTAAGGTGAAAACAAAGAGGTAAAAAGAAGGAAAAAGTTGATTCCTATGTGGGTGTGTGTGTAGACTCTACTCTTCTTGTTTTTTTGACATGATTTATGCGTTAGTAGGGTGTGCATTAAGGCTAATTGAACTGTTGATTTGTTGATAATAAGAATAAGAAAGAATCAAATCATCAGGTCCCTTTACGATGTGGGCCTCCATCACTTGAGGTGCCACTGAATCTAGACTTCCATTTGGGGTTGAAAGCACCTTTGCGGATCCTTTTCACGCCCTCTGTGGCCACAGTCACGTGGACTTAATCAACTCAGCTGCCTCTTCATCATTATCATTATCATTGTCATCATCAACTTCGCCCTCATGAACATAAAAAGAAAATAAAAGGCGTGTTAATAACAAGAGTTCATCCATTTATTTAGTTATTATTGGAACAAAATAATAAACAAGAATAACCATATTCATATATCCAATTCCGCCTATTTGGTGGTGTTGGAATTGGGAGATAACTTTGAGGAGTCTCTAATTGAATAGTTAATATGTTATATTGAGAAATCATTTAATCCAAAACTTTTAGTCCTATAGTTAATACACTACTAATATTTGAATGGAGTAGTTTTAAGAGCACACATTATTTCACAACTATTTACCACAATTCTAATGTAATAGATTGTGAGTGGTTGTCTATTACTTATACATGAACCTACTATTTTTTCTCTACCACTCACACTCTGTCATATTACAGTTGTGACAAAGAAGTTGTAAGATAAGTTGTTGTACTAAATTTTCTCATTTGAATGTGATTAATATTACTTTCACATGAGCACTTGTGTCAATACTTGTATTATAGAAAAATGACAAAATTTTAGCCAACCAAACTCAAAATTCACCCACATCAAGCCATATAAAGTTGTCTAAAAATACATAGTTGCTAAAGTAACCATGTAAATTTACACCGGCACAATTCATTTTGCATTTAATTAGTTTTTTATCCTTTCTTTATGTATTTCAAGAATAAAAGAAGAGAGTGAATGGTAATTATTACGTGTAAAGGAAGAAAAACAATTAAAAAAATTAAGAAAATTTGATTATTTAATGAAATGTAGTGTAAAATATATAATATGATATGAGGTATTTTGAAAGTATGTTTTTATACTATTCAGCAAAAAAAAAAAAAAAAAAAGTATGTTTTCATAATCTGATACGAGGTATTTTGAAAGTATGTTTTTATACCATTCAGCCAAAAATAAAAAAAAAAGTATGTTTTCATACTAAAATAGACAAAATTTTTTGCATTAATGTGAATTCTCTTTTTCCTTAATGTTTTTTATTTATTTATTTATGAGATGACGTGAATACTTTTAACAGTTAACACATTGATTAGACGTGAAATTGGGTTTAAATTTAGGTGTATCCCTAAACTTATGTAAAGTAAAACTATATTAATATTCTTAATAAAAGAGAGTATCAATTAATGTACATCGTTGTTGGTGTGTTTGGATACCGCTTATTTTGTTGAAAACTGAAAACACTGTAACAAAATAATTTTTAAATGTGTGAATAGTGCCGTGAGACTTAATTTTAATGAAAGTTTTGTTAAAAAAAAAGTTTGTAGGTCTCGTAAACAGTGCACGGAACCCACTGAAAAAGCCACTATAGCCACAAAAACGTGCTTCTCATACAAAAAAAAAAAATGTAGACGCAGATGCATTTCATCAGTATCCAAACGGGTACTGATGAAATGCATCTGTGTCTATCTAGTGCATAATGCTCTGACTTTTAAGTAGGATGGCAATCTTATCTTTGCATAATGTTCTGATTTGCAGGCAGTTGTTGGATTGGCAATCTTATCTTGAATTGTGAATTTTTTTTTTTTTTTTTTTTGAATTGGAATCTGTTACACATTGTAAAATCAGAGGGCACTTTGTTATCACACCAAAATTTTTATCTCTTGTTAATTTTTATCTTCTCCAATCTTCCTTTTGTTCCAAAACATATTTAAACCCAATTTGAAATGGAATGTGAGATTGCTTTTCCTTTTATCTTTTTTATTTTTTTTCATAATCAACGTTATCACCAAAATAAGACATACTAACCAAACTCTAGAATATATTCATTTGTTTGTCTGCTGGAAAATTCTTTACATTAAAGATTTAAGTATGTAACCATCTAAAAGTATAAAATGAAGAAAAAAAATTCATGTAATTGTTGGAGATGAAACTTTTAATTAAACCTTCTCGAATGAAGAAAAAAAAAACTACAATTCATATTGTACGAGTTGGACAAGAAAGGTTGAATATTTAAATTATTACTTTCCAAAAAAAAAAATACTTGAATTATTTATCTCTAAAAGTCAGACATTTTCTCTTTCACGTTTCCGAAAATAGATGTCTCCTCATGATGTGATCATGAAATAGACTATTCTAAGTTCTAACTTCCAAGTGGCAGATTCTGTTAAGAAAATGCAAATTTGGGCGGTTTAGCAAAGAGATTTTGTTCTGTACTGTTGAGATTTCCACTATTTCTTTACTCATCCTCTTAATCCGAGTTGACCTTTTATGGCATGTCCTTTATCATACAACCCTAGCCCTAGGAGTAGGACAAGACCTTTACCTTAGACCAACTTTGGCCTACCTGCTGTAGTGTACCTCATGATTCATCAATCACCAATGCCAATGTATTAGAATCCTTCTCTAAAATGCTCCACTGAATTTGGTACTACTAATTAGCAATTAGCACAGTAACGCACACTTAAAAAAAAATGTTGTTATTTGTGGCGGCTAGAGTTCATGCTAAAGCACATAAAACCATCGCAAAAATGTACATTTTACCAGCGAAAAAAACAGAAAATTTATATGAAACAAATATTGTTTCATAAACAATGTAATCAATTATTGGTAATGCATAATAAAAGTGATGAATCCAATTAAAAATAATACTTGTAACTTTATTTATAATTTGACATTTTAACAAAGAACCCATTTATGCGTATTGAATGCATACATCACACTCACAACATATAGATGCTATAGGTAAATAAAGCTTATTGTTTTGAGTTTGATACCATAAACATCGCAAACATTAAATAATTTTTTTTTCTCTTATCAAGTTGTAAATAAGTTGTGAAAATAATTGTGCGTTTATTTAGGAAAAAAATAATAATAATTGTGTACAAAGTCCAATCATAAATTGCTGCCGCCTAGTTTAACACGTGGGGGGTACTGCCACTACATGCTCAGCCCTTGGTAGAGATAAAAGGATGTTTTAAAACTGAGGACGAAACTGAGCTCGAGAGTGTGACACCACCAGCATGGAACATTCAAATCAACCAAAAAAAAAAAAAAAGGAATTAATATTTCGTTTTCTTGTTGTTTTTCCTTTCCCTTCTTCTTAGCATGGAATTCTTGCAAAAGGATATGGCAATTATGTTAAGAGTTTTCATACCCTCCAAAAAAAGGCACCAATCGAAAAGAAGCAATATTACGAAAGATGGCTGTAGCAGCAATCATGAAAGGCCAAGCTTGTTTTTGCAATTTTGGGATAATGTGCTATGAATATGATGTCCTCTATAAACCAAGAGATTGACTTATTACGACTAAAAGGTGGGATTACTATTACATAAAGTGTTTTGACATTCCCCAAGTAACTTCAGAGAGAATACATGCCACCATTAATTATTAGTGCATGCCTGGCCCTTCACCTATACTCTTGCTAGGCACTATAGGATCTGACATTATAGAATCTCTTTTATGATAGCTGGCCATGGTCACAATTTCTAAGATATATTTCCTCTTAGTTTTCAATGAGATCATTGTAGAAGAAGCTCCCATTTGGATAGGAAATTGATCTGTTTGCCAGAATAATACCTTGTTGATTCGAAGATATAAGTAAACTATATATACATGTTCATGCTTTGAGTGATTATAAAGATCATGCATGTATGGTTCTATTTGTTTGAGACACTGCTTATTAGAAAAGTTTTATTTTATAGGTTTTCCATTCAATTATATTATACTAAATGTTTTAAGTTTTTTATTTTTCATTCTAATTGAAATTTCAACTAAAATTTTATAATCTCAGAGTCTTATAACTCATTTAGCATTATTATTATTATTATTATTTTTAGAATCAGTTCATCGCAACTATCCGATTATTCTAATAAGAAAAAAAAAAAAAATTGTGTTCAAATCTGTCTCTCCACTTGTAAGGAAAAAAAATTAAAAAAAAACCTCACATTTGTATCTAACACTATTTCTGTCCTCCTAATTAAGTTGATGAACATGCCTTTGTTTCAAAAGTAAAATCATAAAACCTTCGAGAAGAAAACTATGTCTTCTAGGTAAACAAAATCTTACAAGAAATTGTATTCCTTGCCGTGTAGATAATCAAGACCGAATCAATTTGTAACTCATTAAAATCATATACTTCAATTTGTATGTTCACTCTATAACAAGTAAAGACTAAAGTGTCATTAACAAAGTGTGGCAGTACAAGTTTGGCAAAAGTAAATTAAAAGAACAAGATTTTGTGCACTTCAGCAATTTTAAAAGAGTAATGATACAAGGACATAATATTTTTCATAACTTCTAATATGGACTGTTGTTGTTATTGGAGAAAGCATAATATCACTTTTACATGGGTCTATGTTCCATAAACACAAATTTTATTATTATTAATAGTTGTAAATAATGTTGTGTTCTTAAACTTATTGTTTTCAAATTTTAAGGCTATTCAATGAATTGAGATGCCTGGTGAAATCAACTAGTCTAACATGCTTTGCTTATATACTCTAGCCTTTTCTTTTTTGGTAGCTTCTCTCTTTCTTTTTTTTTCGTTCGACCACCCTCTCTAGCATCAACAATCCTAAATTCGACATTGAAAACCCTAGATTTGGCATTGGCAACCCCAAATACTCCTGTCTTGTTTCGACCAACCCTCTCTCCCATCACTTCTCTTACTCACCATCCAAGTATCCAACTTCTAGCCCAAACGGCCAAAATCGACACAACTAATTACCAATCCAAAAGAAAACTTTAGTTTGATGGCTTGCTGTCAATTATTGAAGGTCAGTTTTTTTCAATCTAACATACTTGGGTCGAGTGACAGGTTGACCATCAAGCCAAACATGAAACATGACGACCACTGAACACATTCACCAAAATGAGTAGAAAATAGAGAATGTTGGTACTAACTTAGAATAAATTAGTTGCAGTACACAATATTCTACTTCAAATGCAAAAATATATGTACTTCACTGAAGAATGCATTTTCTATTTGAGAGCGAGAGAGAGAGAGATCTTGGAGAATTCACTTTTTAATGGTATTGAAAATAAATAAAAGAAAATAAAATGAATTACAATTACCTCCCTAAGCTTTGATTTTATTAAAATCACCTACTTCAAAATTGAGATATTAAAATGAGGTCTCTTCAAGTTTAATTTCTCACAACTGAAATCCCGAAACTAAATCAAATTATGTCATGCTAAAGTAACTTCTATTATTTCAAATATGTCTTATTCTTTACTAGTTAAAGGAAGGGGTGATAAATATATACTTCTGAAACGAAAAAAAAAAGAGTCAGTTTCATCTTTGGGTTTTAATAATTATCCGCAAAAGGGTAATATAACAAAAGATAAGGGTATTTATAATAAAATAATGAATCAGGTAAAGCATTTACTTTTTTCTCAAAAAAAAAAAAAAAAAAAAAAAGTAAAACCTTGGGTTCAATCCTCGCCTACACCAAAAACCAATTGGTGTCTTGGTTTAATAATAAAGAGTTATCATCAAGAGCGGACGTCATAGGTTGAAATTTTCTAAAAAAAAAAAAAAAAAAACTTACTTTATAACAAATGAGCTTATTACATGTTTATATATGTCCATTTTAATTCTTTTGCAGCACTTAGGGTGAAAGTCGGGCTGAGAACCACAATAACAATAGGTAAGACATAATAGATACAGTTATAGCTGTCAATATCGTACAATATGCGATACATATTGTACGATACGTATCGTATTGTATCATGTGTAAAAAAATTTGTATCATAAAGACGTATCGTAAGTGTTTATGAATTGCGAGATACAATGTGCATGTAGTATGAATTGTATCATATTGTACCGTAAAATAATATATATCGTATAATATATAGACAAATGCTTTAAAATAAGTTTTTTTAATTAAATTTGGTACTTTTATCTGAATCTAACAAGTTGTCAAACTTTTTTTTAACATAAATTATTAGTTTACTTAATTTAGACTAATAAAGTAACATGTCCATTTTTTTTTTCTCTTTCTCCTACAAAATTTGGACTACACACTTATACTTCATTTTCATATTTCCATTTACATTTTTTTTCATACTATGAATAAGGTATTAACTGATAATACAATTATTTTTTATTTTTGTCATTATTGTTATAAGTTAATGAACTAGAATGTCAAGAAGAATCTTTTTTAAAATAAATATTAAAATAAAAGAACATGAAGAGATAATATATAAATGTTGATGATGATGAAGAAATAAGTTTGCAAAATGATGAACATAATGATAACATTGACTTAGATTGAGTTGATTAGACAATGGATCCTCGAATGCATGATGAGAATCAACATGCATTCGAGGATCCATTGCAAGTTCCAGTTGGGCCTATTACTAGAGCAAGATCCAAGAAGATCAAAGAAGCACTTAATGGGCTGATTCAAGGGATTTGGGCTGATTCACATTCCAAGCTGGGCCCAAAAGAAGATGAAGGCTTAATAAATTTAATCCAAGCTATTGAGGGCTGATCTGATGTGATTGGGCGTTATTTTTGGCAAAGATTTATGGCTGGTTGACTTTCCAGATCTAAATCAGTTAATAGATACTTTTCCTAATTTAGATCTTCTAATTTTGGACCAGATCTTCCTTAATTTTAGGCTTTTATTATTTAGAACGTTTTTTAGGGTTTTTCCTATTTTGGATCTGCTATTTTCAGACCAAATCAGGTTTTATTTAGGGTTTTATTATTTAGCACGTTTTTTTAGGTTTTCTACATTCAGCCACTCCTTGTAATAGAAGGATTAGGTTTTCTACATTCAGCCACTCCTTGTAATAGAAGGATTAGGTTTTCTTCATTCAGCCATGCCTTATAAATAGCATGCACTCCTTGTAATGGGAGGAATTATTGAATAAAAATCAGAAAAGGTGAGGCTTTGCTCTTCTCTTTGGTTCTTCAAGAACTGTGAACTTATCAAGGATTCTTCCTTGTGGCGTTCAAACTTATACCTTTGGTTCGTGATTTCTTTATAATCATTGGGTCAAGGGTCTGTTACTTATACCTTTGGTTCGCGTTTCTCTTATAAACGTTGGGTCAGGGTTTCTATCAAAAATCTGAATTTTAGCTTTCTTGGGCAATATTCCAATATTGTTTGTTGGGTCTCAAAGCGAGTCTGTTGAGGTTCGCATCAAAGAGATAATATATAAATGTTGATGATGATGAAGAAATAAGTTTGCAAAATGATGAACATAATGATAACATTGACTTAGATTGAGTTGATTAGACAATATGATGAAAATAGATTATTATTTTGGGTCAATTGTAATGTATATCAATTTTGAGTTTATTAATTTTTTTTCTTTTTTTCATAAACCAGTTTATTAATCAATTTGAATGTGTATTTTTTTTTTTTTTTGAGAAAAAATTTGAATGTGTATGCTATAAACAAATGCTAGTTTTATTTATTTAGTTAGCTTATTAAATATTATTACATAAATTATGAATAAATTAGACATTGGTTTCAAAATTTACAATAAATATACTCTTTATATATATATATAATTTTTTTTATAAATATTATTAAGTATTTGTATATCTTATGATATAAGATACGATACACGAAATTGAAAATTCAAAAATCAATTCACGATACAATTCATATTTCACAGCTATGAATACAGTCTCTAGGTGATCATTCATATTAAAGTAATTTCTTGTAGGCTTCTCAATAAAGTAGAAGTACCCACATTCAACCATTAATTGCTTTGGGATTCTGTGGTTTAATATAAACACCACCAATTTTCTCTATGTTTTCCCTTTTTCTCTAAAGTGTCTCTCTTTGCAGCCCACTCTCCTATCAAGTAACTCCCCGATGATGTGTCCTCCTCGATTTCTCATCTAACTTATCATCAACTACATTATCTTCTAAATTTTATATCTCCGTCCCCTCCCAAACCCTCCTCACTCCAAACCAAAAAAGAATTCCTCTTAGAGAAAACCCCTATATGTTGTCTCTTGAATGTGTCTTACTGCTAAACAAAGAAGGCAAAAAAAAAAAAAAAAAAAACTCTTGATTTTTCTTTACTATCGCACATACAGCTGCACTATTTAGATAGTTTTGATGATATTAACCAAATATTTTCTTTAAGGACAAAATGTAAGTACAGTACATTAGGTGCTACTCCTTAGATCATTCTTGAGATTCAGCCATGTAACTATTTAATTAAAAAATGCACTTCCATCACATAAAGAAAAATCTACATGGCAGAATCTTAAAAAAAAAAATCTAAGAAACAGCACCTAAGTACCACCGCATACTTTTGGTGCGGTGGCCACTCCTTAAGTATATGTGTTTATAAGGTGTAAGGGACAAAAGTCAGAGTTTAAGTGTCTCTCTTTGCAGCCCACTCTCCTATCAAGTAACTCCCCGATGATGTGTCCTCCTCGATTTCTCATCTAACTTATCATCAACTACATTATCTTCTAAATTTTATATCTCCGTCCCCTCCCAAACCCTCCTCACTCCAAACCAAAAAAGAATTCCTCTTAGAGAAAACCCCTATATGTTGTCTCTTGAATGTGTCTTACTGCTAAACAAAGAAGGCAAAAAAAAAAAAAAAAAAAAACTCTTGATTTTTCTTTACTATCGCACATACAGCTGCACTATTTAGATAGTTTTGATGATATTAACCAAATATTTTCTTTAAGGACAAAATGTAAGTACAGTACATTAGGTGCTACTCCTTAGATCATTCTTGAGATTCAGCCATGTAACTATTTAATTAAAAAATGCACTTCCATCACATAAAGAAAAATCTACATGGCAGAATCTTAAAAAAAAAAAAATCTAAGAAACAGCACCTAAGTACCACCGCATACTTTTGGTGCGATGGCAACTCCTTAAGTATGTGTGTTTATAAGGTGTAAGGGACAAAAGTCAGAGTTTAAGTCTCTATAAGGAAACTTTACACATATATACACTTAGATTGGATTAAAGTAGAATTTATATCTTGTAAAAAAAAAAGGAAAAAAAGAAAAAGAAAGAAAGGGTAATGTACTTGAGTCTTGCTCTTTTTTTAAATTATATATAATTTTTAATTAATTCATTGGCACATTTAGAGTTAACATATAAAAATGGGCATCCTAATCCATAAAAAAAAAAAAAACAATATTAATGGTCTGGCTTTGGCATTTATTGTACATCGTCTTTTACCAACTAAATTCATTTTGTTATGGAAACCCCCCAATGCCATGAACCTGAAACCCTACACTCTGCCTTTTGGACTACCCCTTTTGACCAAAAGTAACTAGTTTTTTTTTTTTTTATGTGGATATATTCTTGGCTTTGATGCCCTTCCATTCAATAATCTTTCTTAGGAACTACGACCGTATCTTTAAAAGGATAACTACTACCGTGTATTTTTAATGCGGTAATCATTTCATAAGTATAAGTGTTTGTGAGATGTAGAGGGCAATGGTCGAAGTTCAAATCTATAGGAGAGAGTTTCACACACATATATATTTAGATTATGCTAGAGTAAAATTTCCTTTCGCTTAAAAACTTTAGACCGTCCTCTTTTTTTTTTTTTTTTTTTTTTTTTTTTTTTTCATTTTGATTTTTGACTGCTCTCATTTTTGTTGCTCATTTACGGATTTTACTTATATGTAACTTTATTTATTTATTTTTATAATTTTTTATTTTTGACTGCTCTCATTTTTGTTGCCCATTTACGGATTTCACTTATATGTAACTTTATTTATTTATTTTTATAATTTCACTTATATGTGTAACTACATAATTATAAATCAGAAAAATAAGTTCATGCAAAAAAAGCTTCTTTTTATGTAAGGGCTACTAATCTGCTATTTACTCTGATGGGGTTCTTGCTTTAGTGGTTTTTTTTTTTTTGGGGGGGGGGGGGGGGGGGGGGGGGGTAAGGACGTGAGGTGAAGTCATAAAAACTCTGTACGAGGAACTTTCCATAATAAATAATTGAAAGTATAATGCTAGGTTATGTTGAATTCTTTTTATGATGAAAACTTCAAAAGCATATGTTGAATTTAAAAAATTGAAGGAATTTTTCTTTTGGGTAGAAGTGGTGCTTGGAAATCAAGGAAAGATAATTAAGTGGGAGGTTGCGTACGTGTCCAAAGGATAGAATATGTGCTGTGCTAGTCTTTTGTTGTTGGCCTTTCTTCCTTCTACCCCCTTCAAGGGAGTAATAAGGAATCAACTTCACATATAGAATCATTCTTGATTAGACCTTATTATTATTTGACTATATAATTTTCTAAGCTTTCAAGTTTCAAGAACAACTTCTTCTCCTTTGCTAATTAATGATCTTGGGTGTGAAGGACTGTCACTGTATAGGAAGGAAATTCATGAAATATGTGTGTGTCTAAAATACTCTAAATTGACTAGGAAAAATCCTCTTCGTACTTTTATTAGCCATAACTAGAAATGGACCCCTTGTTTTAGCTGTTTTTTTTTTTTTTTTTTTTTTTTTTTTTTTTTTTTTTTTTAGTTTGGTAATAGAAGGTTCCCTTGTTTTACAAGGGTTAAAATAAGATCGACCATAGTCTCTAGTTTAACCAGGGTATTGGAGAATAAATGGACCACTATTTGCATACGTTGTTTATTTTCGTCATTAGATGCTGAATTGGACTAACCAGAATATTAAGGCATATATATATATAAATTGCTCAAACTGAGCAGCATATTCAACAAAAAAAAAATTGATGACATAATATTGGAAGATATCTGATTTAAGATAATATTTCCTTGTAATTGAAAATATCATATTTTTATCTTTAAAACATACAAAGCTTCTTCACACAAAACGAGCCACCAAAGACTTTAGAAGAAAGAAAAAGAAAAAAGAAAACACAATTTTTTTCCCATTACTCATGCTGTTGACATCTTTAACAATTCTAAGGATTTTGCAGAAATAATTGTCAATAGCGGTTACTTGTATAATTGCCACTAAACTTGTTACACCAATGGAATAACAATGACTTTCTATCCTGGAGACCTTTGCCAGCACACCACCACCACCACCAACAACAACAAGACTCTCTATACGAAAATTGTTGGTAACCGCTCCAGCATGCTGCTGCCACGTCGTTTACACATGTTCACGGCCTATGTTCATGTTCTAGCTCGATCGCCATTGGCCATGCAAACTTACCCTACAATTCAAGCACATGACCAGCAACACAACTTTGGTTCATGCACACCAAGAGCACGGTATGGCTTGTAACGATATAAGGAAAAGAGCTAACCATCCATATCATACCCCAAAAAAAATTATTTTAGTCGCAATGGAAATTCTTTATAATTATTAATTGAAGAGGGTAAATTTTAGGTAGATGGATTCATCCAAACAAGCCTGCCATAGGCGACGGTACTGAGATAATGGGTTTTCAAAACGCATAATCAGGACGGATTGAGACTTCAGACAGAGAGTCCACACGACAGATGGTCCCCCATAGTGGATGGATGATCCTCCATAGTAGACGGATCCTAAGTACACAGACATAGGATTGATGGATATTAAGGCCACGTGGCACCTATACAGCTTGAGTAAACTTCAAGGAGTTCTCGATGGAAACATTTTGCGCCCCACAATTGACCTTGGTCAATGGAATCCCTATATGGGAAGATTCTCGTAAAATACGTACATTTATTAGGATCTTCCCCATAAGAAAATACCCTCTCGCCTAAGAAATAGAAGTTGGTTCTGCACCACTATAAAAACCCCCAGCTCCAGAAAACAAAGTACGCATAATTTATCCTAGTTCTGACACTCTAAAGTTGTGAATATTCTCTAACTTGACATTCGGAGGGCATTTGGCTGGTAGTACACTGATACTCTCTGTAGGATTTTTTTTTTTTTTTTTTTTTTTTTTTTGTTGTGCAGGTTTTCTTTAGAGCATGTAGGGACTGTACAGCTCACTGATGATTTTTAGCATCATCATTAATAAAACTTAAATTAACCTAATATATGTCCAATATGAGACTCAATACGCACCCACACAACACATTCTCAATTAATATTCAATCAATCCATGACATCACATCATTCATGGCAGTGGTTGTTGGGTTCCAAAAATACTATCACCAAATTTACCAAGCTAACACGTAAATCATACATAAAAATACAAAGATTTACGTGGAAAATTATTTTTCCATTGAGGGAAAACCACAAGACAAACTTTGAATTTATCCACTATTATAAAATCAATGACAATATCATCTCAAATTTATATACTTGAGATCCACACCAATTACGGTAACAAGCTCTATTTTTAAACCCAAGATCCCTATTTGGGTTTTTTCAATGACTCTCATCACGTCAGCCAAAATTTGTGAAGTCGATGACGATTCTTTTCGTCACCAATGTTATGAAGAAACTGAGTCAACTCTTTCTCTATTTCAGTCCTCCATTATAGCCACTCACTCATTTTAATCAGAAGTCATAGACACACCGAATTGGTTTATGGTTAATTTCCTCACCTAACTCATGCATGTAAGGAATTGTTATACATTAAGAACAGCTTAAGTACTTTTGAATAAATTTGATACATATATCATATCAAAATCTTTTCAAAGAAATGAATTATGAGAAATTTCTAAGAGCTAAGCGACATGGGTCTTGTTTCTAAATTTCTAATTTGATGTAGTCAATGCCATCCTTCACAAGTGGGAAAAAAATATGGACAAAAATAATTACGATGGCTTTGTATGGTGAGCTAGCCTAGCCAGATTAAAATATTAGCTTAGACCACGAGAGACTCAGTAGTGGTCGGTCGCGAATTATATAATCCTCATAGAAACCGTGGTCTCCCATCAACTTCACATGTTATAAAACATAGTAAGACGAAAACATATATAAAAAAAATGTTAAAACCATAAATTAAAAAAAAAAAAAAAAGTTAACAGCTACTCTAAGAAATCGGTTTATAGCATATCTTAGAAATTTTTTATGTAAAAAGAAAAAATAACCGGCCTTTTTTTTTTCAACTTTTTATATTTTTCATTAAAATAGTATTAAATTTTCCTAAGAGGTTATGTTAACAAATATTTTAAGGTATTCATTAACAGTACCAATTTAAAAAAAAAAAAAAAAAAGACCAACTCGGAATTCTAGTAAGCACACAAGTTGCACTAGTTTCTGCGCGTGTGTGAGGGACAAATGAAAAAAATTCAAAGTGTCCGTCAAACCTATGCTTAAAGCTTAATTATTATAAAAGTAATTAGTATATTTATTCTTAATTTTTGGCGTGTGCTATCACGTATGTGTACCACTTTTTCCTTCTTTATAATAATAAGTGTTTTTAAATATTCGGAGTGATATGGTCTTTCTTTTATTTTCAATTGATAATAAAATACGGCTTTCCAAATCCCATCTTATCTCTATATATAATCCCTTCTTATCCCTAAATTTAATCCAACGAAACCCATCTTCTTTATTCTCTTCTGACTAATCCATTTCCAAACCCCCAAGATCTCTCTCTCTCTCTCTCTCTAACAGACTCAAACAAATACACAACACAGAGTCTTAATAAAGTTCAGTGAGGAATCAATGGATTTTCACGTGAGAGCTTGTGGGTCTGCAAAACTTGTTGCAGGAGAAGAGGATATGGACATTAGAAGAGGTCCATGGACAGCTGAAGAGGACACCTTGCTCATGAATCATATCACCCTCCATGGTGAAGGTCGCTGGAACTCTGTTGCTCGCTGTGCAGGTATTAATTAAACACAAAACTCACAGCAATTGTCCTTTTTTGCATCAAGCTATATATAAATCTGTTGTTACTCATACATGAACGCATATTCTTGGTTATGTTTTGAGTTTGATGAACTGTAAGGATATGGCAAACACAACAAAAATAGCTAGCTATCAGAAACTTTCCTTTTGGGGTAAAATAGCAGAGTACAGTACTTTGGTTTGCGTTTACACTTTTCACAATTAGAACACAGCTAAACTTTCCAGTTTTAACTCTTAATCACTGTATTTGTTTCTCCAAATCAATAATTCAGGTTTGAAACGAACTGGCAAAAGCTGCAGATTAAGATGGTTAAACTATTTGAGGCCTGATGTTAGACGTGGAAATATCACTCTGAAAGAGCAGCTATTGATTCTTGAGCTCCATTCTCAGTGGGGCAATAGGTACTTTTTTTTTTTTTTTTTTTTTTTTTTGGGTCTCTCTTTACATTATCATATTGTTTTTGTATATGTATATGTATTCAAAATCTGATTAACTTAGTTGGGTTATTGGTTTTTGAAACATAATAATTAATAGGTGGTCCAAGATAGCGCAATACCTGCCCGGTAGGACAGACAATGAGATCAAGAACTATTGGAGAACAAGGGTACAAAAGCAAGCTAAGCAACTCAAATGTGACGTCAATAGCAAACAATTTAGAGACGCCATGCGTTACGTATGGATTCCTCGCTTGATGGAGCGGATCCGGGCCACATCCGAATCCCACTCAGATCAACCCACCAGGGAATATAGCACTACTGACTGTGGCGGCCCAAGTCAAGTCCATGCATCTGGGTCCGACCCAATTGACCCGTATTTCATGCCCGCTGTATCGGGTACTCCATCGGATTCATCCGAGCCTCAAATCTCAGACCTAACCGAATGTTACGATTTCTCGGGTAGTAATTACCCGAACGAATCAACAAATGGGTCAGGTTTTTGCCCACAGGGAGTGGATATCCAGCAAGCTTTTGAGCATGGGTTTGGTGGTGGGGACACATTGGATAGCTTGTGGAATGAAGAGAATTTGTCGTTTTTACAACAACAGCTTTGTGATGAGATCTGAAAATTAATAATAGAATTCCTTTACGTGACGCATTAAGGTATTCAAACAAATATGTATGTATGTATTTGAGAGACAAAAGTAGCATTAATGCTAACGTTGCTAATATGACAACTGCTTTTTATTTGTACCATTACCAACATATATATATATATATATATATATATATATATATATATATACCAAAGAAGAAAAAGAGAACCGAAGATACTAAAGCAATGTTATATTAATTAACAGTCTCGTGCTGTTCCCTTTGTCTTTCAAGCAAAAAGGTCTAATATCTTCCACAAAATTTATAAATTTTGATAGTGCTCCTCCCATTATCATTCGGGTTATTGGGTATTTGGCTTTTGCTTGCACGTAATTATTCACATCCTTTTCGTTTGATCTGATTGGAGAATAAACTCACTAATGGAGGAGTACTAAGGAAATAAATAAATATATATATATATATATATATATTATGGGATAATTAAGGGCATGTTACATGCATCAAATATATATAACTTTAAACAATGTTACATAATTTAATATATTTTTATTGGAAGCTAATTTAAACAAATCCATAAATTCATGTATTTTCTATGCTTGTAAATTTTCAAGACAATAAAAAATCAATAACTATATTATCAATTAAATGTTTAAATTAAGTTCAAGTTTTTATTATTTAAAATTTTACATCAAAGATGGGTTATGGATCCGATTGACACAAATAAGAGGAGATAACTGTGATCATATATCTTTTTGGCTCCATACTGGCACGAGTATAGGTAGAATATAATGGAAATTGTGAAAATTAAGTAAATAATCCGTGTTGACGGTTGTGTTAAACACTTGTTCCACATTGCTTTTTTGTGTAAACTGTAAAGTTCTCTAGAAGCCTTTATGTAAATACTATATAGTGGATTTAGAGATTTAAGACAACCTTAAACGTGGTGGGTAAAAAAGTACGCAGCTATGTAATTTGTACGATATTAACGATTCAACGGGTTCCCTATTGGAAGCACTAACTGCCGAAATCCTTGAAATACATTTTGAAAGTCTTAGCATATAAAATTGGTTGTAATTCAAATTCATGATGCGGCAAGTTAAACTGATTATAACAATTTAGGATCTTATAAAATTGGTTGTAATTCAAATTCAGGACAAAATGGGCAAATGTCCTTTTCGTGCAAAAAAAGTAATATTTTGTCTCCTTTTCCAAATAGGTAAATGCTCCTCTTTTATAACTCGATTTTCTAAAAATCGAGTTAAAAAAAAAAAAAAAAAATTCTAGAACCCTATAACGGCGGTTTAAGGAGCCTATAGTGACGTTTTAAAGATTTATAGTGGCGTTTTATAAGTCGAGCTCTATGAACTGGAGTTATAAGTAAAAAAAAAAAAAAAAATTGCCTATAACTCGAGTTCATGGAGCTCGAGTTACAAAACGCCACTACAGGTCCTAAAAATGTCACTATAGGTTCCTTAAAAACGCCACTATAGAGCTTAATTCGTTTTTGAGAAAATCGAGTTTTAAAAGAGGGGTATTTTCCTAATTAGTGTGAGAAATGGGACAAAATGCTGGATTGTTTTTTTAAAAAGGGTATAGGCCAATTTCGTCCTTCAAATTCATGATGCGGCAAGTTAAACTGTATTGATATAGATTGGAAAAAGATAGCTCCAAACAGTTTTAGAGCCACAAACATTTTCTCATTTGAAAATCTAAATGTACCATTAGATTCATTTAATTTATACATAGAATCTTGCAAAGAAAATTTTTTTTCTTGATGAAAACAATCAAAATCTGCACTTTCATATCTTAATTGAAAACTTGTTTGTTTTCTTAAACGTTGTAGCTTCTTTTCCATTTAAATCTTTTCATTTTTAAAAATTTTAGTCAAATGTGAGGTAGGAGATATTTTCAAAAATAAAAAATAATAGAAATCCAATAGTTTTAATACCTTACGTAAATCACATATATCAAAAACATGTTATGACACTTATATCCGACTAACAATTGGAGTAAATTGAAGGATTTAAATGAGATACATCTTTCTTTGAATTATAATTTGATTAGAGATCAAACCATAAAATGTCATAATTAGATAAATAATTAAAAATAAAGTTATAAAATTTGTAAAAATTATAAAATTTACTTCAAAAATATATCTACAAATGTTTAAATAACTTTCAAATGTATTTCCACAACTTTTATAAGGCTACTAGAAAATGATAAAGTATAAAAAATTATTCTGTTTATTTATCCTTTAAGTAGAGATAATTTTAATCTAATTCATGACCATTTTTAAAATAAATTCAGAAACAACATATTCACATGTAAAGGCACAACTCCTAAACCATAAATAATTTCCATAAAAATACAAATTCAATAGTATTAATACATTGAGAGATGCTAACCATTTAGTAAAATAGATAATAACCACCACACACCCTTGGTGAGATGGTCATTTCATAAGTATAAGTGCTTGTGGGGTGTGGGGGGGCAAGGGCCGGGGTTTAAGTTTCTAAGAGGGAGCTTTATACACATACATTTAGATTATGTTAGAATAGAATTATATCTTGTATAAAAAAAAAGTAAAATACATAATAATTAAATATTAATATTCTCACATTCAAATAAATATAATATATATTTCTTCATTAATGGACACAAGGAAAGTATAGGACTTCATGATTGACATGTAAGATAATAAATTAGAGGTATATTTGTGTTGGGAACTTACACGAATTCTCATATTTGTGAGAGGTGAGAAACAAACTATAAAATAACACACACAAAGGCAATCATACGACATAATGAATTACATGATTTGGCAATTTGCCTACGTCTAGTGGGTTGTAGTGATTTCACTATTTTTAGGAAAATTATACAAAATATAGCAGTATAGTTTTCGTCTCTAAAACAATACATCAAACCCTAATCAGAAAATCTCTCACTAAAAATTATAATACTTTTATATCGAATTTGGTCATAATCTGAATCAAATACAGATTCAGCTCCACATAACCCAAAAATTTGAGTGTAATCATTTCAAAACTTGGCTAGTTTGACCACCAGTAATGATAGTTGTCTCACTCTAGTTGGCTTGACCATTTGTTCTTTTATTTTATTTTATTATATATATATATATAATATGATAATTAAAAGGGGTGGAATATATTTGAACTCTGAATATTTCCATTAATTAATAACATCTAGAGTGCCAATCGAGCTATCCGGCAGTTGGTTTTCAACCACCTATTCTTATTGTTCTCTCACATGGAATAAATTAATACAACCGTCATCTAGAAACGAGCAAACAAAAAGTTAGGAGCTGTGCACTTCGTACGTAGCACTAATTAAGTTGTGATTTACACAAAAAAAAAAAAAAAAAAAAAGTAAAATCCGGGTGTGAAAACGGTACCAAATGGAGGGAAAAGAGATGGTAGACGGCGGTGGGCGGATGAAGATATTGACATTTGAGTCTTTCCACATTTTAATTTTTATATGTAATGTAACTGTGAGTAGTGAGTGGGAGATAAAGTTGAAATTTAAGATCAGAAAATTTTAGCAGCCACACGACCTTGCCTCTGACTCTTTGAAACACTGAATTTGAAGCTGCAGCAGCGGAGACAAAGTTGAAATATTTGGTTACAAATTGGGACTTTTCTAAATGTTATTGCAATCATGCTAAGAAGCTAACATAAAAAATAAAAATTGATTGAGAAGACTTTAATTACTAGTGTAGAATGAGTTAAACAAGTCGAAGAAAATGAGGATACTCATAAGACATAGTTTAAGAATTTTTCATATCTTCTTTTATGTGTACTGTAAGTTGACTTGCAACTTGCCTGAGTTGTCTTTTGTTGAAACAAGGTCATACGCTTTATTAGCTGTTAATTAGTGAGAAACCATGGATTAGTCCCTTTCATTAAATATCAAATGAAATTATTAGTTAATTATCAACTTATCTCAAAATGTTTAAGTAGGGTCTGCTTAGATACCGCATATTCTTCTGAAAACTGAAAATACTGTAGCAAAATAATTTTTTAATGAAAGTTTTGTTGAAAAAAGGGGTTTGTAGGTCTCGTGAACAGTGCACGAAATTCACTGAACAGTGCACGAAATCCACTGAACAGTGCATAATCACATGAAAATTGACTTCTCAAAAAAAAAAAAAAAAAAAAAAAAAAGCCAAAATGCCAAACGCCGAGACTTTAAGCCGTATCCAACTTGTACCAAATCATGAAGTAAGAAAATATAAAGGCAATAACACATGATTTGGTTACGATGTAAAAAACTGACATAGCAACCATTTAAAGGAAAAATAAAAAATCACTCTTAAGTATACAAAGACAATCACTTAGAAAATTTACTACGAAGAAACGGTACGTTATATATAGTTAGAACTTACATAAAACATTTGGTGGATAAATTTGTGTTAATAAAAGTCTCATATGAAAATGATGTTAAATAAAATACAAATTATCACCTTAATAAATTGCGACAAAACTATGTATTAGTGACAAAGCTCATATCCTAAGGCAGTACGTAGGTGGAGATGTTGGGCGAGCTAGACGATTAGGCATCTTCCTTTCTCTGACTAACGTCTGTGTTTTGTTGCTCTTTTCGTCTCTATCAGTGGCGATGCCACCTCATGGCCAGGGTGGTCCCAGGACCACCCTGACTTAAAAAAAAAAAAAAAAAAAAAATTATATATAATAATTTAAAATTTTATATTTATTTACCTTTTAAAATTTTTTTAGGACCACTCTAAATTTTTTTATGCCAATAAAAATAAATTTTGGTCTATAATTTGAGCAACTTAACAATATATCCGGGTCTTTCAAGCAAAAAGGAAAAACTCAAAAAAAAAATTTTTTTGAACTAAAATCTTTAAAAAAAAAAAATTATAATAAAACTAGTGGCAATGACTTGATTCCTTCGACTAAGCCCACTTCCTGACACAACACAATTTTCAAAATTTTATTATTTTTTTATTGTAGTATTATTTTTCCTCACTAGACATATATTACTTACTTTTTATTTTTAATTATTTTTAATTATTTATTCTTAACCATACACATCTTCTGTCTTCTCAATTTTTACACTTCATACTTTTAATTTTTATCACATCTTCATCTACACTTTTATATCTACGTTTTGCCTTCCTCCTTGTTCGTAACTTCTGTGTCTTCTACCAGTACCAATGCGGCAATGTATCTTCTCAAGTTTCTCATTTCAAATTTCTTAATACAATTTTTTTTTAGTTGTACTGGTACCTTTGTTCATTTCATTTCTTTTTATTTTTTTTTTCTCCTTTTGAGGTTTTTTGGTTTATAGAATGCAAATTTGTTTTGGCTTTAAGAACAATATTTTTTTTGTAAACACAAACTTCATGCTGGCCGAATTTTGAATTTTGGCTGATATTTACCGAAACACCAGAAATAGACCGGAATGACCCGAATTTTTTTTCAAAGTGGAATAGAGTGGGTTACTATTTCGGTTTGTTTACCGACACGGTATTTTCCGGCCATTACGGCCGAAACGGAATGAAATTAATAACATTGAATCAAACCTAATTACCTGAAGGCTAAAAAGAAATAAAATTTTATAATTTATGCTTCCTAAAAAATACCATGAACAAAATTCCTAGAGCAGCCACTGGTCACTATCTCGTGTATGTCCATTAGCATTGTCATTCTATATTTTTGATCAATTGTCACTATCCTAAAAGTCTAAAAGTTAATAGGAAATCCAAAATATCTTGAATTCATGCAAAATGGTGAATTTGATTTACTTATTCAATATTTTAGTAGTCATTAACCAAGGAAAACAAAGACAACGTGAAGTCTAGCTAGGTCCCAACTCAAGACTATTTGTTATAGTATCACAAATCACAATGAACTACCAATTATTCTAAACCCAACACTGATGTAATTGTCAATGATTTTTTTAAGTTGTGAAGGAAAATTAAGGGAAAAATGGATGGACGGCAGAAGATGGAATTGTCAAAATAATAAATTATAGTAAATTCCATCCTCCACCCCGTGTCACATGCTTTGGATTGGTCAATCACAATTTAATCACTTAGGACGAAGCCGAAGGGGAGGAGGGAATTGTTGAAATAATAAAATGTATAAAAATATTAGTGATGATTATAAGAGGTACGAAAATCTGGAATTACAGGATTACAAAAGTTGGTCAGAATTCAGAAACCTTTGAAAATTACATGGGCTGGCCTTGAATCTAGATCGGTCAGAAACCATTGAAAAATTTCTATGTTCTAATGAGGCTATGAGAAGGATCTTTTCTTTGATCTAGAATAGGCCCATTTGAACAGGTGGCCGCCCAAAAGGCAAATGGCCCATTGTTTGGTTATAAAGAACAACTCCGTCTAGCTAGTTATATTTTGTTTAGGTTATAATGAACATGTTTTACAAGTCATTTGAATTTTAACATGAGAGAAAGTCTATAAACTTCAAAATTTTGACAAAAATTTTTACTTTGGTTGATACTCAGATTATTAGTGATAAGTAAAAAAGTAGTGCTAGTGGTGGACTCAAAAAAGAATCGATAAAAATTTGTCAACTCAACTATTATGAAATTTTTTGTGTATGTAGGCATTGCTATTAACATAAATTCAGTTTTTGGTTTGGGTGTGCAGTGGTGGCATGGTCCATAGCCCCTAATGAAATGGGGCAGAAGAGAAGGGACACAAGTTTTGTATTACTTTGACCCCAAAAGTATATATAGAATTTGGTTAGGAGCAGTTTATTTAACTGAAATTGAAAAATTTTTGCTGAAAGTATTGTAGATAAAGTTAAAAAGTAGTTGAAATAGTAGTATAGTGAGACTCATGAATAGTACCCAAAAATGCAATGAGGCTCATGAATAGAAGCAAAAATAAGCTAAATAGTAAAAAAACTGGCTTTTTAAATCATTGCCAAACACAATCTATTCACACTTGACTTTGAATAGTTCCTAGTTGTTGTTGATAGAGTTGCTATATTATTTAAGCCCTACCAACTTCAAATGGAATATGGAATATAGCAATGTCCTTTCCAATTTCCACCATAAAATGGGACAGGTTTAGGTTGAGGCCAGTAAGCACACATATCAAAATTGAGAGTTAGGGGTCCCCATTGATTCCTCTAGATCTAGTATGCGTTTGAATATCACTAATTTTGTTGAAAATTAAAAAAAATAAAAAAAATATTTGTTAGTTACTATTTATTACTGTGTAGTACTGTTCATTGGCCTATTTTCACTGTTCATGACCAATGAATAGTGCCCGAAGCGCTGAGCTAGAAAAAAAAAAAAAAAAAAAAAAAAACCAAAAGCAGTAAACGCAAAACATTTCTGCGAATCCAAACAGAGCTTAGTGAGGATAATGCTTTCTCTCAAATGTTTCTACGATTTCGATCTATATATATCACAATATATGGCTTCCTAGATGTACCCAAAAACCTTTGTTACCATCCATTATCACCAAACATTGAATATATATTTGGATTTCACTTTCTTTTTCCAGACAAGTACAGAGGGAACTAATTGCATGATTTTTCGCACAAGTTGACCTGATGAACACTGTAATGTGCACGAGTTGGGCAATGTGCTCAAATTGTCAATTTGCTTTGACGAAACCATCTTGCATTTTTATTGAATGCAAAGTCATATGCTTTCTTTCCCCTAAACAGTTGAAATATAGACATTTTTTTTTCTTTTACAGGCCAGGATAATTATAAAGCACTCCAATCAAACTATACATTATTTTCCTAAAAGAAAGACAAGATATCAACTAGGAGGCCGCCTTAAATAAAGGAATGGACAAAAAAGAGAAGAACTAAAAAGCTTAAGGTTAACTTTAAGATTTTGTTAAACTTAAACTTAACCTTAAACAATGAATAGGATTAAAATTAAGTTTAGCTTTATCTATAATATAACATATTAAGTTAGTTTCAGATTTTGTTTGAAAAATGGGAAGTGTGAATTGATTTTTTTCCCCTCAAGGCTTTCAGCAATGAATTTTCAATCTCTCATTATTCCTAAATATGCCATATTGTTTGTGAAAGGGAAAAGAATTGAATGGAGAAAGAAAGTAGCCAAAAGGAGAGAGGGAAAAAATAAAAATGGAAAGCGGAAGCAGGCTGGAGAGAGTGAGAGGGAGGTGGAGTCGAACGATCAACATCTAGATTCAATCCATGTTCGCTTTAGAGGGGAAGAAAAGTGAAATTTGAATACTAAGGGTCTGTTTAGGATCGCTTATTTTGTTAAAAACTGAAAATAATAAAAAATGATTTTTCGGTTACTGTTCATTAATGAAATTGCTATTTATTGGCCTATTTGCACTATTCATGTCCCATGAACAGTGCAAGAGGCGCTGGTCCAGGAAAAAAAAAAAAAAACAAACGCAAGGCAGAAATAAGCATCTCAAACACACGCTCAATGTCTAAATTCGCTTTAGAAGGAAAAAAAGAAAAAAAAGAAAAAAAAAAAGAAAGAAGTGGAATCCAAGACTTAAGGAACCAAATTTCATGCAATTTGGTTCTTCAACTTCAGCTCAAATTCAATACTCTTTCAAACTCTAAAACTTAATTTACTTTCCAGTTATCAATTATTTATAAATTAGCTTGGAACCTCATGTATATGCATGGATATTCTTAAAAGATATATATTAAGATGTATAGTATAGTTCTTACATATATAATTTATATTTATATTTTTTAACTCTGTAATAAGTCTTGTAAAATTATTATTAGATAGAAAATGTAAATTTTTCATTTTTCTAATGTTCATCAATTGTAAATTCTTTGGTTTTTGAACACAATAAGTCACTTGAATGGATAATTATAATGTGGTCTCACATTAATTCCAAAATTAAAAAATAAAACATCCCCTAAAAATAAGTAATTTATGACACACAGCACAAAATTGGGTTTTAATTGTAGAATTTAATTGAATTTTCTTTAAGCTGTGTGTGTGTGTGTGTGTGTGTGTGTGTGTGTGTAAGAGATTGGAAGGGGGAAAAAACTCAACTTTGACTCCTTATTAAATTTATATTTCGATGTTGGAGTGATGAACTCGCAAACTCCCTTTAATAAAAGTCCAGAGATGGTATGACCTTAATTATATGTGGGCAATGGAATTGATGGACCAATATAACAAAAATTCATACTCAAAATATTTTCTACCGAAAAATAACTCTTAAAAGAAGGCTAAATTCTAAAAATCTTTAAGCTACATTAAACCCTGTGATTTTGACATGCTTCCAATTCATTTTTTTTTTTTTTTGTCATTTCAATCGGCCAAATTTAATTAATTTATATGTGTTTTGTCTAGTTTCATCCAATCTCCCCTTTAGATTTTTTTTTTTTCAAAACAATATTGTTTTTGGTGTGAAGCTGTGGGAATAATGAATAGAAATGGAAGGACTGAAATAAAAGCAACCTTCATGTTGTAGTTTATTCCAAGAACCTTCCATGCCATCAAAAGCAAACGAACATAAGGATATACAGGTAATTTGCACCAACAAAATTGATGTATGGTTCTAAAATGCTCTGTTTTGGTTAAACGGAACCTTATACACATAAAGATATATAACACATACAGATGTAAACTGATTTTGTCATGAATAAAACACCTGCCTTTTCATCAAAAGATGATGTATCAAAAAACTATTGTAATGTTTAGCATAATGGAAATTAAAATGCCTATGTGCATACCAATTATATTATACTAGCTTATAACCCGCACACTGTGCGGGATACTTTTATTTATTACAAAAGACATGGTAATTGAAAATATAAACATTTTTTCATGAAGATAATACCAAAAAAATAAAATCAAATAATTACTTGCAAGAAAAAGACATGAATCCAAAGAGTCTTTCATAGAGACTTCCATGCACTCAAACAAAAAGAAAGTGCGTTTTTTTCTTTTCTTTGTTTTTTTTACTTTAATAATTTATTATTTAAAACATGTTCCAAAGGTCCAAAAGATTATCAAAATAAAATTATGCCGGTTCAAGAGAGATTATAGTTGTCTTTGTTTTTTGTAGAAGCAAATATAGGTGACTTCGACAAACAATAATTAATAATTAAAATATTATGATACTCAAATCCTATAGTACTAATACATGAAATGCATCAAACTACAGTATTAAATAGTCCACAAAATTCTACACCAAAGGAAAATGTAGAGCAACAAACAAAGAAATACAGGATAAAAAAAAAAATCATTGAGTTTCGCCTAAATGCAGACCATTGATCCACGAAATTTAAGAATGTTGTCAGATTGTCTAAGAAAAACTTTTCCTGTAATATAATAAAGAAACACATTAGAGCACATTTAGTTATAATCAGGGACCAAAATTAAAACTAATATTCATAATTTATATTCTAAATACAATGAAATTCTAGCAATAGCATAATACAATTTAATTGAGTGTTGAAATCAACCAACTTCAAACTTTAATTGTATAAACATTATATCATAACAATTCTAAAATATTTTATAAAAAACTTTCAAAGATTTGTGTCATTTGTATTTTCTAAATGTTGATGGACTTTTTTGTTTCTAGCAATGATTGATGCTTTAACTAACTGGCGCCTCAAGAAATAGCATAATATATGCATATTGGCCATTCCTTTGGAGCACTAAATCAAACATAAGTATAAATGAAACTCTAGTAGAAGATGGTTCCAATTGTTCCCATGACCATTCTCCTATTTTTCCTTGCTAGTGTAGGACCATTTCTAATACAATGTTTGGAAATTATTTCGTCTTCCATGCCATTTTCTTTTGGTTCTCTTCTTAAACATTATCATCCGCCTTCTTTGTCATGCTACCATTGCATTATATATAATCTTTGGCATGCTACTATTGCATTATATATATATATATATATATATATATATATCTATATAAATATAAATATATATATATGTATGTATTCTTTTTCTATGATAACATTGTAAAGGATCAAAAGTAATTTTAATATTTTTTTTTTGTTACAGAGAGTACATATGTGAAAATATGCATATACTGTTTTTGGTTTTTTTTTTTTTTTTAAATTATCAAGCATTAACAAATGAGAAAGACATTCATTTAAAAATAAAAGCAACAAAGGGAAAATTATGCTATCCTGACCTTTCAATTTAATTTAGTAACTCTTCTTGAACAACAACCAATGATCTTATCTGCTTCTGTGCTACCACAAAAACACATTAAAAAAATAAAAAGGAAAAAAAAAAAGGTATTGAAAATACATAAATCCTAATAAACATCAATGTAAAACAGGTTCTACAAAATACAAACTGAGTTCCTATACACATTCCATCCACAAAAAATCTAGAAGTAAATTTGGTCACATATGCAAAATGATGTAGAGAATAATTAAAATGGAAGTGACCTGCGTCATGGAGAATAGGCAACCTATGGACTAAGGTGGTACTACGTTGTCAGTAAAATCACTTGGAGTACAAATATAATAGTAATACTATTAACCACTATTCAATTGGCAAAACTAATCCACATATCTTAAGAAATAGGATTGGATGATTTGCAAGTTTTGGCAAGTAACAAAAATTTGTTTTGGTCCTTTGGGAATTTTATCGAACAATTTGGACTCAAAAGAGAGTCTACCAATTAGGAACAGCTACCACGTCAAATTCAGATCCAAATCCCATTGACTAAATGTTACCCATTTACTGACACAAAAAAAAAAAAAAAAAATATATATATATATATATATATATATATAAAAATACATGCATACTAATTTCTTCTTCATCAACTGCTTTCGTTATCTTTTTTTTGTAACATAGACTTTTATCTAAAATGAAAGCATATAAACTTTTAAAATACCAAGAAAAAGGAAAAGGTACAATGGAGTTAAAAAGTGAAGTTCCAGACTTTAAGAAAAATAAGACACACAATACTTTTACAGGTCAATTTACTGAAGAAAAAAAAAATAATTGAAACCAAATACTTCAAAAACAATTCTGACTATATTGTGCAGGGAAAAAACTAATTCAAACCCAAAGACATCAAATGAAAAAAAAACGTAACCCAAAAAAAAGAGATAAACAAAAGGAAAATCAGGCTAACCTAAACCTTTCAATATGATTCAGTATCTCTTCTTTTCTTAACAGATTGGTGAAGGACATAATAGCTTACACTCATGATTCTTGTATTTGAATTTAGTCAGTTGTTCAACTCAAAGCTCAATTGAACTGGGTAAAAGTGACTTAGACTAATTAATAATATGTACAATTCCTCTACTACATATAGCTAATTTGTCTTCAACTTGGGCATGCTTAAATATGTAAAGCATTTAAAGAAATGTAGAAGTTGGTGGTATTGAACTCTTTTTTTTTTTTTTTTTTTAATAAGATTGGTGGTACTGAACTCTTAACTTCCAAGGATTTGTTCACAAATGATGGAAATATTAAACTTGAGCACTTATATCTCTAACTAATGTATAAATCATTGGAAATTTGAAATTCTCATGCCTATGGTGGTTCCTTTTTAACAGAACCATCTATGGCTTGCAATATCAATGGAATAGGAATAGCAAATTCTAAAAAATATAATGCAGTGAACAAAGATAGTACCAGATTACCAATCATATTGAGTACTGGCTTAGCCATGCCTCAATTTGTACTATCTCCCCTTTGCCCTGCTCTTCCTCATTTATTGGCCAACATTTTCTTTTTCTGTATCAATTAACTTATGTCAGAACAACGGAAAAACAACAAAATTGAACTTTATATGATATCCCAAAACATTAATAATGAAACCAAAACAAATTCAAATATTTCATTAGACTGTATAAAGGGGAAACTCAATACCGATCAAACTAAACAAAGAATCAAACAAAACCCCTCAAAAAAATCCATCTGGGTTTCTCATAAAAGACCCATAATACAACAAACCATAATGACTAATCTAATAATGACTCTAATATCATAACATGATTAAGAGTACTTACTGAATATACAGCAATACTACATGTTTTTTGTAAGGATATTAAATGAAACTGGTGCAATCAATCATAGAAAATATATATTGTACCAAGTTTCTCTACAATAACTTAGGAATGCAAATATATCTATACATCAGATATATTTGCCAATGCAACTTGGATAGACTTAGATCCAGAATTACATCTTCTTTAATTTGTCTCTCTATCTTCAATTTCAAAACTGTTAAAAAGTTACGAAGCATTGGTTGATACTTTAACCTTAATTTGCAAACAAAATGTAAAACTTAAAGCAATCGTAACAAACTAAATTTCTCAAGGTGTTTTGTTGCTAGTTTAAATAATACAAAACTCGTAATACAACAATACATATAATTAATAGAAATAAAGAATGCACTTATTCAAAAAAATAATTAATTAAAATGAAAAAAAAAGAAGTTCTACTTATTAAAATCTTTCATATATTTTATTCCTTGCTTAATTACTTCATGTTTCATCTCTAAATCTTGTAGGTCCAAAGTTTTCAACAACAATATGCCTTTGAACATTGCATTTAATCTCATAATTTCTTCATCTGCTAAAAATATAAAAAATTATCATCAGCCAATGTCAAAAATATTCCTAAACGTTTATATTGCAAAGAGGACAATTAATTCTAAAAATACAAAGTCAAACAAAATATATATCTTGAGGTAGGGGGGAGAAAAAAAAAATCCCTTAAAGTCAATCCTTATTTTGCACTTGCACTAATTGGAACTAAAATTTGGTAGGCCTAACCAATTGTTCCATTATAGAATTTTCTCAGTAGCAATCATTAAAAGATAAGAGCTGATACCAATAGAAATCTGCATTGCCTTGCTCTTTCCTTGAGCCGTGTACATTTGGTTTTCAATTTCTTGATGCCTTCATCAACTCCTACTTCATTAGGATCTTGATAATATTTGCACTTTTCTCAGTTTCACCAGTTTTCATTTTCTTATTTGTCTCTACCTCTTTTTCAACTACTCTTCGACTCTAAGTAGCAATTAAGACCTAGTGAAATAAAAATAAATTATTCATAAAAAATAGCATTAGCATAAAAAATAAATGATGCATTGAGTTGCACTCTATAAAACTGAAAGGAAGATATCCTTCTACTTCACTCTTGTAGACAACATCCATCCCATATAGCACCTTGCCAAAGACAACATGGCATTCCATCCAACCTTTAAAAGGAAATAAAAAGAAGGGATGTATGAAAGAAAAAAAAAGTTCTAGTCATGAAAAATGTGCACTAAATAGGTGGTACAAATTACCGTTGTTCAAATACATTTTAAAATAATAAAAAAAATCCTCCACTCCATTGTTCATCATTGCTAGTGTGTCCCCACACTCGAAGTCATGTAATGAGTCTACCCACACACCTAAATATGAAAAAAAAAAACATTTTGATGTACCTTAATTGAGCACCACACTAATTATTTAATATGAAAAACAACTTAAACATGAGGTTATATGCAACAGCAACATAGGTTTATATGCAAAATTCAATGAAATTAAGATGAGTGCACAAAGTTCCAAAATAATTCAACAAAACAAAGTATTCAACAGTATGAGTGATAGAAACTAACAATAAAATAGATACTAAGATACCCAAACTTGTAATAAATATTTAGGTATTTGGGTTTCGTCACAAATAGTGCCCTTTTAAAAAAATATAACCCCTTAATATTTAGGTATGTGTTCTCTACGATCTGTTAATATAATAAATGGATTTGCTCCCTCAAGCTCATTACTAACCCAAATGTTACAATCCATTAAAAATCTAGCATTATTACATTCTAATTAAAATAAGAATAAATATTTGTAAATTATTGGCACTAAGTAACCAAAAAAACACTTCCTTAATTTGTATGTGTCACACATTTGGTGTGTGTAACTCCAATATAAATTGCATGTCCATCTTAGCAATCTTTGCAAAGGTAGAAATTTTTGGACAGAGGTAGGGGAAAATTGGTCCAAGGACTTCTTCAAATACTATTAGAGGAATTGAGAAAGAAAAGAGAAAAACAGCCAAGCAAACCGCACTTTGTCACTACCAATAAAGAGTACTTTGGACGCAACAATTGCATTGGCAGCTTCTATATAGTCAAAGCAGACATTGAAACCAGTTTGGCCACATGTGACATGTGACATTGGATTTGTAATTGTATTGTAGCCCTCCATAAACACAACATGCCATTAAACCATTAACGAACATGAGAAAATGTGATGCGGGAGACATAAGAAGATTATTTTGAAATTTGGAAGTCAAATGTATGACAGAATTAACTTAGCTATATTATTAGTGTTTGTGTGAAGTTGACTTGAGCTTGCAAAAGTGAGTGAGACATTTTATCAAACACATGGTTTGCTTGTTCCAAATGGGAATGGGATGAATGTTTTGCAACATGAATCCTCCCAAAAATTACACCCAAGACAAAATAAGCACAGCTAAGCAAAAGCATCATGGGATTGCAACCAACTGCTTGAGCCTATTTATAAAGGTATTATATAAAGCAACTAATGAGCTTGTCGATGTACCAAAGCCTGAAATTTTTTAAATGTAATGTTACATATGTTTTCAACATTGTACCCGCATGATGTAGGACCAATTATATAATTTATAGAAACGGTGTGAGTCAGTAAATATCTCAACCAATAAAGAAATCAAAGCAAAACAAACAAACCACTCCAATTAGCAAAAAACCATTACCAAACAGAATAAAATGAATAAACAAAGTTAGTTTGTACCTCTTAGATATAGAAGAAGGTTTTGATATTCATTGCTCGATGACTGTTCCTCCTTCGGTTTAGTATTTTGTACCACAACCGATAAAGTTAAACCACAAACTCAGTACCTGGAATAAAAAAAAATGAATTGAAAGAAACAGAGAGAGAGTCAGCAAGCAAACAAAAAGACTCATATTAGTCACAAACACAAACAAAAAGACCATTTAAAAATCAAACAGATGGACCACAATACAATAGAAAGTCAAATTCCCAAACCTTGATGGGTATTTTTACCAACGCAATGAAGAATTGCAATGTAAACTAGCAATCTCAAACTCTGTAATTCAAGAAATATATCAATACAAATTAATTGAATTTCAAATTCATATTCATATCTTTATATAATTAAACAAATTATTAAATTTCAGAAAAGCAATAAAATAAAAGTGCAGAATAAAAGAAAGGTCTTACCGTTTAGTGCTCCTTCTTTCTGTAGTAGTACGTGCTCCCTCTCTTTATGCCTCCACAATCCTCTCCTTTTATAGTTAAGAAACCCTAATTGTTTGTCTGCCATTGACAGAGAGGGAAAGAGCTCTTAAGGGTTAGGGTTTTGGGGTTTTGAGAGAGAAGCAGAGAGGGAGAACAACTTACGAGTTAGGGTTTGGGGATGCAATCGTGGAATAGTTTGATGATTCGTAGTAGAGCCCTCAGATTTCTCTCTCCTTCTTTCTCTACCTACGCGCGTTGTGGATGCTTTTCTTCACAATGGCATGGTACAGAGTGGGTGAAGTTGGAAACTGATCAAAGATAACAATTGATTAAGTTTGATGTTCTGTTTTGACCCTGGGGGCGTACAACGAATGGTTTTATGTGATAACTGTTTTTTTTCCCTAAAACCCAAAACAAAAATGAATCAAATTCAAGTGGTTGATATATTGGCTATCGGTTTCTTTCTGTGCTTGCTGTTCCGATGGTCTAAGTTTGTTCAGGGAACAAACAATTGCCGGCCTTGGATATTTGTTTCTTTCTCCATATTCGAGCAGTTAGTGTTGTATTTATACTTAGAGACCATCAGACTGTTTTAACGATGTGATAGGAAACCTCTCCAAATGATGCACCATATGTTTTTTTAAGATTAAATTGTATACGTGTCTGAATTTTAGATAGGCAGTTATCCTATTTGTCAGCACTTCCTTAATTGTAGGAAACAACTTTCTCTCAGCTCCTGCTATTGATGTTATGTTTTGACCCTAGGGGCGTACAACGAATGGTTTTATGTGATAACTGTTTTTTTTCCCTAAAACCCAAAACAAAAATGAATCAAATTCAAGTGGTTGATATATGGCCTATCGGTTTCTTTCTGTGCTTGCTGTTCCGATGGTCTAAGTTTGTTTAGGGAACGAACAATCGCCGGCCTTGGATATTTGTCTCTTTCTCCATATCCGAGCAGTTAGTGTTGTATTTATACTTAGAGACCATCAGACTGTTTTAACGCTGTGATAGGAAACCTTTTCAAACGATGCACCGTATGTTTTTTTAAAGATTAAATTGTATACGTGTCTGAATTTTAGATAGGCAGTTATCCTATTTGTCAGCACCTCCTTAATTGTAGGAAACAACTTTCTCTCAGCTTCTGCTATTACATATAGTATATGATGAGTTCATCATATTGAATATGATACAAAAGAATTAGGCCTTAAATTAATAGTTCAAACACCAAACAAATTTTTTTGCATTAAATTTGGATTTCTACCAGTATCACCTATCCTTCTCTAGCTACCTTTCTTTTATTTCGTTCTTAATTGAAAACTCAAGTGAAATCAAGAAAATCTAGGCTATAAGCTTTTCTTATTAAAAATAATAATAAAAGGACAAAAAAAAAAAAAATATCCAAAAGCCCACACATTTGTTAGAATTCTTCACCAATAAAAATGTAATTCCTCACATAACATTTTTTTTAAAAAGCAACAAATTCAGTCTTTAATATGGTTATTTAAAGAAATTATTTTACTTAAATTTTGATTCTCTTGGTAACCTTAGATTATTTATTAGTTAGGAATGTACATCCAATGGGTATTTCCAATGTAATAATGTCAAGTAAGGTTGTTAACTATGAATTAATGGATATATACACACACACATTTGTTTTAAACCTTTTGTATATACACACAAAAAAAAAAAAGAGGCGTAAAGTTTAGACAAGGTTTACATAAGGTTGGTTTCTCAAAAAAAAAAAAAAAATGTTTACATAAGGTTACTTCCTTTCAAGATTCATATCTTATATCTTATGTTAGTTGTGTTACTGTTAATATGATGTATAACAAAACCAGACATGAGTTGTGGAGAGAATAACTGAAGGTCATTATGGTAATTACGCATTTAGGGAATGCAACTTTAATAATTTTTGTTTTTTTGAGAAACACACACACAAACACACACACACACACACACACACATATATATATATATATATATATGCAACTTTAATAATTAATTCCACCTCCAAATGCATACTATAAATAATGCATCCCATTTGTGTTTTATATTCTTAGCACTATCATTCTCATGGCTTTCTTATCCCACCATCTCCAACTCACTCTCTTGTTTCTCTTTCTATTCAATGTCACTTTGGCTTCTTGGCGTTTTGAGAAAAATGTGGACTACAACAATTGGATATCATGGAATATCAAAAATTACCAGCAGAAAACCACTTTGAAAGCAGAATCCATTGTTCAGGCACCAGGGGCTGCAGGCAGGAAAGCTCTAGATTTGAAGCTAAGGAAGGCTGAGATGAACAAAGTGACAATAAGTGTAAGTCAAAATGGGACTGGTGATTTCAGGACTATTAGAGAAGCTCTTAATAGTATCCCATTATATAACACCAGGAGACTAATATCGGTGATCAAACCAGGTGTTTATAGGTATGTTATTTAGTAGTTTAATTCATTCTTCATTTACAAAATATATTCTAGCCTTTATTATTTTCCCATGTACCTTGCAAGCAAGATTTATAACATTATGGTATGACCATATTAAAAATGCTAACTTGGGATTGTAGGGAAAAGATTACCATCCCCGGAACTTTTGCCCTTTGTCACATTTTTAGGGGATGCTAATGACCCACCAACTATTACTGGGAATGACACGGCATCGGTGGCTAGAAGAGATGGGAGCCCAATAGGGACATTTGAGAGTGCAACATTTTCTGTGGATGCTAATTACTTTGTGGCCATCAACATGAAATTTGAGGTACACAAAACTTTTTTTTTTTTTTTTTGGTTTAGTGTCATAATTTTTCTTTTATATCAATTTAAGATTTACACATTTCTCCATTAATATCACATATTTACGAATTATTGTTACAGTTAACTCCAAAAAAAAAAAAAAATTTACATAGGAACATATAATTTGATGTTATTTTAATGTTCATTATTTTAGAGTTAACTTGATAACACTTCTGAATATATCTCAGTATCTTGAAATTGATGAAAAGCATTTTGATAGGCACATTCTCTAGGCAAGTCACCAATAGTTCAAAACCGTTATTCTTTCTTGAAAACACCACTATTACTCACTTTTGAATTCTTTGCCTCTAGGCAACTCAGAGCCATATGTATGTTTTCAACACCAAAACTCACAAATAAGGAATGTGCAATGTGGTTCGAATTTTGAAGCTACATTTCTTTAATCCCAGTGCTCTTTTAATTGCGATTTTAAATTATTTGCAAGAATGAATTATAAAAGTTTATAGCTCATATTAATTTTAGGTATATTGTCAACTGCTACTGTATCTTATAATTGTTTAAGTGTACCTCAAACGTATAACAAGGTAGATAAAGATTCTATTCTGCGTGAAACATTCCAAAACTCCAAACAAAAATGCCACCCATATTCAGAAATCAAAACATTCAAAATTGGAAGCATTAGGCAACAATTTAAATTAAGATTCCATGTAAAAAGTGAAATTTTAAGATTCCATTTAAAAAGTGAAATTGTAATAAATTACCAGTTCTCCCAAAAATTTATACAGTTGAAAAATTATGAGTTTAATCATTTAACCATGCTTATAAGAATATAAAGTAAAATATCTTCCCAACTATATGCTCACCCTTGTCAAAGGCCAATCACCATTTTCTATCTTTTTTATTATGTTTTCATTCAGGGAAAACCAATCACTATGAAATAAAAATTAGTATATCATACAAAATTTTAATTTGTTCACTAAAATTTCTGTAAATGTAGAACACAGCTCCACATGAAATTGGATCCATTGGAGAGCAAGGTGTGGCTATTCGCATTTCTGGAACAAAGGCAGCATTCTACAACTGTAGTTTTTATGGGTCTCAAGACACACTTTATGATCACAAGGGCCTTCACTACTTCAGTAATTGCTTTATCCAGGGCTCAGTGGACTTCATTTTCGGCAATGGCAGATCCCTTTATGAGGTCAGTCAATCACTAACATACGGACCCCATATGGATTGGGCCTATGGCTGGTGTTGCTAGCCAGCCCAAGACTAGTGGGTTCGAATACATTACATAGGCACTAGGCAATTATCCCCTGTAATCAGATCAGTGCAGCATCTCCAATAGAACCAAAATTATAAGCAAATTTAATAGAGAATGAAATCTTGAAAATCAAGTCCAACAATATCTGCAAAATAGGCAAATATTTTTGGCTCATCCACAGTCACTATCTTTGTGTGGATAGTACTGTAGATGAGCAAAACTATCTGTTGGCTTAAAAAAAATTTTAAGATGAACTAAAAAGTATATAGGCAAAATAATATTTAAATGTGATAGAAAAAGAATAAAAAGTTAGTTGAAAGATGCATTTAAAAAAATAGGCAAGAAAAAGGCAAAAGGAACCTTTTATTCTCCCAATAGCACCAAAATATGACTAATTAAATTGCTGGAGATACTCAAGTCAAAGGGTTTGAACTATGAAGCTCAAACTCAAATGGGTGTCAACTATATAGTAAAGTCTTCAGGACTAAAGTGAAGGAAAAATTAGTGCCTCTCATTTTGTAGCGTGGAAAGGGAAAAAAGTTAGGAACAATTCTTTCAATGTTGTATATTATGTTGCTTAAATTAAATTCAATCATGTGATTATATTGGCCAATGAACCACATACATAGTTCAATTAATTGGAGAGAAATAATATATTTTATGTTGCATTAGTTAATACAGCCATATGATTAAAATTAGTTGAGAAATATAAAGTACGCCACATAAAGAACCGTACTGTAAATCTAATGAGTCTCTCGTGGACAAATAACAATAACAACAACAACAATAATAAGAAAATCGTACTCTAAAAGGCCATGCCAACAGCCGAGTTTAAAATTTAGCATTTGGAAGAGGTTGGGTCAAGACTATTAGGATTACTAAGCAATTTCCTATATGGGCAGAACTGCAATTTAAATTCCATAGCCAAGAAGGTGGCCTCCCTCACTGCCCAAAAGCGCACCAATTCCTCATTGGAAAGTGGGTTTTCCTTCAAAGATAGTGTGGTAACAGGGAGTGGCCAGGTTTACCTTGGTAGAGCATGGGGTGATTATTCCAGGGTTGTTTTCTCATACACATTCTTGGACAAGACTGTTCTTCCCCAAGGGTGGAGTGATTGGGGCGATCAAAAACGCGATTCGTAAGTTCAATTCAGTACTTTCAATATGCATTTTAGTGCTTCTTTGTCCCAATGATTTATGCATTAGGCTATGACACAAAGTTCTTGGTGGCTAATTAAGTATATATAGCACTGCAAAAAAAAAAATAATAATAATAATGACTTAGTAAATGAATCAAGTCCTTGCTATAGTGTAACTAGGTGTGCTTTTCTTTGGGTTCTTTCAGTAGTGTAAATTATGGAGAATACAAGTGCAGCGGACCAGGAGCCAACTTGACAGGAAGAGTGCCTTGGGCGCGCATGCTAACTGATGAAGAGGCTAAGCCTTTTATTGGGACTTACTATGTTGAAGGGGATTCATGGCTTATAAGACCTTATTAGTATTTGATTTCTTTTTTGCTTCAACCATCACCATGTATACATGAGTTGATTGGCAAAAACAAATATACATATATGCCTGGTCAACCAATAAGGTACTCAAAGTTGAAATTCTTGACAATTAATATATGTAGTGCACATTTGCCAAAAATAAATATGTAGGATATGAATTTTTACAATTATTCTTGATATAATTAT
Source organism: Lithocarpus polystachyus (assembly GCA_033629205.1). Lineage (NCBI taxonomy): Eukaryota > Viridiplantae > Streptophyta > Magnoliopsida > Fagales > Fagaceae > Lithocarpus > Lithocarpus polystachyus. The sequence goes on from CM066173.1 coordinate 18,444,547, forward strand.
TGTTTTTAAATGTGAATTATTTGTGATAGAATCATGGAAAGCTGTGAGGAATTATCTCCAAATATAATTGTAGTTGTTGAAATTAAAGAGAAATAGGATAAAAAATTTAGACGTGGAAGCAAGAGGAGATAAAAATCATAGAAATATTGATAATTTGGCCTAACAACCTACGTCCATGGAGAAAGCCATTAACTATTACAATTTTACTATATGCTAGCTCAAGTGTTTTGTACAACAAACCCTAGCTATGTTTGTGTCTTTTTATCTTTTGTAGGATAAGATGACAAAGATTTTCTTCAAGAAATAGGGCTTCAAAAAAGTGGTTGCCTGGGCTTTTTACTTGGATATAGGGTTTGTATTTTATAACTATAGCACACAGACAACAACCCACGATTCATTGTAAAAGAATTCAGCCATTGTATTGAGCAAATAGTATTTTAGAAACCCTCGTCTAGAAAATATTTTTTGATTTTTTTTATAAAAATATTTTCTAAAAGATGATTTGATTTCTAAAATTTGATTTGCAACCCTAAAAATGAAAAAAAAAAATTATTATTTGACTTGCATTAAGGTGATCATTTATTGGTTGGACTCGGGTTGGGGTCTAACCACTCGACATAATAATATGACACATTAAATACTTAGAAACCCATACTTCTCTTGTTTGTCACCTTACCCTTATGCTCAAAATTAGGGGTGTGCATAGGTTGGGTTGAGGAGCTTTTTCAACCCAACCCACCATAGTGGGTTAAAAAAAATTCAACTCAATCCAACCCATCACAAGTGTCCAACCCAATCCACGTGAGTTGGGTTGGACGGTTTTTTTTTTTTTAATTATTATTATTATTATTATTATTATTAAATTGAACATTAGAACAATATTACCACAAATTAGAGTAAATTTATAACGAAATAATCATGAGCATAACACCAAACAAACACAAACTATATGAGAAAAATTTACGGTTTGGGTTTTATTTAGGAAGATGGGCAAAAAATTAAATAACAAAATTTTATAATATTTTTTTAATATAGTTTTTAAAATTTGAAAATATATTAAATATATGTGAGTTGGGTCAGATTAGGCGGATTTATAAATCTCATAACCTGAACCCAATCTAACCCACTAAAAAAAAATTTCATGACCCAACCAACCCACCAACCCAGTGGGTTGAGTTGGTACGGGTCGATTTTGGCGGATTGGCGGATTCATTGCACACACCTACTCAAAATCAATCCAAACCCCCAAGGCCAAATTTGTTGAGTTGATTGGTTTGTTAAATGCTCCTAACTTGAATAGAAAATTATTGATGTTTTTTTTGTAATTTCAAATGAAATAAAGTCCAAATTCGAAATCAATGCCAAAAATTAAGGAAGACAATTGAGTTGAGAAGAAATTTTATTCCGATGATAATAATAATAATAATAATAATAATAATAATAATAATAATAATAATAATAATAATAGGTCAATGTTGGCTAATAACTTGTTAAGAGAGAGAGAGAGATTACCATTAGCAAAAACAATTTGTGGTAAGAAGTTTTTTGTGATGGTCGTAGTCCATTGAATATGTAATATTTTAAAAAAACGTGTACTTTAATATTTAAAAGTGGAAAAAAAAAAATTTGTTGGGCTTATTTTCCATCAACTACATAAAACATTTCTGATAGTCGTTGTCCATTAAATATGTGATATTCTTAAAAATGTATTTTAATATTTAAAAGTGAAAATTTTTTGTCGGGCTAGCTTATTTTCCATTAACTACATAAAACTTTTTTTTTTCTATTTACTTGCTTATTCATTGTGTTTGTTGTTTGATACCCCAAAAATGTTAAAAACTATTTCCGCCGAAACAAACAAAGCAGATCTGTACAAGCTATTACCCACAGGAAAACAAAAGAAATTAAAATTAGAGAGAGAGTGCCGTCTGGCTCGTTAATTTAGGCCTCATTCCCATGCAAACTTAGACGACAAATGCCTAAATACTCCTAGGCATGACCTAGGAAAGCACATATACATACATACATACATACATATACACACACACACACACATATATATATATATATATATATGAAAAATGCTAATGAGTGCCTTTGGGGCACTCGTTAATAATCCATTTAAAGAAAGTTTTGATTCCATTTTTATGGGAAATGAAAAAAGCTGTCAAAATATTAATTACTTTTTTTCATTTTTCATAAAAACTTTCTTTAAATGAATTATTAACATTTCCCTATACATATATATATATATATATACACATAGGAAGCAGGGTTAAGTGTATATGAAGTTTATGATACCTTTAATTGGATCTATATATAGGGACATTACACGCAATAAACAAAATGACCCAAAATTCTTTAAGAAGAAGAAGAAGAAGAAGAAGAATAATACAGTAACATATCCTTCTTTGTGTTTTCGTAAGCGTGGCTTCACCCAAAGTATACTATTTTCAACAATATGCAGCGCCCAACTTCGATTCACAGTGCACTTTGTGGACAATGACCAGAAAAACTGTGAGCACCACATAAAATGGAACCACCACTACCCTCGATAGTGGAAAACTAGTTGACATCATTTCATGCAAAAACTTAACACTCACTTTAATATACAAACACTGCTAACACCACTATATATATATATATATATATATATATATATATATATCATGCTCCTATTCCAGTATATAGCAAATTTGCTCATATATAAATAATATAACCATTAATTATTTGTATTAATAATACTTGTTCTCATATACCAACAATTAATTCATATACTGAAAAGAATTCATCAATATGAGTTTATACAATTGAAAAAATATAAATATAAAATAGAGAGAACTAAATGTTCTCGATCTCTAAGCAAGATCAGATGCAAAACTCAGCTATTTTCCAGGTGTGAACATCCTCGACCCCCTTTTTCACAATATTTCCAATGTAGTGAAAGTGCTCTCCGGTGGGTGCATTATTTGCATCATCATCATCATCATCATCATCATCATAATTAGCCTCCTTCGTCTCCTCTTTTGGCAAAATCTCATTTTGGCAGCATCTCAATATTATTGCTTCCAATAATAACACTAGAGAAGCCATACATATATGTATAATGAAGGGAGACTTGTGATCTTCATGAAGCTTAGCTCCTCTTATATAGCAACATCTTGATTCTTAACCCATCCCTTTCTCAATTATTGAAAAAGTTCCAACCAAATATGTGCCTCTTGTTTTCTTTATATATATATATATATATATATATATATATAAAAGTACTTTTTCTAGGGCAATTACGAATATACCCGCTTACAATTTCTTGACAATAGGAGTAGATGGAAAATGCTGGGAATTTGGTAGTGCTTTTTTGGCTGAGTATGACTTTGATAAATGAATTCAGTAGGCGATTATATATGTCTAAAATAAGGTCGAAGAAATAATGGGCATAATTGGAATATGGAAATAAAGAGAAAGGAGTAGCTACTTCATCTTCATGCAGCATTTATTTTCGTCTTAAGAAATTATTATTATTATTATTATTATTATTATTATTATTATATTTTTTAACGTGAATTTCTTTCATGCAATCCTTGCCATGGAAGTATATTTGTTAGAAGTTGGCCAACTAGCAGCTAGCTTCTTTTACATAATTACAGAAGTCAATGAGCGTTGGACAACCTCAGGACTCGTGTGGGGGAAAGAAAAAGCATGTTTCTATTCAAATAGCAGTCTCTTTACCATGAATCAAACAACTTTATATAATATAATAGGTAAGTTTCTCTTACTTTAATCGGTAAGGTTTTCCTAGGAGCTAATAAGGGGTTTGGAATTGAATCTCACCTATACGAAATTATAAGAAATACATTAATTTTTTCTGTTTTAGCAATTAAAATAAGTAGTGTTCGTAGAAATAATGATACCTCGGGTTCAAATCCTAATAAAGAGGCTAGATTTACATCTTGCCATCTTTTTTGTTAATAATGAGATTCTTGACAATACTTTTACAACATTCTTTCTGATTGGTATCAACTATATACAGCTAAATTCGATCATCAAATTGATGTCAACTTAATTTCTAAAATCAACGGGCAGCATTTGTGGGCACTGAATTACATCCAGAGAAAATGTGAATCTACTTCCATTTATTTACACTTTATGCTGATAAGATCAGTCATGATAATAACATAAAAAAAGACGTCGACATTTAAATTCCCAAAAAATAATGCAAATTCAGAAAACCTGCCCAAAGACGGAAGTATCTTAATTAAATAGCATAAAGCTTGTTTGATTAATTTTCGAGTCTTTATCATATATAAATAAATATATATATATATATATATATATATATTATTTTTCATACCTAACATTAATTAATTATTCAAAGGACTCTCTCTCAAGAAACCTTCAAGCAGCTGATAGAACAACCGTGACTTATTTCTTTGTCCTGGTTGGTGAAACTGAATGTAGGCAAGTTTCCCAATCTCTTTTTAGTAAGGAGAGCTTTTCATCCTCTAATATAATAGTATCTAGAGTATGCTGCTTTTAGGTGATTGTAAGTTAGTGGGACACGAGAAAGTAGAAACTATCATGTCGATCATACCCTGTAGTCATATTTGTAGCTATAAATGTCTGCGTCAAGTGGACCTAAATTTGTGAACATAATTGGTCAAATGATCATGACCCAAGACCAATTTCTAGATCAACATTGGAACTAAGACATTGGTATCGTGTAATTTTCCTAGGTATACCTAATTACTTCAATGATCAAGGCAACAACACGTGCGTGCGACAAGAATAAGTCGGATAGGGACACAATTAAGTTGGTCCACTTAAAAATACCACATTAATTGTAGATCATACTTCTTGCTAGGTAGGAATATCCTTATTACGAAATGCTTCGTCTACTTACTTGTAGGTTGGCAATCTAGAAGTGCATATCGTACTATTGAAATAGAAAAAAATCAATGAACACAGACATGTAGGCCAACCCTTGAGCTAGGAGGAGAAATTTAAAGAATTTCAATTTCTACATTATAAATAATATAGTTATTTTCCACTCAGCTAAAGTAAACTCTTTTATATATATATATATATATATAAATATATATATATATATAGTTTCCACATAGCTGTGACACTGACTCGGCTAAAACTATACACATCTCTTTCTACTAACATTCAAACCAATCGATACAATATTAAAATAAAATTAATAATAGGAAAGTGCTTGAAGCAAAAAAAAAAAAAAAAAAAAAAAAAAAAAAAAAAAAATCCCCCACATGATTAAAGTAGGGTCATTATTTAGCTTCAAACGTGACCTGTATACAAATTTTTTTTTCCCCCCTAATTCTCTGTCCTATGATCAATGGTACAAGAATGTATTAGTTCCAATTCGATCAGTGAGTTTTATCACCAATGTTATTATGAATCTTGAAAAGGTCGAGACGAGAATCTCCCAATCGGAGAGAGTAAGCAGCTTTCTTGTATTGGTCCCAGGTGAAGGGCTTATAGAGACTTGGTTTCTGAGGTGAGACAAACTCTGGGAGAGGATAGATCCATGAGTTAAGGGGTGGAGCCCCAAAGTATACCATGGACATTCTTGGCTTCATCGAGTTTGCCAATGCTCTATGTCTTGCGCTCACAAACCTCCCATTTGTCAAAACCTTCAATTCATTGCCAATAATAATAATATAGAAATAAGTTAGCAAATACTATATATCATTTGGAAGAAAATCAAATAGTAAAATGCTTTGACTTATTATATGATATGTATGTAAATAAACAATATATATGGTACTCAAAATGGTTCTCGAATTCAAATGAATGTATCAATATTGTAGGTATGAAATTAAGAACGTATCTCACTTTTAAAAGTAAAAAGTTACTTTGACTTTTATTGTAATATTTTTTTTTTAAAAAAAATTGGAAAATATAAAATCAATATCATTATTGGTCCACTAAATTTTTAATATTTTTAGAGTCATGGTTATAGTGTACGTTTTCTGCCTTGGAAATCATTGTGAAACCCGTTGAAATATTTTCAGAGGGATATGACTACAAAATCCACAGCAAAATCACCAACCTGTAAGGCATCACCGACGATCACATAGAATTGAGTGGGGTCAGGAGGGACTGGGACCCACAGCCCATCATGCAAAGATACTTGAAGCCCCCCTACGTCGTTGGATTGCAAGATGGTCAAGATCTGAGGGTCAGAATGTTCACCAAATCCTATCCTATTATTTGTACACTGATGCTGATAGAGTTTGGGTGTTGGGTCCCAATCATTGATGTGTTTCACTGGAGGATAGTGATTGAGCCTAAGAAGTGAGTCACTATGAACGTCTCTGATGAGCTTACTAAAGAAGCACTTGTCCTGGACCCATAGGCCTTCAGCCACAAGATCAAGAATCTCACACGCTACTTCCTTAACCGCTTGTATGTAATCCTTCACAACACAACTGTAAAGATAAAAGCAAAAATTATTTTACTCAGATAAAAGTCCCAAAAAAAATATTGGCCTAAGAAACTCTCTTTTTGGTATTAAAATAAAATTTACATTCACTTCAATCCTAAATATAAGTAAGAAGTTAGAACGATGAGGTGGAATGCAAGTACAAAAAGTGGAAATGTGATTTTAACACCAAAACACGTTACAAATTTTACTAAAATATTATGGTTATTTTTAAGAGAATGTGAAGTAAGTTAAAAAAAAAAAAAAAAAAAACACGTGGAGGGGTTTAAGTCTGGTTCTTGATATGATTGTATAGTTATTGATTTGTTTCTGACTTTTTATTTTATTGAGTACATAATTTGTTTTCTTCATACAAGTTATAATATCATCACCGGCCAGTACTAGGCCTGCCGGGGAAGTGGGAGTCACAGTTCTAAATGGGGGTCCAATTAATGCAAGCATGCTTAGCACAACTACTATTAACATTATTTGTCTTTCTCTCTTGGGAATGGAAGCCCTTAATATATATATATATATATATATATTTTTTTTTTTTTTTTATATTTGTATTTTTATTTATATATAAAAGACTTTGATAGTGTCACTTTTCACGTGGCATGCTTCATTGAAAGATAAAAATCCATGGAACATTAATAATTCTTGGATTTTACTAACTTCAAAAGCTTATGTTAAAAAAAAAAAAAGCGTTTGAAAAAGAAGTTAGAAAAACATGGTGGAAATGCGAACCCATTGAGTAAAGGTTGATCCTTTGTTACCCCTATCTATGTTGAGCCCCTCCCTAAGGTTTAGACTTAGACCCAAATGAATCATTATTGAAAAAACAAAAGGCATGCCCATGCATTTTACAAATAGTGGCTGACAGATATAAAGGAAAGCTTTTCACTTTATTTATTTTCTTTCAAGTTGAAATAATGAAAGAATTAGAAGGCTATCAATCGGGTCTTATTCCTCATTTGTTGGGATTGCCCTGTTTGCTATTTGTCGAATTTTGGATTTTCTGTGTTAGGCAAATGGCAACAACTAGCCTAAGTTTACGCTAATAGGTAAATTATCGCACGCTTAGCTTTATTTATATAGGATTTTGCCAATGTATGTCTTAAGAGCACACAATAATTTATCATTTTTAGAAAAAAAATTTTCAAGAATTGAAAATATTTTGACAGCTTTTACAATTTTCAAAAAGATTTTTCTAAAAATAGATGGGTTAATGTGTGTCTTTAAGATACACATTAACCGGATCCATTTATGTATGGGAAATAACCTTAGAAATTAGGACCCATTATTCAAGAAAAGTACAATATATTTCTATATACTCAAATACTTTATGAAGTACAAGGATGACACTATTTTTTTTTCTTTTTTACATTTATTAAGATGATAAGTTGTAATTGGTATATAAACTAGTAAAACTTATAACTATATGCAAAATTAATATTTCGATTTCAACTACTACTTCAAAAATCTTGAAAAATATTTCAAAGGTTGTGTTTCAAACATTAAGAAAGGCGTACAAGTCATTTTTAAGGGGCTACAAGACCTTCTTCTTCCTTTTTTATTTTTTATTTTTTATTTTTTTAATAAAGATACAAAATCTTGGCAATTCTTTTTTTTCTTTTTTTGATCTACTTGTCAATTCAACTTAAGTGTTCGTTTGTTTGGTAATAATTTATTTTTTGTAGCTTATTTGCATAGTATTTGTCAAATATATCTTTCAGTAACTTTTATATTTAATATATGACAAAAAGTTAAAAGTCAAAAACTTGATTTTTTATAATAAAAAAAAAATCTGAGACAGCAAAAAAATTTAATAGCAAACAAGCAAAAGTCAAACGTTCTCCTATTCAAAACAATTTAAAGAAGGCATTTCACTAAAACTTTAGAAAAAATACAATATATAAAAAAAACTGTAACTTATACTGTATTACTTAATTAATCCTCTTTGTTTTTTCATAAAAGGAAATATGTCCTTTTCTAGGATACCAAGCACTATCCCCACCATTTCATCTGAAAAATTAATTAAATCCCTTTCTTTGCAGGCCAGGTGGCATGTGTGTGTGTGTATATATATATATATATATATATATGTCCAAGTGTTACTATTTATATTGGGCATTAAAAAACTCAAAGAAAATGAATCAAGCACGCTACAATCCTAGCATGAAACCCGCGAACCTGTTGGACACAAAAGAAACAGAAAACAGAAGCTTTGTTCTCTTTCCCGTATCCATATCACTGTATATTTTAATCGATTACCATTGTTACATTAATGAATACGTAAACTCAACATTCAAATTAAATTATATCCAAAAGTTTTTAGCAAAAGAGGAAAAAAAAAAAAAAAAAAAGCTGAAAAAGATAAAGGATAAGATAGCAATGAGATGAGGTATTACCTGAATTTTGTAGGGTCATTGGAGATAGCTTGTGATCTTTCAGAAATGGACAGAGAGTTTGTGTGAAGGAGAAGGTATTCGAGCTCACCCATATCGCCATTGGGGCCAATGCTTTTGCAGCCATAACCAAAAGGACTAGCTGGCCCAGCTCGTTGCTTCTCTGTGGTTGTTCTGCCAAAAAACTCAGACCCTTCCTCTTCCATCCTTGCTATTATCTCCTTTGACACACCATGGTTAACAACTTTGAAGAAACCATATTCTTCACAGGCTTTCACTATTAACTCAGATAACATTGACCTATTTAAAGAAAGATCAATGGTTGGAATCCCTACTGCCTTTGTTTTCTTAGTTCTTATTGGGGTCGGAGAAGGTACAACCATATTGCTTTTTTGGCAAATATAAAAAAAAAAAAGGTAAGAATAGCTAGCTAGTAAGACTTGAATTTGAACTGAGAACTTTGAACTTTGGAGGTATGGTCATGGTTGAGTTGGTGCTCTTATATACACGAGAGAGAGAGAGAGAGAGAGAGGGGGAGGGGGGGCTGCTATATATGATTATAATAATTGGTATATGACTCTTATGTAAATAAAAAATTAAAGAAAGTATCGTGATTTTAGGAGAAATGGACTTTGTATAGCATACATGATGGTTCAACATTAATTAATGAATTGTTGATTTCTAACTTTTTTTTTTTTTTTTTTTTCATGATCTTGTATTGTATATATAGTTGTATATATAAGAAGTTCTAAAACAAGCAACCTTTTTACACATCATATCCACCACGCCTTTATGGTGCGTGTGGTTGTGGAAGTGTTAGAATGTAATGTCTAAATGTGTGTGTGTGTGTGTGTGTGTGTGAGAGAGAGAGAGAGAGAGAGAGGCTTACAATTACATTTTGGTAGCGGCTGTTTGTCTCCATTGATTGGATTTTTTTACCAACGTCGACATTCAAAAGCGTGTGAACTTAAAGGCACTGTTTGACCAAAGTTCATTCATACTACGCGTGTTGACCATTTCTAATTTTGACTCATATATATATTTATACATATGGACATTGTGCACCTATCTCAGTACTTAAAATTCCTACAAGTAAAACGACATTGATATTGATATTGATATTGATATTGATATTGATATTGATATTGATATAGTACTCTCAACTTTTATGTATTTTATACTCTTGAGTCTTAACTTTACGTCTCATTTTGAGAGATTTACAAAAGAAATTTTTACACTTCTTAGTTGGACCGCTAATTTGTATGGGTCTTACGATATACACCATTATTATTATTATTAGGAAAATTTTCCAACTGATGAGAGACTCTCCAATCAATTATAATAATCAAATAAGTCTTGATAGGAAGTTTGATATTATAAGACAAATCTCAATCATGTAATGCTGATCACAACTAAATCGTGCATACTATGGCGTATAGCACACCCTTTCAGATTGTCAGGTCATGTCGGGTTAGGCTGTTTTTTGGTGGAGATGATTTGAATTTTATTATACAGTTTTTGACTTTCATTTTTCCATTCAATTTTCATTTCAGTATTTTTATTATAAAATTACATTAATTTAATTAGAATTACTCATGTTTTATGGAATCTAGCATGCGCTTACAATTACAACTGCTCATGGATTTGATTAGAATTGGTATTAGGTTTTTCTTGTGAGGGGACCATTTAACAAATATATATATATATATATATATATATATGCATGTAGCCGTAAAACATATATCAGGGAAACATGGAGAAAGTAGTGTTAAAGCAATTTATCATATACCTCAATTAGTAATGCAAACCTTTTCTTGTTTTCTTTATATCAACCTTGTTTAAGTAAGGTTTGAGTTTATCTCATGCGCTCTATAGTACTCACCATGCATTGGTTGGAGTAAAAAAAAGGTCTTTCTAGTCTTCTTTTTATCTTCTCCAAATTTGGACCTATTTATCATAATGCAGATATCATCCAATATTTGGATTCTTATTTTATGTGGGAATTTTTATTATAATGCTAGTCACCTATGTAATTTTGCCTTTTCCTCATCTTATGCCCTACCCAGCATGCATTGGTTTAGGACTACTATATCTTGTCTTCACCTGTTAGCCCAAATTTGGACGTATCTACCATAATGCAGATAGCATATTAGCATCCAAACATTTTCATTCTTATTTCATATTGGAATTTTCTATAAGTCACCTGCCAATGGTGGGTTATGTAAGGGTATGCTTGGAACACAGAGAAATGGGGGGAGAGATCCCTATCTCCCTCCATCCAAACACAGGATAAATTTCCCCCTTTGTTTCTTTGGAAAGTCGAACCAAGTTGTTAGGATCTTTAGTGAATTGGAAAATTTCATGACAAGTTTGGGTGTAATTTTGAATGTTAATTTTACTTTGTAATTAATGTACAGTTGTGGGTTTAATTTTGTAATCGATTGAAGAGGTTAGAAGCTGTAAATTGAAATTGAAAACTGAAGAATGCCACACAAGCGAATTTGGAGGGTCAGGCCAATATGTCAAGTAAACTCAATTTTTGAAAAGCAATTGAGATAGCATTTTTGCCTCACTTTCAAGACATCGTGCAAAAGTACCAAAACTTGAGAGAATTCAATCACGAATTTCTCTACAGTACCAGTCCTCAACCTCTCTTCATGATCCTCATTTCCCACGAATTTTCTAGACCCAATTCCCATATTGAAGACCTAGAGAAAACCTAAAAACTCTAGAGCTAAAACCCTCTCACTCTCTCAGTCTATATACCTTTTCCCTCTCCAATTGTCAATTGTCTTGAGAGGAGATCAAATCCACCACACACAGAGACACCTTTAGAGTTCTTAGTGTTTATTGTGTTGGGAAAAAATCCTAATCCCCTCTTTGTATTAAAATATATAACTACCAAGCAATAACAATATTATGAAAAAAAAAAAAAAAAAAATTTCAGCAAGTACCACACAAACACAATTACACAAGAACACCAAATTTTATGTGCAAAACCCTCCGGTGTAGAGGGAAAAACCACAGGGTAGTTTTGAAACATATCCACTAGAAAATAGAAATTACAACTATCAAGTTTAGCAATGCTGCTAAACTTGAATTCACAATAAATTAGATATATAATAAATAAATCTCAATGAGTAAATACAATCTCAACATAAAGTCAATAGTAAAATCTTCCTCTGAATACTCCAACTTTCTATGGTTGTTGCACTCAAAAACTTCATAAGAACTCCACGAATTTATCTTCCTTGCGTGTAACTTGAACAAAGAAAAAATGTCTCCTTTTTCTTTTTCACTCTCTCACACTCTCGTTGTGTTTCTCTCTATCTCTTCGGACTTCACCTCCTGAAGCTCTCACTTGTGTTTTTCTCACAATGGCCGAATGGCTCTCTCTTGTTTCAGCTCTTCACTCCAGTGTATTTCTCACTCAATCACACATTCACACGGCATGGCCGAATGGCCTTTCTTTTCTTTTCCTTCTTTTCTCCTCAGCGTGTCTCACACGTTTGCTCAGTTTTGCATTAAACCAAAAGCTGACTTTGGAAGTTTGAGGAAGCAAGCTCATTAATTGAGCTTTGACAAGGCATGTGGGCTGGAATCCAAGGATGTCACGTGCACCCAACATATTGATGCTGGAAATCATTAAAGAACAATTCCAAATCTCCAATAGGCCTTGGAATGATCAAGGAGACTTGATCCTAAGGTTGAAGGCTCAACTTGTGGAGCTTGTGACAATCAAGTAGAAAGGATTCAAGGAATTAATTGGTTGCTAGCAGGAGCCAGAGGTTCAAGTATATTGTCATTGCTTAACTTGGAGGGTTTTGCAAGTGATATGTACTGCAACTGTTCTTAATTAATGGATCATTTAATGCTGAAGGCCTCAAAGAGTTTTTTCCAATCCGAGCATCAAGTCTCTCTCCATAAACACTTGTTCTCGTGGGTGATTGATTATTTGGGATTGAGATAATTGCTCTTATATGCATGCATATTTAAATCAATAAAGAGAAGTGCTATGTTTACAACATTTTTACAACATTTTCACAACAAATCCTAGGTGATAAGTTGTTACAGGTTTTTGATTTGAATCTACCATTGAAATTACTTTATTACTTATCAGTAACAGCTTGTACATAACAACCCACCACTTAAGATTTATTGTGAAAATATTGTGAACATACATGTAACATTTCTCATTGGTTAATTACATTAACAATTGGACTTAATTTCATCAATTAACTTAAGATTGACATAAGCCATATAACTGGAGTCTAAAGTATCACTCTCATAAGTAATTAATTAATAAGGGGACCTGCATGATGGAAGTTAATTTCTCTCCAGCTTTTTTTTTAGCTTTGTAGAAGAATTTTTAGAAGAACATAGATCTTTCTCCATAAGGAATTGGAGGGACCTGTCCCAGCGCTTTCAAAAGCACTGGGATAGGTCACCTATAGGTTTTTTTTTTTTTTTTTTTTTTTTAACACAAGATATAATTTCTACTCTAGCCTAATCTAAGTGTATATGTGTATGAAACTCCCTCCTAGAGATTTGAACCCCGACGCTTACCCCCCACACCCTACAAACACTTATACTTGTGGAGGGATTTGTTAATTATCAAATGACCAATACTCCCCTAAACCTAAAAAAAGACCAAAGTACCCCCCAAAACATCAAAAAAGAGCAAAAACACCCCAATAGTTAGAAAAAGACCAATATATCCCTGAAACCTAATAAATGACTGAAATACCCTCAAAACATCAAAAATGACCTAAGCACCCCCTTAGGCATCAAAAATGACCGAAGTACCCCTTGTGTCTAAAACTATCCAAAATATCTTTGATTACTTGATTAAGAACAAAATACCCCTCTAAGTCTAATAAATGACCAAAATGCCCCTAGAAAGACAAAAAATGTCCAAAATACACCTGACACCCAAAAAAGGACTGATACAGCCCCGAAATATAAAAAATGACCGAAATACCCCCGAAACCCAAAAAATGACCAAAATATCCCCCAAAACCCAAAAAATGACCAAAATATCCTCCGAAACCCAAAAAAATTACCAAAATACCTCTAAAACCTAAAAATTACCAAAATACCCTCGAAACATAAAAAATGACTGAAATACTCCCTGAAACCAAAAAAATGACCAAAATACCCCCAAAATCCAAAAAATGACCAAAATACCCCTAAAGTCCAAAAAATGACCAAAATACCCTCAAAACCTAAAATTACCAAAATACCCCCAAAATACAAAAAATGACCGAAATACCCCTGAAATCAATAAAATGACCAAAATACCCTCAAAAACCTAAAAATGACCAAAATACCCTTGAAGTCCATAAAATGACTAAAATACCCCCGAAACCTAAAAGATGACCAGAATGCCCCCGAAACCTAAAAATTGCAAAAATACCCCTGAAATCCAAAAAAATGGCCAAATACCCCAAAGCCTAAAAATTGATCAAAACAACCTTGAAACCTAAAAATAACCAAAATAGCCCCCGAAACCTAAAAAATAACCAAAATAACCTCGAAACGTAAAAATTGACGAAAATAATCCTGAAACCTAAAAATGACCAAAATACCCCCCTAAACCTATAAAAATTCCAGAATACCCCTGAAACCTAAAAAATGATCAAGATACCCTCAAACCTATAAAGTGACGAAAATACCCCTAAACATTTGAAATGACCTAAATAAACCCAAAAACCTCAAAAATGGCCACAAACAACCTGAAACCTCTAAAATTACCAAAAATACCCTGAAACCCCTAAAATGACCAAAATACCTCTAAACCTATAAAACGACCAAAATACCCCTCAAAATATCTAAAATGACCAATATACCCCTAATCTTGTAAGATGAAAAAAATAGACCCAAAACCTCTAAAATTACCAAAATAGGGGTTTAGGGGATATTTTGGTCATTTGTTATGTTGAGGGAGTATTTTGGTCATTTCTTAATTTTAGGGGGGGATTTTGGTAATTTTTTAGGTTTAGGGTGTATTTTTATCGACTTACAGGTTTAAGGGGCATTTTTGTCATTTTATAGGTTTCCGGGTATTTTGGTCGTTTTTTAGGTTTCGAGGATATTTTGGTCATTTTAAGGTTTAGGTTTGGTCATAAATAGGTTTCAGGGGTACTTCGATCATTTTTTAGGATTTGAGGGTATTTCGATCATTTTTAGGTTTCTAGGTTGTTTTGGTTAATTTTCAGGATTCGGGGTTATTTTGGCCATTTTTAAGATTTCGGGGGTATTTTGATCATTTTTAGGTTTCTAGGTTATTTTGGTTAATTTTTAGGCTTCATGGTTATTTTGGCCATTTTAAAGGTTTCGGAGGTATTTTGTTCATTTTTAGGTTTTGGGGTTATTTTGGTTAATTTTTAGGCTTCGAGGTTATTTGGCCATTTTTTAGGTTTTGGAGGTGTTTTGGTAATTTTTTAGGTTTCGGAGGGTATTTTGGACATTTTTTAAAGGTTTTTGAGGTATTTTGGTCATTTTTTTGTTTCAGAGGTATTTTGGTCATTTTTTTGGGTTTCATGGGTATTTTCGTCATTTTTTATGTTTCAGGGGTACTTTGGTCATTTTTTGGGTTTCATGGGTATTTTCGTCATTTTTTATGTTTCATGGGTATTTTGGTCATTTTTTTGGTTTCGAGGGTATTTTGGTAGTTTGTACTGTTAAATTATATTTTATTAATTTGAAGTATTATATTCAATCTTATTAATCAAGAAAATATTAAATATTACTATTTATAATTTGAACTATTTATATTACTATTAATCAAGAAAATGCTAATGGAAAGACCTATCCCAGCGTTTTTAAAAGCACTGGAATAGGCCTTTCTAGAAGGGAATGGAGAGATCTCTCCCAGCGCTTTTGAAAGCGCTGGAATAGGTGGACCCTATTCTAGCGCTTCCAAAAGCGTCGGGATAGGTCTCCAAAAGCGCTGGGATAGGTCCCTCGTATCACTTGAAAATTTTCAGACTTCCCACTTATTTTTTTCACCTTCCCACCACTCTGGCTTCTCATTTTTGGTCTCCCATTTTTGGGTTTCAGATGTTTTCCTCTCACCCAGATTTTCTCTCCCTTTCCCTCTCCCTCTCCTTCTTCCTTAACCCACTTCCCCTCCTCCTCTCTTCTTCTTTACTCAAAACCCACCATTTCTTTTCCAAAATTTCAAAAACAAAAATACTACCCAAAACCACAAACCCTAGCCAAAGCAAGGTAAGTCTCTCTAGCTCTCATTTCTATTTTGTAGCAATATTTGTATATATATATTTGTTGTTAAATTTCTGGTTTTTAAGTTTTGATTTTAGTTGAAGTTTGGTTTGGGTTATGTGTATATTTTTGTGTAACTGTTGGTTGATTGTGTGGGTTTTAGTTTAGGTTTTGCTTAAAGTTTAGTTGATTTTGTGGCTTTTTATTTTTGATTTTGGTTAAAGTTTGCTCTATTTTGGAGGAATTGTAGGTGGTACTAGCTAACAAAAATTTGCTTTATTTTGGAATTTAATTTTTAACCACTTTTGATAGTAGTGTCCATGGCTAATGGACTTGATTATCGAGCTAAAGTACTCTACTGTTCCATGAAAATGACAAACTTATTTAGCATCACCTTAAAATTAAATTTCTTTCAGAATGGGATATTCTTGCAATGGACAAAATGGTAGAGTTTCATCCAATGTAATTTTAAGTATATGTTGTTATAAATTGGATTAAAGAGAGTCATACCTATAAAAAAAGGATTTTTAATTAGTGGATAGAATTTGGAGTGAATATGTTCATAGTACATACAATGGCATGATAATGTATCGTAAACATGCTAGTAATGATGGAAACTCTTTAATGTTGATTTTTTTAATTAACTAGTTAAACAATGGGATAGGAACTTTGGTTTTTCTTGAAACTTCCTACTATAACTAACTAGTTAAACAAGCATGGCCTACCAGAATATTGTGAGAAATTCTACTAGGCAAAGGCACTTTATCATCCTATAACCATATATAAATGATACCAACCTTTCTCCCATAGTACAATATTTTCAAATACCCAAACATAGAAACCAAAGCTTCTCTTTAAACTAGACAGCCACCTTCAATCTCCAACCACACATATACTCCAACTATAGAAAATTCTCTTTGGTATTCAAACTAGATAAAGATTTCATTTTTCTTTACTCTCCAAAACTTATCCTTCCTTAAAATAATCAACATGGGCTTGAGAGACATTGGAGCCACATTGCCTCCTGGGTTTAGATTTTATTCGAGTGATGAGGAGTTCGTCTGCCATTATCTCTACAAAAAGATCACAAATGAGGAAGTTTTGAAGGGCACTTTGATGGAAATTGACTTGCATACTTGTGAGCCATGGCAGCTTCCTGGTAGACAGCTTAAAATAAATTTAATAATACATGGGAGTCTTGGAGATTTTGCTAAAACAAAAATTTATTGACTTGTATGTTTTTGGAACTTTTGCTCATTGTACAATCAAAGTAGTAGTAGTGGTCCATCTGTACAATCCCTAGTATCTAGTTTTCATATGCACTTTTTATTTGGTTTTCTATAGACATGTGGGTTATGATCCTAAGGGAAGAATCATTTATTTATTTCTTTGTCTACTTGTCATGGTATTGCCACATTCCTCCCTCAATATTTATTTATAATTTAGTGTTGTTATTAATATCATTAATTTTTTTACTGCCTTCCAGCCTAAGTTGTAATTTTGGTGCTTGAGTGTGTAGGTGGTACAAGTACTTCAGCTTCTAAATCCAACAGTGGAGGTTTGGTAGGTCCCTTGATTCATGTGTTGATCAAGTTCTTGCAATAGATGGAAGTCGGATGCAGAAGGAGTTGGCAAATATGTAGCTCTCCTCATCCCATTTGCATTTTGGTTGTGAACCTTTCACATTTGTGCAATATGCTGGTTAAACTGATTACTGGTATTTGTTAAGACACATGTCAACAGACTATGGTTGCTGTCCTAACTAGTTAATGAGCCTTAGCCAATGTAGCTTAGATTTTTAGTTTATATTAGAATTTTGTGTACCATTTGTTTATGAAGTTTTAGAAATTTATCTTCATATTATTATCAATATCCAGTGTAATCAATTCTTTAATTAGAACTAAACCAAATGGAGTCTCATGAGGCTGAGCTGAGTTTGTATGAAAGTTGGACAGCCAATGTTTTCAACTAGCTCAGCTAGTAAATAGGTGTGTGAGATAGTGTTGATTCTATGTTTTGATCTTACATGTAAAAGTAAATAATAAATATTTAAAATAGTCTAGTTAACTTAGGGGAGAGATCTAGCCTGTAACTAAGTGGTGGGCTAGCATTTAAGGTGATTAGTTATTGTCAAAGTATTCAATAATGTTTTGACCTGTTTGCTTCATTCAAACATCCTGATTCTCTAAACTTTCTTTCAAACAATTAGAAATTTTAATTGTATAAATTAGTATATATGACTAATAAAAAGAATAGTATATATGATACTTTTTACCAGTATTAATATCTTTAGATTTGAAACTTAATGTTTCTTATGTAAGATAGATTAAAAAAAAAAAAAAAAAAGATATTTTACTATTATTTCTTCTTCTCTCTTGCATCCTAGCCCCCACTCCCCTTTTTTTCTTCATAGAATTATTACACTTCCAAGGAAATTTTTCTTAAAACTAATGATTGAATTACGAAAAAAATTGGTATAAGTTATGGTGAAATAGACCTTGTGGTGCTTGCTTTCAAATTTCTTAGGAATGAAAATTGAATTGTCTTTTTGGGTTTGACTATAATCATATGTTTGGCTTAGCTATATATGCTTGTCACTTAAGGCAATTAGCTTGATGCTTAAGAAGAGCTTGACAATCTTATTAAGTGAGAAGGCATTTTGATTTTTAATAAAAATGGAATCAATTTGACCAACTTTGATCTCCATTCGGCTCTCACAAAGGTATACCCTTTTTCCTTTTCTATTTTTTTTTTAAATTTTATTTGGAAACTATGTTCAAAATGTTATATTTTCACCATATGCGAATTAGATTGTAACCATGTAATTTTTGTATTTTGAGTTTACGATTCTAATAAATCCATTTAAACGCTCAAATTTTTTTTTCTAATAATGAATTTGGGTTAATATTTAGTGAGAAGTTAAACCTTAAGTGTGTAAAATTTAGCTATATTTTATTTTTTAACAATACAAAGAAAATGTGAGTTGCTTTGAATTTTACAGTAGTGAATTTGGGATATTTATAGGTATTGGAACAAGTGGGGTTTGAGGTAACTGATGGTGGAGAATGGAAGTTCTGGAAGTATGTGGAGGAAGTTGAGTTTGGACCAGGGCTGCCGATTCATACTGTTTTCATTATGGGAAAATTGTTGGCAGTGGATCGAAATTTACTAGGTTTGTGTGTGTGTGTATATATATATATATATATGCTTTATTAATTTTTTTAATTATCAGATACAAGTTTAATTTTTTTTACAATGCTAATTTGAGAAACAAACTATTTTTTTTAGTGCTTGCTTTAAGAGCTTGTCTATTTTATGATCATGTGGATGCTGGGTCTTTGACACTTTTATTCGTTGATTTAATTGGGAGAATTTCTTAATCACATGAAGAATTTTGAAGTGATGTCCACTTTAGTTATGCCTGCAAATTTTGTTTCTTTACCTCTATAGTTTTACTAGTGTTTAGGATCAGCAAAGTAGGGAGCTTTCTCAACGTCATGTATCTAAGCGAGCCAAGAAACTGAGGGTGAAGGTATGAGTGATGAGTTGTGTCAGTTCGTTTAGACCCCTGTAAACTAGATTGTTTAACCTAATTAATTAACCAAGTGAATACTTAGGTAATTTAATTAAATCTAGGTTAACACAAAATAAACAAAAACAATAAAGCAGCGGAAAATAAAGAACACAATGATATGATGACCCAGGAAAACCAAATCGGTAAAAAACCTGGGGAGGATTTAACCTAGCTATCCTCAAGGTAAAATAGCAAATCCACTAGAAAGAATTGAAGTTTACACAATAAGACTTAGACCACTAACATCCTATTGCTACCCAAGTGTAGGAAACTTACTACCACGACCACATGATAGCTCCGAGATCCACGGACTCCTTCTTTCTTGAATTCTTCAGCAATTCACAAGCGCACCTGCTTGTATTTCTTGAAGATCTTTGATTCTGCAACTGTATGATTTACCAAGCTCTTGACATGAGTCTTGAGTTTGTAAACCCTAAGTGTATGTGAAGGTAAACACCTCTAGATCTCACAATAAGATTCACAAACACAGCAAAAACAGAACTCTAAAAACGTGGCTAAGGTTTTCCCTTTTATACTTAGGGCAAAACATAAAACCCTATACATTAAATGGACTTGGGCTGAGTTGGAATTTTCTGCAGAAAAACGATCTGCCTGATTTTCGATCGATCGAGTCTAATTCTTGATCGATTGAGTTAGGCAGAAAGTGAATAGTTACTTCTGCAGTAAACTCGATTCCAACTTTACATAAAATCCCATACTTTGAGCAAAGTCTAACACAAGACTAAACATTGTTTTGATCATGGTTTGCCAACATACAAATTGAAGTTCTAATACATTAGTTCCTAATTCTTAGAACCTAACAAGTTGGTACTTTTCACCCTTATTTATGATATTACTAAGTTCATTTGTATTATTGCTTCTGCTGTATTTCTTTTGCAACTTTAGTGTGAAGTTTTTTTAACCCTAAACTACAATCTTGTTTTAGTCGTTAAGTTTTACCAATTACTTAGTTTTTATTTGTTGATTATTTTTCAGGAAGAAGAGATAAAATTGAAGCCTTTTATTGCATTCTATTGTGGTAAGGACTTCTTATAAGAGTTCTTTCAATGATTTTTGATTACATGTTGACGTAATTGAGATGTGAAAAGGCTAATGCATTCAGTACTAATAACTGAAAGGTTTTCTGATTTTGGTGCTTTCATTTCATGGCCTAAAATGTGGCCGTTTCTTTTATTAGTAGGTTTTGGGTCAAATGTCCTTGTCTCACCATTCTTATTGAGTATCTAGCCTTGGCTGTGTTTTATATATATATATATATATATATATTCCCCCCTCTCTTTTTTGCCAATATGGTACTTTGTAGGGCATTTCTGTCAAACTAAAGGCTTACATTCATCTATGTCAATTCATGTCTAGTTTCTTAGCCCACCATTTCGTCTGAAGTGGGCCCAACTCATTGAATTTTGTTTTTTGAGTGCTTAATGTAGCGTTGACCAAGTATACTAGTACTAAAAATATAGCTAATATTTGCAAATAGTTGGTTCCAAATAACAATCTGAATTGACCTGAATGACAATAATGTATTAATACTATTATTTAATATGTAACATGCCTTTGCAATTTGACAATGCAATTATTTTTACCATTTTTATTCCTTTTGAATTGATGAGTGAGTTTTGCTCTTGACTTCTTGCAGTCTTTTTATTTTATTTTATTTTATTTATAGTAAAAATACTTACATAGTGTAAGAGAGTGCAAGATTTTAGATACATTATCTATCAATATATATCCCAAGAGAGAAAAGAGAGAGAGAGAGCTACAACTACAACTAGAACTACAAGTCTGCTATGGCACGTCTAATTTATCAATATTTCAAACATGGATCAAGCAAGCGCCTTTAACAATGCTTCTATGCATTAATCTCTCCACTCAATTTAGTTGATAATTTTATTTTACTTTGTCATTGTGTTTTTTATTAAAATAAAAAAACAACTCAATTATGACTGTTGGATTTGTTAAATTGCTAGATTAAACATTTGGTGACTACTACAATATCTTTGGCATCTCCTGTGGAGCAAAGCAAGGTAGCAACTAGTAAGTTAACCTCTCATTCTCTGACTACGTATGATTAAATTATTAAATAGCTCATGTTTACTGTGGAACAAATTCAAAATAGCAAAATATTGGAGCTTATCTTTTGGTTTGCACACCTCTCCCTATTTTAGTTTATAGTTTGTTCTCTCAATGTACTTAGTTTAGTAGTTTCTTCTCTTTTTACATGAGTTTGGACATGAAGTCACCTAATTTACGTCTTTTAAGTTATCTTAGTAGTCTATAATTTAGACTTAGATTTTGCAAGATTAGCAGCTTGCTATAAGTTTGAGTTCCTCTTTTTGGGAGCAAACCAATGAATTGCTAAAGGGTGAGTAAAATCTACTTCATAATACCTTACTAGTCAATAATTATATGTTAAAATTTCTACTGTCTTGGATTGTTGGTTTGGAGCAAGCAGGTGGCTTGCATGGTGATATAAGGTGGTCTACTTTTCATTGTTGGGAGTGTTGATTGTCTTGTGAATGTTGTGATATTATTGTTCAACTATGTGTGAATTTATTTTATCTCCTCTTAGTAAATTCAAATATTCTACTGTGGTGGGTTGTTGATTTGGAGCAAGCGGGTGGCTTGCATGGAGATATAAGGTGGTGTATTTTATATTGGAAGTGTTGATTGTGTTGTTCCTATTGTGCTATAATTATTGGTGATGAACTTAGTCATTCTCACTGGAATTTCCTTAATAATTTCATCTTTTATGTGATCATCTAAGTTTACTTTTTATTTATTGGTGCCTGAGTAATACTCATGCATTGGTGTATTCAGTGATTAGCTCTAGGCAGACCGAGTATGGATCTAACTTGACTTAAACTTATATTTTTTAGTTTCGTGAACACTAGGTTCCTAAGTGATTAGAGTGGTCTAGCATTTTATAGCTTTTTCAACATCAGCTATGGAGTCAAATTCAAGGCATTCTTGATTATTACCCATGATTAAGTTCAGATTTTTCATCATCGATAAGTATATGTATGGCTCCTTTGAAAAAATGGGCATGGCAATTTATGGTACAAGGACAATTACTTAGTGGCCTTGATGAGAGATTGAGGGCTAGAGGTGGGTTTGATGAGGAGGAAGTGGAGAAGGTGCTTCACTTGGGCTTGTTGTGTTCCTATCCTGACCCAAGTGCAAGGCCAAGTATGAGACAAGTAGTGAAAGTATTGGAGAGAAAGATTGAGTTGGATGAGTCAGAAAGTGAGGACATGGATATATATTTGCTCCAAAAAATGAAATCTAGGGATATGCGGTCTGAGTTTGAACAAAATTATGGCTTTTCATTACACCCAACATTTGAAGATATTCTTGATTATTACCTATAATTAAGTTCAGATTTTTCAACATTTGAAGATTTTTCATCATCGATAAGTATTGTATTTGCTATTGTAAATAATTATAAGTAAATATATTTGGTTTGTTGGTTTAATGTGGTATTGTATTTGCTATTGGAAAATATGAATTGTGGTTCATTATAAGTGTTATAAAATATGTATTAGAAAATATGTATTGTAGGTACATTCCAGGTGCTATAAAATTAAAAAAAAATTAAAAAAATAATAAAAGGCCCTATTGCAGCGCTTTGAAAAGCGCTGCAATAGGGCCTTTTTAATTATATTCATTGAAGACCTATTCCAGCGCTTTTGAGAACGTTGGAATAGGTATAGTCTATGCCAGTACTTTCAAAAGCGTTGGTATAGGTTTTTTAAATTATATTCATTCGAGACCTATACCAGCACTTTTGAAAGCGCTGGCATAGGCAGTACCTATTGAAAGCGCTGGCATAGGTCTTGAATGAATTTAATTTAAAAAGCCTATACCAGCGCTTTCAAAAGCGCTGGTATAGGGCATGCCCTTTCCTAGCGCTTTTGAAAAGCACTGGTACAGGTCCCCGCGACCCTATACCGACACTCCAAATGCGGCAGTTTGAAGCGCCGGGATAGGAATTTTGACCCTATCCCAGCACTTTTTGGGGCTATCTCAACGGTTTTGAAAACACTGGGATAGCCCCATTTTTTTGTAATGCGTTCATCAAATGGGTTCTTTGTGATTCTTTTTCTTTTTCTCCATTGAATAAGTAACATTTTTATTCTATAAGGTTATTTATGGACTAGCCTCTAAATACATGCTACCCATGTATTCTGTCTTTTCTTTTCTTTTCTTTTCTTTTTTTTTTAATCAGAATAGTATAAGTAGTTTTAAAAAAATTCTTTACATTTATCCTCCATCTAAAGTATATAAGTAGTTATTGATGCTATTATTATTTTTTATTATGATTAGGTAGAATATTTGAAGATATATACCATTTCTTCTTCTTCTTCTTCAAGTTATAGTTTAGTTTGTATTGTATTTTAAATTCTAAATGTGACCTAAAAATTAGGTTTTTAAAATTTATTATTTTTCTTATGTTACCCTAAAATATTTTGGACCATTTAAAAAAAAAATGAACACAAGTATGGATGAAATGAATACCCGTGCTAAAGCAAGCTCCCCACTCTTTCCCTCATTTGGTAATTGAAATTGAATACCCTTATTCTCAAAAAGAAACTTCAGCTAACTTTGGACCATGCTGAACTGTAGCTAGGGCTATCTTACCAATAGATTTGGAAAAGACTGTTGGTTGATTAGGGTATCTACTCAGTGCATTCACCATACTTCTTTTTGGTAGGGACCATTCTAGTTGAATGAAAAACTTTCAAGCTGGAATCATTTACAGCATTTCATTTTTAAATGCAGGTTTGTTGTTTCTCTCTTTTTGGTTGGAATTATTTAAATGCAGTTGGTCACCCAATATAAAGACAACTTATTTTTGGGAAATAAGATCACTATTTAATTCAATTTCCTATGAACAGTGAGTGCCCTATAGATCCCCCCAAGTGTCTGCGCATGCATATATATAGTTGCCATAAAAATGAAAAGGAAACCAAAAATCAAAATTGATACACTTTTTTTTCCTTTTTATAATAATATATGTCAGACAAAAATGTTTCTCATGTTGATGATGGATTCCCTGTATTATTTTTAGTATATTTAAGGGTCATTTTTCTTATTGAATTAACAAAATCAAAATTTGCCTAGCATTTGAAAACTAAATATATATCCAAAGGAGGATGTCAAAAGGGTCCTTTAGTGCATTGGACATGTATATTATCTCATTTTGACTGCCTAATTAATTAAAGTAGGGCTAAACTTTTGATGTAAGATCCCCATATATATTTGAACGGTTTAAAACTAGACTTATAAATAAATAAATAAGAGTATTTCTACAATTGGTATAAAATCGAGTGCATGAGGATTTCTTCACTAATTAAATAAGGGCAAAATTAGGGCTTTTGCCCTAAACCCCATGTCTAAAACTAATTAGACCGCATGTTTAAAACTAATTAGGGAAATGCTCTTGTTTTGAAACTCGATTTTCTAAAAATCGAATTTCAAATGTATGACTCGATTTTTGGAATATCAAGTTATAGTGAATGTGGGCTTAAAATTTTTTTTTTTCTTAGAACTCGAGTTCCATGTAAAGTACTCGAGTTCCACTTGAATTTTTTCAAGGGACTCGAGTTCATGGAATTCGAGTTCCATAATTTTTTTTTTTTTAATTTTTAGTTCGCTATAACTCAATTATCCAAAAATTGAATTTTAAATTGAAACTTGATTTTTAGAAAATCGAGTTTTAAAACAGAGGCATTTCCTTAAATAGTTTTAGATATAAGGTATTTTACTGAAAAGTTTTGGCGAAAAGGGAAATGCCCATTTTCTCCATTAAATAAGTCACACACACACACACACACACACACACACACACACATATATAGTATTTGTGATGGCTGTGTTATAGATGCCTCTAAATTATGTTGAAGGGCCGGCTTGCCCAGGCCAAACATGTAGACCATAGAATTGAAACTTGACTTTTAGAAAATCAAGTTTTAAAACAGAAGCATTTTCTTAAATAGTTTCAGATATAAGGCATTTTACTGAAAAGTTTTGGCGAAAAGGGAAATGCCCATTTCCTCCATTAAATAAGTCATACACACACACACATATGTGTATATATATATATATATATATATATATATTTATTTATAGTATTTGTGATGGCTGTGTTATAGATGCCTCTAAATTATGTTGAAGGGCCGGCTTGCCCAGGCCAAACATGTAGACCATAGAAAAGCAATAAAGAAATGAAATACATATAAGCCAGGCATTTCCTTTCATATAATTTATGACAAAAAATTTCAGATCTTCCTTGCCCTTCATGTGGCACCCATTGAAGCCCTATTCGTCACTATATACTATTCAAAATGTGAGGTACACTATTTTGTGTTTGATATTAGCTTCAACTTCATCAACAAAAACAAATTAAAACCCCACTTGGTATAACAATCAGTGGGACACTCCATTGAATTTACAATATAAACAATTATTGTACGCATTATTAGCACTCATAAATAATGAAGACATTATAAATATATATATATATATATATATATATAAGTATGGTTTTGCGTGAGAGAGAAAGAGAGCAAAACAATGCATAAAATTTATAAGGGTAAATTTCAAAAACCTACCCTGAGGTTTGGAGTATTACCAAACACATCCAAAGGTTTTTGAAATGACCAATTTGGTCCTTAATCACTAACACTGTTTGGAAACCGTCAATTATTATCCTTATTTTTTTCATTTTCTTCTTCTCTCCCTTCATGCCAGAAATTTTTTTTTTCTTTGTCTCTAACCTCCAGCTCTCTCTCTCTCTCTCTCTCTCTCTCTCTCTCTCTCTCTCTCTCTCTCTCTCTCTCTCTCTCTAATCTCTAAAACTCTCATGGCCAACACAGACCCAATGCTACTAGACCTTTGTTCTCAGTGGATCCTTCATCTTCTCATTATCCATACTGCCGATCTAGGTTTCACACGTCATCTAGGACCCTTGAGCTTATAGATCGAAGAGTGGGTTTGGGGTTTAGAGGGAATGAGAATCGAATAGGGAGTAGATGTTTGTTGGTCTCACGTTTTAGAGAGAAAAGTGACATGAGGGATGAGAGACCATCTTTGTGGTGGTGTTGGCTGAGGTTCACCGTGGAGGAGCATAGAGGCTTTACTCCGTTTTGATCGGTGCGATCGAAGAGAGAAAAGCATAATTTTCAGTGAGAAGAGTTAATGGTTGAGGAGGCTTAGACGTAAGCTAATCAGAGATAGAGTCATGGAGGCTCGGCCATGGTTGGTGTTTGGTTTCTAGAGAGAGCTCGAGATCGGAAAGACAGAAAGAAGGGAGAGCTCCGATTTGAGGGATAGAGAGAGAAGAGCACGGTGATAGTAGGGCGACGAGCAGAACCACTACCTGTGGTGGCAGTGATGTTCGAAGATGGAGTTACTAAGTGGTAGGCCATAAGAGTTGCAGAGATTAGAGAGAGAGAGAGTTGGAGGTTAGAGACAAAGAAAAAAAAAATTCTGGCGTGAAGGGGGAGAAGAAGAAAATGAAAATAATAATAATAATAATAATAATAATAATAATAATAATAATAATTGACGGTTTGCAACCGGTGTTAGTGACTAAGGACCAAATTGGTCATTTTTTAAAACCTTTGGATGTGTTTGTAAGTACCCCAAACCTCAAGGTAGGTTTTTGAAATTTACCCAAATTATAGAATCAGCTTTGCTGCATAGATTCCCCACGTGCACACCGCTACTTAATCTGTTTTTTCTTTTTAGTTTTAGCTTAATTAAAAAAATTAAATTAATAAATACTGTGATTTGTGCCTAGCTAGCGCAATCAAGGGGAACACTACTTGCTGATTAATTAAGGATGGTAAGCATTTCTTAATTAAAAAAACAGAAGTCAAGAAGAAATAATTTGTTAAAAATAAAGAACTATTTATTATTTTACCCCGTGAATAAGTACTATATACTCTTGTAAAAGTTTTGATGTTAACCACTCCAGTTCTTGCAAGAATGGTAGACCTAAACTCAATTAAGAATTGTGAATTAGTGAGCAAGCTTTCATCGATTGGTGAGGGCCTGATACTAATAATAACAATAGAAAAATATTAGCAATAAAATCGACAATCTCTAATGGAAAACTACTCTTGTCATGAATTCATGGATTCTTCACTCTTTATAACATGATAATAATAGGGATAATCTATGATGAGAAAATACAATCCGATCGAACATAAATGCTTCTTAGCTTTATGCCTTAATATCATCTCATCATTGCAAATGATCAGACATAACACCCTAGATTGTTTAATTATAAATTTGACATGAAGATGATAATAGACGCGACGAAGGAATATTTGTTAAAGTAATATGGATGAAATAATAATATATACCATATACCCTACTAAATATACCACATTGTATACGTACTCTCCTAAATTATAAGAATACACATTTATCCTTCTAAATTATACTCATTTTACATTTACCTCCTAAACTATGAGAATGCTCACTTTAAAATATACTTTTTTTTATACTAACCCTCTAAACTATAAAAATGGACACAAATTTCACTAAATTATTACTCATAGAATGAGATGCAAATTAAGTGTTATATGAGTAATAATTTAAGGAGGGACAAATGTTACACGCAGATAATAATATGGGAGTAAGTGTGCATTCTCACACGAGCAAAACCCTTGATATGTGTGTGTGTGTGTGTGTGTGAGAGAGAGAGAGAGAGAGAGAGAGAGAGAGAGAGAGAGACGTGAGATTGAGTGTGAATTCTTGACTTAAAAATCTATATGTTGAAATTTTTAAATATATGTCCTTGTTAGAAAAGTTCAAATAGAATTCTAAAATCAATTTAAAAAAGCGTGAATTCTTGAATCAAAAATCTATATGTTGAAGTTTTAAAATATATGTCCTTGTTAGAAAAGTTCAGATAGAATTCTAAAATCAATTTAAAAGAAAAAAAAAATGAAGAATTGTTGAGCACGCG
This sequence comes from Lithocarpus polystachyus, assembly GCA_033629205.1. NCBI lineage: Eukaryota > Viridiplantae > Streptophyta > Magnoliopsida > Fagales > Fagaceae > Lithocarpus > Lithocarpus polystachyus. The sequence continues at coordinate 18,473,196 of CM066173.1, forward strand.
GATGAGAAACAAGTTCTAATAAGGGCAGTTCGCAATCACTTTTGATGTTGTAAAGGTTGTGGCTGTGGGTTGGATGCATATATGGTTGTTTTGGAATGATAGTGATAGTACGATAATGATACTGATGACGACCTGATAATGACTAATTACACATTTAATATTGCAAGTAGATGCCTCTGAAATTCAATTGCTCTCATTATGCCATAAGCAATCATTTTATAACATTAAATTAACCATCATTTTGTTATTTGTATCATTAACGTGCATTATCATTATCCGATTAACATTTTACATAGGGATCAATTGCAGTGAAAACGGGCTTAATGCATGGCTTTTTCCAACTTATCTCAACTTGGTATTTGACTGACAATATTCGTCATACTTTATACTTAACTGAGTCTCAATAATAATCTAATTTATGTTGGGATTCAATATATATAGGTTTGCAATTTTTTAATTTTTCTTTTCATGCTTTAGCATATCATTGCATGATATTTAAAAACAAAGGTTGAGTATATTAGGATAATCCCGGTCAAGTGCAAGAAAACAAATAGACACGTAAGTATGGGTTTGAATTCCTATATATATATATATATACACACACATTAGTCGCTAACCCGTGCTATGCACGGAAATAGCTACGTGATGAATTTTAGGAAAAAAAGAAGAAAAAAGAAAAAAGATCATAACCATTCATATTAGATATATCAAAAATTGTCTATTGAAAGGTTATAACCATTTATATTGGATATATACTAAATGTCCTATTGAATGAAAATGTGCCTATTGATTAAAAATTTACCTATTGAATGAAAATGTGTTATTGAAGGGTCATAATCATTTGGATATAAATAGTGTGGTTCATATTTATTTGATAATTTCTTCTCAACTTCTTCTCTTATATCTTTCTTGGAAACACAATAAACTTGTGGATCTTCTCCAAAATTACTATTTGTAGAACTCAATAATTTTTTTTTTTTTTTCAGAGTAGAACCAAATAAACTTAGTTATGTCATGGGGAAAAATTTGAACCCATAAACTATTGCACATAAAGAGCCAAAAAAACATGATTGAAATTAAGAACCAGTTATATATAAAACTATAAATTTATATCAAAGTTAAGGTGCGAAAATCTCATTCAAACTCATAAAATTAATTTCAACTAATACATAAAATATTTTTATTACAATAGTCAACGATGAAACATTAAGAAGAATAAGTTGTGAAGTGCAAATATGCCACGAGGCCCATAACACACATTAAATGAAATGTTTAATTTTAATTACCGTTATACTTTGATTTTACCACCAAAGTCTGGCCATTCCAAGCATGATAATACAATCTTACACAAATTAGAACACAAGTAATAAACCAGCCAACAAAACAGAATAGTTAACAGGGTAGGGTATATATTAATATTGATCACAACGTTTCAGCCAATAACAAAACACAATACCATTCTTAGAGGAAAAGATTTACATAAAGCAAATGCTCATGTCCTTAGGATTCACTTTTTTACAATGACCAGCAATTAATGTATCAGCATAACGAGGTATCTACTTCTTGATTCTAGTGTCGAAGTTGTAAAGTTGTGATTTCCAACTAGCTTTTTTTAGCTTTAATTCTCTACCAAATTTGATTGTAATTTCTTCAATCATTTCCCCGTATTTATGTGGGTTTAATTGTAAGGAATGAGTATGAGAGATTGGTAAAGAATCAAGCATCAAAAAAAGATCAATGCAGTTCGCGACTAGCTCGCAAGAAGCTCGCGAGAAGAGTAACCTGCGAAAGGCCACGTGTGAAGCACATGACTAGAAGCTAAAGAGTTATGCCAGATTCAAATTTGTGAGTACTTTGCAAGAAAGGTCATCTTGCGAGGTACCCTCGAAACTCTTTATTTGGCAAAAATAAAAAAGTGTTTTACCAAATTCTTTACCCATACTATATATACCCTCATTACCCACGAAATATAAGGAGTGTTTTTCAGAGAGAAAACCCTAGCAAAAACACTTGATAGTTAGAGATTGTTATACCCATAATCATCTAAACAATTTCTCTTGATTTTTCTCTACTCCTACCTCTCCATCTCTACATCCTTGAGATGTTCTTAACTCAAACACTTACCACACCCAATCTGAGTGTTGAGTCAAGTTTTGGTGCCTTTGGAAAACATTAGAAAGAACCATTAAGTGGCGGATGCAATCGGGCTGAATTACGGGATTTAGAAAGCTAGTGAAGACATGACTCCAAGAAGTTCGTTGGCAGGAGCTTAGAGGGCTTAAGTACATGGGGGTAAACTAGGCTTGGAGGGTCTTTTGTTATTCGTGTACTCCAATTTCATTCACTAGTGGATCGATTTCGACTTGGAGGGTCGCAGAGAGGTTTTCTACTGAGTTCTTTGGTTTCCTCATCGATAACACGTCTTGGTGTTATCTTGTATTTGCATCTCTCTTCCCTACTCTTTAAGGTTGTCATTTATTGTTCATTGTGGTTGGATATGGCTTAAAGTAGTGTTACCGGTTTACTCTTGTTCCACACTTTGTTAAGTTAGAGTAAAAGCAATCTAGTTGTAATTTTAAAATTGGGATCTGAACAAGTTTTAGTGTTTTCACACTAATTTGAGCTTTCAGAAGTCATGGCCATTGCATGGATTATAATATAATCTTGCTCTATATTATGGCCATAAGAGGATATTAAAACAACCAAATCTCCTTTGCAACTACCTGATTCAAACCCAAATGTTAAAATTCGAATGGAGTTGAGGAAATACAAAACAATAACTCCAAAGTCCAAATATGCTTAAACAAATAATCAAAGCCATCAAGCCAAAAAAAAAAATTCGAATCAAAAACTCATTTTAAAGTCAAGCAGTGGTGCACAGATAGGAAAATGAAAACAACAATTAAAGATTCTTGATAGTTAAAAAAAAAGATCTATTCAATCTTCAAATAGATAAGAATTATACATGTTATTAATAACAAATAACAATATGTTACGTAACTTTGGCACGCAAAATTTAAGGCAAAAAGTTTGTAATCGAGTAGTATAACACCATGATCAATACTTAGAGCAATTTCTTAATCACGATTGATCGATCAAATTATTTTCCAACCTTTTCATCAAGGGTTGTCGGACCGTGAGCTATGCCATTCCACCTCAAAACTAACTAATTGGTGATTAGGAAGATACACTCGAATCTTTTATGACATTCAAGATCACGCCATGTAGGCCTGCTTTTAGAGTAGTTGTAGGGAGTCAAATTGCGGTCCCCCCAACAATCCCTCCCTCACAATGACACTCCCATGACTTGAACCCATGACCTTGGTTCTAATACCATTTATCGGACTGTGAGTTGTGCCATTTCACCTCAAAACCAATTGGTGATGAGGAAGACACACTCAAATCTTTTATGACATTTAACATCAAGTCACGCGGGCCTGTTTTTAGAGTGGTTGTATATAGCGCTAATAATGTTGTTTTCGAATTTCTGCACTCCTCTGGCAGAAAAGAAATAGGGAGAAATAAGAACTGAATGTGAATATACAAAGAGACTGTTTTAAAGATACAGTAAGGGTACCTAGCAAATCAATGTGTTTTTTTCAAGAGAAATAAACTGATGTGACTAAGTAACGATTACAAAGTTGTATTGAAACAATTTGCTTAATCCATCAAATGAAAAAACACAATATTTCGGTATTTTAAAATGTAAACTTGTCACAAATTTATATAGCTATGTGGAGCAATGAGGAGTGATCAACAAAAAGTCAAACGTTTCGGCCATTAGTTATTATATAGATATGTGTGTGTGTGTGTGTGTGTGTGTGTGTGTGTGACGATTTGAGATAAAAATAGAATTCTTGTAATCAAGTTTGGGACGGTTTTCAGTACATATTTTTAAATTAAAGGGTTCAAGCAAGGTTTGGGAATGTGTCCCATCTCTAATTATGACTTGTTGTTGTTCCTAATTTCATAAAACAATTCTTAAAGAGAAGTGCTAAGCTCACAATATTTTCACAACAAATCATACGTGGTAAATTGTTATTAAATCTAATTTGAATCCACAACTTAAATTACTTATTTGCCCACTCATAACCAATAACAACCTACTACTTAAAATTTGTTTTAAAAATATTGTAAATATAGCGTTTCTCATTTTTAAATTAGTCTACCAAATCTAATACAAGCCTAGCCATTTAACCAATCAGAAAGTGCATATCAAGAGTAACTGGAAATGTTAGGTTTAGACTTTAGAGTTGGCAAATTCATGACAATATAACTGTAAAATGTGTCTATAATCAGTTTATGCAAGTTACATCATGTTCAAAACCATTTGTGCAAGAAGCAGCTCAAGAAAAATAGTTTATGCAGAGTTTGATTAATCTCCATGTTAGGACATATGTGATTCAATGTTAGGAACATATGTCAACACTTTATGTAATTGGCTAATCCTTTGACAAAACGCACTTTACTTGTAATTGGGTAAATCTAGGATGTGTTTAATGCTTCAAGAAATAAGGTTTCAAGTTCAAGTGTTAAAGCCATGCAAGTCTGTCCAAGAATCAAGTAATAAAGTGCTGGATTTTAAAGCTCGGCAGCTAGCATTTATCGAGGTTTAAAAGCTACTGAAGCCCGTGGCTCGATAGCTAGCTCGATAGATGACTATCTATCGAGGTTTATGAAGTTCAGTTCTTTAGAGCTGATTTTCATCCAATCCGTGAATATGTGTTTGGGCTTTCTTTTTTCACAACCCTAAACATATATAAAGATTATCTTAAAGGCCGAAAATGGTTGTACATTTGCACAAGAGCACAATTCCACAAGTGTGAAGAAAAGTGTGACCGGAAACCTGGTTTGCCTTAGTTCATCTTTCTCTTGAAGAAGCTGTTGTGTTTGTACACCGTAGGGTTTTGTGACCAAACAACTTCGTAATCTTCATCGTCTGGATGAATTGAAGAACTTTGCAGCCAACATCCTTCTCAAGTTGGTGATTAAGTCGCATACTGGGATTTGCGTAATTGGTTAGTCATGTATTGGGAGCCGTGCAATAAAAGGAGAGATTGTCACTACAGAACAAGTCCAATTGGGTATTGGGGTTTGCGTTCAACTGTAGGTTGGTATAAGGTACTGGGATTCCTTTACTTGTAACCGCTTATTGTGATAATAGTGAATTCTTGGGAGTGGTGATCTTAAAATCAGCCGGTGGGGTTTTTGCCGTGTAGGTTTTTCTCATTCATAAACAAATTACCGTGTCAATTTATTTTCCACTGCATACTTTAGTTAATTGGTGATTTGTTTCTGCTACCACGCGCTTTGCATGTTAATTTGATTAATTAATAAACTTAGGTAATTAATCAATTAATTCATCACAAGGGGTCAATACATTCTTGACCTATCAAGTGGTATCAGAGCACACACACTCTGATTAGGGTTAATCTTTGTTATGTAATCCATTGACTCCTGTTTGTCATGGATAGAGGATAATCTCTTATTATATGTTGGCACTAACTATGTAAACTGGAAAGTATGTATGAGAGCTTTCTTACAGTCTTTAGATGAGAAAGTGTGGCAAGTTGTGGAGATAGGTTAGACCAAGCCTACAGAAGCGTTAACCAATTGTGATGATGCAAAGATCAAGGCGGCAAGCTTCAACAGCAGGGCATTGAATGCTCTATTCAGTGCAGTCATGAATGAGGAATTCAAGAAAATATCCTCTACTAAAACTGTTAAGGAAGCATGGACTATCCTTCAGACAACCTATGAGGGAACCAAGGCTGTCAAGGATTCAAAACTACAGAGGCTCACTACAAGCTTCGAAGAGATCAAAATGGAAGAGGATGAGGTGTTCGATGAGTTCTAGGCCAAGCTTAAGGACATAATGAACTCAACTTTTAATCTTAGGGAAACCATTCCTGAACCCAAGATTGTGAGAAAGGTGCTCAGATCTCTACCCGAGCGATTCAATGCCATAATCACTGTGATTGAGGAATCAAAGGATATTGAAAAAATTCCTTTGACAGAGCTGGTTGGCAATCTGTAGATCTATGAGTTGGGTTTGTCTAGGATCAGGAAATCGAGCAAAAACAAGAGCATGACACTAAAGGCCAAAAGCAGTGACACTAATGAGTCTTCTGATGATGAAGATTCTAAGATGAAGTCATACATCATTAGGCAATTCAAGAAGTTCATGAAGAATACCAATGCAAAGGGCTTCGACAAGGACTGTAGACAATCAAGTTCTTCTCAATCTAAGAGCCAAGACAAAGAAAAGAAGGATGCTAGAGATGGTGGTCAGTACACTGTACCTTCAGGACCAAAGTGTTTTGGGTGTCAAGGTTTCGGTCATATGAAACAAGAGTGCCCTACTTATCTCAAGACCATCGGAAAAAGCAAGGCAGTTACTACTACCTAAAGCGACACTAAGCTTGAGGATGACTTCGATAATGAGGATGATGGAATCCTAAATGCCTTCACTGCCACTGTCAATCCTATGGAAGGGATTGTTGAAGATGTGGATGAAGAAAAGGAATTGATGGAGTCAAAGTTTGAGAAGATAGATGTACAAGATGACATCCACACAGCCTATACAAATTTATACAAGGTCTCAAAAAAGCATGAGAAGTTGTATAGGTTGGCCACCAAGAAGCTTAGTGATGTGGAGCTTGAGCGAAAAGAAATCTCCACAAAGTTTGATGAAGCCAATCAGACTATTGGATCATTGAAGTTCGAGAATAATTTCTTGGTTGAGAAGACCAAGAAGCTTGAGGCAGAATTGTTCCAAGTCAGAACTCAGCTGGAAAGGACTTCAAGTGCTAAGCTCGATGAGATGCTCAGTCTTTAAAAATCTGCTTCCGATCGAACCGATTTAGGGTATGATTTCTCTTCTCTTAGTATTGCTACTTCTAGTTCTACTCTTTTTATTCCTCCTACTAATAATGTTAAAACTTGGAACAATGATGTTAAGAATGAATCAGCTAGTGAGAACATACACAATGGTAAATCTATCTTAGGAGCACCCTCTAAGCTTGATAAGAAAGAGATTAAGAACCCTAGGGCTAAGAAGGGAAATACTTAAAAACCAAAACAGAAGAAGCAGCATCTCTGTCATCACTATGGAGCAGCCGGTCATACTCAACCTAATTGCTATAAGTGGTTAGCCACTCAATAGAGCAACAGCATGATTGCATTTAGAAACCAAAATCAGTTTCCATCCTCCTTTCCTTTTCTTGGAGATCTTCTCAAAGCCCTCGTGTTCCTTTCGAACTTGAACGGTTTAAATTCTTCTCCCTTTCCACAGGTTCAAAGGTTCGCGCAAAGGAAAGGTTCCTTCAAAGTGTGGAAAGAAATAGGTTCCAAGTGATTCAGTCACTTTTTCTATCTCTCCCCTTCTTGTTTTTGTTTTTGCATTACTTGTGTATTTTGCTTTATTGCTTTGAGTCAGTCTAGTTTTTGCATTGTTTTGTTTAATATGTTTTTGTTGGGTTATTTTTTTCAGTTTTGCTTTATTTTGTTTTTCATATAAAAATTTTAAAAATTTTGAAAAATTGAAAAATACAAAAACAGTGTGTTTTTGTGTACATTGGTACTTGTGTACCTTGAATGGCCATTGAAACAAAATTTTCTAAACTTTGTATCTTTTGTAGCTTAGATGAGCATCTTATACACAACTAAGTAAGTGAGCTTTGTGGCTCATGTTTGTGATGAGTAAGATTAAGTAATCTCTTATACTTAACACTTGTATCACTTTTTTTTATGGGAAGGACTAAAAAATTCTAAGAGAAATGCATAAATAACCATCTCACCACTGTTGCCCACCAATCATGAAATGACATTTGTATGCTTCGGTATAGCAAAAGTGAAATGTCATAAGCTTAACATAATTGGGTATTTCTTTTCTATCTCTTATATGCCCATGCATGGTTTACTTAAAAGAAAAATATGCAAAGAAAATAAAAGCAAAAAGATCAAAATGCTTTATATATGATTGTAAGTGTGTATTCTAGGAAATGTGAGAATTATAGGATATACCTCGAAGGTGATAGTCCCCATCAAATAGTTATGATTGTGTGTGAGTTAAAGTGATTTTCTCATATCTCAAATCATCATAACATGTAGACACTTATGCAATGTTGCAATGTTTTCACATACAACATGCAATATTCTTTGCTACTTTTAATACATGTGCAGGTACAATGTGATTTGGCCATCACAAGGAATACATGTGTTAATGTATACTAACTAAACTGTCTTAACTTGTTTTTGAAATATAAAATTGGTTAGACTTATTGTGTGTGTCTGTGTGTGTGTTTTGGATCTATGTGCTTAACATTTATCTTGTTGAGAAATGTTTTTGAGAGCTCAAAATGTTGTTTGAATCTGTGTTTAAGTAACATGCTTGATTGCATTCATATTTGTGTTTTTCTCTTCTTTGAAAAAATATTTTTAAGCAATCTCGACAGCTTCTCGATAGCTCTCGATAGCTAAGCTATCTACCTAGACCCTTCAGCTTTTTCTTATCGCATTCTCGATAGCTCTTGATAACTAGTTCGATCAATCGAGAAACTTTCTGTCTCCTCGATAGCTACCTCGATCCATCGAGCTTCATTGTGTGGAAAAACTCTCGTTAGATCCCCGATAGCTAGTTCGACAGCTGGAACATGCCTTTTTAAAGCTCGATTGCTCTCGATCGATCGAGCTTTATGAAGTTTCTATATAAAGAGGCATCGCAATTTCGGATCTCATTCCCTCGATCTCTCTCGACACTTTTAGCCCATTCACCTCCCAAAACATTTCTCAAGCTCTCTAACCTTCTTCCTCCCTTCATTTTTGGTCTCAGGATCTTTATTCCTCCTTTGGTATGATACTTTCTTCATCTTTATCATGCATTTTCATGATCTTTGACCTAACTTTTGGGGTTTTTGAAATTGCTTGAGATTTTTCAAAACTTTGGAGTTGTTGATGAAATTTTGGGATGTTTTTTTGTTAAAATGATCTTTAAACTTCATGCATTACATCACATGTGCATTACAACAATGTTTCATGCATTTAGATGTGTGTTTACTTTGTTGATATGTTGGGTGTTGGTAGATTTGGATTGGGCTAAGCCCATGATGCATTTATTTTTGCATGTCACATGTTCATGCATTCTCATGCATACATACCTTCAATTCTATATATTTTGATATATTTGTTGATTGGTACTTTTCTGATTGTCTCTCTCTCTTTCTCTCTTTCCCTCCCTCTTACATTAATTGCATAGTGGCACCTAAACGTAAACCCATTCCATCCCGAAACCCTCTTCATTCTGGGGCATCTTCTTCTTCTTCTCCATCTGACCCTATTCCATCTCACGTCCAATTTCGTGATGAGAAGGCCAAATCGGACTTCTTGGAGAACTTTTCACGGCGAGGCATTCACTCGGAACTCCAAGTCGTTCTGTCAGACTTTTCTAACATTGGCCTGCCCACTGTCATCTACAATAAGGGTTGGGAGTCACTCTGTGGCACCCCGATCACATGCCCTTTCGTGATCATACATGAGTTCTACTCCAATATGCACGGATTCGATTACTCTATACCCCAGTTTGTCACTCGCGTTCGGGGTGTACACATTGTAGTTACTCCGGAGATTGTTGCCAAGGTACTACACGTCCCTAGGGTAGTGCATCCTGACTACCCTGGTTCTAAATGTCTGAGGACAATTTGAAAAGACAAGCTCGCATCTCTATTCTGTGAGACACCATCATCTTGGGGTGACCGTCAAAACACCCCTTGCTCGACCCTTGCTAAAGGTTCGAGAATCCTTAACATGGTGATGACATTTTCTCTCCATCCATTGTCTCACTATCACAGAGCCTCGTGCTCGATTTTTGTTATCCCTCATTGAGCATATCTCTATTGACTTCCTTTCTTACTTCATTCTTTCTCTTATAGATGTTTATAGAGATACGACGACCCATGATAAGCTTATCTTTCCTTCGGCTATCACGTGGCTCCTTCGTCATTTTTCTGTCTCCTATCCTGTGTCTCCCCACTTCTCTTTCATGTATGCCATTGACACCGCTACTGTTAAGCGGAGTCTTGCACAGCTTCACTTGAGGTAGCCACGGACAGCGATCGCAGCTTCTCCAGCTTCTACCACTTCATCCACCTCCACCCTTTTGTCTTCAGCGGGTGGAGTGACTCTTGAGGCCATCATGGCACAGCTTGTGCGGATGGATGCTCGCCTTGACACTCTCAGTGATGAGTTGTGTTTGGTGAATACCCGTGTTAATCGTATTGCACGACGATAGGCTGTCATGGGTGGTTTCACTGTCACTTCCTCTCTATCTCCGCTAGCCTTTGAGGATGAGAGTAACGATGGCTCTGACAATGATGATGCTGCTGTGGATGATAATGGTGGCTCGCCTAGTGGTGATGAGATGTCTACTTGATTTACTTACCCTTTGTCACTTGTGACAAAAAGGGGGAGTAGTTTTGAGATGAGAGTATTCATACTCATAGGGGGAGGGTTAGTTTAGAAGATAGGGGGAGTGTTCAAATGTTGAGGGATGTAGTGAGGATTTTTGTATCTTTTCTTTTCTTTCTATTTTAGATACATTATCTTTTGTATATTGGTCTTGTGACCATTTTGACATACATTGTATTTATATTTGGTTTATATATTTTTATGTATGTTTTTTCATGTATCTCTCCATATGTTGTTTCTTTTATATCTTTATACACATGTTTCTTATTAAATGTATGCAATCTATTATTTTTGTTTCACACTAAGATGCCTTGATGAGTTTTGTTTAAAGTGTTTTAGAAATACAGGTTGTCAAAGTCTTCTTGCCATAAACTCTCTTCTTACAAAGTTTTTCAAGAGTTTGTGTTAGGATATATTTTATTGTATTCAACAAGTGAGTATGAGTTAAGTGATTTATGACTTCTCTCATATGTTCATTTGTTTGTTGCATTTTGTCACGGATTACCAAAGGAGGAGATTTGTTAGGACAAATGTGATTCAATGTTAGTAACATATGTCGACACTTTATGTAATTGGCTAATCTAGGATGTGTTTAATGCTTCAAGAAACAAGGTTTCAAGTTCAAGTATAAAAGCCATATCGAGGTTTAAAAGCTGCTGATGCCCGTGGCTCGACAGCTAGCTCGATAGATGGCAATCTATCGAGGTTTATGAAGTTCAGTTTTTCAAAGCTGATTTTCATCCAATCCATGAGTGTATGTTTGAGCCTTGTTTTCTCATAACCCTAAACATATATAAGGATTATCTTAAGGGTCGAAAACAGTTGCTGAAGAGCACAATTTCACAAGTGTGAAGAAAAATGTGACCGGAAACCTGGTTTGCCCTAGTTCATCTTTCTCTTGAAGAAGCTGCTGTGTTTGTACACAGTAGGGTTTTGTTACCAAGAAACTTCATGATCTTCATCGTTTGGATGAATTGAAGAACTTTGCAGCCAACATCCTTCTCAAGTTAATATCAAGTCGTGTACTAGGATTCGCGCAATTGGTTGGTCACGTACTGGGAGCCATGCAATCACAGGAGAGATTGTCCCTACAGAACAAATCCAATTGGGTATTTGGGTAAGGGTTCAACTGTAGGTTGGTATAAGGTACTGGGATTCTTTTACTTGTAACCACTTGTTGTGATAATAGTGAATTCTCGGGAGTGGTGACCTTAAAATCACCTGATGGAGTTTTTGTCATATAGGTTTTCTCCATTCATAAACAAATCACCGTGTTAATTTATTTTCCGTTGCATACTTTAGTTAATTGGTAATTTGTTTGTGCTACCACGTGCTTTGCATGTTAATTTGATTAATTAATCAATTAATTCATCACAAGGGATCAATACATTCTTGGCCTACCACTCCAATTGACCTTTGATCAACAGGGCCTCATTCAATCAAGAATCAGGGTTGATGTGTCATTAATCACTAAAGTCATCTATTTGCTCAGACTTCTATGTCCTACCTATATCAAAAATAAAAGACATTTTTATAACTCGACTTTGCAAGGCTAGAAAGGCATTTTTTCGTGAACCCTATTGAGAAAACATTCAATATTTTTATACAACTCGTGAGTTTAGTGATTGATTATTCAAGGCTATGTTGATATGATCAAGTGATCAAGTTGAAATCACAAGAACCCAGTTGTCATTACATTCAATCAAATCTTCAAGAGATTCTTAGAGTTGATTAGGGGTTATGGTCGTAAAATGTAAGTGCATCATCCGTGGAGCATCCATATAATTGAAGAGTTTAGAGGTTCTAAAGCTATAGAAGATTTCTACAATAAATCCATCTAATGAGTAGAGTCTAGGATTAAATGTTTTAATTTAATCTAAATTGTAAACTTCTTTTAATTTAATAATCCTTTGCAAAATCAATTTGGAGTCAAAACCTGTCTTTTCTAGAAATCAAAAGAATTTGTCAAATTTCACACAACTTTTAAACACCATGGAATCACTTTTTAAAATTGACAATGAGTGAAAATAAAAGAATTAAAAGAAACTCTAATTGCTAAATTTAATAGCTGAAGTGTGAAATGTATAGTTAGATGGTAAAAATTCTTATGTAGGCCCTAAACAATTATGCACCAAAATTAGTGATTTATTGCACAAGTTTGTTATGAATTTCACATAAATAAAGCAAATAAATATCTTAACCACAATTATAATACCAAATTAAAAAAAAAATTAAAATGAAAATAGTAACATTTGTTTCCATCACTCAAAACTCAAAAAATTGAGTTTGAGTGATAAAAACTGAAAATAGATTTTTGGTGTTTTTAGATTTAGGAATATGAGTTATAGTGGCAAAGTTGTAAAAAAAAAACAATTTGGTGGGACCCACTCTCCTGAGTTATCTCTATCAAGTCGGACCCACCGAGGCACCCATCAACGGCTTTTTTTTTCTTCTTCTTCCTTCTTCTTTCTTTCTTTCTTTCTTTCTTCACATCTCTTTCTCTCAACTTGTGCTTCTTTCTTTTTTCGTGAACTTGAACATAATGCACACTTAATTCAAATCTAAAGCCAATTGCACATATAGTATACAAAATTTACATGGGTATCGATGTCTCAAACCCGGAAACACAAACCCATAGACACATGGATATCGATCAAACACACAAACACAAACCCACAACTATGTTCATCATAAATCTACCCAAAAACACAAACCAACAACCATGTTCATCATAAATCTACCTAGAAACACAAACACAAAAGTACAAACCCACAAACACAAACACAAACCCACAACCATGTTCATCATAAACCTACCTAGAAACACAAACAAAAAAAATACAAACCCATAAACACAAAACCACAATTAAACACAAATACAGACAGACGCATAAGTCTATAAAATTTTCCCCCCAAAAAAAAAAAAAAAAAAAAAAAAAAAAAAAAAACCCAAAAATAAGAAATCCACCAAGCCCTTAAACGAGAGAAAGCACGAGAACGAGAAAGGGAAAATAGTATACCACTTGAGGAAATCCACTTTGCAAGGGAGAGAGAAAGGCTGAAAACAAATCTTCAAGTCTTTTGGGTTGCTGCAGGTTTGTTTGCTATTTATGGCCTATGGGTTTGATTGCTGTGGTGAGGAGAAGTAAAGGACAGATTTAGCTTGTTTCTCATTTCTTTGTTCCTTTTAAAGAGGGTTTGTATATATGGTTTTCAGTCTGTGGGTAAGAGAAAAAAAATTTTAAAATTTGGAATAGGGAAGAGGGAAAATATGTGCTGTGAGTAAGAGAAAAAATTCATGGAGAAACAGTGCCGGAAATGGGAGGGAACTAGTCTCTTGTTGGGTTGTGTGAAATGGGTTTTGTGGTGTACAGTGGCGTGAAATCAGTTGCTGGATTTTGTGATGGGAAGGAAGAGCAGTAAAATGAAGATCAAGAATGTTAGACACGGGTACCCATATGACCATTCTGTGTAGGGAAAGTGGGTGGGCTCCACCATTTTGCCAAAAAATGGAGTTAGAGAGTGAGAGAGATAACTTAGATTTGGAACCAAACACAAATTTTAGAGATATTTGAGTTATAGTGGGAATAGAGATATGAGTTATGAGTTATGAATTTGAGTTATGAGTTTTGAGATATGGGTTATGAGTAAACCAAACAGGCCCCTCTTCAATGGAACAACCACTTTGAAAATACAATCTCATTAGAAAATCCACTATCAAGGAACAATTACAGTAGTCTTTACTCGTAATTTCCTTGCAGTCCTTAACTCTATATAAACTCTACAAACGTCTCGCATGTCTTCCTACCACAATAGTCCTAGAACGTCCATAATCATTTTATAGTGATCTTCTTCATGAACAAATTTCACTCACATGAACCAAAACCTCTAGCATTTTAGGAAACTCCTCAAAATTTTATATATAGCAAAAATGAACTCAGTGAGATCAAAATTTGTGGTTTCAAGAATAGCTTAAAGCTCAAGGTATATAAAACCACACAATGGTTCTTTCTTGTTTTTGTTCTAGACATAATGATCATTTAATTTTTTTGATCTAATAACTCAAGAATAAGATTTCATGATCTGAAGCTTTTAGCTTTAGTGTAACCATCTTATTACCTCTAAAAGTCTTGCAACAAGTGGTTTATATAGGTGCACAAAACCGGGTTAAATACTTGAAGAAACTGTTCTTTTAGAAAAACTCAAATTGAAAATGCTATTAATTTCACTCAAGCAATATATATATATATATATATATATATATATTTGCTTGAGTGAAACTCTCAAAGACACAGTTGTGCAACTTCAAACATCTATATCATACTTATTTTAAATCAAAATTGGATCAAATTAGTGTCCGTTTTGAAGTTTGATATGTCCACTTTCCATAACATAAGTTTCATTCAAAAATTCATTATGGAGTAAAAAGAGTATTAACTTACTATCTTTGAGCAAATCAAACCTTATCAATCCTAACACAATTCTAATGATACAACCCAAATTTGATTAAATTACAAGTTTTAGAAAACTTTATTTTTTGCATAGAAACTCAACTAGCAATCATACAATCTAAAACCCAGCAAATGGTCATTAGTACTGTAAAGTTGTGATTTATAACTATATTTTTGTTGGTTTTAATTCCGTGTCAAATTTGATTGTAATTTTGTTTTCACCTCCAATTTCAAATTACAGCTTAATTGCTTTTACTTAACTTATTTAAGTACGGCACAAGAGTAAATGAAACACAATCACCTGAACTGCTCATTAAGCCATAAGCAAGCAAGCAACAATAAATATAAACCTTAAAGAGTAAGGGAAGAGAGATGCAAACACAAGATAAAACCAAGACATGTTATCGAAGAGGAAACTGATGAACTCGACGAAAAACCTCTCCGTGACCCTCCAAGTTGAAATCGATCCACTAGTAAATAAGTTGGAGTACACGAATAACAAAAGACCCTCCAAGCCTAGTTTATCCAATGTACTTAAGCCCTCCAAGCTCTTGCTACCAACGGACTTCTTGGAGTCTTGTCTTCACTAGCTTTCCGAATCCCACAGTACCACCCGATTGCATCCGCCAAGCCTCATCGACTTCTTATGGCAAATCTCAAATGCTTCCCAAGCTCCAAAACACTCTCTACACTTCGAATAGGTGTGCATTGTGTTTGGGTACAAATCTCCTCTCAAGGTATAACAACGGGAAAGGGGAGGAGAAGAGACTACAATGATTTCTCACTAAAGGATGAGTAGCTCTTACTCTCCAAAAGGTTGGTGTGTTGTGTTGTAAAAACCTATCTAGGGTTTTCTCTTTGAATAGTCTCCTCACAATATTGTGGGTCATGAGGGTATATAAAGTAGGGTAAAGAATATGAAATGTCACACTTAAAATTCTCTAGGCAGAGAGTTTCGTGGGTACCTCACGAGATGGCCTTTCTCGCGAAGTACTCACGAAATACAGCCTGACACTTGACTCTTCAGTTACTAACATGTGCTTCTCATGTGGCCTTTTTGCGGGAACCTTTACTTGCAAGCTTCTCGTGAGATAGTCGCGAAACTGCACTAATCTTCATTGCAAGCTTGATTCTTCACCAACTTAATACTAAACTCAATACAATAAAGTCCCACAAAAAACAAGGAAATAAATTAATAAAATTATAACACTTTTTGGCATGGAATAAAGTCAACGTAAAACATAGTTGTAAATCACAACTTTACAATCTCCCCCTTTGACTATTCTGTGACAAAAAAACCCTATAACAAACTCTAAACTTAAACGTGAGTTTGGGAACAATAGCAAAACTCACTCACACCTAAATCTAAAACCTATGATGAACTTGGAACATATATACCTGTAACCTGAAACATTTGCACAAAACACATTAGACTCTCAAGGTAAAGCAAGTAATAAAAGGACAAGTGTAATGAAACAAGTAAAAAGCTGATCAAGTAAACATGATGTGAAACATATGAGTAACTTGATCAAACACATGACAATCATATGGAAATGACTACAATAATCATATAGCAAAGCATATGATCATCCGAACATGCAATCAATAAAGCACAATAGCTTAAGGATGTATGTATGTCCAACACATAAACACAATGCAATAAGAGCAACAAAGCATAAATACTAAACATAACTTAAAGCACCATAAAGCAAACAAGAAAATAAACATAATGTAAAGCAATCAAAACAAGGTTTTCTCATAAAAGATGTCTTCTCCCCCTTGGTATATGCATCTCCCCTATGGATAGGTAGATTAGTGTTTTGTCTTTCTTTAATTTTGGTAGATTGTAACTAGGACCAAAAGTTCGTATTCTTTTGCATAGATTGTAACTAGGACCCAAAGCCTTGTAAGGTTTAATTTACCAAAATTGTACTGTTCTTTATTCAATCAATAACATTCAAAGTATTCTGAATATGTATTTTGTATTTAGTTTTTTCCTTATATTTTTGGTATAAAAAATAAGTGGTGACTCCACACCACTTACCCAAAAAGAGAGGTGCCCTTAAAAGCACCGAAATCTCTTTTTTGAGAGCACCCTTTCAAGAAGTGCAGTCTCTCACAGTGGCAACTCCGCTGGGGATGTCAAG
This sequence comes from Lithocarpus polystachyus, assembly GCA_033629205.1. Taxonomy (NCBI): domain Eukaryota; kingdom Viridiplantae; phylum Streptophyta; class Magnoliopsida; order Fagales; family Fagaceae; genus Lithocarpus; species Lithocarpus polystachyus. The sequence goes on from CM066173.1 coordinate 18,490,257, forward strand.
GGTTAAGTTTCATGTTAGACTTAAGTGACCAACAATATACCCTCTATTTTGCATGATTTTGCGTGATATTGTTGTTTGTTTGTTTATTTATGTCTTGAGATGTTTGTATGATATTTTTGTTTGTGTTGTCATGTTTGTTTGTTAAGAGCTTTCCCTAACTATCATAGTGTGTGCCATCAAAACAACAAAATGTATGCACCCATTTCAACAATATGGTGGTAGTAACTGATGAGTCCATAAAAACCAATAAGGTCACCCATCTTAATGGACGATCATTGCGTCATAAGTAGGCCATCAAAAATATATGAGTAACCGCCCAACATATTCAATAATGATCATCAAAGGTCTTAAACTCTCTCATCAAAACAAAGAACGTTACAATTAGGGTAATAATTACCCTCATTTATGTCCAACGGCTACCTAAGTCACCTATAAAAGGGACAATCTGTCCATTTTCTAAGGTATGTCAAAAACCACTACAAAATGCTATCTATAGTAGAAAAGATATGGGCTAATACTAACTTAAGCATCGGAGGCTCTCCCATCGGGCACAATTCGATGGTCTCTTCGATCAACTCTCTTTATCTTGCAGGTCCTACAAGATCGTTTAAAGCTCCGGATTGGACGAGTGATCCAACTGACGATTTTGGCATCATCAGTTTGGCGCTGTCTGTGGGAAAAAAGCGATTAGTCATCTAGCTCTTCCTGTAACAAAGGGTTCACTCAGTTCAATCTAGAGTACCTCATGGGATGAGACTCAATGATTATCTCTTTACTCTACCTATATCCAATCATCTAAAATTGGGCCGAGATGAGAAAGATAAAGAGATATTACCAAGGCACCATCGTTGTTAAAACACAACTTGTCAGCCAAATGAAAAGACGACGATGAGAGAGCCTAGCTCCAAGGTCTCCAAATTTGTTGGCCTAGCTTGAGGGTTTGGTGGAAAGACACCTGCAGTGATGCCGTTACCATTGAAGGTGTCACTCCCAGCCACAAGACATGATTGGGTTGGTCGACGGCAACGTAAGAACTTCACAACCTGTGACCTTCTAGGCATGACACAGTACACATGACAGCCACAGAAATTAAGCGACTTTGGTAGACCTCGTAGGAATGGCCCAGCTCCTAGGCCTTAAGGTAAGATGTGTTGTTTCTCATCCTATTATATGGTCTTACATCATCTTGTTAAAAGATCTAGAATACTAGAAGTCTAAAAATGAAATGATAACCTTGTCTAAAACTTTAGAAACATAACAAAGGATTTTATTGTATTAGACATCCTTTTGTTAAAAAATAAAAAGAAGTCAACTATGATGAAATCACTATAGGAGAACTTTCCTTTCTTAGTTTCACCGGTCCCCATTGTTTTTAGTTTGCATGAAAGGTGGAACCAAACTTCAATTGAACATAATTACCTTACCAAAATTGTGATCTTAAATATAGGCATTAAAAAAAAAAAAAAAAAAAAAAAGGAAAAGTAATGAATACCTTGATTGTTATAAACTGCATCAGTCAAACCGATCTGTTTGAGGTCCTAGCCATTAAAGCCAAATATGATTATATATTGTTAAGGATACAGCTGTAGTCATCAAGGATAGTAGCTAAGTCATGCGCAGCTAGTATTACTAATGTATCACAGCTGTAGTATTCAAAATACAAATCTTGGATTGTGTTGAGATAGGATTAGGATAAGATGGAATTGTATTTAATTTTGTATCTAAGTGATAAGGGAGAAACATCTCTGATTTGTGTAGAAGAGTCAAGGCCGAATTCTATGGAGAAGCATATCTGATTGTGTATAGATGTGGTAAGGCCGAATTGTATTTTAAATTTTGAATATGTAACAAACTCTGCTATATATGAATATGCCTTGAACCGTGAATGGTAAGGCTTGGAAACAATTTCAATTATTTGTTTTCACATATATTATGGCGTAATTGATATCCTAATAATGGCCCCTGCTATAACTAAAACAAAAATAGAATGTTTGTGTCCCTCTATGGTATTAGATTAATGGTACACTAAAGAATAAAAATAAATGGTTCCCTGATAATATCTTGGTTGATATTCACGGGTAATAAAGCCACAAAATAAATTATATGTGTATTTATTAGTGGTGAAAGTATAGTAGAAAATGCATAACATGGTTAGAATGCTCTACAGTCAATTATGCATGAGTTATTAGTCCGTCAGTTGGTTAATGAAACTATGTTTTTCAAGGAACAATTCTGAAAAGATTTAAAAGAAACCTTTAGGAATAAAATGAATGAATGGGGTATTCGGCCTTGCACACAGAATAATTTTCAAACTGAATGTAAGGTGGGACTGAGGTTGAAAGACCCAAAGAATTATAAAATTCAGTTCTGACAAAATTACCGCAATAATTAAGCATAAATCATATTCAAAATCTTACGAAATTTTGTATCTTAAAATGTTCCACAATAGAACGAACAAAATTTACTATTCAAGCTTTTCCATGTATAAATATATGTTGCTTTGACTTTGAGAATGCAGAATTTAAATGGTTCCATCTATACCTAATCATGCCTTCGAGCATTCAAAGGGAAAAATGTGGGACTCTCACGATGTCACAATCCACATGTATGATTCAATAAATCGGCTATACAGGTACAATGTTTTTATTTTATGCTCACACTACTGACATCACCAGAGTAAGTACTTACTCACATATATGATATACAAGCAGAGCTTACTGTCTCTAAATACTAAATAGTATCAAATTATTTCCACATGATTCTATTAAATGGAATGACATGTACTCTATATTAAGCTCATCATTTGATAACAGTTGAAATTATTAATTTGTTAGTATTTTTTGGAGCAAAATGAGCCTAGTAATGCTAGACAAAATGGATCAACAAAAGGCTCGACATAAGATAAATCATCCTGCAGAAAAAGGTCATGGCGAAGGCACAACCGTTGAGAATGTTGTAGAGGTTTTCTTGCTAGCAAATGTATCTTTCATGTTCAAACGGGGGCAAACCCTCTGGATATATCTACATCTTCAAATAGCTGGAACAAAATATACCAACGATGGTGCCCAGTTCTTGGGCCTTAAGGTTAGATTTAAAATTTTCTTTTCCTTTTAGCTCTTTAATTATTTATAACAACGTTTGAAGTCAAGTTTTAGGCATAATGACAAATATCATTATTGCCAAATAAAAACCTAGCTAAAAATTTAAAATAAGATCATAATTGTTTACTATGATAAATATGATGACTGTTTATCATAATGGCAAATGTCATTAAACACACCAAATTCCAACACTCTTTAAAAAGTTTTAACACTTTGCCAAGTGTTATTTAGTTGCACAAGAATACGATAATAGTTATGAAAACGATTGTTGGAAAGGCAAATTGCTAAATTACAAGATTAGTACAAACATGCACAATTGACACAAAAGGCTATAGATAATTTCTTGCTGGAGTTAAAAGGCTTGACCAGTAATATCTGCTATAGCTAGTGTGACCTATTTTAGACTTTTGATCTCTAGCCGATCAAATGATCTTAAGTCAATCCATTTCTTTTATTATTTTACTATCGCCAAAACCAAGAAAAAGTGGAAATGGCTGAATTGCCTATAGAGCATGTGCTTCATACAATAAAACAATTCTATTCAATTGCATGACATTAAGTGTGGCTTTAATCCTCACTTAGTTTTTATACTCTTACATGAAATGATCTTGTTCGAATGTAAGCTATATCAATTCACCCAAAATTTTGTATAATATGTAAACCTATAAGAGGTTTGCTAGATTACTAGCTTCAGATATGCAAAAAACAAATGTTCCAAATTTTCTAAGGGGATGTCATAATTTGACTAAGAGAAACCCTTAAAAAGAAAATAGAGATATAGCTAAAAGTTGTGAAAATTCCATCTACATCACAAATGCCAAGTTTAACTCCTGTAAATTATGGGTTGTACAAATCCAACAAAGAAAAGCTTTATAAGTAAGAGTTCAGTGACGAAGAGTTCGTCAAGAAGACTACAGCAATAAAAAGACCGAGGTATGTACAAAATAGTATTGAGATTTAAGGTCTTCTATTGAGGTAACTCATTTCTTTCTTTCTTTTTTTATCCATGAGATCATTTTATTGAAACTAAATAAACATCTAGCTTGCATGATTATTACAAATGTGTATGTAGGACATGTTGAAAATATTGCTATAAAATTGTTACAATTATCACAATCAATATGACTATATTTTTAGTAGCATATGTTTCATCGTCATGGATCTGGGAAGTTCTATTAAGTTTCCTACACTTAAAATGCTAGATGATCGTGTTCACAATATGCTCATGAATTTAAGTCTCAATAAATTTCCGCTATCTCCATCAACTCATCAAAATCTTCTTAAATTACTTTAAAAATCATATACGGTGCAAGCACCTAACAAAGACCAGTTTGATTAATATAGAATGCACTTCGTCTTGTATAGCATGCAATTGCACATTTGTACATTGTCATGCAACTAGCACTATTGAAGTGACTCAAGCGTACAATTAAAGAAGAAGGAAGAATAAAATGCTATTACAAATGGCAATGACCATAGTCATCAAAGCATGCCAAAAAAAAAAAAAAGGGTTTCAATCGTGATAGACCATTCCTCTAGTCGTCAACAAACGAGAATTGTACTTTTCATGTTTGAGCAGGGGCAAAAACGTGGCCTAGTTTTTATGCATTCAAAAAATTGAAGCAAAAGAGATCTAGGCCTTAGACATGAAGTATCATGTTGAGCTTAAAAAAATCTTGAAAGGAGAAGAACTCGTCATCTTAAAAAGGGAAGAGCTTGTCAAGAAGATCCCAACAATAAAAAAATCGAGGTATGTGACAAAATAATATCTCATTTAAGGTAACACATTTATCTCTGTCTCTTTTATATTCGTATATAAAAATTTATACCTAGTAAGGTTTCATGCAAAAATGTATGTATTACTAAACAGATCACAAAAGAGGTAAAACTCTAGGATTACAAGGAAATAAGAAAAAAGTCCACCATGGCTATTGGTAACTTAGGCTATTTATATATGAATTGTTCTAAAATTCTTGTCTAACCAAGTCTTGGCAAGTGGATGCGCTACATAATGAAAATATCAACATGGCTTCAAGAAGGTCCAAAACGACATAGCGTCAAGGAATCTTTCTAGCAACAAGTGACAAGATTCCTTAAATGGATGTAAGTCACCAAAAAATGGCTAAGTGATAAGATTCTGCCAAGACAGATGTAAATCACTGACAAGGCCTATGTGACAAGATTCCTTAGATGGATGTAAGTCACCAAAAAATAGCTAAGTGATAAGATTCTGCCAAGATGGATGTAAATCACTGACGAAGCCTGAGTGACAAGATTCCTTAAATGGATGTTAGTCACCAAAAAATGGCTAAGTGATAAGATTCAGCCAAGACGGATGTAAATCACTAACGAAGCCTAAGTGATAAGATTCCTTAAATGGATGTAAGTCATCAAAAAATAGCTAAGTGATAAGATTCCGCCAAGATGGATGTAAATCACTGACGAAGCCTAAGTGACAAGATTCCTTAAAAATGGATGTAAGTCACCAAAAAGAAAATGGACAAGATTCCGCTAGACCAATGTAAATACCCTTAGACGAGTGTAAGTAGACAAGGATTCTCACGCAAACGCAAGTCACACGCAAATCAAGAATATAGAACGTGACGACCAGAAAATGAATGAAAAAAGAAGCATCGAAGTGATCAAAAATGGTCTTACAAAGAAATTAGCTTGCTCTTCAGTAGTGATAAAAAATGATCGTCCAAGAAAATTAGCTCACTTTCAAGATCAAGCTATGATCCCTCGAACGTCCAAAAAGACCTTCAAAAGGCAGATACTAAGAAGTCATCACAAAAATACTACCATTCTTGAAAAAGAAAGTAATTGAAGATAAAGATGTCCGAATCTAAACAAGTCAAGAACATTCCCTAAGCCTGACCAGTATAAAGCAAAATCAGACTTGGGAATGGGGGGCAACTGATGAGTCCATAAAAACCAATAAGGTCACCCATCTTAATGGACGATCATTGCGTCATAAGTAGGCCATCAAAAATATATGAGTAACCGCCCAACATATTCAATAATGATCATCAAAGGTCTTAAACTCTCTCATCAAAACAAAGAACGTTACAATTAGGGTAATAATTACCCTCATTTATGTCAACGGCTACCTAAGTCACCTATAAAAGGGACAATCTGTCCATTTTCTAAGGTATGTCAAAAACCACTACAAAATGCTATCTATAGTAGAAAAGATATGGGCTAATGCTAACTTAAGCATCGCAGGCTCCCCCACCGGGCACAATCTGGTGGTCTCTTCGATCAACTCTCTTTATCTTGCAGGTCCTACAAGATCGTTTAAAGCTCCGGATTGGATGAGTGATCCAACTGACGATTTTGGCATCATCAGTAACCATGGATCACCGGTTTTCATTAGATTTGGGTACCCAATGGTGAACTCATCAACTCATAGCCTTAAGTCACTAAATCATTTCTTGTTGACTATAAAGGATAAACCATGCCGTTTGGACCAACGCAATGTTCATTACATTACAAGTTGAGAGGTGTAATGTCCTAGCTATGGGAAACAATAAAACAACAAACCCACCCCACAACATAATGACTTAGAACCTACCCTTAGGCCAGTCCATGTAAAAATTGCATTGTATGTTGTGTGTGTTTGTTTGGTTGATTGATTGATGTAGATGGGCACTTAGCTTTGGTTAACCAAATCAAGCCTGTTCTTAGGGGAGAATTTGGTCGAGATCCGAAGGAAGGCTTCAAAGAGAACCCAAGGCTGACAATCAAGCTAGTAGCTCCAAATCTAAGTCGATCACTCCCATCACGGTATTGAAGCCCGCGAGCATAGAAGACACTCCACTGCTGCAACATCACAATCCCATATTCGACATACAAGACAGTTCAAACCACAAGAAGTTTGAAGCCCCTAACACTATGGCGGAAGAGGGAGAACATCCAAACACTCAAAACCTACTCAACTCCATGGTAGCTAGTCAAATCCAGTTGAAGGAGGGCATGAACCTTATGGTGCAAAAGTTTCAAAACATGAAGAGTAACCAAGTGGAGAACAACGCTGACCATAATCTACCAACCATGGAGAATGAGAAGAAGATCAACGAGAGGATACAAAAGATGGAAAAGATTATCAAGGGAGCTCGCAAGATGGAGGACCTCTTGGACTACCAATCACTCTCACTTTTCCCCAATGTGAGATTGCCTCCCAAGTTCAATATGCCAGCCTTGGACAAGTTCGACGGGACTGGCTGCCTAAATTCCCATTTGAAGATGTATATGAGGGCTATGCAGCCCCTAGGTGCGACTGAAAAACTACTTGCTCCAAAACACTCTGATTGGAGCCGCTCTTAGATGGTTCCTCAACTTAGATGATGCAAGAGCAAGGAGTTGGGAGGACATCTGCCGCGAGTTTCATAATCAGTACAAATACAACGCAGAGGTGGATATAACAAGGAGGGATCTCGAGACCACGAAGCAAGAACCAAAAGAATCTTTCTCTACCTTCGTTACCAAGTGGAGGTCCAAAGCTGCATAGATGATGAATAGGCCAACCAAAGAAGAACAATTAGCTATGGTTGTAAAGAATTTATTACCTGTATACCATAAATATTTGTTTGCCTAGTATTTTCCTAATTTTAAAGCTTTGATTGCTGCTGGAATCTAAATTGAGGATGCAATAAATAATGGCACTATAAAGAATGAGGACCCACCGAGGTTTAAAAAGAATTTAGGATCTAGTTCTAAGACTGCAGAATTTTCTAATATATGCAAAAATGATCCTTATCAAGTTATTGCTCCCATTGCCCCCTTGCAAATATCACAAGGTTCACCTCAAAGGCCCAGGAGAGAATTTCATGAGTTGTATATGCCTGTGAGTTAAGTGTTTGAAAAACTAAAAGCCAAAGGGTTGCTAAAGCCCTTAGATCCAAGACCAATCTCGAACCCATTGCCTGCAAGATTTGATGTGACTAAAAGATGTGCCTACCACCAAAGCTCTAGCCATGATACGAACAAATGTTTTGGCCTTCGTCATGCAATTCAAGACTTAATAGATAATAAGGTGATTGCACCACCTACAAGGCCTAGCATCACTAATAATCCCTTGCCCAATCACAATTTTAGGAGAGGACCAAGGATTAATTGCTTAATGACTGAGGAGGGAAGTAAAGAAGACCCGTCTAAGTTGATTTATGACCTACCTGAATGTTTTATGATGACATGGGAAAAGCTAATAAGAATGACGTCCACTGCAAGGTATGAGATATGGAGTGAAGATGTAACCGAAACCACAAATTACTAACATCAACAAATGGAGGGAGACACTTCAAACCCCAATCAAATCACTTGATATCCACAAATAGGGGGAGATACTTTAAACCCTAATCAAATTACCAAGCACCAACATATGGGGAGGAGACATTTCGAACCCCAATCAAATAACCTAACACCTACCAACGGGGAGAGACACTTTAAACCCCAATCAAATGGCCTAACATTCACAAATGGGGGGAGACACTTCAAACCCCAAGACACCGATCTGAATGACTCAACAAAAATTGTCATATCACAAGGGGGGAGACACTTCAAACCCCCACATTTAGAGACAAACAACCCAATAGGAGCCTTGAACAAGGCCACTTAACAAATACCCACCAAGAAGGATGAGGTATTCAAGCAATTTCAGAAGACATAAGCCAATATATCTTTATGGGGTTTACTCATGGCCTTATACAAGCACCATCAAAGCCTGGTAGACCTTCTTAATTAAATCCAAATTCCTACAACCATTACTGCTCAAGATCTGAATGCTATGATTGGGTCCATTAGTAGGGAACTCACTATTTCTTACTCTGACAAAGATTTGACAAAGAAGGTAAAGCACCACAATGACCCACTGCCTATTATTGTAGAGGCCAAAGGCAAAAGGATTTCGATGGTTCTAATTGACAATGGAAGTGCCATAAATGTGTGTCCTTTAAAGACTGCAAGCTGCTTGTGTTGGAAAATAAACATGTTTGTATCACATACAAAACATACGCAGCGAAAAATTAACGGATCTACTTCATTCGGAATCGATTACAAGCACTATGTAAGTTTTAAAATATAGAATCAAGAGAGTGTACCTTGGTATGGTAAATTTAAAAACCGAAGATCAGAAGTACTCGGAAACACTTTTAATCTTCACTCCAATTCCACTTGATGCCTAAGATGTGTGGTCTCTCAATCAGTTATATGTGTTTGTTCTAGGGAGAATGAGAAAGTGTCCAACACTTACATCCTTCATTTCATTAAGAAGTCTCACATTTAAAATTCTGTATATTTCTCCCTTAATAACTGATTATCTAATTGGGCTAGCCTTTTGGGCTTTTCCAATTGGGCTTTAGTATGTGGCTTGGAGTGAGACCAAAAGGGAACAAATAAGACACTAGCTCTAATGGGCCTTAGCCTTTTCTGTCAACTCTTGACAAGTCCAAAGTTACCATTAATTATATTTAATACCACTATATAAATATAATTGCACTCTAAGCTTTATTAATAAATTATTTCCCAAGACTTTATTACACATGCAACCCCCTCATAAAATATTCGTAGTAATACAAAGTCATGAATATAGACTGCCACTTTGTAAATTACTACATCTTAATCCTTAAGTACCCGATTTAATCATTTTAAAGTTATTCATCATATATTTATGAAATCTAATTTTATAAATATATACTTTAGTCTTACTAAAGTGCTTAGGCCTAACTCTCTGAATAACTGAACCCATTAAACTTATCTCAAAGGAATATTTTATATCTCCATTAAGAGACTATGAATACCATCTTGAAAATATATGTTCCATCAACACTAAATGTGGCTGCCCAACATACTGAGGTTTTGACTTATACTTTAGATCTCACTCCTAATATATCAAAGCAATCTACACATCATGATCAGGTCCAATATTCTCTTAGGATTAAGAGTTCATGTAAATATAAGTCGTGAGATTTATTATTCATTTGACAGTCATTAGGAGAATAATAAATCTCACGGCGGACCAGTTCAATATGTCTTAACTCTTAAAACATATCAACATATCAACTAGAAATCTCCACTTCCATGATCAAGACAAATCATCTTAATTAATATGTTATAGTCTTCGCAGATGAAATGCCCAATTTCATCACCGACTACGAACCAAAATTTTGAGTTTACAAAGAACTTGAGATCTATATCTTCTGTGACTAAATCACATACTATGCATCTCATGTACTATATGATAATGTCTAAATATTCATGTTTCCATCATTTTAAATAAGAATAAAGCAACTTTATTAATCACAATATTAAGTCATACATCATTTAATACATAATGTCATACATAATATCATACATGGCATATTACAATAGGATTTAAGGGCACTAATCCTAACAATCTCCCACTTGCCCTAAAGACTATTGTGCACTAATCTAACTCTCATTCCCTCCAAATGTGACTCGAAGGTCCTTTGAGGCAAGGCTTTGGTAAAGGGATCTGCTAAATTATTTGCACTTTCAATCTTTGCTACCACCACATCTCCACGAGCAATAATGTCTCGAATGATGTGGTACTTTCTCTCAATGTGCTTTCCTTTCTTGTGATTCCTTGGATTTTTTGATTGTGTAACTGCTTCACTATTGTCACAAAACAATGTGATAAGAACTTGCTCCATTCTCATAACACCAAGATCAAAAAGAAATTTCTTGAGCCAAACAGCTTCCTTTGCTACCTCACAAGCAGCAACATATTTAGCTTCCATGGTGGAGTCCGCAATACAAGATTGCTTAACACTCCTCCAACTTATGGCTCCACCTCCCAAGGTGAACACACAACCTGAAGTGGACTTTCTGAAATCTAGATCCGATTGAAAGTCTGAATCTGTATAGCCAATGGGAATCAAATCCTCACAACTGTAAACAAGTATATACTCTCTCATTCTCTGTAGATACTTAAGAATATGTTTTACATCTTGCCAATGTTGTGGTCCTAGATTTGATTGATACCAACTGACCATGCCAATTGAATAACAGATATCTGGTCTAATACACAGCATGGCATACATAAGACTTCTTACTGCAGAAGCATAAGGAACTTGTCTCATCATGTCTTCTTCCTCTTGAGTCTTAGGCCTTTGGTCATCAGATAGAGGAACTCCATGTCTGAAAGGAAGTAATACTTTCTTGGAGTTTTGCATGCTAAACCGTTCTAGAATCTTATCCATATATCCAGCTTGTGATAAGCCTAACATTTTATTCTTGCGATCTCACCAAAGCTTGATTCCTAAAATAAAGTTAGCCTCACCCAAGTCCTTCATATCAAATTGGCTTGACAACCAAACCTTTACTGATGACATTACCCCTACATCAATTCTAATAAGTAAAATATCATCAACATAAAGCACTAGGAACATTACTACTTTGTCTTGATGTCTTTTGTACACACATGGTTCATCAAGATTTTGTTCAAAACCAAATGACTTGATTGCTAGATCAAATCTGATATTCCATGACCTAGATGCTTGCTTAAATGGACCTTTTCAACTTGCATACCATATGCTCTTGGTTCTTTGCTATGAAACCTTCTGGTTGTAACATATAGATTTCCTCTTCAAGATTGCCATTGAGAAACGCAGTCTTGATATCCATTGCCAAATCTCATAATCATAATGAGAAGCAATGGATAAGAGAATTTTGATAGATTTAAGCAATGCCACTGGTGAAAAGGTTTCTTCATAATCAATACCTTCTTTTTGTGTGTACCCTTTCGCCACTAGCCTTGCTTTAAAGGTTTCAACATTTCCATCTATCCCTTTCTTCCTTTTGTAAACCCATTTGCAACCAATAGGTTTAATGCCATTAGGCGCTTTTACAAGATCCCAAACTTGATTGGAATACATGGAATCTAATTCAGATTTCATAGCTTTGACCCAATGATGTGCATCTACATCATTCATTGCCTTTTCATAAGTGTAGGGATCCGATTCAGCCTCTTCTGAGATAGCTTCATAAGTTTCTCCCGAACCTATGAATCTTATAGGAGGCCAAACAATTCTCCCACTACGACGAGGCACCCGTGTACTAGACATCTCATGAGTAGTATTTTGTGGTGTATCCAATACAACCACTTTTAGGAGTAAAATTATTCATATAGTCATTTTCTAAGAATTTAACATTTGTACTAACAAAAATTTTGTTATCTTTACGACTATAGAATAAATAACTCCTAATTTCTTTTAGATAACCCACAAGCAAACACACTTCCGATTTTAGTTCCAACTTATCAAGTTTCCCTTTTAACACATGTACTGAAAACCCCAAATGTGGAGATATTTCATGCTAGGTTTACGCCCACTCCACAATTCTTTGGGTGTTTTGGGAACAGATTTTGATGGAACTAAATTCAAAAGATGTATTGCTGTATCTAAGGCATAACCCCAAAAAGAAATAGGTAAAGTTGAGTAACTCATCATGGACCTAACCATTTCTAAAAGAGTCATATTCCTTCTTTCTGTTACACCATTTTGTTGGGGAGTTCCAGGTGTAGTTAATTGGAATACAATCACATTTTGAGTTAAGTAGTCCTTGAAATCCCCAAGAAGGTATTCGCCACCACGATCAGATCGAATGGCCTTTATGTGTTTACCCAATTGGTTCTCAACGTCACCCTAAACTCTTTGAACTTTTCAAAGGCTTCAGACTTTCGTCTCATTAGGTACACATAACCATATCTTGAGTAATCATCGGTGAAAGTGATGAAATACTCATAACCTCCTTTTGCTTAAGTTGACATAGGATCACAAACATCCGTATGAACTAATTCAAGCAACTCTTGGGCTGTTCTACCTTTTGCATTAAAAGGTTGCTTGGTCATTTTGCCTTCCAAACAAGATTCATAAACTGAAAATTCATCAAAATCCAACGGCTCTAAAAGACCATTTTTTATCAGTCTTTGAATTCTGTTTGGATTAATATGACCTAAACGCAAGTGCCAAAGATATGCATCATTAGTAGAAGGAAACTTTCTCTTTAATGATTTTACATGAGAGTTATTATCTAATTCAAAATTATATAATTCATGCTTATCAAGAGTTAAAATATAAAGGCCATCCACAATATTGCCAGAACAGATAAGCATTTTATCTTTTTTTTATTACAACATTGTCTTAAAGGATAACATAATATCCATTTTTACCCAAATAAGTTGTAGAAATTAAATTCCTACGAACATTAGGTACAAACAAACAGTCTTCCAATATTAAAACCCTAGACTCGAAGCATAAATTAAACACTCCAATAGCTACAACCGGAATCGTACTCCCATCGGCTAAGGTTAGGAATAATTCCCCTTCTTTAAGCTTTCTGGTCTCCTGGAACCCCTGCAAAGAATTGCAGATATGATTAGTACAACCTGAATCCACACACCAGGAATCCGTGGGATTTTGTACCAAACATATTTGAAGGAGGAATGGGCTATTCATACCCTTATTAATGGCAATCTTGAACTTCTAACAATCCCTTTTCCAATGTCTTTTCTCACCATAATGGAAACATTTTCGTTTCAGCTTCTTTCCTTTGTCGGCAACCCCTAAGACAATTTTTTTACCCTCTTGCTTGGTGAAGTCCATCTTCTTCTTCTTCTTACCCATGCCTTTTGACTTAGGTTGAGAAGTAGAAGCTTCACCCACATTGGCTTCAAGACTAACATTAGAAGTACCAAGGATGCCTTCCGCCGCTACCAACTTATTCATTAATTCAGACAAAGAATAAATCTTTTTGTTCATGTTATAATTAAGTCTGAATTCCTTGAATGATTCCAATAGTGACTGGAGTATCATATTCACTTGGGATTCTCCATCAATGTCGGCACCCAAAACTTCCAATGTATTCAGGTTAGAGATCATTATAAGACAATGCTCTCTCACTGAACTACCTTCAGTCATTTTGGTATTATAAATTTGCCTCATAGTTTCTTGCCTTGCAAAACAGCCTTGCTCACCAAACATCTCCTTCAGGCTTAGTATAATGACCGAAGCTAATTCTACATCCTGCATTTGATGCTGTAGAACATTTGAGATAAGGATGTAGCATTTGGCCATCTCATTAGATTTCTGCCAACGATCATATCGTTGTTTTTACTCAAGAGGAGCATCTAATGAAGAAAAGCTAGGACATGGTTTAGTAAGCACATATTTGTGCTCTCTAGCAGTTAGAACTATGTCCAAATTTCTTTTCCAGTCAACATAGTTGGATCCAGTCAATTTATTTTGATTAAGAATGGTAACAAGTGGGCTAAATGATGCCATGTTCAAATATGAAAATAATAAACATGAATATAATAAGTAAACTGGACATTATCAATTTAGTATATAAACATATAATATGGAACCTTAATAAAACTATAATATAATATATGCAACGACAACCCAATCCCGCAATTAATATTCCTCGGAAGTGAGGTCATATCAATCACTATGATTAAGCGAGGATTATCCTCATTATTAATTCTTTTATGGTAACTCTTACCAAACAAAAATAATTTGCCGCTTTTCCTTTAGCCTTTAAGTAATAATGACATAACTCCGAAGGGAGGTTAACATCATACTTAGTCCAGTGTATACCATTGCCTAGAATCAATGTGAGTCACCAAGTAACTCCACAGAAGCGTGGTCATTCTCGAAGTAAAAACACACTTCATCTATCTCTAAGAAGTTTAACTTGTAGTACCATAAATTAAACACCCTCCGAAGGGAGCAAGGCATATAAGCCAAGGCAAGGTGCTTAATCATACTACTATAAACCGACAATGGAGGCCGTGAGATCTAACCCTTGTATCTCTCTCCCACTAGATGTTTTAAAATAAAGGTTTTTAAATTATAAAACATGCATAATCTGATTACACATAGCCTTGCACTTTTAAGTTTGAAAACACTTAGAAAAAATTCAGATTTTCCTTCTTTCGATCGATCGAATGTGCCCCTCGGTCGGTCGAAAAAATTAAAAAATTCGAACTTGACCATCTGCCTGGTTCAATTGATGCTCGATTGTCTCTCGATCGATCGAAAAGAAAATTCGATCGATCGACTAGCAATCGAATATCAATCAATTCAAAAAGATTGGTCACTATTTCACTCGATCGATCGAAAGTAAATTTCGACCGATTGAAACTTGTGAAACTCGAATTTCTAGAAATTTTCTAAAGCAGTTTTCAACGGTTTTACATGAATAAACAACCATCATATGAACATGATAGACAGAGATTGATATCAAAACTGAATTCCATTGATGCTATAGCCTTAAAGATCAATTTAACATACTTAAATTCAAATTTAAACAACATCATAACATCAATATCAGTTTTCATCAAACCATAGTTTCAACAACCATGCAGAAAATTAAATGCATAATCTTCTAACAATATAAAACTATTATCTCTAATTCCAAAAACCACAAAACATGTTATACAAATTCGAAATTGAAGACCGCTTTGATACCAATTGTTGGAAAATACATGTTTGTATCGCATACAAAACATACAGAACAGAAAATTAACGAATCTACTTCATTCAAAATTGATAACAAGCACTACGTAAGTTTTAGAATATAGAATCAAGAGAGTGTACCTTGGTATGGTGAATTTCAAAACCGAAGATCAGAAGTACTCGGGAACACTTTTAATCTTCACTCCAATTCCAATTGATGCCCTAGATGTGCGGTCTCTCAATCAGTTATATGTGTTTATTCTAGAGAGAATGAGAAAATGTCCAACATTTACATAAAAACAAATCTGATTTTTTTTACAAACTAAGTCTTATTTTTGTTTTATTCACAAAACAGATCTGAATTTTCTTAAAGAGAGGACATCATTCAAAAGGCAAATTTATTTAAATTATTTTTTGTAATGTGTGTTCAACATATCATTCAACATCATGCAAAAAATGGTATATGGGTCATTAAAGTCTAGAAGACCAGACTTTGTCTGAGCAGAATGAGTGCCTAACACTTTCTCATTCCGTAACCTAGCCCAGAGTTTAGGGTTTTTGGATAGGTAAATTAATGTTTTGTCTTTCTTTAATTTTGATAGATTGTAACTAGAACCAAAATCTTTGTATTCTTTTGCGTATATTGTAACTTGGACCCAAAGCCTTGTAAGGTTTAATTTACCAAAATTGTACTGTTCTTTATTCAATCAATAACATTCAAAGTATACTGAATATGTATTTTGTATTTATTTTTTTCTTTTTTTTTTTTTGTATTAAAAATAAGTGGCGACTGCACACCACTTACCCAAAAAGAGAAGTGCCCTAAAAAGCACCCAAATCCCTTTTTTGAGAGCACACTCTCAAGAAGTGCAATCACTCACAAATGCATATAAAGAGATACATGATGCATAAATGCATGATAATGAAGCATCTAATGCATGAAGAGTTGTACAAAGATTGAAAGAATTAGATCAAGGACCAAAAGAGCATAAGCTCAACCATAGGAACCCTTCCTCATCCAAACGGAACGATTTTTTGGTATGAGTATCTCATGAGAAGTGAGACGAGGGTTGGAAGAATGAGAACCAGAGATGCACATAGACAAGGAGGTAAGAGCATTAACCACATGCTTCAACAACTTACCACTTTCAATCAAATCTGATTTAGCTTACAAAACACAACTTCTAAGAAGCTCAAGTTTCTCTTTTCTTTTAATTCTTTTAAGAGCTTGAAACTTAAAGTAAAAAGGTCTAAGATGACCAAAGGTACCACAATGGTAACAAATAATGGATTTAGGTCCACTAGGCTTTTTAGGGAGGGATCTAGCAATATGGTTTTGTTTTCTCTTCAACATGGAACATCGAGGTCTTATGTGACCGATCACACTGCAATGGTGGCAAGTAGGAACAAACTTAGATTCACTTAAATCCCTAGGATGAGACCTAAATGAAGGCTTTGGCTTAAGAGCCTTTCTCTCCACTTTTTGGTTTCTTTTGTGTGGAGGAATGTACACTAATTTGTCTTTAGAGGTAGAACTCACAATAGGTACAAAATCGAGTCTCACAACATGATTGCAACAAAGATTTTCTTCCTTTTTAGCAATAACTTTAGCAATCAAACACTTGACATGCATCTTAAGTAATTTATTTTCACATTTAAGATTATCAACAAATTTGTTAGACAAAACAAGTTTAGCATCCAAGTCCATATTCAAACATTCAAACTCCTTTAGTTTTTCAAGAGAATGTTCAGCAAGCTTCTTATACTTTTCAACCAATTTGTTGGATTCATTGAGCTTAGCAATCAAATCATCATTTTCACAAATGAACTTGCTCAAATTCTCATGAAATTTCTTAGCCTTTTTCTTCAAGAGTTTGACATTAGGAATTTTAAAAACACTCATAGATTCATGTAACATGTTATCACAATCATGAGGATTAATACTCATAGAGGCATTTTCACAAACACATGGCATGTTACAATCAATATTACCCAAAACATCCATAGAAGCATACAAAGCACTATTCATGACAATAAACAAAAGGGGTCAAGGATCACACTTAGGTAATTAAACCAAAATAAGTGTTCGTGCTCTGATACCAATTAAAAGCTCAAATAGTATGAAAACACTAACACTTGTTTAGAACCCCAAATTTTAAATTACAGCTTAATTGCTTTTAGTCTAACTTATCTAAGTGCGAAACAAGAGTAAATGAAGCGCAATCACCAGAACTTAAAGAGTAAGGGAAGAGAGATGCAAACACAAGATAATACCAAGACGTGTTATCGAAGAGGAAACCTAAGAACTCAGCAAAAAACCTCTCCACGACCCTCCAAGTCAAAATCAATCCACTGGTGAATAAGCTGGAGTACACGAATAACAAAAGACCCTTCAAGCCTAGTCTACCCAATGTACTTGAGCCCTCTAAGCACTTGCTACCAACGGACTTGATAGGCCAAAAATATATTGACCCCTTGTGATAAATTAATTAATTAACTAGTCAAGTTTATTAATTAATCAAATTAACATGCAAAGCGTGTGGTAACACAAATAAATCACCAATTAACTGAAGTATACAGCAGAAATTAAATTGACACGGTGATTTGTTTACGAATGGAGAAAACCTACACGGCAAAAACCCCACCGAGTGATTTTAAAGTCACTACTTCCGAGAATCTACTATTATCACAACAAGCGGTTATAAGTAAAGGAATCCTAGTGCCTTATACCAACTTACAGTTGAACTCTTACCCCAATACCCAATTGGATTAGTTCTGTAGTGACAATCTCTCCTTGTATTGCTCGGCTCCCAGTACGTGACTAACCAATTGCGCAAATCCCAGTACGCGACTTGATTCACCAACTTACAAACACAGCAGCTTCTTCATAAAAAGGATGAACTAGGGCAAATTCAGTCTCTAGTCACAATTTGCATGAACAAACTTTGCCACACGCACGAGTTACCTTTGACGACCCTTAAAACAATTCTTATATATGTTTAGGGTTGTAAGAAAAGAAAGCTCAAACATACATTCACGGATTGAATGAAAACAGTCTTGAAAAACTGAATTTCATAAATCTCGATAGATACCCTATCTGTCGAGTTGCTATCAAGCCCGGGGCTGAAACAGTTTTTCAAGCTCGATGGATGCTAGCTGTCGAGCTTTAATGACAAGCACTTTCTCAACTTGAATCTTGGACAGACTTGCATGGCTTTAACACTTGATCTTGAAACAAGATTTCTTGAAGTATTAAACACATCTTAGATTTACCCAACTACAAGTAAAGTGCGTTTTGTCAAAGGATTAGTTAATTACATAAAATAGTGACATATGCTCTTAACATGTGAATCATATATGTCTTGACAATCTTCCCCTTTGGCAATCCGTGACAAAACCATAACAAACAAATGAACATATGAGAGAAGTCATAGATCACTCAACTCATACTCACTTGTTGAATACAATAAAATCTATCCTAATACAAACTCTTGAAAAACTTTGCAAGAAGAGAGCCTATGGCAAGAAAGACTTTGACAACTAATATTTTTGAAACACTTTAAACAAAACTCATCAAGGCGTCTTAGTGTGAAACAAAAATAATAGATTGCATACAAGATATAAGAAACATGTGTATAAAGAAAGAAAAGAAACAACACATGTAAGGTAGGTGAAAAACATACATCAATATATAATATAAAAAAAATAAGTATAATGTATGTCTAAGTGGTCACAAGACCTAAAGTACATGAACAATGTATCTAAAATAGAAAGAAAAGAAAACATACATAATATCCTCACTACATCCCTCAATGTGCACACTCCCCCTAACAAAAATCTCATATGCTAACCCTCCCCCTAAGTATGACTACTCTCATAACCAAAACTACTCCCCTTTTTGTCACTAGTGACAAAGGGTAAGAGTGTCAAGTAAACATCTCATCAGAGCTGGAAAAGTTAGCATCTCCATCCTCATCATCAACATCGTCATTGGAGTCGTCGTCCTCAAATGCCTCGGGTGGAGGAGAGGGAGACTCAACAAAGCCACCAAGGCGAGCCTGCCGTCTAGCAATACGGCCTACACAAGTGTTCACCTAACACAACTCATTAGTGAGAGTGTCAAGGCGAGCATCCATGCACTGAAGCTGTGCCATGATTGCGTCAAGAGTCACACCTCCTGCTGAAGTAGAGGGAGCGGAGGTGGATGGAGCTGAAGGAGTGGGAGGAGCTGCCATACCGGACTGACTCGATCAAAACTGTGCCTCGCTCTGTTTAACGATAGCGTAGTCAATGGCACACATAACAAGGAAGTGGTCGGACAAGGGAAAAGAACAGAAAAATGGCGTAAAATCCACGTGATAGCTGAAGGGAAGATGAGCTTATCATGAGTTGCCGTATCCCTATACACATCTATAATAGAAAGAATAAAATGTGAAGGAAAATCTATAGTGAGATGCTCAAGAAGGGAAAGCAAAAATCGAGCACGAGGCTCTATGATAGAGTTATAATGAGAAAGAGGGTGTAAAACAAAAGTCATCACCATATTCATGAATTTAGGACCTTTAGCAAAGGTCGAACATGGTGTAAACTGAAGAATACCCCAATCAGAAGGGCGCTCACAGAAAGCAGAAATCATCTCATCTTTGGACATAGTCCTTAAACGCTCACAACCGGGGTAGTCAGGATGCTCTACCCTCGGGACATGAGGCACATCGGATACCAACTCCGATGTGACTACTATGCGCGTACCTTGAACGCAAGTATGAAAAGAGGTAATGAATAATTAAGTCCATGCATGTTGGAGTAAAACTTCTGAATCAACATGGATGGACAGGTGACCGAGACATCACACTGTGACTCCCAACCCCGACTGTGAATGACAATGGGTAGAACAGTGTCGGAGAACTCTGCCAAAATGACTCGGCGTTCCGAATGAACACCTCATCGAAAAAAGTTCTCTGAGAAGTCCATTCAGGCATCCTCATCACGGATTTGAATAGAAGAGGGGGTAGGATCAGAAGACGAAGAAGCCCGAGAATGAAGAGGGTTTCGAGACGGAACAGATTTACGTTTTGGTGCCATTGACGCACTAACGTAACCTAGAGAGTAAGGAGGGAAGAAAGAACCACTCAAAAAAGTCCTAAACAGTTCAAATATACAGAAATATATTGAATGGAAAGGACGTACGCATGAAAATGCATGAGCATGTGACATGCAATAGTAAAATCATCATGGGCTCAACCCAGTCCAAACCTATCAGCACACAATCAGTTGCGCACATCTAAATGCATGATAATACTATTATAATGCGTATGTGATGCAATGCATAAGGTTTAAAGATCATTTAAACAAAAACTCATCCCAAGATTTCATCAAAAACTCAACAATTTTGAAAAACCCTAAAAATTTTCAAATACCCAAAACCTAGATCTTAAATGCATGAAAATCATGATGAATGAGAGGAAGAGAGATCATTCCAAGTGATTCAAAGCAAGAAAAAGGCTGAAAATCACGTGGGTTTGGAGGTTTTAAGAGAGAAGTGAGTGTTTGGGAGGTGAGGAGATGGATCTATTGAGAGAGATCGAGGAAAGTGAGATTAGAATCGTGAACAGCGTATATATAGGAAACTTTTAAAGCTCAATCGATCAAGATGTGTTGAGGAGCTATCGAGGTTTAAATGCATGTCCTAGCTATTAAGCTAGCTAATGAGGATCTGTCGAGGATCAAATCAACAGAAACGATCATAAAGAAGCTTGATTAATCCACCTAGCTGTCAAGAAGCTATCGAGAATATAGGAGATTTCTCAATTGATCCACCTAGCTATCGAGAGGTGTCGAGATTGCGATAGAATGCAACAGATGAGCTCGATAGATAAGCCAGGTATCGAGAGGTGTCGAGATTGCTTAAAAACAGTTTTTCAAGAAGGGAAAAACACAGATATGAATGGAATCAAACCTGGAACTCAACCAATGATCCACACAACATTTTGAACTCTCAAAATCATCTCTCAACAATAAAATTGATAAGCATTTAAATCCCAAAACACACATACACACACACACACACACTAAACAAGTCTAACCAATTTTATATTTCAAAATTAAGTCAAGACAGTTTAGTGAGTATACATTAACACATGTAAACCTGGTGATGGCCAAATCACATTGTACCTACACATGTATCAAGAGTAGCAAAGAATATTGCGTGTTGTGTGTGAAAAACATCGCAAAATTGCATAAGTGTATACATGTTATGACGATTTGAGATATGAGAAAATCACTTTAACTCACACACAATCATAACTGTTTGATGGGGACTATCACCTTCGAGGTACATCCTATAACTCCCACATCTCCAAGAATACATGCTTGCAATTATATATAAAGCATTTTTATTTTTTTGCTTTTTATTTTTCTTTGTATATTTTTCTTTTCATAAGCATATCATGCATGAGCATATAAGAGAGAGAAAAGAAATACCCAATTATGTTAAGCTTTTAACATTGCACTTTTGCTATGCCAAAGCATACAAATGTCATTTTATGATTGGCGGGCAACAGTTGTGAGATGGTTATTTATGCCTTTCTCTTAGGATTTTCTAGTTCTACCCGTCAAAAAGAGTGATAAGAGTGTTAAGTACAAGAGATTACTTAATCTTACTCATCACAAACATGAGCCACATAGCTCACTTGCTTAGTTGTGCATAGAGATGCTCATCTAAGTTACAAAAGATACAAAATTTAGAAAACTTTGTTTCAATGTCCATCCAAAGTACATAAGTACCAATGTACACTAACACACTGTTTTTCTATTTTTCTAATTTTTCAATTTTTTTTATTTTATGAAAGTAAAATAAAGTAAAACAAAAAAATAACCAAACAAAAACATGTTAAACAAAACAAAGCAATGCATAAAACTAGACTGAGTCAACTTGAAAGCAAAACACACAAGTAATGCAAACAAAAAAAAGAAGGGGAGAGAGAGAGAGAGAGAGAGAGAGAAATAGAATCACTTCGTTCCTTTTTCCTTCCACACCTTGGAAGAACCTTTCCTTTGAGTGAACCCTTGAACCGATGGTGAGGGGGAAGAATTAAAACCGTTCAAATTTGAAAAGAACATGAGGGTTTTGAGAAGATCTCTAAGGGGAGCAAAAGAAGGTGGAAACTGATTCTAGTTTCCCGATGCGATCATGCCGTTGCTCTGTTAAGTGGCTAACCACTTATAGCAATTTGGTCGAGTATGACCGACTGCTCCACAGTGATGACAGAGATGCTACTTCTTTTGTTTAGGCTTTTGAGAGTTAGCATTCTTAGCCCTAGGGTTTTTAGTCTCATTCTTAGCAAGTTTAGGGGGTGCTCCTAAGATAGACCTACCCTAGTCTATGTTCTCACTAGCTAAATCATTTTTAACATCATTGTTCTCAGTTTCAACATTATTAGCAGGAGGAACAAAAATAATAGTACTGGTAGAGGCAATATTAGATGGAGAGAAATCATACCCTAAACTAGTTCTGTCGGAAGCAGATTTCTATAGGCTGAGCATCTCATCAAGCTTTGCACTTGAAGTCCTCTCCAACTGTGCTTTGACTTGAAATAGCTTCGCTTCAAGTTTCTTGGTCTTCTCAGCCAAGAAATTATTTTCAAACCTAAGTGCTCCAATAGTCTGATTAGTTTCATCAAACTTTGTGGAGAGTTCTTCACGTTCGAGCTCCTCATCACTGAGCTTCTTAGTGGTCAGCCTATATAACTTCTCATGCTTTTCCGAGACCTTGTATAACTTTACATAGGCAGTGTGGATATCATCTTGTTCATCCATCTTTTCAAACTTTGACTCCACCAAGTCTTCTTCTTTATCCACATCATCTACAATCCCCTCAGTAGGATTAACTGATCATCCTCATTGTCAGAATCATTCTCAAGTTCGGTGTCACTCAATGTAGCAGCAAGTGTCTTGCTCTTCCCAATGGTTTTGAAATATGTGGGGCACTCCTGTTTCACATGTTTGAAACCTTGACACCCAAAGCACTTTGGTCTTAAGGGAACAGTGTATTGACCGCCATCCCTTGAATCCTTCTTCCCTTTGTCTTAACTCTTAGACTGAGAAGAGCTTGACTGTCTACAGTCCTTGTTGAATCCCTTTGCATTAGCATTCTTCATGAACTTCTTGAATTGGCTTGTAATGTAGGACTTCATCTTAGAATCATCATCATCGAAAGACTCATCAGTATCACTGATCTTGGCCTTCAGTGCCATGCTCTTGCTCTTACTCAACTTCTAGATCCTAGACAAACCCAACTCATAGGTCTACAGATTGCCAACTAGCTCTGTCAAAGGGATTTTGTCAATATCCTATGATTCCTCAATTGCAGTAATCTTAGCATGGAATCTCTCAAGTAGAGATCTGAGCACCTTTCTCACAATCTTGGGTTCAGGAATGGTTTTCCCAAGATTAAAAGCTAAGTTTACTATGTCTTTGAGCTTGGCATAAAAGTCATCAAATGACTCATCCTCCACCATCTTGATCTCTTCGAAGCTAGTAGTGAGCCTTTGAAGTTTCGAGTCCTTGACAGCCTTGGTTCCCTCATAGGTTGTTTGGAGAATGGTTCATGCTCCCTTGGCAGTTTCAGTAGAGGATATCTTCTTGAACTCCTCATTGGTGACTGCACTGAATAAGGCATTCAATACTCTGCTGTTGAAGTTTGCCGTCTTGGTCTTACCATCATCCCAATCGGCCAGCGCTTCCTTTGGCTTGGTCCAGCCAATCTCTACAGCTTCCCACACCTTATCATCTAGAGACTGCAAGAAAACTCTCATGCGTACTTTCCAGTATGCATAGTTAGTGCCATCAAATAAAGGAGGTATGATAAGCGACTATCCTTTATCCATGACAAACAGGGGTCAATAGATCAACACAACAAAGATTAATCATAATTAGAGTGTGCCTGCTTTAATACCACTTGATAGGCCAAAAATGTATTAACCCATTGTGATAAATTTATTGATTAATTAGCCAAGTTTATTAATTAATCAAATTAACAAGCAAAGCGCGTGGTAGCACAAACAAATTACCAATTAACTAAAGTATGCAGAGGAAATTAAATTGACACAATGATTTATTTACGAATGGGGAAAACCTACACGGCAAAAACCCCACGGGTGATTTTAAGGTCACCACCCCCGAAAATCCACTATTATCACAACAAGCGGTTACAAGTAAAGGAATCCCAGTACCTTATACCAACCTACAGTTGAACCCTTACCCCAATACCCAATTAGACTTGTTTTGTAGCGACAATCTTTCCTTGTATTGGACGGCTCCCAGTACGTGACTAATCAATTGTGTGGATCCCAGTACGCGACTTGATTCATCAACTAGAGAAGGATGTTGGCTGCAAAGTTCTTCAGTTCATCACACGATGAAGATTAAGAAGATTCTTGGTCACAAAACTCTACGGTGTACAAATACAGCAGCTTCTTCACAAAAAGGATGAACTAGGGCAAATTCAGTGTCTGGTCACAATTTTCATGAACAAACTTTGCCACATGCACGAGCTACCTTTGACGGCCCTTAAAACAATCCTTATATATGTTTAGGGTTGTGAGAAAAGAAAGCCCAAAAATACATTCACGGATTGAATGAAAACAGTCCTGAAAAACTGAATTTCATAAATCTCGACAGATACCCTATCTGTTGAGCTGTTGTCGAGCCACGAGGCTAGAACAGCTCTTCAAGCTCGATAGATGCTAATTGTCGAGCTTTAATGACAAACACTTTCTCAGCTTGAATCTTGGATAGACTTGCATGGCTTTAATATTTGATCTTGAAACAAGATTTTTTGAAGTATTAAACACATCTTAGATCTACTCAATTACAAGTAAAGTGTGTTTTGTCAAAGGATTAGCCAATTACATAAAATAGTGACATATATTCCTAACATGTGAATCACATATGTCCTAACAGGACTTCTTAGAGTCTTGTCTTCACTAGTTTTACAGATCCCACAATACCGCCTGATTGCATCCGCCAAGCCTCACCAGCTTCTTTTGGCAAATTTCAAATGCTTCCCAAGTTCCAAAATACTTTCTACACTCTGAATAGGGGTGGGTTATGTTTGGGTGCAAATCTCTTTTCAAGGTATAATAATGGAAGAGGGGAGGAGAAGAGACTACAATGATTTCTCACTAAAAGATAAGTAGCTTTCTCTCTCTAAAAGGTGGGTGTGTTGTGCTATAGAAACCTATTTAGGGTTTTCTCTCTGAATAGCCTCCTTACAATATTGTGGGTAATGAGGGTATATATAGTAGTGTAAATAATATGAAATGTCACACTTAAAATCCTCCAAGAAATGAGTTTCGAGGGTACCTTACGAGATGGCCTTTCTCGCAAAATACAGTCTAACACTTGACTCTTCAACTTCTAGCATGTGCTTCTCATGTGGCCTATTAGCGGGAACCTTTACTCGCGAGCTTCTTGTGAGATAGTTGCGAAACTACATTGATCTTCATTGCAAGCATGATTCTTCACCAACTTTGTAAAATTGTGATTTACAACTATGTTTTTATGTTGGCTTTATTCCTTGACAAAAAGTGTTGTATTTGCATTAATTTTGTTCCTTGTATTTTGTGGGATTTTATTGTGTTAGGTTTAGTATTAAGTTGGTGATGAATCGAGCATGTATTAGATGAACAAGTGGATCTCGCGAATGTCTCACAAGAAACCTACCCATGAAAGAACCACATGAGAAACACATGCTAGAAGTTGAAGAGTCATGCCAGGCTGTCAGTTTCGCGAGTGTCTCACGAGAAGGGCCAACCCGCGAGATGCTCGCAAAACTCTCTGCCTGGAGGATTTTAAATGTGACTTTCTTACCCTTCACCTATACTATATATACCATCATTACCCACAAAAGTATATGAGAGGTCATTCAAAGAGAAAAAACCCTAGATAGTTTTCCTATAACACACATACCCATCTTTTAGAGAGAGAGCTACTCATCCTTAGTGAGAAATCATTGTAGCCTCTTCTCCTTCCCTCTCTCATTGTCATACCTTGAAAGAAGATTTATACCCAAACACAACCTACACCTATTCAGAGTGTAGAGAGTGTTTTGGAGCTTGGGAAGCTTTATGGATTTACTAAAAGAAGCTGGTGAGGCTTGGCGGATGCAATTAGGTGTATTGTAGTATCCGAAAAGCAAGAGAATACATGACTCTGAGAAGTCCATTGGTAGCATGAGCTTGGAGGGCTCAAGTACATTGGGTAGACTAGGCTTGGAGGGTATTTTATTATTCGTGTACTCCAACTTTATTCTCTAATGGATTGATTTCGACTTGGAGGGTTATGAAGAGGTTTTTCGCCAAGTTCTTTAGTTTCCTCTTCGATAACACATCTTGGTGTTATCTTGTGTTTACATCTCTCTTCCCTTACTCTTGTGCTTTATTTGTATTATTTATTGTTCATGTTTATGCACTAGAGTAGTTTCAGTGATTGCGCTTTATTTACTCTTGTTCCGCACTTAAATAAGTTAGAGTAAAAGCAATCTAGTCGTAATTTTAAAAATGGGGTCTAAACAAGCTCTTGTGTTTTAGCACAAATCCGAGCTTTCAAACTTAATACTAAACCCAATACAATAAAATCCCACAAAATACAAGGAAAAAATTAATGCAATTACAGCACTTTTTGTCATGGAATAAAGCCAACATAAAACATAGGTGTAAGTCACAACTTTACACTGTTCAATCATTTTCTTGTATTTTGTGAGATTAAATGTAAGGGCTGTGTGTGAGAGTTTGGTGAAGAATTTGTGAAGAAGTGGTTTTCACGACTTGACTCACAATTGACTCTCAACTACTGACCCGTGAAACAAGTCATGTGAGAAGCACATGCTAGAATTTGAAGAGTCATTAACAAGCTGGTTTTCGCGAGTGACTCACGACTTAGGCCAAGTCACAAGTGACCCACGAAATCCATTGCTTGTTGCTTTTTGGAGTGTAACTTTTCCCATTCTTTACCAACACTATATAAACCATCATTACCCACAAAATGTAAAAAGAAGGAGAATTTTCTAAAGAAAATTTTGAGAGAGAAACTCCAACCAAACACTTGAGAGTTAGAAATTGTTTTACCCATAATCCTCTACATTATTTCTCTAAAGTTTTCATCTACTTCCACCTCTCCATCTACACATCTTTGAGAGGTTCTTAGCCCAAACACTTACCTCACTCATTCAAGGTGTTAAGAGAAGTTTTGGCCACTTTGGGAAGTATTGGAAGAAGCCATTGAGTGGCGGATACAATCGGACGGAATTGTGGGATCTAGATAACTAGTGAAGACAAGACTCCAAGAAATCTATTGGTAGCAGGAACTTGGAGAGCTCAAGTACATCGGGTAGATTAAGCTTGGAGGGTCTTTTTGATATTTGTGTACTCCAACTTATTCACTAGTAGATCAATTTCGGCTTGGAGGGCTGCGGAGAGGTTTTTCACCGAGTACTTCAATTTCCTCTTCAATAACACGTCTTAGTGTTATCTTGTGTTTGCACCTCTCTTCCCTACTCTTTAAACTTTACATTTATTACTTATTGTACTTGTTTATAGCTTAGAGTAGTATTACTGATTTATTGCACGTACTTTTCTCTTATTCCGCACTTAGATAAGTTAGAGTAAGAGCTATTAAATCGTAATTTAAAATTGGAGGTCTAAACAAGTATTAGTGTTTTCACACTAATTGAGATTTCAAGTACCATTGAGCTGATTTAAATATTCTCATATTCTAAACAATTTTACATATTTTATGAGAATTATTTAAAACATATTTAAGTTGTGATACACAAGGTATAAACGAAAAGAACTGTAGGTAGCAGGCAATTCCATCAGCCTAGAAATATTGTAATTTACAAGACAGAATGCAACACACCAATACTCAATTAATTAAGAATAATAGCAATGAAAGATGGTTAAAGAAAGAAGAATCGAGCTCGTAAAGGTCAATAACTAAATAAATTATTAGTAACGTGTACATGCATGTGTGTACATGCGCGTGTGCCTATGATGATTAATAACCTTTAATAAAAAAAATTAAAATTGAAATTCTCACTACAACAAAATGTACTTTTAGTGACGAAAAAATTCGTCACTAAAAGCCCAATTTTTCGTCACGAAGAACTTTTAGCGACGAAATCTACTAATTAGCGACGAAACTCATTTCGTCGCTGTAGCCCCGTCGCTAAAAGTCTTGGCAACGAAAAGTCTGATTTGTATAAAAAAGAAAAAACTTTTAGCGACGAAAACGTTTTGTCACTAAATGTTTTCCTCGCTAAAAACACTATTCAGCGACAAAAATATTTCGTCACTAAAACCATTTCAGTTTATTAAATCATTTTTAGTGACAAAAATTTTGTCACTAAAACTATTTTTGAGTGCATTTAGTGACGAAAAAGTTCGTCACTAAGACTATTTTTAAGAAAATCTAGGCACATATAGAGACAAAATCTTCACAAATATAAAAACAATACTATGTTAAAATCGTAAAGTAAAAACATTAATTATGTTATAAAAAACATTTCTAACAATACACTAAGAGTAGCCACACTTATGAATTAAAATCACATCTTCTAATGTATAAGTTGTAGAAAACAAATATAAATTTTCAGGTAGAAAGCAAATATAAATTTTCAAGTGTAATATAATACAATTAGCCTTTAAAATAAAGTACTAACCAATAAGTGTTTTAACTTGAAGATGAACCACCCCCATAGGTAAGAGCGTCATCATAACCCTTGCTCCTCAAAAAGTTAAGAATATTCTTTTAGACCTCTTCTTGCTTAGCTCGCGCCTCTTGCTCCCTAACTCGCTTCCTTTTGTCCCTAGCTCTTGCCTCTTTGAGCTCAATTATCTCATTTTCTAACCGATGGATATATTCCACCGAGGAACTAGATGAGGCGGTAGTTATTAGAGAAGAGGAAGGTCTCATGCCAAGTCCTTTTACAATACTGGACTTCTTCTTAAAAACCTAGTTTAAGATCTCCTCTTGTGTAAGGGGAATTGCATTAAGATCTTGACAATGATCCTCTTGTACTTTAAGAATATTTTCCTATCATTTAAAAGAGAGAGAAAAACAAACAATCACAACATTAATACTACATATGTTATAGCTTTACAAACATGATAGGGATGAAATGATAGGGATGGAATGATACACATACATATGTCGCTTCATCCTCATGATGTATCCACCTATTTGTATTTGGATTGAAATGAACATCTTTGTAGATTTTTGCCAATTCAGGAATTTGACTGCCATTATTATTTGTCTGATTAATTAGCATTCAAGTGTTAGATAGATATAGTTAATTAATCACAACATGTAATATACTAAGGTTTAAGAAAATGAAAAAACATGCACCTCTTCATTAACCCTAACAGCAAGTGCTTTTGTCCCGCATCTATGTTTGCCTGTAATTTTGTTCTTATTTTCAGAATTCTTTCTTGATTTTTCCTAATAAAGAACATTCAAGATATTTATTAGATCATGAATAAAACAGTATACATTTACTTCATCTAAGTATTAATCTAATCATTTGACAACATAATATAGTAAAAATTAGATAATAATAATAGACGCATAAATAATTTACCAACCAGTCCTTATTGGTCCATTTCCCATCAATGAGTCTAGTTCACTGCTCAAGTGTGGTATTCTTTGGCGGGTGGCTTCTTGCATAGTCAGCACTATGAGATTGTACAAGTTTTTTGTAAGCCTGATGCAACTTGTTAGAGCTGCAACTCAATAATCTTCCACATTTTGTATTTAATGTTTTCGTTACCAAATTCAAATCTCCTTGTAGCTAAAACTGATCCTGTAAAATGAAATGTATATGTATTATAAAAATATTATTATATGAATTTAATATACTTAGTGACAACAAAGATGAGTTAGACATTATCAATGTAAATTTACCGCGATGTTTTGAAGCATCATATCTCTAGTAGCAGTATCAACACTTTTCCAATTTTTTACGTTGTAACTAGGCAAATTACTTCGTACTTGTACGCCAATTTGATTGACAAGCTTGCACGCATTTTTCCCAACAGGAGCATCATACTCTGTAGCTATACGTACTGGCAGCTTATCACTTTTTTCAACAAGTGCCCGTACTGTTATACCACGTGTTGTTCCATGGGTATTTCTGCTAGTAGATCCATTTATACATTATCTATGTTAAAAAACTATACATTCCTTGTACATTAAGTATAATCTCAATAGTAAAGACAGGGTATAGTTGTAATTAAGTATGTTTTATGTAATTACCAGTTGTGCTAGTTAATGCGTCAGTAGCATCCACACTAGAAGAACTTTGGGTGGGAGGATTTGCTTCAAGAGGTGTTTCTGTAGATTGGACCGTAAATTGGACCACCAGGATAGATACCTCACCTCGTGAGTGTGTAAGTCATCCTGGTGCCATCTGTAACTAACAAACATACGTATAATGGAACAACAAAGTCATTACAAATAATGGAACAACAAAGTTATTATCATCTATTGTACCTTATGGAACATCTATTGTACCTTATGGATTATAGAATTAGATGACTCATCATCATTGTTATCATCACCAATAGGTGGTACATAATCATCATCTACCACAACACTAGCTCTACTTCTTTTCCCTTTTGCACAATTGGACTGAGTAGAATCCTTTAGAGAAATTGAGATGTGTTTCAATCCCAAAGCATCAAATCTCTCTTGGGTTTGCCTCATTCTACCCAATCTTGCCATCTCATACCTTGGTATATTATGAATGTATGGCCTTTTTGGGTATTTTTTGAAACTATGTATTGACATGAAAGATAAGTACAATTGCTACTAACTTAATATCATAGTCCACACCATTGTCTATATCAAGCAATTTACTAGTGCAAAATTTGAACATAATTGCTACTAACTCAACACAATAAATGACCACATCAATATCCATATCAAGTTCAAGCTAAGTTCAAAACATCTCAATAACAATTACTACTAACTTTACATATCATAGTCCACACAATTATCCATATCAAGCAATTCACAAGTGCAAAATTTGAACACAACTGCTACTAACTCAACATAATAAATGACCACATCAATATCCATATCAAGTTCAAGCTAAGCACAAAACATCTCAATAACAATTGCTACTTAGACAAGTATAAAACTTTAAGACAAGTACACACCATTTAAGACAATTATTATGAACTCTAAATATCATAATCCATATCAAAATCAACATCAAGTATGTCATGCTCTTCATTTTGATTAGCGTCTCTTGAAGTTCCACCTTCTAGAACAACCTCAATTTCAACATCACCCATACAGTACTTAATAATATTGTCTTCAACATTGATAGGGACAACATCAACAATTGCTTCTTGTTGGAATATGTTACTATCTTCTGTATTATCATTAGATTCTCTGCCCCCGACTTCGGGGACATCAAACACTCCCCTTATGTTGGATGTATTGCACAATTTTTCAATGGTCACGCAATTTGGTATCTTAAAGGTAGGAAAACTTGTTTCGCTTGACTAGTAAGTATAAAAGGGTCATTTTGATACCACTGACTTGTAACATCAATGCTCGTGCAGTGTGCATCGGTTCTTATCGTTCTCCTTCGGCCATTGGTACTAGTATTATACCATTCATACTGGAACAAAATAACTTTATGACGAAACATATACTCTAATTCCCAAATTTTGCACACATGACCATAAAAGTCGTGCATTTCTCCCTCATGGTCCCCTTCGGTACATACACCACTATTTTGGGTTACACGACAATTGTATAGGTCTCTTGTATGGAACTTTACATCATTGACCATACAAATTGTGTTCTCCTTCACATGCGGCTTAGGACCATTTGCTAATGACCATAACTGTTTAGTAGCTTCTGATGACTCGTTAACTTTCAATCTATTCATCTATAATGACATACAACAAGTAATATTAATTAATAATAAGCAATGATGAATAAATTTAAATGTTTAAATTTATTAGTGTGTGATTAAATTTCAAATGTCTTACTTATTCTCTAAACCACTTGGGAAACTCTTGTCTTTGGATTTGAGTTATGGCTTCTCCAGTAAAATTATGCAATGTGTTTTTGTGTTCGCTATTAAAAATAAGGTGATTTATTTTCAGCTAAGCATTGCAGATAATATTCAAAACTTGATCAAACAATATATACGTATGAAATCACATACTTTAAATAAGGCTCTAGCTTAGGACTATTGTACAACAAGTACCAATGAGCAGTATTAAGCAATGCACGAGACAAGTTGCCATCATTCCGCCTACCACCTATAGGTCGGGCATTCTGTGAAAAAACTATCAATCCTTCGCTAGATTCACCAAAATCTTCATTTCTTTCTCTTCGATTATGCATAGTTTCGATCCCATCAATATACAAAGACCAGTTGTTAATACATTCTTTAAGAATGTAGGCCTCTGCAATCGAACCTTCTGGTCGAGCTCAGTTGGAAACGTATCTTTTCAATTTTCCAAGGTACCTACGAGGAAAAAATACGTAGAATATGTGATTTTATACCACGTAAGAAAGATGCAATTGATAAATGCATCAAAGGATCTAAGTACCTTTCAATTGGATACATCCACTGATATTGTATCGGGTCTCCTAGAATTGCATCTCGAGGCATTGAACAGTAAGGTGGACCATAACATCAAAGAATGCTGGAGGAAAGAACCTCTCAAACTTGCATAGTATAAGAACTATACGTTCTTCTAGTTTCTCCAACTCACTCCACTTTAAGGTCCTTGAACATTAGTCTTGGAAGAAGTTGCCCAACTCAAACAATACAATATTAATGTCTTTATCTGCAAACCCTTGCAACCCAATTGGAAGAATTCGTTGTAGTAGCACTGACCTTAATATGTTGGCTGCATAGCCATCTGGGTACTCCATCTGGATACTTGACTAATTTCAAAAAGTCATAAAAATCATCCCTTTTATTGGGGCTTAATGAAAAGAAAGCCCGAGGCTTGTCATATGAACTATCAAGACGTTGTTTCAACTGCAACATATGCCTAAAACTCATATTTTGCAAGTCTATCCGTGCCTTGTTAGTGTCCTTATTTTTCCCCTCAATGCCCAACAAAGTACCATAAGTACTCTCACTAATGTTCTTCTCCACATGCATGACATCAATGTTGTGCTTAAACTTCTTATTTTTCCAGTATGGAAGTTTGTACAAAATACTTACCTTTGACCAATTTGGCTCCCCAATGAGTTGTCTCTCCTTGTTACTTGGATGCTTTCCTAAAATTATATTTGGCATTCTATCTAGCTGCTCTTGTATCTTTCCTACTTATAACTCTAAAGATCTCTTCTGTTTTTCCGGTAAACCATTATGCAACCGACTATGTCTCCAATGATGTTTCATAGGCAAATAAGCTCGATGGTTAATGAATCTAATTTTACTTTCCAAAGCTTCTGAATATGGTTCATCGTTACAAGTGTAACAAAAATAATACCCTTTGTCCTCCACCCAAACACGTTACCAAATCCAGGATAGTCATGTATTGTCCACAACAAAGTTGCACGTATCTGAAAATGCTCTTTACTATAAGCATCATAAGTTTCTACACCTTCTTCCCACAACTCCTTCAACTCGTCAACTAATGGTTTCAAGTAAATATCAATCTCATTTCCCGGTTGATGGAGACCAGGAATAAGTAAGGACAACATAAAATATGGCTCCTTCATAACCAACCAAGGCGGTAGGTTATAAGGGATAAGTATGACAGGCTACATACTATAGTTGTTGTTCATATTCCCAAAAGAGTTAAATCAATCTGTAGCCAACCCCAACCTTACATTGCGAGGTTCGAGGGCAAAATCAGGATGTTGCAAATCAAACTCCTTCTAGTCCTCACTATCAGCCGGATGCCTCATTATCTCATCGTTGACACGTTTGTCTATATACCATCTCATGTCCTTAGCTCTTTGGCCTAACATGTACAATCTCCTCAGTCTCGGTGTCAACGGGAAGTAACGCAATACCTTATGAGGAATCTTCTTACCTTGGACACATGTATCCTTGTACCTAGGCACCTCACACATCAAACATTTATCAAGGTTTTCATTTTATTTCCAAAATAGGGCACAATCATTTTTGCATGCATCTATATGTTCGTATGACATGCCCAAGTCACGTAATATCTTCTTTGCTTCATAAGTTGACCTTGGAACCAAGTTACCTTTTGGTAAAACCCTTATCAACAATTCTAGTATCATGTCAACTCCTTTATTACTCAAGTTGGTCATTACCTTTACATTCAACATCTCAATAACAAACTTTAAGATACTATAATCAGTGCAATCCAGATACAACTCACGCTTTGCATCTTTCTCAAGTTTGTCAAAATGACGCACCTCCTCATCTTCGGTTGCATTTCTTGGTTCTCATCGATACCATCCATATGATCACCATCCAACATTTAATTATCATGAATGTTCTCGTTCAATACACAAGATTCTCCATGACTATACTAATTAATGTAAGATTGCATAATCCCATGATGAAGCAAATGGATACGCACAGTATGAAGAGATTGTTGATAGTAATTCACACAGTGAATACACGGGCACAGAATATTACCACTCAAGTCCACAACCGCTCTTGCAAAATTAATAAATGTATTGACCCCTTTAATATATGGATGACTTAATCTACCATTGGCTGTCTTACCAATTGTCATCCAACTTTTATCCATGTTTGACTACAATTACAAGATGAATCCTACTTTAGTAAAATAAGGACAACTCATGCATAATGTATTTTAACATCTATGTCTATAAGCTACTTAAATAAAGTTCTATCCCATTCGTGAATGCACAAGTCTATATTAATACTTAAACAAATATACATTGCACACTTAAACACACCTAATATTAGTTTAAACCACCTTATAACACCATGCAAGCCACCCACTTGCTCCAAGACAACAACCTACCACAAAACCAATCACAAACATCACAAGTACAATGCTTACAAATATTGAAATCGAATAAAGTAATATTCATCACATCTAATTAAAAAAGTCCATTCACATTTGCAAAAAATTAAAAGCACTCCCAATATGTATTTAAACCACCTTATAACACCATGCAAGCCACCTACTTTGCTCCAACACAACAACCCACCACAAAACCAATCACAAACATCACAAGTATAGAATGTTTACAAGTATTGAAATCAATTAAAGTACTATTCATCACATTTAATCAACAATACTCATTAACATTTGCAAGAAATGAAAAACACTCTCAATATTAGTTTAAACTACCTTATAACACCATGCAAGTCATCTGCTTGCTCCAACACAACAGCTCACCACAAAACCAATTTCCAACATCACAAATATAGAGTTTTACAAGTATTTAAATCAAATAAAATGCTATTCATCACATCTAATCAATAATACTCATTCACATTTACAAGAATTGAAAAACACTCTCAATATGTATTTAAACCACCTTATAACACCATGCAAGCCACCCGCTTGCTCCAACACAACAACCCACCACAAAACTAATTTCCAACATCACAAGTATAGAGTTTTATAAGTATTTAAATCAAATAAAATACTATTCATCACATCTAATCAACAATGCTCATTCACATTTGCAAGAATTAAAAAACACTTCTAATATGTATTTAAACCACTTTATAACACCATGTAAGTCACCCGCTTGCTCCAACACAACATACCACCACAAATCCAATTTCCAACATCATAAGTATAGAGTTTTATAAGGTTTTTAACTAAAATTTACTTACTTTGCTCAAGCTAAGCTTACAACTTTCAGAAAAAATCCAAAGTTATTGCAAACTGATGGACAATAACATGTTTGTACCACATACAGAACATACGCAGCGAAAAATTAACAAATCTACTTCATTCGCAATTGATAACATGTGCAATGTAAATTTCAGAATATAAGAACAAGAGAGTGTACATTGGTATGGTGAATTTCAAAACAAAGATTAGAAGTACTCGGGAACACTTTTAATCTTCACTCTAATTTCACTTGATGCCCAATATGTGTGGTCTCTCAATCAATTCTATGTGTTTGTTCTAGAGAGAATATGAAGGAGTCTCTCTCTTACATACATGAACATACAAACCATTTCTTTCTAATATAAAATTCTGTATGTTTCTTTCCACATAACTGATTATCTAATTGGGCTAGCCTTTTAGGCCTTCCCAATTGGACTTTAGTGTGTGACTTGAAGTGGGACCAAAAGGGAACAAATAAGACACTAGCTTCAATGGGTCTTGGGCTTTTCTGTCAACTCTTGACAAGTCTAAAGTTACCATTAATTATATTTAATACCACTATATAAATATAATTGCACTCTAGGCCTTATTAATAAATTATATCCCAAGACTTTATTATACATGCAACCCCTTCATAAAATATTTGTAGTAATACAAAGTCATGAATATAGACTGCCACTTTGTAAATTACTACATCTTAATCCTTGAGTACTCGGTTTAATCCTTTTAAGTTATTCATCATATATATATGAAATCTAATTTCATAAATATATACTTTAGTCTTACTAAAGTGGTTAGGCCTAACTCTTTGAATAACTGAACCCATTAAACTTATCTCAAAGGAATATTTTATATCTCCGTTAAGAGACTATGAATTCCATCTTGAGAATATATGTTCCATCAACACTAAATGTGGCTGTCCAATATACTGAGGTTTTAACCGTTACTTTAGATCTCACTCCTGATATATCAAAGCAACCTACATTTCATGATCAAATCCATTATTCTCTCAAGATTAAGAGTTCATGTGAATAGAAGTCGTGAGATTTATTATTCAATTGACAGTAGTTAGGAGAATAATAAATCTCACAACGGTCCAGTTCAATATGTCTTAACTCTTAAAATATATCAATATATCAATTAGAAGTCTCCACTTCCATGATCAAGACAAATCATCTTAGTTAATATGTTATAATCTTCGCAGATGAAATGCCCAATTTCATAACCGACTACGAATCAAAATTCTAAGTTTACGAAGAACTTGTAATCTATATCTTCTGTGACTTTTCACATAAATCACATATTATGCATCTCATGGACTATATGATAATGTCTAAATATTCATGTTACCGTCATTTTAGATAAGATTAAAGCAACTTTATTAATTATAATATTAAGTCATACATCATTTAATATATAATGTCATACATAATATCATACATGACATATTACAATAGAATTTAAGGGCATTAATCCTAACATAAACAATGTGTATTTAGCCTGCAAAAGAAAAAATCCAAAGCTATTGCACTGCTTTGTACCAACATCACCATCATTGTATGCATAGAGCCATTTAAGAACCCCCAAATTCAAGAAATTGGATTGAACAAGTCTTAAGCACGACATGCCCATGAAGGACTTTCTTGTGCATTGACACTAACGATAACTTTATATTCAACAACCAAGTTCTCCAATAAAGAACTTAAAACAAAAAGGTGGAAATGTTTCCACAGAACTTAAAACAAAAAGGTGGAAATGTTTGTGGAATCAAGAATTAGCTAACCTGGCAAGATAAGTAAGTCCATTTAGAAACACAAGGACACTGAAACGAATGATCACAAATTGTACTCAGTATTCCACTAGTGTTCGTGTCCAATCTCTCTAACATTCACACACCAAACCAAAAGAAAACCATACAAGCATTAATTCTCAACTTTAATCCATACCAAAACATAAATGAAACCAAAAAAATAAACCTCTAACACATTAAAGTTACATGAATTGATAGCCATAGTCTTTCACAAAAAGTAACCACTTAAACATAAAAACCCAGCTCCCACATTTTCTTTGCAACCAAACAAAGCTCAGAAACATCAAAAAAAAATTAAATCTTTTATACATCAACCTCACAAAAGCCAAGAACTTAAACATACCTAAAAAAAAAAAAAACCATTCTTTTTGTTAAAGCACAGTAACAACAAGCATATAAGCACAAAATAATCACAAAATCAATTCAATTCTATACTCAACCAAGATCAAATTTTCACAAAATTGAACAAGAAAAAAATTGAAAATTATAAATTATAAATTAAAAAAATCAATCCAATCGCTATGAATGCCACAAAGATCAAAATCAAGCATAGAATACTATCAAATTAAATTGAAAAAAAAAAACAGAAAAATAATAGGATTGAAGAATCACTCACCTCTTGGACATGGACTAAAGACTCACCAAGACAAACAGGGCAAGTAGGCAACTTAGTACACCCGGCAAGAGCTTGGAAACTAGATCGATGAAAGGTCGGAGCTCGAAGATGAAGGGTCGGAGCTTGGGGAAGGCAAAGGGTCGGAGTCAGAAGATGAAGGGTCGACGCTCAGAGGGCGAAGGGTCGGAGATCGGAATGCGAAGGGCCAGAGCTGGGAAGGTGAAGGGTCAGAGCTCGGGGAAGACAAAAGGTCGGAGTCAGAAGACGAAGGGTTGGCGATCGGGGAAGGCAAAGGGTCGGAGATAGTGGAATGCAAAGGGTTGGAAGGCGAATCAACGACGGACTGTGAAGGGTCGGAAGGAGAATCGACAGCGGGATGCGAAGGGTTGAAATTGAATCGACGGCAAAATGCGAAGGGTTGAAGTTGAATCGACGGCGGAAAGCGACGGCTAGAGGCTTATTGGCAAATCGATGGCGAGAGGCTTAACGGTGAATCGATGGCGAAAGGCTTATCGGTGGCGAGAAGCTTATTGACGGCGATGTGGCTCAAGTTCGATTGCGGTAAAATTTTGGGAGGGCACTATATTTGGGAGCTGAAATATAAGAGGGAAGGGAAGAAATGAAAGGGGAAAAGTGAAACATAAAGAGTTTATACTCACCTCTTTAGCGATGAATTCTTTTCCGTCACCAATGCCCATTTCGTCATCGCAAAAGGTATTGTTTTTTATGTTTTTAGAGACTAATGTTAGTTTCGTCACTAAAGAACCCAGCTTTGTTAAGATTTTTGGAGAGGAAATTCACATTTCATCGCTAAAGCATACTTTTAGTGACGAATTGTGATTTCCTCGCTAAAAACATATAAGTGCAAAACTATTATTATTTTTAGTGACGACTATTTTTCGTCGCTAATTCTACCTTATAGCGACGAAAGTATTTTCGTCACTAATACTATCCATGTAACACCTACAGTGACAAAATATTTCGTCACTAAAAATTTCAACTTTTAGCGACAAAATATTTCGTTACTATGATTAATTAAGCTCGCGCCAAAGTTTTCGTCTGCTAGCGCCCATTTTTCAGATCACAATAGTGACGAAATTTTTTTTTTTGGTCGCTAAATGTTATAATTTTTTTCATTATTAGTGACGAAATTCATATTTCGTTGCTAAAGCTATATTTTTAGCGACGAAAAATATTTCCTCACTAATTTTCGTCGCTAAAAATACATTTTGTTGTAGTGTCTCTATATACATGGTTTATGATAAAGTTATACATGGTATAAATTTTTGTTAATGTTATACTTAATAACAATTTATTTGAGTATATTTTGACAATTTCACAATTGAATTATTACTATATTAATTCCCTCAAAAATAAACAAGAATGACTATATTACTTTTTTTTTATAAGAAAATTACTATATTACTTGTTACTAAATAAAGGTCTAAACAGAAATA
Source organism: Lithocarpus polystachyus (assembly GCA_033629205.1). Classification (NCBI taxonomy): domain Eukaryota; kingdom Viridiplantae; phylum Streptophyta; class Magnoliopsida; order Fagales; family Fagaceae; genus Lithocarpus; species Lithocarpus polystachyus. The sequence goes on from CM066173.1 coordinate 18,530,554, forward strand.
CTCCATATACATGGTTTTCAATAAAGTTATACATAGTATAAATTTTTGTAAATGTTATACTGACTTAATAATAATTTATTAGAGTATATTTTGACAATTTCACAATTGAATTATTGTATTAATTCCCTCAAAAATAAAAAAGAATTAATAGATTACTTGTTATTAAATAAGTTATTAATGGCATATGGGTACATGTATCTACATGCCTGTGTGCTCGTGGTGATTAATGACCTTAATAAAGAAAAGTCAAAACAAAAATACTCCATATACATGGTTTACAATAAAGTTATACATAGTATAACTTTTTATTAATGTTATATTGACTTAATAATAATTTATTAGAGCATATTTTGACAATTTCACAATTAAATTACTATATTAATTTCATCAAAAATAAAAAAAGAATTACTATATTACTTGTTACTAAATAAGTTATTTGTAATGCATGGGTGCATGTATTTACATGCGCGTGAGTGTGCGCTTGTGGTGATTAATAACCTTAATAAAGAAAAGTCAAAACAGAAATAATCTATATACATGGTTTATAATAAAGTTATACATAATATAACGTTGTGTTAATGTTATATAGACTTAAAAATTATTTATTAGAGTATATTTTGACAATTTCACAATTGAATGACTATATTAAATTTTGTCTTTATTCTTAATTCGCTCATTGAAATTCATGTTAATTAAATGTTATTTGTTATTTTATCCATAAATTCATGTTTTAAGTATAAGCTATTTATTTATTTATGATCATCTTAATATTTTGCAAAAATAAAAATTACAATGAAATAATATAGTTCATTAAATAATAAATTTATCCAAAAATACATTGAATGTATTTTTTTTTTTTTTTTTTTGAGAAACTTAATGTAAAATATTTGAGTGGTGTAATATTGACAACATTTCTCCAAATATAGCTTGAACCCGTCTATAAGGCCAAAAGCATGAATCAATCATAACCCTAACTGCATGCAAGACACCAAATCTTACATCCTTTATTACTCATGAATTGATTAAATACATGCTGAGAAGCTATACAAATTCAATATTAACATGTAATAATCTGAGATAAAAATTATATATATACAATTACTTTTTAAAATGCTTTCCAAGTTCTATCTTGGAGCCTTGCTGTTGTGGCTAATTGCAAAAGTGTGCTAAGACTTTTAACAACTCTTGTCGGCAAACATAGACTGATAATCATAAAATAATAATCTTCCCCGTCTTCTCCTTTGACAAGAGTAGTCAATTTGAAACCAGTTATCTTTCATTTTCAGTTTATCATCCACTTGACTTGATCAGTTAGTAGCTAGAATGTCATTATTGCTAAGTGCTTAGTACTAACCCATTCTGTGTCTAACATTCCATCAACAACCAAATGGACTTTATATACCAAAGTAAGTAGAAGAGTCAGAGATATATAGATGCCCTCATTATTTATTTAAAATAATACTACTACCACTACAACAAAAGTGTAGTACCACTCAGTTAATGTCAAATGGCAAATGGACACTGGAGATGTGAACAAAAAAGAATCACAAACACATGAAAACTTTCATTTTTCATTCTGGTGTCGTACTTAGAATGGATCTTCTTTTGGGGGCAAAAATGGCTCGAATCCAAATGAGTTTTGATCATTAATTATTGAATAAATAATAACCAGTTGAGAAATGTTTTTATTCGTTTGTTTTTATATATATGTAGAAAATGCTAAGATCACATATGTCTTCAAGTAGGGAAAAGCAGTAAACGAATTATGCAGCACATATATAATGTAACATATATAGGTTGAAGCTTTCTTGCTGATTATCATTTTATGTCATTTGTTGGTTCTCTGTCCTAGGTTGGGCGACATATACAATCTATTGACCCCGCCAAAGACCGAATCACCGACAGAAGGTGATCTTCTTTGTGTCTTTTATGTAAATGTACGAGCAGTGATAAGATGTAAAAGTTGTATAATGGATATGGGAGATCTCACTGTTGTCACAATGGAGAATTATGTTTCCTGTACCAATAAAGTTTATGGTGACAGTTTTTCTTTTTTCTTTTTTTAATATATATGATTTGGTGAGAAGGTAACAAAAGTAGTGATAATGATGAATTAATGTGAAAGTGATTTTAGACTTATTGTGAACCAATTACAGCTTAATAGCTCAACAAATTATGGGGAAATTTTTTTATCTTTAACCAAATTGTTATTCATTTGTACACAGAAAAAGTGATGCTTTTAAAAAAGAAATTATATAAGCAAATAAATTAAATATGCTCCAACTTCTCTCTCTATTAAAAAAAAAACAAAAAAAACAAAAAAGCTCCAACTAAAAATAAACAAAACACACAAGAAATCCATGCATAACCCACTTCTGGCATCGGAATTATCTGGCCCAGCAATATAGTGGTTCAAGAAGAGCCCAAAAAAAAAAAAAAAAAAAAAAAAAGGTGGGATTGGTTCACACTTCTGATCAGGTTAGATAATGAAGCTCACTCTCAATCAATAACCGCTTAAAAAAAAGTGAAACCAAAAGGCAATCTCAAAGCCATTCTGGAGTAAACAAAAAGATGATATATTCCCTCAGTTCCTCACTCTTAAGTCTTAACAATCCAAATCTTCTGAGTCTCTGACCTAAATAAAAGGATTATCCGATTCTTAGAGCTGCATTCTTCCCTGGCCTTCTAATTAGTATGTCAATTCCTCTATGCATAAATGTACGTTCATAATTACAAAATGCTGTAGTGTATGTAACGGAGCATCCATGATTCCTTAACCCTTCAACATGTTAGCGCATCTAATAATAATTTTTTTTAAAAAAAATTGAAATAAAATTGCAGTTGGGATTATCAATCTAAGATTAAAATGTTAGTAGTGGAGTATTATTAATGTTCAAATTAATATCATACATCTTTTTTTAATAGATGAATAGAATTTCAATTTATAATGTCTATTCTATAATAATTGCACTTTATTATTAGGTCAAAACATTTATTAGTTTTTTATGTAGGTAAGATTCAATTCTAAAAAAAAAAAATTGAATTTAACCAATTGAATTTATTGGAATCCACGAATGATCATATATCATAATTAAGCACACATGAGTTAGGCTTCTAAAAGGTTACTATCCATTTATATAGGTCATTATTGACAGACTCATAAACATGGCTTCAACTTCTACCTAATGCACCAACATGTTTCTACATCCTAGTGTGTCCAGTGTGTTGATACACCGGACAGAATTTGAGTCCCAAAAACAAACATATAATATTGACAAGATTTATTTATTTTTATGACACCGATATTGGCAAGATATTGATGATAGTTATAGCTAGATATTGATGATAGTTATAGCTAGGATATATGTTTTACTACTTCCCATAAATAAATAAATAAATAAAAATTAAATAAAAAAATTTTAAAAGAAGAAGAAGAAGAAGAAATTCAGTAGGAGTGTTCACCAAATCACATAAACCGCACAAACTGCAAAAATTGTACTAAAACTGCTCGCAAAATAGCATAACTGCATCACACCGCAAGTAATAGTGCACCGCACTGCACCACACCGCATGGTGCAATGTGGTTTGCGGTTTTATAATAAGAAAACCCCACAAACCACACCGCACCACACCCTCTCTATATATTTATTTATTTATTTATTTATTTATTTTTAATATTAAATATATTATTAATAGTTTAATAACCCTAGTTTTCAAAAAAAAAAAAATTAATAACCCTAGCAAATATTGACTTGAAAAGCCAACCCAAAATAAAGAAAAATTAGCTCAATAATTTAAAACTTGACCCTAAAAAGGGAAAAATTAGTTTTAAGCTGAGTAGGAAACCAATTTCAAACTGCATCTTATACATAGTACCGCACATGTGACCGTAAAAATAAGGTGCGGTGCGGTTATGGTTTTAGTTAAACTCTAAACTACACTACACTGCACAGCACATGTGACCGCAAAAACAAAGTGCGGTGCAGTTATGGTTTTAACTAAACCGCACCACAAAATGCGATACTAAAAATGACTCAAAATCACACTGCACCGCAATGTTTCTTAGCTGAGTGTCATTAATTTGCAACCTTTTTTGTCAAGTAGAGTAAGCCAACATCATACTACATATTGACCCCCCTTTGCAATAAATTAATAGTCCCATGTTAGTATGTTACCTAAAGGAAAGAAATGACGTTTTTTGAAATGATGGGTTTTCATGTGCTTGACACTAACGTAAAAGTACTTGAATCCATCCATCCTTTCACATAATTTTTTTTTTTTAAATTAAGTAGCGAAATATGCATAGAATTTGATATTGTAACTCGATTTTTTTTTTTTTTAAATTGAGTACCAAAACAGGAATACGAACTTAAATAGCTTCAAAACAGGAATATTGTGCTAGATTTTTTACAAAATAAGGGTAAAAGTCCAATATCCCCGGGCTTTGTGGTGTTCATGGTTTGTACATAGACAAAAAAAAGAATGTGGGATCAAAGAAATCATAGTCAGTTTTTATTAGCTTTTTGATCTCCACTTTGTCACATCATCATTTTTCGTAATAATGATAAGGTCTCATAGTTTTTAAAATATCTAATTTGATCTTCGCTTTCCTACGTCACCATTTTCTACAATAATATGTGAAGAGAAATAATATACCAATAGTCTTTTCATAATATTTTCACAATAAATTTTTAAGTGGTAGATTATTATTTACTGTGAGCCTATGACTAGTAGATAAAAAAGTAATTTTAATAATAGATTTCAAATTAAAACTAAAAACAACTTACTAACAATAATATTTATTAGAGCACACACACAAAAGTAGTATATGGAGTTTTTTAAATAGACTTATAATACATTATATAACCAGAGTACCACTACAAAATAGCTTAACTTTTTTAGTACTATTTAAGATTTATTGTGAAAATATTATAAAAATATTGTAGATATATCACTTCTCCTGTCTAAAGGTCTCATAGTTTTTAAAATATCTAATTTTACCTTCACTTTACCGCGCATCATTTTTCGTAATAATGTGAAGGTCTCACAATTTTTGTTAAAATATCTATAATTAAAAAATATTTTAAATGAATTAGTTTCAAGTGACTATAACTTGTGTTGATATTGTAACGTTTAATTACTTTTTATTAAATTTTTCACTTACATTCTTTACCTTTCTCATCTGTACAAATTTTTTTTTTTAAAATCAACAATTATTTCATTTATAAAACGTTCAATTTTTTTTTAATTTTAAAATTCACACAAATTGTTAGGGTCTCTGTGTATTGGCATATTCCATGCCAAATTTACATGTAATTTTTATATTCTAAATTTCATTGTGATCATGTACCTTCACCCTCTCCATTTCCAAATTCAACGAGAGGAGATTCAATACCACACACACATTGATACTTTTTAAATTTTAAAATTCACACAATTGAGATGGGTGGGGCACTTCTTTCTAAGATGTGGGACTGCTCTCAAAGACTTCCCACACTCGTTGCAAAGGACAAAGCCGTGCGAGTCCTCAGACCCAAAGCGAACAAACTACTTGCGGGTTTGGATTCGTTCCTCCCCCACAATAATAATAATAATAAGTTTGAATTGGGTAAGGATGGAGTGTAAAACTCATATTTTACACCATCCAATAAAAGATTGTCACATCAGTTTTTTACTTAAAACTCAATACACCCTACCACATATAATAACATTTCAATAAACTCACAGTTAAGTTGGATTTTTAAATGGGTATTAGAATTAGTTGAGTATAGTTATACTTATTCTTTAATATATAATATGATGATATGATATGTTGGGATTGAAATGGTAAAACTTGAATTTTACACCACATCCTTATAGAATTTAATTTCTTAAAAAAAAAAATCTTTCTCTCAATCTTTCTCCCAATTTCATAATCGCATCAAATTAAGTCAATTTTTTTTTTCAATAATGGTCAGTCATGCTTGACACACTAATTATTGACACTAGTTGCTAACCCGTGCGATGCACGGAATAATTTAAAGCAAGTTGTTGACAATTATTTTGTTGAAAGTAAGTAATTAACCTACTGAAAGAAATAAGTTTTTGTTGACATTTTTCCTTCAGAATAATTTTCATAAACTTAGAAGAGTAGGTATTGCATTCCGTCAATGATCAATAGAATCTTAAAAAAAAAAAAATCACACCCAGCAGCTATATAAAGATGGCCAAATCCCAATTACACAACCAAAAATAACTTATAATTATATATATAAATTACATTCCCTCCTTTTTTTGACTAACCACACAGAAGTCATTATTAAAAATAATAATAAAATAATAACGCAATGATACAAAAAGAGAGAAATGGGGGGATGAAACATAAATTTGATAGACACCAGAAATTAATATTTGTTAGGATATATGTGATTCACTTGTTAGGAACATATGTCACTATTTTATATAATTGGCTAATCCTTTGACAAAACGCATTTTACTTGTAATTGGTAGATCTAGGATGTGTTTAATACTTCAAGAAACTTTGTTTCAAGATCAAGTGTTGAAGCCATGTAAGTCTATCCAATATTCAAGCCAAGAAAGCGCCTGTCATTCAAGCTCGACAGCTAACTCGACATCTAGCCATTTGTTGAGGTTTAAAGAGTTGTTCAGCCCCGAGGCTCGACAACAGCTTGACCGATAGGGTATCTGTGGAGGTTTATGAAAAACAGAGTTTTAGTTCTGTTTTGATTCTAATCCGTGATTATGTGTTTGGGCTTTCTTTTCTCATAACTCTAGACATATAAAAGGATTATTTTAAGGGCCATCAAAGTGGACACAAGTTGCACAAGTGTTGAGCAAAGTTTTTTCAAGCAAATTGTGACCGGAGATAAAGTTTTGACCTAGTTCATCATTCTTGTGAAGAAGTTGCTGTGTTTATACACCGTAGAGTTCTGTAACCAATCATCTTCTAGATCTTCATCGTGTGATGAATTAAAGAACTTTGCAGCCAACAACTTTTCTAGTTGGTGAATCAAGTCGCGTATTGGGATCCGCGCAACTAGTCACGTACTGGGAGCCGTGCAATACAATGGAGAGATTGTCACTACAGAACAAGTCCAATTGGGTATTGGGGTAAGGGTTCAACTGTAGATTGGTATAAGGTACTGGGATTCCTTTACTTGTAACTGCTTGTTGTGATAATAATGGATTCTCGGGAGTGATGATCTTAAAATCACCCGGTGAGGTTTTTGCCGTGCAAGTTTTCCCCCTTCGTAAACAAATTACCGTGTCATTTAATTTCCGCTGCATATTTAATTTAATTGGTGATTTGTTTGTGCTACCACGCTTATTGCATAAAATTAAACCTAATTAATTCACTTGGCTAATTAATTGGTTAATTCATCACAAGGGGTCAATACGTTTTTGGCCTATCAATATCAAAAACTAAAAGCATACTCAGAAACTTCAAACTTCAAAGAGTCTCTCAAGTATATAGAGGCCCTAAAATAATTGGGGTAAAAAACCATTTTGAGAGCGGAATATATTCTTAGATCCCTTCATAAATTAAAATAATAAATGAGATAAGCCTTCATACTCATCATTATTGTATTTCTGCAGAAACTAAACATGATAATCACAATAACAAACTACAAAATTTGTACTAAAATTATAAACTTTGACACTTTAAATGATGATAACTATCAAACTGGTAGTAGGAAAAATTAAATTTAAAATCATAATTAAAATTAAATTTTAAATGTGTGAATAATGCTTTGGGACCCATTTTTAATGAAAGTTTTTTTGAAAAAAGAGGTTTGTGGGTCTCATGAATGATGCACGGGATCCACTAGAAAAGCAAAATAACGCCAGTGCACAGTCTCAAAAAAAAAAAAAAAAAAAGGAAAACGCTAAAACGCAGACGCTGGGTTTGTTTCAGCTGTACCCAAACGGGTACTAAATTATAGGCTTACTATTTCAATCAAATTTAATAGAAGATTGGAATAATCCAAAAAAACAAAAACAAAAAAGTACCTCTCAAAATATGATTTTGAATAACATTTAGCACCAACTTAACAATAAATTAAGGATAATTAACATATAAAATTTAAATAGTAAAGTCATTTTGGAAACATCATATAGCCAAGTTTCAACCAATATAATCAAATCCAACGACACCAACACATATTAGAAAATTCATATAAGGTTAGCACAAAATGTTGCTTAGATAAGCATATCAAAGCACTTTACAAAATAGAAGTTTTAGCAAAGATGTGAAATAGAATGGCTTACTAAATGGGCAGATAATGTCACCTACTTAGGATTATTAGGTTGCGGAATAAAGTTGAAAGAAAAAATCTTTTTAAGCAGATTTTTTTTAATGTTACGATGTGCTCATGATCATTATTTTAAGCATATATTAATCATTTCCATTAATAAAATAACACAACTTATTAATCAAAAAAGTAATAATTTTTATGTAATTCTTTAGAATATCTTGTGGGTTTATTATATACAAAAAAGATTGATTGAAATGGTGAAAATTTCAGCTAGGTTTTACACTACAAACAATGATGCATGTTTAAAAGCATAGAAACAAACACAATATACATACTCATATTAGATGTGTATTGCGTGTTAGAAATACTGAATAATTGTATTGTATTTCTCAATCAAAGAATATATATGAGTGTGCCTTTAGATAGGAGGCATATGAGTGTAGTACAAGTAGGAGTGCTGTACAAGTAATCTAGTGTGCTCTACAAGTAAACTAGTTGGGCCTAAAGCCCACAATACTATACACGTTAACAGCCCCCCTCAAACTCAAGGTGGATGTGAGACCAGCTTGAGGTTGTCAACTAAATCACGAAGGCGTCTTTTAGGATGTGACTTGGTGAAAATATCTGCAAGTTGATCTTTGGAAGAGACGGAGAAGAGCTGGAGAGCACCATGGACAAGATGAAAACGGATAAAATGACAATCAATCTCGATGTGTTTAGTCCGTTCATGGAAGACATCATTGTGAGCAATATGAATGGCACTCTAGTTGTCACAATAAAGAGGAGTAGCAGAGAATGTGGACACACCTAAGTCCTTAAGAATCCACCGTAGCCAAAGGAGCTCAGATGTGGTATCAGCAAGGACACGATATTCTGCTTCAGTACTGGAGCGAGCCATATGAGTTTGTTTCTTGCTTCGCCAAGAAATCAGAGAAGAACCAAGAAGAAAGCAATAACCAGTGGTGGACATGCGATCAGTGAGATCTCCTGCCCAATCAGCATCAGAAAATGCACGGAGAATAAGAGGAGACTGAGTAGAATAGAAAAGACTATGGAAGAGAGTGCCCTTTAAGTATCAAAGAATGCGCAGAACAACAGCATAGTGAGTCGATCGAGGAGCAGACAGATACTGGCTCACCTAGTGAACAGCATAGGAGATGTCTGGACGAGTGACAGTGAGATAAACTAGGCTGCCAACCAAGCGTCTGTAAAGAGAGAGATTAGACAATGGTTTCCCTCCTAAGGGAGTCAGATGCGTATTAAGCTCAACTGGAGTGTCAACAGTCTTGCTATCAGTGAGTCCAGCTCAAGACAAGAGTTTAGAGGCATACTTGGCTTGAGTAATATAAAGTCCATCTGTAGAATGAGTGATTTCAAGACCCAAGAAGTAGCTGAGATGTCCAAGATCTTTCATCTCAAATTGCTGACTGAGAAAGTCCTTGAGTTCTTGAATGCTACTAAGGTCATCACCAGTTATGATCATATCATCCACATACAGGAGAAGTAGAATAGTGCCTTTGTCAGTGCGACAAAGAAATAAGGCAGAATCATAATGACTGGCCATGTAACCCAAGCGAGAGATGGTAGAGCTGAATTTGGCAAACCAAGCTCGTGGAGCTTGTTTAAGGCCATAAAATGCATGTCGAAGGTGACAAACCTTATTTGATTCAACAGAGAGACCAGGAGGAAGTTGCATATAAACTTCTTCTCTTAAATCCTCATTAAGGAATGCATTTTTGACATTCATCTGGAATATGTCCCATTTACTAGCTGCAGCAATAGTTAAGAGGGCACGAACAGATGAGATACGAGCAACATGAGTAAAGGTCTCTTCATAGCATAGACCCAAGCCTAATTCTACTTTGTGTGCAAGCTAAGTCTCCTACTTGTACTAGAAGTCTATTAGTCTAGGGTTTAGTTTACTATATATACACATGTTATTATTTATTATAATATAGGATTTGTACTACACTCTAATATATTATTGATGTAGCCCTTTAGGGTTTCCTCCGTGGATGTAAGCCGTTAGGTTGAACCACGTAACTCTCGTGTGTTTTTGTGTTCTATGCTTTATACTTTCGCTTCCGCATCTATACTAACATATTCAACATGGTGTATCAATGCTAATATTTAACATGGTATCAGAGCCACCTTCTTGTGGCCATGGTTTTCTGTTCTTATGGTATATTTAAGAGCAATCTTTGTCTTCCTCGGTGTTTTTTTTTCGCTGCGATCATCTTCTTTGGCTTCCTACTGCTGCCGTCAAAACTCTCCGGTATAATCATGCCACCGTTAGAAGTCACATCAACACTGCAAGACCTTAGCCTTCCTCAAACTACCGTCACAGAGCCAAACTTCCGTCACAGAGCCAAACTTCATTCAAGGGATCTTCTCAACCTTATCAAATCTCAAGATTTCATCAAGCTTCCATTTTGAGTTTGAGAGGGGGTGCTAGAGATATATTAGCCCAATAGCATAGACCCAAGCCTAATTCTACTTTGTGTGCAAGCCAAGTCTCCTACTTGTACTAGAAGTCTATTAGTCTAAAGTTTAGTCTACTATATATACACATGTTATTATTTATTGTAATACAGGATTTGTACTACACGCTAATATATTATTGATGTAGCCCTTTAGGGTTTCCTCCGTGGATGTAAGCCGTTAGGCTGAACCACGTAACCCTCGTGTGTTTTTGTGTTCTATGCTTTATACTTTCGCTTCCGCATCTATACTAGCATATTCAACATGGTGTATCAATGCTAATATTTAACATTGCGCATATTTTGAAAGATGAATTTTATCAAACAACTGAACTGCATTCAACTGAGAAGCAAACCTTTTAAAGTCAAATAAAATTTAAATAGTCAAGTCATTCTAAAAACATCATATAGCCAAGTTTCAACCAATATAATGAAGATACAACAGCTACTAAGAGGAACATACATCATAGTTAGCATCCAAGAGGAGCCTGTGGACTATTTACAAAATATTGTTTGTCCCTAGCTGCCAAAGTTTTTGCTAGTGCAAATCAACATAGAGACAGCCACACATGAGAATTCGAAGAGAGAACAAAGTGGATAGATGATGATCAAACCATATAAGAACTCATGCACAAACACAAACAATCAGAGCTCTAAGGGCCAAATATTTCAGAATCCATCACATGCACACCCAACCTTGATACCTTATCATTCACTTCCGAAGAAACCCAATGCCTTGTCTTCATCTTCCTTACGTGGATTCCCACTTTTGTCAGATTCTCTTATGGTTTCCTAATATATTCTAGAATTTCAAAGATGAAAAACATATTAGATCAGTTAAACTCAAGACTTATTTAGATGCAAACAAAGATTAGCAACTCAAGTAAACTCAATGTAAGATCACAAAAACTATATATAATATAAAATTGATAATAAATTTAAACATTTGTGGCAAATTCAACGCATTAGATACGTTGATAGTACACCAAGTTTCAACCTGTGTGTTTTTTCAAAATAATTGAAAGCCAGAAGGCAGAGAAGCATCTGGGAGGGGAATAGCGGAGGCTGGGAAATGTGACCAATACCAAAATAGTGGAAGATACATGACAAAAGGGGCTGCCGTGGGTTTTAGGGTTTTATTATTATTATTTTTTTAATATTGTGCTGGCGTGAAAAATTGTGGAAGTTTTAGAGGTTTCGGTTTTATATATATACTAGTATTATGCCCCTGTGATGCACGGTTTAATCAAGAATCATGTATAATCTAAATAAAATGGGAAAACATTTTCGAATTTAAGTAAAATTAAATAATAAAATAGATAGAACAATTTATCATCAAATTTATTAATAATCGATTCTAAAACCATAACCATATGAACCAGATAAAACTTAATAAAATTATGTTAAACAAAAGACAAAAAATACACAAAACCTATTCAATTTGATGAAAAAAATTAGAGTAAACTAATATATATAAAAAATTAGTGTAAACAAATATAAACCTGTAAGGTTGTAGGTAGAAGAAGAGAAGAAAAAAAATCATATAGTAGGTATTTATTATGAATTATTTGATATATATACACTCCACATTGAAGAAGTTGATATGAACAAAAAATCTAATGCCGGTCTAATTTGTGGAAGTATAAATTATAGAAAAAGAAGATAAGAACAAAATATTATATCTATTTTTTATTTTTGAAAATCTAAAAAACATGATTTAATAATGCTAAAATTTTAAGTTGATTTTAACGTATATATACGATATCATTTTTTTTATCACGATATCATTCTTTTTTTTTTTTGAAAATCTAAAAAACACTAATTAGCGTTGCTGTGTTATGGATGTGTAGTAATATAATTTATGTAAAAAAAAAAATTAGATGAAGAATTTGGATTGTAATCAAATTAAGTTTTTATTAACTTAGAAATTACTGGAGAAGAAGATAAGACCAAAAAAATTATATCTATTTATTTTAAAAAAATCTAATTTTTTTTTTTTTTTGCAATTTAGTGTAGCCACTTAGCGTAACCACGGCATCTAAACCCAACTTTTATTATATAGTATATGATATAAACTAGTTAGGCTAATTATATACCCTTTTTTATGTTTATCAAAAAAAAAAAAAAAAAACTCTCTTTTATGTGTGTGTGTGTGTGTGTGTGTGTAATGAGGCAACAATACCAGAGCTTCATATTCATATCCACCAACTTGTCAGGTGTTCTTACCAAAGTTAAAGAAAAGAGAATCGGAAAAGAATAGAGCAAATTAATTTAATAAAAAAGATACAATATACAAGTACAGTATATTCCAGGCTTCCACCCAGCAGTTGTTGGGGATTTCACTAAATCAATGAGTAATAATGAAAGAACAAAATGAATATATTAAGTAAATTGAAATTAGTGATTGAGCATAATTGAATGTTATTCTTAAACAATATTTGTCCCCATACGCAAGTTGCTAAAAGGTTTTTATAACTTATCCCTAGGATACAACCAAGTTTATTGGGTTCTACAAAATAGCAATTTTGGAGAATATCCACAGGTTTATGTTCACTTGTTTTTCAAGTGAACATAAACTTCTATTTATACCAATGAGGACGAGGATCCCGAGTCTAATTTAAACGAGCAGCCAAGGTTATTTCCGAGGATACACCTTGGACCTCAGAGACGAGCACTAGCTGTGTGAGGCGCATGAAGTTAAAACGTCAAAAAGGAAAGAATGTAGACTTGGCACGAAACACGAGAAGGATGAAGGAAGAAGGGTGTAGAAGTCATCCCCTCCGCATTAAATACAAGACAACTACTCTCCTGGCCGCATTAATGAGAAAATTACCATGAACAGTGGTGGCACAGCTAAAATTGCAAGGTAAAAGCTTACTAGTATGTTCCGAATAAGATAGAAGTCCTAGGAATGCGATCTCAACCCTCAAAGTGTAAGATTAAGATGATTTGTGTTTAGATATAAAAGGAAAATGATGATCCATATGTGGGGGAGGACAAAAAAAAAAGAGAAAAAGAGAGAACTTTGTAACCAAGAACTGAAACACTTGCATAAGTGAGAAAGACATACATATATAAAAATAGACCTTCCTCGGGCTTGACCGAGGAGTATTTTTCCTTTTAAACTTGTTGCCTTAGTCATTTCATTTGCTCCCTATCTCATTGTGATTAACCTTTAACTTATTGAGCATTCAATATCTAACTCACTCTCTAACAAATCTATCGTGGTGGGCTTATTGGGCCATTGACCAAGTCATTTTTTTGCCGTGGATCAATTTGCACCCTTACAATACCCATAGGATTATAACCTTTCAAAAAGTACGTGTGAAGAGTTAAAATGCTTCATAAAATCGTTTACAAGGCTTAAAATCTTTTCAAACGTTTAGAATAGTTATCAGAAAATTCTGCAGAAATTCTTGTTCGATCGATCGAAAAGAGCTTTCGATCAATCGAACATGAATCGAGTACTAATCAAAACAGGCAAAGACTTCAGGATAAATTCCTTCACCACTTTGATTGATCAAAAAAAAGTTTCGACTAATCATACATACTGAATTTCGAATTCCGCTTAGAAAAATCTAGAACTTGAATTTTCACTTTATTCATTTTATAAATGAATACTCTCTAACATTGTATCATTATTACAACCTATCCTTGTATATAACTATACATACAACAACAGTTACAAGGAAATCCCCTTTACTTTACTTTACAGACCCAAAAGAACAGTTATGGTCTCTTCAGTTTTATATTAATTGCATCAAAAAGTTTCTCAAAGTCGGATAAAATGTTTGGGATCTGATAATAAGCCTAGGCGCCTGCATTTCTGTACGCATTGACGAGCCTACAATCAATATCAAATGCTCGATCAGTAAAAACTGCGTACTGCAACCATAAATATTTCTTCTATTTCGATTGCATATTCTCTATAAAATTTTATATATATATATATATATATATATAAATATTATAACCCGAGAGAAAATATAAAGTTTAACACAATGACCACTAAAACTTAGTCTCAAAATTTATTCAATTATGAATCCTTAACATGGTAATTAGGATTGACTATATGTATTTTTTTTTAAAATCATTTTAGTCTATCCAAAATTATACTTTTTTTCATTTGTAAAAGAAAAAGTCGCACTTAGCGCACAAAGCTCAACTTACAAACACTTTCATTCGGTTTTTAAGATGACAAATAAGGATTTTTTAGTATAGTGAGAGAAGGAGATGGTGAGTTAGGTAAGGAGAGCAATTACTAATTGCTGATTTCTCTTTAAAATAATAACAAGGGTAGCTAATTTAGCACAGGGTCTTACAAGGTCAAGAACTTATAATAGAGGGTACGTTACTAATAGCAATGAATAAAGCTCAGGTAGGATAGCACCTAATTAAGTTGAGAAAGTCTTTATATATATATATATATATATATATTGGGAAACCTCTTGTTTCATCCAAGGAGATTTTCTTTCGTGTGGCAGATCCTGATGAGGTATTATTAATTGGTGATAATCCCATCTCCATGCATTTTCATAGCTGCAATTCGACTAATGAATGAAACAACGTACAACCTGCAAATAAAATTAATTGAGGAACAAATTAAGTCAAAAAGTGACAAACAAATAAGTTCAATGGAAAGTGTGTGTAACACTTTCTCACACTGACTCTAGCAAGTAGTAGCGTGTCACAAAATTTAACTGTTATACCTTGAGGAAGAGACTTCAGCTTGCTCTCTTTCTATGTGAAGTAGATATTTTCTGAGACGGTTCTGGGAAGGACCCATTAGATCTGCTGCCATGTGGACAGGGACCAGGGGCGGAGGGAAGTGGGGGGCGAGGGGGAGGCAAATGCCCCCCCCGTGATGCCCCAAAAATTCTCAAGTAGTATATAGTACAAGGTCTTATTTGCAAACACCAAGGACAATCAGCTTTTTTACATTTATATTGTACTCGTACTGTGTATTAGTTTACTATAGAAAAACAATTTCACGTTGGGGCCACTGTAACTTTTTTTAAAAGAGTAATAGATCCCACCTTATAATAATATTATAATAAAATAAAACCACTTGTACATCTCCACCACTATTTTGTTGAATAGAATTATGAAAAAAAAAAAAAAAACTACTCTCACTCACTAGTCATTATAGCACCTCAAAAAAAATGAGGACCACAAAATTTTTCACTACTTTTTATCATAATTGTTGCGTGGTAAAGTGCGATTGTTAAAAAAAAAAATTGTAAGTTTATGTGTTAGTATTTGTTAATCACTCACAGTCAGCCACATCAAAGTTTTGGCAAAAATATTGTGAAATAATTTATGATCTAGAACTACTCATAGCACCTCTGACGTATAGCAATTTTTTCTTTCCTCACTAGCATTTTTCAGTCTCAAACCCAAATATTTTTTACAAACCCAAATTTTAATTGTATATGACAATTACATTTGCATATGGTTGTTTTTTTTTTATTAATATCAATTAATACTTTTTCGAATTAATTTTACTCTCTTTTGATCTTGTCCCCCCTAACCTAAAATCCTAACTCCGCCACTGACAGGGACGGAGCTAGGGTTCCAATTGAGAGGGGGTTGAACTTTAAAAAAAAAAAAAATGAATCCAAATTAGCATTCATTTAGTATCAACAAAATAATTGTTTCTTATTATGTTGCATCTATGTTTATTATCTCATTATATGTTGTGTAGTCTTCTAACAAAAAGACTAATTAATTTTTCTAAGTACATAAGAAGATAAGGAAAAAAAAAATCCAAAGATTTAAAAATAAAAAACCATATGAAGAAGGCTATTTAGTAAGCCTATGAATACCATAATATTTAATGCATATGAACACATATTACAAACTTGGGTAAAATATAGTTAACATTCTTTAGTTTAGGAACTAAGTTAGGTTTAAGGATTAAATTTGTCAGTTTTAAACAATATTAAATCTAGTTAGCATTAGCCAGCCAAAATTAGAAATTAACACCGTTTGCCAAACAATATAATTAGTAGGCATAGTTTGCAAACTATATTTTTTACTAACATCTTGAGTATCTAAGACTCGATTTAGGCCTATAAATCGAGTCTTAAAGACTGGATTTCTATGGTCTGATTATGTCTGATATGGCGTTTTTTCCACGTGGCATCTACTTGAAAATTGAGTCTCTAATACTCGATTTATAAGGCAACCATTTAAAAAATCAAGTAAAATGTTTTACAAATCATGTTTTACAAATCGGGTCCTCTCTCATTGCTCTCTCTTTTCTTTTCTTTTCACCGTTCTCCCCCTCTCCTCTGTCACATGAACTTTGAGAGAAATTACCAAGTAGCAGCAGATTGGGCCTCTGCCATCGTGATTCAAACTGCAAAATTGAAGGTGAGGCTCACTTACAAGGAATGGATGTGTGGCAATGACGCAGTGTGGGTGTGGCTTGTACTCTGCTATGCAATGGTAGTGAAGGAGACAAGAGTCTCTCTATTCGACTGCTATGAGGTATCAGTATGAATTTCGAGAGTTTTTTTTTATAAAAAAATTAATAGAAGTAGGATCTGTCCATGCGATTTTTTTTTTCTAGTTTTTGAAGGGCTAAAAATGGGTTAGAGATCTATAGTTTTGTTATTGTTGGGTTTAATTTTGTTGTTGGTTGGAATCCTAGGAGGGCCAAAAAGAATTTTCTTGGGCTACATACTAAAATCTCATGTAAACATATATGGTAGGTAAAAAAAAAAAATATCTAGGGGGGCCATGGCCCCCCATGGTCCATGAATAGCTCCGCCCCGCATGTGGACCCGATTGCAATTAAACCCAGGCCCATAATATGTTATAGTTATAGGATCCATGATGTAAGTAAATATAGGTTTTTATCAAAAAAAATATTTGATAAAACTAGTTAATATTCTAATGGAGAAAGTTAGGATTTCAATTTCGCACATTTTCCACTTAATTAGAATTGTAACAAATTAAATCACACCTAAAACTAGTTGATATTCCTTACCAAGTCTCACCATAATGGACTCTCAAAAAAAAAAAAAAAAAGTCTCACCATAATGAACATGTGGATGACTTTTCTCTCCGTTAAGTGTACAATAAATTCTCTATATTTCTAAAAGGCTAAAATGCAAAATTCACTCTCTAAATTTCTTCAAAATTTATTTCAGTCTTCTAACTCTACTTTCGTTTATTTTAATTCTCTAAGTTTCAAATTTATTCAATTAAGGTCTTTTTGTCAACTTTTGCTAAAAAATTTTGAAAAAAAAATCTAGAAAATATCTTTCAATCATTTATTGAATTTTTTTTAATTTAAAATTTTTTAAGAAAATATTAAAAAATTAACCACAACATATAACAAAGTTGATGTAAAAACCTTAATTGAATAAATTTGAAACTTAGAGGACTAAAATGAATTTTTGTGAAACATAGAGGGTGAGTTTTGCATTTTAGCTTTTCTAAAACTAGTTTCATAGGTTATAGCGAGCACTAATATTTAATATCTTAAGAATTTAAAGAGTAGGAAGTTGAAGTCTTAAATTCTTAATAACAATTGATACTGATGTTTGATATATGTATTCCATTTTGGAAAATACTAAAATTATTACAAATTTTAGTATAAGTGCCTACAAATTCTGTGATAAGAATATGATTAGTACCACTTAAACAACATAGTAATAAATAAAGGTTTAAATTAATTTTTGTAATTAGTGACAGGGAAATTTATTAAACTTATGTAGTAAAACTTATAGTATCCTTAACAGCACTCATTACACTCAAAATTTCCTAAGGAGTTTCAACTAGCTTATTTTGTAAATTCATTCTGCATTTAGGTTGTGTTTGTTTTGGTTGTAAAATATTTTCAACTGAAAATGTTTTTGGGGAAAAAAATTTGTGTTCTAATGTTTGATTGTGTTTTTGAAAATCATTGGAAAAACATTTTCAAGTTTTTGCCTTGTATTGAAAATAAAATTTTTCACTAACATAAAATAAATTCACCCTACCAATAGAAAAAGAGAGAGCGAACCTATTTGGTTTCGGTTGTGGAGGTAGGATCCAGGGTACCGGACCAGACTGGCTGGTCCGACTGGTTGAACCGAAGAGTGGAGGCCAATCCAATTCGAAAAAAAGCTAAAAACTGGTCAAACCCAAGAAAAACTAGTCAAAAACCGGTAAAAACTGAGGACCGGAGGCAAATTCGATTTTGCCCCGGTCCGGTTTTTAAAATCACGGTATGATCTGGTTGTGGATGGTCCAATCTCATTGTTGATGGTCCTAATCCTGGGCTTGCCCAAGAACTCTCTCTCCCTGAAAATAGAGAGCTAGCGAAGAAGAAGAAGAAGAAGAAGAAGAAAAACCCTAAATTTCTTCAACAACAATGGATGCCAAAGACATCCTGGGCTTGCCCAAGAACTCTCTCCCTATTCCCCAAGAGAAAAAATCTAGACCCCCAAAGGACTCTCAGCGAAAGCCCGATGGCATTTCTCGCGAGGTATCTCTATCTCTATCCGTGTGTGTGAATTTTGGTTTTCTTCGCTTAAATTTGTTGAATTTAGGTTAGATTTTTGTGTTGGGGTGTTTTGGAAATGTAGGTGTACGCACTTACGGGTGGTTTGGCGCCTCTAATGCCCGCGATCGATTCGTCTCAATTGAAAAAGCAGCCTCCAAAGGACGAGAAGGTAAATTTTTCTATAGTTTTTGGTAGTTGTGTTGAAGATAATGTGTTGGGATGAGCTTGTATATGCTTTCTTTTTTCTTTTTTTGTCAAAGTTGAGGTATTGCTTGCTTTCAAGTTAGGTTTTTGTTGCTTATTAAGTGCTACATTGTTGGATAGGTTAATTTTCGTCTGCTTTTTTAATGTACTGCGTTTTAAGATTTTACTTTTGGCTGTTGGTGGTGTTAAATTTTGATCTAGAGCAGCTCATGAGTTTGATGTGATGTTCAAGTTAGCATGTTCATGGGAAAATTTGTAATGGAAACTTGGGTGATTATGGCTTTGGTTTTAGCTGTTAGTTGTTACTTTGTAGAGACTGAGCTTATTTCTTTGTGTCCGGGTTGCTTAGTTGTACAGTCATAACTAGAAGGTGATGCTGTCTTATCTTTCAGATTGATAAGGATAAGTAGAATTCAAAAATTGCATATTGGTTCTCTGCTCTTGTCAATTGATAATAGATGTACAAGAATGTTTTCCAGTTGTTACGGCTTTTCTGTTCTGATATTATTCGTTTACTTTGGGTTGATCGTCTGTTGATATATTAAATTTGGTAATTTTTTATGATATACATGGTTTTAGTTCATTGAGTTTATAATATATGATATGATTTCTAACAAATTTGGGATTCTGCCATCAGATCACTTGGCAGTGGCTTCCTTTTACAAATTCTGCTCGAAAAGATACTTTGCAGCTTTATCACTGGGTAGGTTTGTGTGTGTCTGGATATTTGTCTAGTGCATTGTTATAAGGGGAGTATTAAACATATTTTCCTGTCTCTTTTACTTGGCAGGTCAGGGTTGTAAATGGTGTTCCACCAACAGGTGACTATTCCTTTGCCAAGTATAACAAGGTATACAAGCATACACTCTTATCTTTGTGCAGCTAAGCTAAAAAGAGTTTACTCTGCTCTTTTGTTGTTTTTTTACCCTTCCATTAGTTTTCCTGCTATACATGTATCATTAACCCCATTCTCTTCATTTGGTTGATATATTTAATTTATGTGATGTGGTGCAGTCTGTTGACATTGTCAAATACACGGATGAGGAGTATGAGAAGTACTTGAATGATCCTGTAGGTATCAATTTAAGGTTGCATCATTTTAATTTTCTTTTCCTCTACTTAATAGCAAGACATCTTTTAATTAGGCAGAAAAGGAAAATACATGTATATTGTTGCGCATGTCATGATTTTAGTTTTAAGCGTTATAAAAGTATTCATTCATTTGCAAAGTTGTGCTAAAATTGCAGTATTTGGATTTAATGTTCCAGTTATACACCATTTTCATAGATTTTCGTTCACATTATCATTGCTTGATTTTAGTTGTGCTTCATATTGATTTGTGACTAGGTATCAGCATGTATTATTCCATATTGCAGCTGATAGGAATGCAACAGTGGCAGATGATATAGGTTATTCTCCTGGGCATGTTACTTGGTCATCTAGATTCCTTAGGTCAGGATAATATGGTTCACTTCTAGAACAAAGGAATTCATGGTTAGGTCATATTGCAGTGTGTTGAGAAAAGTAGACTAGGAACTATCTTTTCCTTGGTAGAGAATCTGGCAGGTGAAACCACTGCTTAGAGTTGCATCTTTCACTCAGGTGGCAGCATTGCAAAATTTTTTAACAATTGACAATCTAAGGGAAGTATAATTATAGGACATTGCTGTTGTATGTGCAAAAAAGGCAGTGAGACTGAATCATTGACAATCCATTTCTCCATAAGAAGAGACTTTCAGTCTTCTGCTTTCTCTATTTTGGTCTCATCTGGGACATGCCATTCTCTGGTAGACTTGTTGGCTTGTTGGGGAGGTCAATTGGGGAAACACAAAAAATCTATGGTTTGGAATATTGTGCCATTGGCTCATATGTGGTGCATTTGGCATGACTAAAATTCTCAAAAAAAATTTAGGATGAGAAATTGCAGATCAAGACATCAAGCTTTTGTTTCTTAGAACACAAGATGATTGGATAACTGCAATTATTGTCTAGCTTTTTCTTCTGTGAGATTTTGTTGAGCTGCTAAACTTTAGATATCTTTATTGTCATGTATACCGCTGGTGTGCTAGGATGGTGTACCCTTTTTGTGAGTTTTTCTTATATGTTTATTATTTATTAAAAAAGTCAGTATGTATTTTATGTTTCACAGGACTGATATTGTATTGATGTAGGATATCCTGTCAAAGTGTTTGTATCTTGTGGCATTATGTTTTGGATTAAGTACCTAAAGCTCTGTCATATTTCATCTTTGTCAGGGATGGACCAAGGAGGAGACAGATCAGTTGTTTGACTTGTGCCAACGATTTGATCTCCGCTTTATTGTGATAGCTGACAGGTTCTCATCATCTCGGACCGTGGAGGAATTGAAGGATCGTTATTACAGTGGTATTGATCACTCTCTGTTATGTTTATGCTGCTGATTTTATGGTTCAAATTTATTGAGTCTTATACCAACGAGCTATAGCTCAATTGGTGCTTCCTCCTCACATAAAAATGGGATGGAGGAAGAGGTCATGGGTTCAAGACCCACTGGTCATGTATGTGACTTAATGATCTATATCCACATACATATAACATACACACAAACACATCTGACTGCTTTTCTTCATAACTGTGGCATTTTCTGTGTGTAGTTTGTCGAGCCATAGTGGTTGCTAGAGCTCCAGCTCTTGGGGACATTTCTGGGAACCCTCTTGTTAAGGTTTGATAGCTTTGTTAATGCAATATACACTTGAATATTTGTCTTTCAGGTTAGGTTCCCATGTTGATCATAAATTATTATTTTCTTTAGTTGACTGTATACTGTTATTTAAATTTGATGTCTGCTATATGCCTGTATTTCAACATTCTTCTGTTTTAGTATCTGATTTCTCGTCGATGTAGGAACCTTACAATGTTTCACAAGAGATAGAACGCAAGCGAGCATTATCCATGGTCCTCTCTCAAACAAAACATCAGGAACGAAAAGATGCTGAGGTCTACGCCAATAAATGCGTTTCTAAAATTCTATCTATGCATTTCTGAGTAGTTGAATTGTTTAAGTAACTTGTTTGTTGGATATCCACTCTCCCTTTCCCCAGGTTCTTGCTGAAGCAAAAAGAATAACTGAGTCACGGATGGCTGCAAAGGTAAGGTGTTGATTATTTATGCCATTTCGTTTCTTTTAAGTAAATGTTGACATTCAAAGTTATGCATGAAAGAGGAGACATATTTAAACTTAACTGGCTCTAAGGATTAGTTCTAATCTTTCTAATTTTGCAACAACCCTAATTTGGTATCAAACTGAAGGTGGTAACTTGAAGCTCCCATGTTGGGTGAGAAGTTGGTATCTCTGTGCTTGTAAGTTCTAAAGAAGCTGGCTTTAAAGCTGTACCATCAATGCCTTCTTCAGTCTATACACCTTTTCTTTTTCAGAGGCTATCATTTTAAAATGTTTCAATTGTACTTCCTGATCTTTGGAACCTGCACTCCACACTTCTGCCACAAACTATTCATGGAATACAGCATCCAATTGCTTAATAATCTTTGTTGTCGTTGTTAATAGAAGTATCGTGAATGGTTATTAATGGATTGTTAGCTATCATGTTGTGAGATCATAATTTATATTATGATATTATAAAGGAAGGCATGAGTTACTGTGTATTGCACGTGTCATTGTGTATGTGTTCTACAGGTTAGTTTATTTGCTTCATTTATGTGTTTTCAGGTAGCTGAAGAGTCTGAGTTGCCTGTCCCATCAAATGCTGGTCCAGAAAGTGCTGAGAGAGCTAGTTTTCCGGGTGATACTGTATCACCTTCATCCAATGTTCAGCTTCCCTTTGCAACAATTGCATCTTCAGCATTAACAGCGGACAATGCCTCTACTCTAGCTTCTCTTCGCATGGTACAATTAATAATCTGTTTGTCAGTTATGTGCTGTGTGTGTGTGTGTGCGCGCGCGCGCGCGCGTGCATGCGTGCACGAGGCATGTGTGTGCACAATCATGTCAATACCTCTCAATTTACTTATAGTTCAACTTTTTGTTTCTGATATTATTTAAATTAACTGTTTTGTAATTTGCTTCTCTTTCTCTTTTATTTTTTACCAATAAAAAATTTTGAGTTTAATGTGCCTCAACTTAAAATGTTTTTTTTTTTCCAGAAATTTGTTCACCTTGAGTCTATTGCCAAATTCATCTGTACTTGAAAACATGCTCTCACTGATTGTGAAAATTTTCAGCTTCGAGTGTATTTGAGAACATATGCACTTGACCAAATGGTGCAAGCTGCAAGCTCGTCTGCTGGACTTCGGACAATAAAGCGGGTTGAGCAAACTTTACAAGAACTTGGGGTTTGTTTCTGCTCCCTGAACTATTAGTGCTGTAGATATACTTATTCCGTGTCATATCATGAGTTGGTGGATAGTATAATATCCGTATGACCGGCAAGATTGAGGTTTTATCCCATTAAAGTTAATTCCTTTTCTTCATTTGTGTTTGTGTAATATTGTTATTGCAGGTTCGGTATCATAGATATTTCCCAAACATAACATGTTCATGCAATTGATATTATCTTTTAAGAAATTATTTTGAAAATGTGAAATAAGACAAACAATAATTATCCTGATATTTATGAAGACCCAGAAAAAATCCAAGGACTACCATATATATTCATCTTTTTTTTTCTTTTTAATATTTGGTATTCATTTTAAGTATGTCTAAGAGCAACCAGACTATATCCTTAATTTACAGGAATATTTCTTATGGTTAGACGCTTTTTGAATTGCTAAAATGTTGTTTCACTCTATGAGCAACACTCCTGTATCTTCTTTTTTTGTTTCCCTATATTATAAAAAGGGTATAATACTTTGTCCTTATCATTTACAGGTCAATCTAAAACCAAGAGTTCCAACCAAATCAGTTTGTGCAGAGCATCTCGAATTAAGAAAAGAAATATTGACTCTGCTGAATCTTCAGAAGCAGGTATAACAAATGTTTATTCTTTACATTTAAAATAATTTCTTCTGTCAACATCGTCTTCTCTGTATTTTTTTTTTTTTTTAAGGTAGCAAACGTTCCTCTCTTACATTGGTCATTTGCCCTCTTATTTTCTTTTCATTAAGACAAATTTGTAGTAATTGTGGCACCTTGCTTCTTTATATATATATATATATCAAGCTTATGTCAAGTGTAAGTAATTCAGCCAATATATATATATATATATATATTTTGAGTTTATCTCTGCTTACTATTATTGCTTGGTTTGTTGAGGTTCTACAATTTACTAAATGACCTTTACCAGATCCTTTAAATTTCAGACATAATGTGGGTTATTCATCATCCAGGAAGTGATTTGCTGATTTAAGGATGTGAATTGAAAACTACTTTTGGAAACTGAGGCGCATGTCCATCTGGATCGCAATGCCTCCTAACCAACTGCATCCTTTTGGGGGCAGTTGGTCATAACCCTGGTTATTTTCCGTGTTTTAGGCAGTCATATTCTTACTGAATTGATTGCTCAATATCCAGTTTCAATTAACATTCCATGATGAAGTGATTAAAGTGTGGACCAAACTTCTGCATTTATGCCCCCCCATTCAGGCCGAAGCATCTGCCATTCTCTGGGCAGTGGAGCTTGCTGCCAAAGAGCATTAGGACCGTGTTGTCTTTGAAGGGGATGCTAAAGCATGCTACGATCCTTTATCTCCAATATCACCCCTGACTGAGCTATATGTTCTATCATTAGTGACGTTAAGATTCTAGCTAAGGATTAGCACAAAAAAAAAAAAAAAAGATTCTAGCTAGGTCCTTTTTGAGTTCTTTTGTTTGGGTCAACAGAAAATGCAATTCTGCTGCTCACGCAACTGCTAAGTTTGCTTTAAATTCCTGTTTGTCTGTCTGTTTTAATAAGGGTAATCTTCCAAGTGCTATCAAGTCGGTTTGTAAGGAAGATTATCCCCCTTGTTTCGTTTCCTTTGTTTAATTACATTGCAGATTATCAAAAAATTAATAAATAAACATTCCATGATAAATGTACTTTTCCAGTTGCTGCTCAGTCATTCTACATATCTCACACACGAAGAGGGAAATGCTAGATGTTATATTTCTTGTTTTAACATGAATTTATGAATTCCTGAAATATAAGCAAGTCATACTTATCCCAAAAAAAAAAAAAAAAAAAAAAAAAGAGAGAGAGATATAAGCAAGTGGCTTATGCTAGGGATATATAGAACTACTTGGGAAGGGTACGACAAATATTTTGTCATTTACTCTGTCAACCTAAATGTATTCTCTCAACCTAGTATCTCGCACTTTTTTGTAAATATATAAGCATGACAGTACAGAGAAGTGTTTCGCATTCCTCAATTATTGATCTTCTTTGACATTTTATCTTGAATGTTTGATAATCAGTTGCAATATAAGGAGGCAGAAGGTTCATCTTTTCGTGATGGCTCATATGCTGATACACCAAGCACGCCTAAGGTAGTAAATTATTTTCTCTTCATTCCTTATGGTTTTGTTTCCAAATCTTGAGATTTTGATTCTCAAATGCTAACAGCGTTCAAACCGTGGTGGGGATCAGGATAGGACCTTTGTTCCTGACATGAGTTTTGGAGGTAATATTGGACAATGTATCTCTCGTCTTTGCATTATAAATGCTACACTGCATGGTTTTTTGTTTTCTTATTGAGGTAAGTCATTTTTATAGTAATAATCAGAATCA
The DNA here is from genome assembly GCA_033629205.1 of Lithocarpus polystachyus. NCBI lineage: Eukaryota > Viridiplantae > Streptophyta > Magnoliopsida > Fagales > Fagaceae > Lithocarpus > Lithocarpus polystachyus. The sequence goes on from CM066173.1 coordinate 18,556,691, forward strand.
TGTATTATTGTTATATCAGGGGAAAGAGTTGGCAAAAGGGACCAGAAACGCAAGGTACACAGTTATCTACTTCCTGTTGTTTAATGGTCCCCTCCCCCCCGCCCCCCTCCTTTGTTGCTTCTCTGCATTCTTTGCTGAGTGTAATATAATCTTTCTTTTTAATTGTAACTTTAAGGCACCTGGAAGGTTATCAGAAGCTCCATCATCGCCAGCTCAGTCTAAAAGGCCCCGAAAATTAAAGGCATCAGATCTATGAATCTAAAGGTCAGGAAGCAAATGAACTTCCAAAAAAGTAGAATGCAGAATACACCTCCACAACACCCCCCACCCCCCCTAACCACAAAAAAAATAAAAAAACGTAGAATGTAGAGTTCATTGTGGTTGTGTTATTGTAGATTGCAGAATATATACTGAAGGTAATTTTTTTGGTTGCTGAACCTTTCTATGCAGAATATCGAGTATGATGTTTTGTGGCAGTCAGAAGTAGAAGCACTAACTCATGACCAACTCATGTTCCTTATAGAGAAGTTTAGTTTGTGTAACTTACCTAAAAAATAAGTTTAGCTCATGTATCATTCTTAATTTAGTTGAGTTTATGCCATGATGTTTGTAGCAAGGTGGGGAAATAGCGAGCTCTGTGAATGATGAATTTCTTGTACATAAGAAACTAGAGGTTGACCCGTGTGAGGCATGGGAATAGTTCTTGTAGAAATTTTTATTTTTTTAGTACAATTATACAATGACTTATATTCAAGCATGCTAATTTCTCATCTACCCTGAATATATGATTTATACAAGATTCTGAGAAAGAACAGCTTGGCCAGATAGTGGAGACTTGAGAAGTCACCGGCATGATCATAATTCGAAGGCAAAATGGGGAAAAGATCAAAACCCACTTTATACTATGTATCGAGCCTTCAGTTCCAGAAATGAACTTTGTCTACCTCAAAAGAAAATGTCCAATCTCAGGAACTTTGATTACTTGCAGCAATTGATAGCTTGATATACAAGTCTGAAGCCAATGACCGTCTTGGTCTAATGGCAACTCCTAGGTTGTGGGGGTCTCTGGTTTGAGACACGGGGTGGGGTATATTAGTAACTATATAAATTTCTAAACGAAGCTCTATATGCACACATACAAACACAAGCCTCAACATCCTTTCCTCCACCCCTTCAGCCGGGGGAATTTTTAGAAAAATTTCCTTGAATCCACCGCCCACAGCACACTTGAACCCACACTCAATTTCTAACATGTTTGGGCATTAATTTGTGATTGACTGTCAACCCTTACACAGAACCATGACAAGTACCTTCTAGGGGGGGAAATTAGGTGAACTAATTACAAGGTGACACTTAAAGCATATTGTGGATTTGGGTGTTTTTAATCAACAAGCTTTCATGAAACCAATAGTTGTTTGGTAATCCTCCTTTTATTTCATTTAGATAACTACAAATCTTATATTCTAGTTAGCTCAATCAATGAAGCTTTTTGTCATTAGATAAGAGATTTGAGATTTAAACTCTACTTATACTATAAACCAATTGATATCTTAGCAAGATAATAAAAAGCAATTATCATGAAGTAGATGTAATAAATTGTAATTATAATGTATTTATATTTTTAAAAAATTACTACAAATTTAAATGTGTCCCTTGCAATATCATTATAATCTACAATGTTATATTTTATATTTATATATCATGAAATTGTGAGAAAATGATCCATTTAGTGCCCAATTGGATATCACATTTTGGGTTTTAAAAAAAAATTATGTTTGCAATTTCAAAATGTGATTTAATAACGTGATTTTTTTTTCCCACTTTTTTCTTTTTTTGGGGCATAGCATTAAACTCCAAGTGCATCATACACACACTTATGAATTTTGAACCTAAGATCTCACCTTTCACTTTACAAGGACCTAGACCATTCGTTCAATGATCTCACCTATGATAACATGAGGGTTTGAAAGTTGAAAACTACCAAATCATATGATATTAGTAGCAGATATGTATTAATGACGTCCTAGCACAAATAATTAGCCAATTTTTTGACATCAAAGATAGAATAATTAGCCAATTGAAACTAAAAGAAAATTAACTTTAAACTTGTAGTAGGGAAATCTGTTTATCGTGTGCTTGGGCTGGGATCAGAGTCAATATAATTCAAATCTAAGATTTTAGAGCTGTAGTAGAGAAAAGGGTAAGGGGCTGAAAATAACTAAAATTTGATAAGGTTAAATTATAGCAACCTCACTTGAGTTTTTACGAAATGACATTCTTCTCCACACGTTTTATGAAATGACACTCCCCTCGAAGTTATTATAAATGTAAACACTTAAGTTTTACTAGCATAATATTCCTTTAAAAAAAAAAAAAAGATATAAGGAAGCTATGTCTCAGCTTTCAACTAATCCCTACACGAGATACCTAGGAAGCCTCATGAAAAATTCATAATAATTTATATATAACTCAAGAAGATGCAGTGGCGACTCTACATGTGACCACCCTAACTTGCAAAAAAATGTATTTATACATTTGCCAAGAAAACATTATATGCTAAACTAAATTATTATGACTACCCTAATAAAAGTTTTGAACACACTGACTTGAAAATTACAAAAATTTAGGTTCAACAAAAATAAGAGTAGTGCTACTACATTCACAACATTTTCACAATGATTTCACAACTAATCTAATATGATAAGCTATTATTGATTCTAATTTGGGCCAAGTACTAATATTATTTTTTTACTCACCAATAACAGCTTTTTGCATAAGATTTATTGTAAAAATGTTGTGGACGTAACATTACTTCAAATTAATTCTACTCCCAAATATAATTCTTAATCCTTTTTTTTAAAGCTTAAATAACAACAAACATAAACCAAACAAAAACAATACAAGACCAAACAACAAGTGAAAAAATTATTCAACAAAAAACTTATTATAAAACAAAAATATAAAATTTGTAGCTTGTTCAACACATTCAGTAAAAGTAATTTCTATTCATTTTTCCTTAAAAAATGGCACCAAGAAAAATATTGTGATAATTTAAATGTCAACCACCCTAAATAAAATTCCTAGAGCCGCTACTGAGAAGATGTGTGTCATTCATCCACAAGCCTCACAGATATGGGTGTCCATAATTGCCAGATTAAACTTCTATAATTGTTATCTAGGGACCCATATGTATTAATATTTATTTCTTTAAATTAAAAAAGCTCTACTAGTATACTATCTTAGCATTATTTTCAAGACATCATTTGTTTATTGTAAACAAATTGTCTAATTATAGGTTCTTTCCTTTTTATTGCAGGCATGCAAGTATTAATGCAAGTCGAGAAGTTGGAAGCATATGAGAATTAAACTAGTGTTTTAGTTTTCTTTTTTTCTTTTTTCTTTTCTTTCTTTTAATTATTTATTTTGAAAACCTGGAACTATTTGAATACTTGAGAATTAGACTGGTGTTTTAGTTTTTATATGAGAATGGTGTTCAATTTGGAATTGAACAATTGTGTTTATGTTTTATTTTGAAACGGGTTATTAAATTTTGATCAACGCGAAAGAGTGCATCCAAATTTATTTATTTATTTATTTTTAAATGAATACTGTGGAGATAAATGAGCCGAGTAGGAATATTGGGCTATGGGCCTTGTCCGAGGATGTAGGATAACCCGAGGAGGGTTGAACAGTAAGATAAGCTTGTACGACAAAAGGACGAGGACAAGGACAAGTAATGATGAACAAGGGATGTCTCCCGAGAATCCACCCCTCCTCGGGAAATGTCCTGGGGGGGATCGAAACCCAGTTACCCAGAAGATACCATGCAAGAGGGCACCATACCTCTAAGGACAATCTTTAGATAAAAGAGTCAATAGTGAACCAGTAAATATTTAAGAAGAAAGCTGCTACCACCACATTAAATGTTCTGCACCTAACCATCTGACTGCATTTATGTGGAAATGATACCTGAATAGTGACATTGAGCCTTACAACTATATACAAAGGTTCCATGAGGGCTCTAATGGGATAAGCATCTGGAAGATCACTTACACAATCAACAAATGGAAGGCTGAAATTGAAAGGGAATAAAACTATATAAAGAAAAGACCCCTTTGAGATGAAGGAGGTAATCACAGAGAAAGAAAGAAAAATCAGAAGAAAGAGAGAGAGAAAGAATATCTTGTACTTTAAAAAGCTTGAGCGAATATAAGAATAGTGGATCCTCGAACTTGACCGAGGAGCATTATTCCTTCTTTAAATTGGTTTTATTATCTTTTTGGTGTGAATTTAATCCCTTGTGGTCCATACATGATTTGCTAAGTCTTACCTGTAAAATCCACTTTTTAACAAATATATTGTTTTGGGCTTGTTGGGCCATCATCCATTACTAGTGGGATGAAGGTCTAAAGCTAGTCCTTACAAATACTTATTTTAACAGTTACAAACTATTAAAATTGATCTCAAGACAACTTTTATCAATGATTGAGTGCATGTGGATAAACGTAATAACCATACTATACTCTCAATATTTGTGTGCATATGTTTCAACGGTTTTTAATAATAGTTTAATGTATAATAACCATTGATAAAGGTAGAACACATCTTTCAACGGTCACATAGGTTGTAGAAAAAAAAAATCTCAACATAGGTTTGAGTGATGGTCTTAACGGTCATTTCAACCGTTGAAAATACTTTTTTCGACAGTTTATAGTACCTTTTTCAATGGTTTCTACCATTGATAATAACAAAATTTCTTGTAGTGTAAAATCGTATAATCATTGTGATGCGTTGCTGTAACTAATTCAGTTAATCACATAGTTTTTTTTTTCCATTGCATATATAATGGATGATGAATAAAAATAAAATAATATAGTAAGTGTGATGAATTCACTTTTATAAAATGTTATATTTACTAATTTAATTGTTAAATTTATTTTTTCTTAAATGATAATGGAAAAATTTTACTTTTTATGTACTACTGAGATACTAGTTTTGAGTCTTTTGACATAATAATGGCACATAGTAAAGTCAAAAAAATTAATTTTTATATCATCTCATTTTTTTTTTCTCAACGAAGCAAAATAAATTCATATTAAACATACTAAAAAATTGAAATCTTTTTCATCCTTCCATTTTTCTGTCTTCTCACATATTTTTTAATCTTACCACCCATATAATTCATAAAAATCAATTTGTGGGGACCCGAGGACCAAGGAATACTAAGAATGCTTTGACCATTGATTTCATTAGGAGAAAGCACCTTAAACTCGAGGCGTGGGTTTGCTCGCGAAGAAGGTGGGAAGGGACAAAATACCTCCTGGAAGCCCGAGTGGAGAAAATGGCATTGAAGGAGAGGGTCAAGGTATTTGAAAGAAGTTTCCTGTGAAAGCCTACCTACTACCTCCACATTAAATGACTGATAACAACTTTATCAGCTACATTGATGAGGAAATGACACCTGAATAGTGGATTCCCAACTAAACAGCCCCTTCTACCACCTTCAACAAGAGTTTAATGGGACAAGTTTCTTAAGGAGAACCTAAAAGGATGCAGATGGAGGGTTAGGATGCAAGAAGCATAGGAATATAAATTGGAAGAGAACTTATAGATGAAGGGACCGAGGAAAACATTAATACTACTTGATTTTCGCTTCTAACTCATTCCTTCTTACTTGAATCTTTGGACTTGAACCCGAACTTGTTTTTCCCACTCTCTTTATAAATTCTATCTGTTTGGGCCTAATTTGGTGGTACAGGCATTACTATTCTAAGTGGGTTTGGGCCCCAAACCTTAAGTCCCTATAATTGGCGCCGTCTGTGGGAAAGAAGGTTTTGTTGAGGTCCATTTTAGCAAATCATGGCTAACCTAGAGCGGAATAAGGAAGAATCTGTTGGTTCACAGAAGGAAAGCCACTTCATTAATCTGGAGCAAAGGAGAGATAGAGAATATCATCATACACCCAGTGTTATGGTGAAGTCATAGCATACAGAATGTACCGAATGGAGTCATTCGAGGACTGGGAGCCATGTTTTGCATGAACAGGAAACACGGAAACTAAAGCTCGAGATAGATCACCTGCGCAAGAAGCTGCGGCGGAGGGAAGTGATAAATCAGAGGAGAGTAGGGATTGCTCATATCGTCATAGGTCCAGGACTCCATCCAGTGAATCCTTCTTCGCATTTTCTCACTCAAATAAGCTGGAAAGGAATAAGTTCAAGCGTGGAGAGGGATCATCTCATCATAGCATGGTGAATGACGCGATGAGTAAGGTGCTTCATCACATCTCAAAGTCACCTTTTGTTAGGAGAATTAACAAAGCTAAGCTTCCTCATCACTTTTCGCAACCGACGTTCACCATCTATAATGGAAGGTCTAATCCAGTAGAACATGTGAGCTACTTCAACCAGAGAATGGCTATTCACTCTAGCAATGAAGCCCTCATGTGCAAAATGTTCCCTTCCAGCCTCAGTTCTGTGGCTATGAGGTGGTTTGATGCATTGGAGGAGGGGTTAATAAGGTCCTTTGAGGAGTTGACACGAGCATTTGGCGCTAGATTTGTAATGTGTAGCAGAGTTCCTAAACCCTTAGACTTTTTGTTGTCTATGGCGATGAGGGAAGGTGAAACTCTTAAGACCTACTTGGACAGATACTGGGAAACATTCAATGAAATAGATGGGGATTTCGAGGATGTGGTAGTAAGAACTTTTAAAGTGGGGCTCCCAACGGAGCACGAGTTGAGGAAGTCATTGACGATGAAGCCTGCTCGTAATATGTGCCAATTTATGGATCGTATTGACAAGTATAAATGGGTAAAGGATGATTAGACCCAAGGAAAAGGCAAAGAAAAAGCTTTCGCTAAAAGGAGGGATTCTCGGGTAGGAGGATATCACAATAACTGGCCTAAGAGAGATTTTCCCACTCAGACACCACCAACAGGTGCTCAAATGGTCAATTCGCTATTTAAGGAGCCAATTTATCAAATATTGGAAAAGATAAAGAATGAGCCATATTTCAAATGGCCCAATAAGATGGGTGGAGACCCGTCCAAGAGAAATCAAAGCCACACTATCATCAGGAAAAAGGACATACAACTGAAGATTGTAGGACTTTGCGTGATCATCTGGGTTAGCTAGTGAAGGCAGGGGAATTGAAGCAATTCTTGCACCGGCCTCCGGGGCAGTTTAGGTAATCCGAAGTTGGGTATCAAAGAGATGGAGCTCCTCGGCCAGCCCTAGGCACAATTAACATCATTTTTGCTAAGCCCAAGGGCAATGCTGGAACCTACTCGGGAGTTATGTCTGTGGTTTTAGGTCTTGACTTGGAGGATAAGGGTCAGGCTTCTAATAAGGTTAAGGTGGTGGCTGTGCCCATTTTGGGTTTCTCAAAAGAAGATAAGGAGGGAACATTCCAGCCACACGATGATGCCTTAGTGGTAACCTTTCGGATCGGTGGACATGATGTAAAGAGGGTCCTTGTGGATGAAAAGAGTGGAGCAGAGATTATGTACCCAGATCTGTATAAAAGATTAAATCTTAAGCTCGAAGATTTGGAGAAATATGATTCACCATTGGTGGGCTTCGATAGGAGAATGGTCATCCCCTGTGGGATGATCAGGTTACCTGTGCAGGCTAGGGACGAAAAGGTGCAAGTTAATTTCATTGTGGTTGAAGCCTATTTTTCTTACACAGCTATTCTGGCCTGATCGTGGCTTCAGGCTATGGGGGCAGTATCATCAACCTTACATCTAAACGTTAAGTATCCCATGTAAGGACGAGTAGGGGAATTAGTGGGAAGTCAAGCAATGGCTAGGCAATGTTTGGTAGCGGCCATTACGCAGCATTCCGCAGATCAAGTTTTGGTGGAAGAAGAACAGATCCCATAGCAACTACACGGTCTCGAAGTTGAACTTGGGACCCAGTCACAAGGGGTATTGTCCAAGGAGTTGGAAAGGGTTTTGATTGATTAGGACGAGGAGAAACACTTTCAAGTAGGGGCTCACTTACCCCCTCTGGAGAGAGCAGCATTGGTGAGGTTTTTAGAAAACAACATTGATGTGTTCGCCTGGAGTACTTATGATGTACCTGGGATTGATCCTGAGTTTACATGTTATTGATTGAATGTGAATTCAGGCATAGTGCCACGAAGACAACCACCTCGGTGGTCCTCAAAAGAACACGCTGAGGTAGTTAGGGTGGAGGTAAACAAACTTAAATAGGCAGGAGTAATCAAGGAAGTCTTTTATCTTGAATGGTTGGCTAATACAGTGGTAGTAAAGAAGAAAAATGGGAAATGGAGGGTATGTGTAGATTTTACGGATTTGAATAAGGTCTGTCCAAAGGATCTTTTCCTTATTCGTAGGATTGATAAGTTAGTGGATGCAATGGTTAGAAATCCTCAGATGAGTTTTTTGGATGCTTTTCAGGGGTATCATCAGATACCTCTAGCCCTATCCGACCAAGAGAAAACAGCTTTTCGGACTCCTACTGGTAATTATCATTACCGAGTGATGCCCTTTGGCCTTAAAAATGCTGGATCCACGTATCAAAGAATGGTGACACGAATGTTTGAATCACAAATTGGGAGGATATAGAGGCATATATTGATGATATGGTAATAAAGAGAAAACAAGTTACAAAACACTTGATAGACTTGGGGGAAGTGTTTTCAGTATTGCGGGAACATAAACTACGCTTAAACGCATCTAAGTGCTCTTTTGGGGTTAGCTCAAGAAATTTCTTGGGCTACATGGTCACTCACCAAGGAATCGAAGTCAATCCCGATCTGATTAAAGCCATCAAAAGTTTACATCCTCCTCGGAATCCTAAGAAAGTGCAGAAGTTGATAGGGATGGTAGCAGCTCTGAATAGATTTATCTCTCGGTCAGCAAATAGGTGTCGTCCATTTTTCCAACTTCTCCATAAGTGGAAGAACTTTCAATGGATCGAGGAGTGCGTTTTAGCCTTTAAGGAGCTTAAACAGTATCTATCATATCCCCCTGTCCTCTCTCGGCTCGAGAAAGAAGAAATGTTATATGCATATGTAGCAGTCACAGATCATGCAGTTAGCTTCGTTTTGGTTAGGAATGAGAATGGAATACAGAAACCTGTCTATTATGTTAGTAAATCCTTGCATGAAGCGGAGACACATTATTTTCCCTTGGAAAAGGCAGTGTTGGCCATTATACATGCTACGAGGAAGCTTCCACATTATTTTCAAGTACATACTGTGGTGGTGCTTACTCAACTTCCCTTACAAGCATTATTACGAAAATTAGATTACACGAGTAGGATCGCTAAGTGGGGAACCATGCTGGGGCCCTACGACGTTAGGTATGTGCCTCATATTGCCAAAGGAAAAAGTCTTGGTGGATTTTGTTGCGGAGTTTACTGAGAGTATTGCAAATGATGAGAAAGGGGTAACGGGTGTTTTGATGGTCTTAGCCTTGGCTATTGCCACCTGGGAAGTGTACACGGATGAAGCAGCCGAAAAAGGATCAGGAGTAGGAATTATGTTAATAACCCCCGAGAAGCTGGTAATGGAGAAATCCCTACATTTGGGCTTTCTAGCTACAAATGATGAAGCTGAGTATGAAGTTTTGTTAGCTGGAATGGCGATGGTTAACAAGCTTGGGAGATAAGTCATAGAGTTGTATTTAGATTCAGGACTGGTTGTAGGACAAGTCAATGGTGAGTTTGAAGCTAGAGATGAATGCATGCAAGGATATCTTGTTAAGGTCAGACAAGCTCAAGCCTACTTCAAGAACTTCACTTTAAGGCAAATCCCGAGGGGACAGAACTCCCATGTAGACTTTTTAGCTATACTGGCAACCTCTTCAGGATCATGCCTGCCTAGGGTTATTATTGTTGAGGATATGGTTAATCCCAGCCCTGTGGAGAAACTCTCAGTCGGGGTGCATAGTATTCAGGTTAGGCCAAGTTGGATAAACCCCTTGGTTACATTCTTAAAGCAAGGATTATTACCCAAAGTTAAGGGTGAGGAAGAAAAGATACGCAGGAAAGCCCCACATTATTGGTTATCCAAAGAACAGAATTTGTATAAGCGTTCCCACTCGGGACCATATCTGCTGTGCAGACATCCCGAAGAAGTGGAGCTCCTGTTGGAGGAGTTGCATTAGGGAATTTGTGGGAGTCATACTAGTGGGAGATCTTTATCCCATAGAGCCCTCACCTAGGGATACTGGTGGCCAAGTATACAGAAAACTACCCAAGATTGTGTTAAGAAATGCAACCAATGCCAGAGGTATGCCCTAAATATTAATCAACCGGGAAAGTCTTGAACCCACTCTCCAGTCCTTGGCCGTTTGCTCAATGGGGCTTGGATATAGTGGGGCCATTTCCTCGAGCTATAGGAAACCGAAGATGTCTCCTCGTCGAGACAGACTATTTTACTAAGTGGGTGGAGGCGGAACCTCTTTCCAATATCAGGGATGTGGATGCTAAGAGATTTATTTAGATGAACATTATTACCAAATTTAGGGTCCCCCACACGTTGATCTCGGATAATGGGCTCCTATTTGACAGCAAAACCTTTTGAAGGTACTGCGGGGAGATAGGAATCAAAAATAGGTATTCTACTCCTACTTATCCACAAGGGAATGGGCAGGTTGAAGCTACAAATAAGGTCATATTGTCTGGAATGAAGAAAAGTTTAGATGATGCATAAGGAAGATGGGTAGATGAATTGCCCCACGTATTGTGAACTTATCGCACTACGCCCCGAAGTCAACCAGAGAGACTCCTTTCTCAATGACTTATGGAGTAGAAGTAGTTATTCCTATTGAAGCAAGGTCCCCAACATTAAGAACTGACCAGTTCAATGTTGAGGAGAATAACTGCCTGCTTTCAACTAGTTTGGAGCTGATTAAGGAAAAAAGAGAGGTGGCTATGGTGAAAATGGTGCATTACCAACAGAGACTTAAGTAAGGGTATGACAAAGGAATAAAGTTGAGGCCATTAGCCCCAAGGGACTTAGTCTCAAGAAAAGTACTGGGAACAGCCAAGAACCCAGCCTGGGGGAAGCTAGGCCCCAACTGGGAGGGCCCATACCAAATAACATCGGTGGCAGGTATTGGGGCGTATTACTTGGAAGATTTGGATGAAAATGTGATTCCGCACCTGTGGAATGTAAATAATCTACGACATTATTTTTATTAATAATATGAAGTTCTGGTTGTTCATTTCTGATTCATTTGCCTATTGCTATAGTAGCCTATCAAATTGTATTAACTTTTATTTAGAGATTGCTAAGTGTTAAAAAAAACCTCGGTCTTGTTTGACTCCCCGAGTCACAAGCCTCGGGTAAATTAACCTTTGTTTAGAGATTGCTAAATGTTAAACAAAACTTCGGTCTTGTTCGACTTCTCGGGTCATAAGTTTTGGGTAAATTAACCTTTGTTTAAAGATTGCTAAGTGTTAAAGAGAATCTCGGTCTTGTTCGACTCCTCGGGTCCTAAGCCTTGGGTAAATTAACCATTGTTTAAAGATTGCTAAATGTTAAATAGAACCTCAATCTTGTTCGACTCCTCAAGTTATAATCCTTGGGAAAATTAACCTTCGTGTAAAAATTGCTTAAGTGTTAAATATAACCTTAGTCTTGTTCGACCCCTCAGGTCACAAGCCATGGGTAAAATAACTCTTCTTGGAAGATTGCTAAGTGTTAAACATAACCTTGGTTTTGTTTGACTCCTCGGGTCACGAACCTTGGATAAATTAACCTTTAAGCAACATAATCTTGGAAGATTGCTAAGTGTTAAACATAACCTTGGTTTTGTTTGACTCCTCGGGTCACGAACCTTGGATAAATTAACCTTTAAGCAACATAATCTTGGAATAAGTTAAACATTATTTGAAATTTTGACTAAGTGTTAAAATATAGCTCTGAGGCACACAAGTTTTTCAAGCTTGAAAGATGCAAGGTTAAACTTAAATAAAGTTAAGGATGATTTGGCACACTCCAATTAACATTTGAAAGAGAAAGGACGCAAGTTATGTTTAGATAAATGAAAAGAGACAAGATAAAAGTTAGATATATTCATTCAGTTCAAAAATTTGATTACATTCAAAGAAAGATGAAGGCATCAGCTAAGTCTGGCCCGAATACAAAATTATCCTATATTCTATGTTTGGTAGGATTACACCACAACCTCTTTTTCTTTGTATTTCTTCTTTCTCCTCAGCTGCCCAATTTCAGTTACCTCCTCTAATTCCAATTCCACTATTGGACTAGGAGCTGGGTGATCTTTTTCTTTTTCAGTGGCTTTAGTGGCAAGCGCAGTGGTTGAAGTTGTGGTATATTTGGCCGCTGTAGACGCCGAGCTCAAGTCAGCTTAAGGTTGAACGAGGCTGGGAGCGATATGAAGAGCTGGAGGGTAGTAAACTTTGTCAACATCTCGAAGCTCCGATTCAACATTAACTCTAGCAGCATTAAGGGCTTCGTTCTAAACCTCAAGACCAAAAGCCTGAGCTACATCCCTAAGTTGGGCTATCAAACTCTAGGCAGTCTTTGTTATGCCCGCATCATATGCAGCTGCCTAAGCTTTCTCAGTGTCCTTAGCTTCAAGTTGTTTTTGTTGCTGCTTAGTTTTCTCTATTGCCAAAGCCAACTGTGTTTCGACTTTCTTCAAAGAAACCCTGAACTCTCCAGCTTGTTTCTTGAAGCCAGCCAAGGCTGACTCAGCATTTTTGTGTGATTTTCCACCTCGGCCAGGTGGAATTGGGTGTCCTTGAGCCTTTTTTCGAAATCAGCGTGGACCTTTTCAGATGACTCCAACTTGCTCTCAGCCCCACGGGTCTTAGACAGGGTGTGGTCCACCCACTCTTCAGTAACAAAAGCTGCTTGTACAACCAGCAGGATTAGTGAATGTAAGCAGCTGTAAAAGTTTTCTTTGAATTCATAAGAGTAAGAAGTTCAGTGTATACCTTGACGAGGTCCCTTTTAAGTGATAAGAACACCTCACGCTTCCGCAAAAATTGAAGCTCGTGCATGTCTTTAGGAAGAAGAAGGGCCTTCTCCAAGCATTCAGACAGAATACCAGATCTGCCCTTTTAGGGGTCCCGAAGAGTGGCGTCATCCATGACTGGATCCCCTGAGCTCAGCACAAAGGTTGGGATCCAAATGGAGGCCGTAGGACATTGCTCTCCCTCAGTACCTTTGGAGGACCTAAAAGAGGTACTCTTGTTCTATTGGGCCTTCGTTGTTCGGGGCTTTTTGGTGGCTTGTTGCTGCGCCAAGCAAACTATTTCACCTTCCTTGGCACCCTCTGATCCCTTGCCCCTCTTCCTCTTCTTTTCGATAGCATCACCAGAGGACGCACATGCAGGAGCGGGAGCAAATGGTCGGGGGACCACAGGGATTGTGGGAGCATTACCCCCAGCATGCGCAATAAGTAGAGCCAATAATTCCAAAGTTTTCTCCTCTAGAACCATGGTTTTGGGAATTCCGAACGCTTCTTGGCTGGTACTCACAAAAGCTACAGGTAAACGAAAGTGAGAAGAGGTGGGAACAGACTCAACGTGAACTCCTCGTCCAAATCTACTTGAGTAGGTTCAGGTGCGCGTTCCTCTTGCTCGTCATCGGAAGGAATGGGTTGTTCTTGAGAGTATAAGAGTTTAGCTGCAAAGGGGCTGGTAATTGAACGTCCTGAGTGCCAAGTGGAAGGGGCTGTTTTAAGAACCCAGGAACGACCACATCAATTAATGCAAGTCTAGGGTCCTCCGCCCTGATCACGTGCTTGGGACTCTAAAAACGGTTGGAGATGGGCTTGAACCCAAGAATTACATGTACCGCCCGAAGTTGGTCGTCTCTGTGAAGGAAGATCTCAGACTTGAGGATTCGGTTGAGGTTTATAATGTTCACTAAACTCTTGACTGGGGTAATGTGAAATTTTTCTGCCAATGAGCACATGATACAAATCACAAATTAGAAAAATCCTTTATTTAAAAAAAAAAAAAAAAAAAAAAAAAAAAAAAAAAAACTTAGTATGAATGAAAGCCTTAAGCTCATCTACAGTCCATATGAACCTTACCTAGTTCCCTATCTTGGGTAAGACAATGTAATCCATCATGCTAGTCTCCCGAGACAATGAGGAAGTCCTCGTCCATACCCTTATTTGACTCAGGTATACAAGAAATTAACCTAACAGAAGGGACCCTACATTTAAAATAATAACCAGTGTCCTTCCCTTTTCGACAGTTGTACACCCAATTCACATCGTTCCAAGTGAGGTTAGTCCCCATATTCTGGTTAGTCCCCATATCATGTCTACACTGCTGAGGACCCTAAAGAGGTTGGGGGAGCATAGGTAGGGGACAACCTATAGTTAATGAGAAAGTCTCTAGTAACCCTACCTATAGGAATTTCCATCCTGCCTTTTATGAAGGCGATCATTGGAATCACTACTGAACTAGGAGGTCTATTTATGACTAGCCACTCGTCTAGTTCACAGTGTTGGAATTCAACACTATTAAGGATCCTATATTTAGTCTTAAAGGTGGCCATGTCTTAGGGGGTATCCACTAGCCTAGCAAATCTACCCATGGATCCTTATAGTTTAGCTTATAAAGAATATTTGTATAACAATAAATAAATCCCCTATGTGATATGAAGTATGAAACCAAATGCACCTACAAGCAATGGAAGAACCTTTCCTCGGATTGCTACTTCAACGAAAAAATTGCCAAACAAATAAATGGGGCAAAATCAACACCAACATCTCCTTATATAGAGGTGAAAAATAAGCGGTAAATTTCCCGCTCATAAGTCAGAGCAAACGAGGACCGTAGGATCTTCATCACACCATAGAACGTGGGGGAACAAGTAGTTGCTTGACACAATAAATGCAAAATCGTGGATACTGAAGCGTCAAAGACGTGTGGAAGACACGTGAAGAGACGTCATCACGTGGGAATGTGTTTAGCATGTATTAACTGAAGTGGTACTACTAAAACCTTACTTTTAGCTTAAGGTTAATAGCAAGGTTCTAGGGGGTTAATGTGGGGACCCAAGGATCGAGGAAGACTAAGAATGCTCTGATCATTATTCACTCATTAAAAGAAAGCACCTTAAACCCAAGGAGTGGGTTTGCCCGCGAAGAAGGTGGGAAGGGACTAAATATCTCCTAAAAGCCTAAGTGGAGAAAATGGCATTGAAGGAGAGGATCAAGGTATTTGAAAGAAGTTTACTATGGAAGCCTACCTACTACCTCCGCATTAAATGACTGGCAACAACTTTATCAGCTGCATTGATGAGGAAATGACATCTGAACTGTAGATTCCCAACTAAGCAGCCCTTTCTACCACCTTCAACAGGAGTTTAATGGGACAAATGTCCTAAGGAGAACCTAGAAGGATGCAGATGGAGGGGTAGGATGCAAGAAGCATAGGAGTACATAAAGGAAGAGAAATTCCAGATGAAGGGACCGAAAAAAAAAGGAAGAAAAAAAAAATTAGAACAAGAACAATAGGGAGAAAAAGAAAAAGGAGAGTGCATATCCTTGTGCAAGAATTTGTCCTTAGGCTAGCTTGAGGAAAACATTGATAATACTTGATTTTCACTTCTAACTCATTCCTTCTTACTTGAATCTTTGGACTTGAACCCGGACATGTTTTTCTCACTCTCTTTATAAATTCTATCTGTTTGGGCCTAATTTGGTGGTACAAGCCTCACTATTCTAAGTGGGTTTGGGCCCCAAACCTTTGAGTCCCTACACTATCTATTAAAGCAATAAATATACGCGTGGAAAGTAACTCTTTGTATAAGAGCATTCCCACTGGGGAATGTAAAACCCATATAAATGTATTTTAGATGATATTATAGTAAAAAATCACCAAAAACACACCTACATGATCCAATGCTTTATTACTGTTCAAATATATATATATATATATATATATGACACTGTAGCAACATCTAAAAATTTAAAACTTATATTTTATTCCATCTCAGGTCTCTTTCTCCTCACAAGTCTCTCTTTGTGGCAAAAGAAGAAATCTCTCTCTCTCTCTCTCTCTCTCTCTCTCTCTCTCTCTCTCTCTCATTGAGACCCAAAGAAATATCTGTGTGTGTGCGTGCGCGCGCGTCAGAGCTTGTTGTTGTTAAAGGACGAAATCAATGGTGCCAAGTGTAGGCATGTTCTGCCTTCGTTGGGTTTGGGTTTGGCCTCAACAATGTTTGTCTCAAATTGGTTTCAGTTTGGGTCTCAACGACTAGTAGGCTGTTGTGGTGTTGACTAGGTTTGTGTTGATGGGTTTGAAAATTGGGTTTTCCATTGATGAATTTTTTGTGTTCTTGGCCGAGTTTGATTTGGCTTTATTTTTTATTTCCATTAATGGGTTTTCGATGCTTCCATCTTGTTGACCAAGTTTGATATTGGGTTTAGGTTGCAGTTGAAATTATACACATTTCAGGTGAGAAGTACTTTAATACATATTTACAAGAACGAAGGGGATATTCAAAACTATACAAATTATCATGGAATTAAACTTGTTAGTAACATTATGAAAGTAACTTTGGAAAAAAATGATTAAAAAAAAGTTTAAAACATGAAACTACAACATCAAAGATTCACTTTTATTTTATACTATGATAAACCATGGAAGCTATTTTCTTACTTAGATGTCAAATAAAAAAATATAGATAGGCGTATAAAGTTCTCCAAATGGTGTTATTGATATAGAGAAAGTATATGATAGGGTCCCTAGAGAGGTTATGTGGTGATTTTTGGAAACGAAATGAATTCATCTAAAGTATATTAAGTTGATTAAGGATATGTATCATAGAGCTATAACTAGTGTGAGAACAAGTGAAGGCATCGGAGGTGAGTTTCCTATCACTATAGGTTTGCATCAAGGATCAAAATTAAGTCCATAGTTCTTTGCACTAGTGATGGATGAGATCACTAATTCAATTCAAGAGGAAATCCCTTACTATATTCTTTTTGTATATGATATAATTTTTGTGGATGAAAGATATGAAGTTAATGCCAAGTTTAAAATTTGGCGAAATGCTCTAGAATTTAAAAGCTTTTGATTAAGTAGGATTCAAATAGAGTACAAAAAAAAAATTAAGTTTAGTGAAAGCAGAAACAAAGATCAAGGGTCAATAAGACTTGATGGTCAAAAGATACACTAAAGAGTAAGAATTTTCAATATCTTGGAGTAATTTATAAAGATAAGGAGATTGAAGAGGAATCATAAGGTAAGAGCATGATGGATGAAGTGGAGAAGCACATCAAAAATCTAGTGTGATTGTGGAATACCTCTCAAGTAAGGGTAACTTTTATAAGATTATCATAGACTAATTTTGCTCTATGGTACTAAATGTTGGGCTACTAATAAACACAATATCAAAAAATGAGTGTAGTAGAAATGAGAATGTTACAAATGATAAATAAAAATAATACACAAATGATAAGATTCAAAATGAGGAAAATATCTTAAAGATAAATGTGTTCCCTATTGATAGAAATATGAAGGAGAGTCACTTGCATTGGTTTGGTCATATTTAGAGGAGAGTGATTAATGCATTGATGAGAAAGAGTGAGTTTATTCATGTTAAGAGAACAAAAAAAAAAAAAAAATGAAAATGTAAAGGAAGACAAAAATCAACATTAGTAGAGTAGTGGAAAATGGCATGTCAATTAAGAAAGTAATAGAGAGTATGGCTTTTGATATAATAAAATTGCACAAGAGAATACGCATAGTTGACCCTAACTAATTTGTTGAGGATTGATAGCCAACTCCAAAAATTTGGGACTAAGGCCTGTTGTTGTTGTTGTTGTTGTTGTACATGTATAAAAACATAAATAGATTTGAGATTGGATTGTGAAAGTTTGTAATTAATAAGTTCATAAGATATAAAATTATTATTTGTAATTTATTGATAATAGAAACAATCAATTTCGAGTTAAAATTATTAACAATACAAGTTTGGTGAATCTTATTTTTATAATTTATTAATAAAATGATGAGAATCAACAAGCATTCAAGGATCCATTGCATGTTCCAGTTGGGCCAATTACAAGAACAAAATCCAAGAAGATTAAAGAAGCACTTAATGGGCTGATTCAAGGGATTTGGGTTGATTCACATTCCAGGCGGGGCCCAAAGGAAGATAAAGGCATAATAAATTTAATCCAAGCTATTGAGGGCTGATTGACTTAATTGGTCGCTATTTATGGCATGGAATTAAGGCTGATTGACTTTCCAGCTCTAAATCAGTTAATAGATACTTTTCCTAATTTAGATATTCTAATTTTGGACCAGATCTTCCTTAATTTTAGGCTTTTATTATTTAGAACGTTTTTTAGGGTTTTTCTTATTTTGGATATGCTATTTTCAGACAAAATCAGGTTTTAATTTGGGTTTTATTATTTAGTACGTTTTTTTTTTATATTTTCTACATTCAGCCATGCCTTATAAATAGCATGCACTCTTTGTAATAGAGGAGATTATTGAATAAAAATCAGAAAAGGTGAGGCTTTACTCTTCTCTTTGGTTCTTCAAGAACTGAGAACTTATCAAGGATTCTTCCTTGTGGCGTTCAAACTTTATACCTTTGGTTCGTGATTCCTTTGTAATCATTGGGTCAAGGTCTGTTACTTATACCTTTGGTTCACGTTTCTCTTATAAACGTTGGGTCTGGGTTTCTATCAAATCTGAATTTTAGCTTTCCTTGGGCAATATTCCAATATTGTTTGTTGGGTCTCAAAGCGAGTCTGTTGAGGTTCGCATCATTTGGTATCAGAGCTCAGGTTCTAAAATCAGTTTTCTATCCTTTTATCTTTTGTTTCCTGTTATTTTTCTATCTTGTTCCGTTTCTGTTCTTTGTTCTTCGTTCTTGTTCTGTGACGTGCACTAGGTTAAAATTGTGCACTGAGTTCCCAAAAAAAAAAAAAAAAAAAAAAAACGAGAAAAAAAAAACTGCAAAAGTGAAAAAAAAAAAGGACTGCAAAAAAAAAGTGAAAAAAAAGGACTGCAGAAAAAAAAAAAAAAGAAACATGAAAAAAAAAAGACTGCAAAAAAAAAAAATTGTTTTTAGTTTCAGTTCTCTTAGAGCAATTATATTGTTTTCTTTTGTCCTATTTTTCTTTGATTTGTGTTTCTGTCATACTTTCTAGCCATTGGTATTTGTTTAAATACTACAAGTTGAATTTCTTGATCAAGTTTATTAGTTTATTGCAGAACTGAAAAGGGGAAGCTGCAAGTGGAAAAAGGCAAGAGAGTGTGAGACTAATATCGGGAAAAAGCCAATTTAAGAGTGAAACACGAGTGGGAGTGACATAATTTGAGTGCAAACATGTGAGGGAGTGTTGTGAGGAATAATTTTAACCTTTCTTTGTAGTTTTTAAAATATATCTTGCAGGAGTGAAACATCAAATAAGGAAGGAGGGGAGGAGTCATCTATCATGTTGCAGGCTATGCAACAACAATTTGAACGCATGAACGTTGTATTTAATGAGATTCGGGATCGGTTGGACAGGCAAGATACTGTTATTGCTAACTTATGTGAAGAGCATCCCCAAAGAGGTCCTAATGCTAGAAGGCAAGAAAGGCATGCGCGCGTGTATGATTCTGATAACTACCATGAGGATGAGTTTGAAGATGAAGAGGACCAAGTTTCGTGGAACAATGAGGGCAGGTTTGCGCGAAGGGGCGAAAGGCGTGGTAGAGGATTCCGAAGAGATCCAAGATGGCAAGATGGCACTGACAGAATCCTAGGAAACATAAAAATGAAGATACCATCATTTCAAGAGAAAAATGATCCAGAAGCGTACTTGGAGTGGGAGAAGAAGGTGGAGTTCATCTTTGAGTGCCACAATTACTCCAAGGAGAAAAAGGTAAAACTAGCTGTGATTGAGTTTACTGACTATGCTATTATATGGTGGGATCAACTTGTGATGAACAGAAGGAGAAACCATGAGAGGCCTATTGAGATGTGGGAGCAAATGAAGGCCACCATGAGGAGGCGATTTATCCCTAGTCACTACTATAGAGACCTGTATCAAATATTACAGAGTCTTACTCAAGGCTATAGGAGCGTGGATGACTACCACAAGGAGATGGAGATTGCCATGATTCGAGCTAATGTAGAGGAGGATAGAGAAGCTACCATGGCAAGGTTTCTGAATGGGCTGAATCGGGACATTGCCAATGTGGTGGAGTTGCAGCACTACGTGGAGTTGGAGGACATGGTGCATATGGCAATAAAGGTGGAACGACAGCTCAAAAGGAAAGGAACTCGGTCATTTCAAAATCCGGGCTCCTCTGCTTCATGGAGATCAAATGGGAGGAAAGATGAAGGGCCTGTTTTCAAGTCCAAAACCGAACCACCAAAAAGGAGAGATGAAGGTCCCAGTATCAACAGAGGTAAAAATGAATCCCAAACTCGTAATCGTGATATTAAGTGTTTTCGTTGTTTGGGAGTAGGTCATATTGCTTCACAATGCCCAAATAAGAGAACCATGATTGCATGTATTGATGGAGAGGTGGAAACTGAAAGTGAGGGAGATGATGACCTGATTCCATCACTAGAGGATGGAATCACACTCTAGTACAATCCCATTAAAAGGTCTTTAGTATGAAACTCTCTCACTCTCTCTCTCTCTCTCTCTCTCTCTCTCTCTCTCTCTCTCTCTCTCTCTCTCTCGTTAGATTCGTTTCTAATAAGGGTGTTTGATATGTTAAAAGACCCATATATTTGCGACGACCAGTTTCTGACATGTATTCACTGAATAGTGAATATGTGATGCATACTTTCTTTATAATAAAATGGTGGCCACCCTCGATAAAATATGTTGTGTCATTGCCTAATTGAAGTTAATTGAAGGATCAATAACACTCATTTTTTAAACTTCAAGGATCATTAGTATTCACTTGAAATTACAGAGACCAAATGTGCTCAGTAGGCAAACTTTAGGGACCAATAAAGTTGTTAGGACATATGTGATTCACTTATTAGGAACATATGTCACTATTTTATGTAATTGGCTAATCGTTTGACAAAATGCATTTTACTTGTAATTGGTAGATCTAGGATGTGTTTAATATTTCAAGAAACTTTGATTCAAGATCAAGTGTTGAAGCCATGCTAGTCTATCCAATATTCAAGCTAAGAAAATGCCTATCATTAAAGCTTGACAGCTAGCCATCTATCGAGGTTTAAAGAGCTGTTCAGCCCCGAGGCTCGACAGCAGCTCGACATATAGGGTATCTGTCGAGGTTTATGAAAAATAGATTTTCAATTCTGATTTGACTCTAATCCGCGATTATGTGTTTGAGCTTTCTTTTCTCAAACCCTATACATATAAAAGGATTATTTTAAAGGCCGTCAAAGTGGACACAAGTTGCACAAGTGTTGAGCAAAGTTTGTTCAAAAAAATTGTGACTGGAGACAGCGTTTTACCCTAGTTCATCATTCTTGTGAAGAAGTTGTTGTGTTTGTACATCATAGGGTTTTATGACCAAGCATCTTCTGGATCTTCATCGTGTGATGAATTGAAGAACTTTGCAACCAACAACCTTTCTAGTTGGTGAACCAAGTCGCGTATTGGGATCCGCGTAATTGGTTAGTCACGTACTGGGAGCCATGCAATACAAATGAGAGATTGTCACTACAGAACAAGTCTAATTGGGTATTGGGGTAAGGGTTCAACTGTAGGTTGGTATAAGGTACTGGGATTCCTTTACTTGTAATCGCTTATTATGATAATAGTAGATTCTCGGGAGTGGTGACCTTAAAATTACCCGGTGGGGTTTTTGTCGTACAAGTTTTCCCCATTCATAAACAAATTACCATGTCATTTAATTTCTGCTGCATATTTAGTTTAATTGGTGATTTGTTTATGCTACCACGCTTATTGCATGTAATTGAACCTAATTAATTCACTTGGCTAATTAATTGGTTAATTCATCAGAAATGGTCAATATGTTTTTGGCTTATCAAGTGGTATCAGAGCAGGCACACTTTGATTAAGGTTAATCTTTGCTGTGTTGATCCATTGACCCCTGCTTGCCGTGGATAGAGCACAATTTTTAATTATCCCTCCTTTATTTGATGGCACTAACTATGCATACTGGAAAGTACGCATGAAAGCTTTCTTGCAGTCTTTAGATGAGAAGGTGTAGCAAGCTGTAAAGATTGGCTAGACCAAGCCAAAGGAAGCGCCGGCCGAATCGGATGATGCTAAGATCAAGGCGGCAAACTTTAACAGCAGGGTATTGAATGCTTTATTCAGTGCAGTCACCAATCAAGAGTTCAAGAAAATATCCTCTACTGAAACTACCAAGGAAGCATGGACCATCCTCCAGACAACCTATGAGGGAACTAAGGTTGTCAAGGATTCAAAGCTGCAGAGGCTCACTACAAGCTTTGAAGAGATTAAGATGGAGGAGGATGAGTAGTTTGATGAGTTCTATGCCAAGCTTAAGGACATAGTTAACTTAGTTTTCAATTTTAGGGAAACCATTCCTGAACCCAAGATTGTGAGAAAGGTACTCAGATCTCTAACTGAGAGATTCCATGCCAAGATTACGGCAATCGAGGAATCAAAAGATATTGACAAGATTCCTTTGACAAAGCTAGTTGGTAATTTGTAGACCTACGAGCTAGGGTTAACAAGGATTGGCAAGTCAGGTAAGTGCAAAAGCATGGCATTGAAGGCTAAGAGCAGTGAAACTAATGAGTCTTCAGACGATGAAGATTCTAAAATGAAGTCCTACATTACCAGGCAATTCAAGAAGTTTACGAAGAATGCAAATGGAAAGGGCTTTGACAAGGACCATAGGCAATCCAGTTCTTTTCAGTTCAAGAGCCAAGACAAAGGGAAGAAGGATGCTAGGGATGGCAGTCAGTACACTGTTGCCGTAGGACCTAAGTGCTTTGGGTGTCAAGGTTTCAGTCACATGAAATAGGAGTGTCCTACATATCTCAAGAGCATTGGGAAGAGCAAGGCACTTGCTACTACTTCAGTGACACTAAGCCTGAGGATGATTCCGACAATAAGGATGACGAAATTTTAAATGCCTTTACTACCACTGTCAATCCTACTGAAGGGATTGTTGAAGATGTGGATGAAGAAGAAGAATTGGTGGAGTCCAAGTTTAAGAAGATGGATGAACAAGATGACATTCACACAGCCTATGCAAAGTTATACAAAGTGTTTGAAAAACATGAGAAGTTGTATAGGCTGGTCACCAAAAAAGCTCAGTGATGTGGAGCTCGAACGTGAAGAACTCTCCACAAAGTTTGATGAAGCAAATCAGACTATTGGAGCACTTAGGTTTGAAAACAATTTCTTGGCTGCAAGGACCAAGAAACTCGAAGCGGAGCTGTTTCAAGTCAGAGCTCAATTAGGGAGGACTTCAAGTGCAAAACTTGACGAAATGCTCAGTATTCAGAAATTTGCTTCCGATCGAACCGATTTAGGGTATAATTTCTCTTCTCATAGTATTGCTTCTACTAGTACCACTGTTTTTATTCCTCTTGCTAATAATGTTGAAACTGAGAACATTAACATTAAAAATGGTAAGTCCATCTTAGCTAGTGAGAACACAGACAATGGTAAGTCCATCTTAGGAGCACCCCTTAAACTTGCTAAAAATGAGACTAACAACCTAGGGCTAAGAAGGCTAACTCTCAAAAGCCTAAACAGAAGAAGCAGCAAATCTGTCATCATTGTGGAGTTGCTGGTCATACTCGACCAAATTGCTATAAGTGGTTAGCCACTCAACAGAGCAACGGCATGATAGCATCTGGAAGCCAGAATCAACTTCAATCCTCTATTGCTTCCTTTGGAGATTTTTTCAAAGCCCTCATGTTCCCATTGAACTTGAACGGTTTCAATTCTTCTCCCTTACCGCCGGATCAAGGATTTGCTAGACAGAAAGGTTCTTCCAAGGTGTAGAAGGAAAAGGGCTCTAAGTGATTTTATCACTTTCTTCTCTCTCTTCGTGTTTTGTTTTTGCATAATTTGTGTGTTTTGCTTTTATTTTTGAGTCAGTCTAGTTTTATGCTTTACTTTGTTTAACATGTTTTTTTTTTTTTTTTTTTTCAGTTTTGTTTATTTTGTTTTTGATATAAAAATTAAAAAAAAAAATTGAAAAATCAGAAAAATACAAAAACAATGTGTGTTTTGTGTACATTGGTACTTGTGTACTTTGAATGGCTATTGAAATAAAGTGTTGTAAACTTTGTATCTTTTGTAGCTTAGATGAGCATCTCTATGTACAACTAAGCAAGTGAGCTTTGTGACTCGTGTTTGTGATGAGTAAGATTAAGTTATCTCTTATACTTAACACTTGTATCACTCTTTTTGACGGGTAGGACTAGAAAATCCTAAGAGAAAGGCATAAATAACCATCTCACCACTGCTGCTCGCCAATTATGAAATGACATCTGTATGCTTTGGCATAGCAAAAATGCAATGTCAATGACATCTGTATGCTTCGGCATATCAAAAGTGTAATGTCAAATGCTTACTTCACTGGGTATTTTTTTTCTCTCTTTTATATGCCCATGAATGATATGCTTAATAAAATAAAATATGTAAAGAAAAATAAAAAGCAAAAAGAATAAAAAAGCTTTATATATGATTGCAAGCGTGTACTCTAGGAGATGTGGGAGTTATATGATATATCGCGAAGGTGATAGTCCCCATCAAATAGTTATGATTATGTGTGAGTTAAAGTGATTTTCTCATATCACAAATCGTCATAATATGTTGACACATTTACAATCTTGCAATGTTTTTCACACACAACCCGCAATATTCTTTACTACTTTTGATACATATGCAAGTACAATGTGATTTAGCCATCACTAGGTTTACATGAGTTAATGTATGCTCACTAAACTGTCTTAACTTGTTTTTGAAATATAAAATTGGTTCGACTTGTTTAGTGTGTGTGTGTGTGTGTGTGTGTGTGTGTGTTTGGGATCAATGTACTTAAAATTGTTGTTGAGAGATGATTTTGAGAACTTAAAATGCTGTTTGGATCATTGGTAGAGTTGCATGCGTGATTGTATTTCATATCTGCGTTTTTCCCTTCTTGAAAAATTGTTTTTAAGCAATCTCAATAGCTTCTCGACACCTCCTCGACACCTGGCTATCTGTTGAGATCTTAAGCTGTTTCTTATCGCATTCTCGACACATTCTCGATAGCTATGTGGATCAATTGAGATTTCTTTTGGACCCTCGATAGCTTCTCGACAGCTGGTGGATCGATCGAGCTTCCTTTAGCCTTTTGTTGTTTTTTCCCTCGACAGCTGCATCTGTCGATGTTTTTTTCCTCGACACCTGGCTCGACAGATGTCTCGACACCTCTATCTATCGAGATTTACTGAACCTCTATATATAGGTTCTATGCGATCCGGTTTTTCATTTCTCTCGATCTCTCTCTTGATAGCTTCGTCTTTTCACATCCCTAACCTCTCTCACTCACTCCAATCTTCTTCCTCAAGGTTTCGTCAAGCTTTTACAAGTTTTTCTTCACTTGGTAAGCTTCGAACCTCTCATTTACATGCATTTCATGTTTTGAAACTTAGATTTTGGGGTTTTTGAAAATTTTGGGGGTTTTTCAAAATTGATGAGTTTTTGTTGAAATTTTGGGATGGGTTTTTTGCTTAAATGAGTTTAAGATCTCATGCATTGCGTCACATAAGCATTATAACAGTATTATTATGCATTTAGATGTGTGCAAATTGATTGTGTGCTGGTAGGATTAGATTGGGCTGAGCTCATGACGTCTTTTATATTGCATGTCACATGTTCATGCATTTACCATGCATACATACTCTCTTTTCAATATATTGTTTTATATTTAAACTACTTTGGAGCTTTTCTGATTGTCTCTTTCTTTCCCCTTCTCTCTCTCTCGTTTACGTTAGTGCGTCAATGGCACCAAAACGTAAGTCTGCTCTGTCCCAGAATCCTCTTTGCTCTAGGGCCTCTTCGTCTTCTGATCTTACCCCCTCTTCTGTTTGGTTCCATGATGAGGATGCCCGAAAGGACTTCTTAGAGAACTTCTCTAAATGAGGTGTTCATTCGAAACGCTGAGTCATTTTGGTGGACTTCGTTGACACTAACCTACCCGCTGTAATTCACAGTCGGGGTTGGGAGTCACTGTGTGACGTCCCGATCACATGTCTTTCCGTGCTAATCTAGCTCCAACATGTATGGAATTGATCATTCAGTACCTCTTTTTCATACTTGCATTCGAGGTACGCGCATATTGGTCACACCAGAGTTGGTATCCGATGTGCTCCGTGTCCTGTGGGTAGAGCATCCTGACTACCACGGTTATGAGCGTCTAAGGATTGTGTTTAAAGACGAGATGATCTCTGCTTTCTATGAGTGCCCTTCTGATTGGGGTGAGCGTCAGTTTACACCATGTAGGCCTTTTGCTAAAGGTCCTAGATTCATAAACATGGTGATGACTTTTGTTTTGCACCCACTCTCTCACTATAACTCTATCACAGAGCCTCGTGCTCGATTTTTGCTTTCTCTTCTTGAGCATCTCACTATAGACTTTCCTTCACATTTCATTCTTTCTATCATAGATGTCTATAGGGATACGGTGACCCGTGATAAACTCATCTTCCCTTTAGCTATCATGCGGATTTTGTGCTATTTTTCTGTTCCTTTTCCCTCTTCCGACCACTCGTTATGTGTGCCATTGACTATGCTACCGTTAAAAGGAGCGAGGTGCAATTTCGATCGAGGCGGTCCGATACGGCAGCTCCTCCCACTCCTTCTGTTCCATCCACCTCCGCACCTTCTACTTCAGCGGGTGGTGTGACTCTGGAGGCGATCATGGCGCAGATTCAGTGCATGGATGCTTGCCTTGATATTCTCATTGATGAGTTGTGTCAGGTGAACTCCCGTGTCGGCCGTATTGCTAGACGGCAGGCTCGCCTTGGTGGTTTTGTGGAGTCTCCCTCTCTTTTTCCCGAGGCATCCGAGGACACTAATGACTCCAACGACGATGATAACAGTGAGGATGGAGATGCTAACTCTTCCAGCTCTAACGAGATGTCTAGGAGAGTAGTCATACTTAGGGGGAGGGTTAGTATTGGAGATTTTTGTTAAGGGGAGAGTGCACTTTGAGGGATGTAGTGAGGATTATTTGTATCTTTTTCTTTTCTCTACTTTAGATATATTTATTCTTGTACCTAAGGTCTTGTGACCAGTATTGACATACATTGTACTTATTTTCTTTATATGTTGATGTATGTTTCTTTCACCTACCCTTACATGTATTGTTTCTTTTCTCTCTTTATGCACATGCTTCTTAATATTTGTATACAATCTATATTTCTGTTTCACACAAAGATGCCTTGATATATTTTGTTTAAAGTGTTTCAGAAATACAGGTTGTCAAAGTCTACTTGCCATAAACTCTCTTCTTGCAAAGTTTTTCAAAAGTTTATGTTAGGATAGATTTTATTGTATTCAACAAATGAGAATGAGTTGAGTGATTTATGACTTCTCTCATATGTTCATTTGTTTGTTGTGGTTTTGTCATGGATTGCCAAAGGGGGAAATTGTTAGGACATATGTGATTCACTTGTTAGGAATATATGTCACTATTTTATGTAATTGGCTAATTCTTTGACAAAACGCACTTTACTTGTAATTGGTAGATCTAGGATGTGTTTAATACTTGAAGAAACTTTGTTTCAATATCAAGTGTTGAAGCCATGCAAGTCTGTCCAAGATTCAAGCTATGAAAGTGCCTGTCATTAAAGCTCGACAGCTAGCCATCTGTCAAGGTTTAAAGAGCTGTTCAGCCCCGAGGCTCGACAGCAGCTCGACAGATAGGGTATTTGTCAAGATTTATGAAAAATAGATTTTCAATTTTTTTTTAACTATAATCCATGATTATGTGTTTGGGCTATCTTTTCTCATAACCCTAAACATATAATAGGATTATTTTAAGGGCCGTCAAAGTAGACATAAGTTGCACAAGTGTTGGGCAAAGTTTGTTCAAGCAAATTATGACCGGAGATAGATTTTTGCCCTAGTTCATCATTCTTACGAAGAAGTTGTTGTGTTTGTACACTGTAGGATTTTGTGACCAAGCATCTTCTGGATCTTCATTGTGTGATGAACTAAAGAACTTTGCAGCCAACAACCTTGTTGGAAAATAGGTGTTCGTATCACATACAAAACATACGCAACAAAAAATTAACAGATTTACTTCGTTCGTAATTAATAACATGCACTATGAAAGTTTCAGAATTTAAGAACCAGAAAGCATACCTTGGTGCGGTGAAATTCAAAACCAAAGATCAGAAGTTCTTGGGAAAACTTTTAATCTTCACTCCAATTCCACTTAATGCCCAAGATGTGTGGTCTCTCAATCAATTTTCAAGGAGAGAACAAGGGAGTGTCCAACACTCACATACAAACCATTTCATTCCTTGTGTAATCTTGATGAAAAACACTTATGAAAAGACTCATGAAAGGACTTATGAAATTCTGTATGTTTCTCTCCTTAAATATAACTAATTATCTAATTGGGCTAGCCTTTTGGGCCATTCCAATTGGGCTTTAATTGTGGCTTGGAGTGGGACCAAAAGGGAACAAATAAAACTATAGCTCTAATGGGCCTTGGGCTTTTCTATCAACTCTTGACAAGTCCAAAGTTACCATTAATTATATTCAATACCACTATATGAATATAATTGCACTCTATGCCTTATTAATAAATTATATCCCAAGACTTTATTATACATGCAACCCCTTCATAAAAATATTCGTAGTAATACAAAGTCATGAATGTAGACTGCCACTTTGAAGATTACTACATCTTAATCCTTGAGTACCCGATTTAATCTTTAATGTTATTCATCATATATTTATGAAATCCAATTCCATAAATATAGACTTTAGTAACTCCTTACAAAAGTGGTTGGACCCAACACTCTGAATAACCAAACCCATTAAACTTATCTCAGGGAAATATTTTATATCTCCGTTAAGAGATTGTGAATTCCATCTTGAGAATATATGTTCCATCAACACTAAATGTGGCTACCCAACATACTGAGGTTTTGACCGTAACTTATAAATCTCACTCCTGATATATCAAAGTAATCTACATCTCATGATCAGGTCCATTATTCTCTCAGGATTTAGAGTTGATGTAAATAGAAGTCGTGAGATTTATTATTCATTTGATAGTCGTTAGGAGAATAATAAATCTTACAGCGATCCAGTTCAATATGTCTTAACTCTTAAAACATATCAACATACCAACTAGCAATCTCCATTTCCATGATTAAGACAAATCATCTTAGTTGATATGTTATAGTCTTCGTAGATGAAACACCCAATTTCATCACCAACTACGAACTAAACTTCTGAGTTTACAAAAGAACTTGTGATTTATATCTTCTGTGACTAAATCACATAAATCACATACTATGCATCTCATGGACTAAGATAATGTCCCATTAGTTCATTTAAAAATAGTCTCATATAATTAAAATATTTAATTATTTACAACATGCCAATAAATTGGATTTTAGGGCATAAATCCCAATAATTCTAGTTGGTGAATCAAGTGTTGAAGCCATGCAAGTCTGTCCAAGATTCAAGCCAAGAAAGTGCCTGTCATTAAAGCTCGACAGCTAGCCATCAATCGAGGTTTAAAGAGCTGTTCAACCCCGAGGCTCAACAACAGCTTGACAGATAGGATATTTGTCGAGGTTTATGAAAAACAGATTTTCAGTTCTGTTTTGACTCTAATCCGTGATTATGTGTTTGAGCTTTCTTTTCTCACTACCCTAGACATATAAAAGGATTATTTTAAGGGCTGTCAAATTGGACACAAGTTGCACAAGTGTTGAGCAAAGTTTGTTTAAGCAAATTGTGACCTGAGACAGAGTTTGCCCTAGTTCATCATTCTTGTGAAGAAGTTGCTGTGTTTGTCCACCGTAGGGTTTTGTGACCAAGCATCTTCTAGATCTTCATCGTGTGATGAACTGAAGAACTGAAGAACTTTGCAGCCAACAACCTTTCTAGTTAGTGAATCAAGTCAAGTACTAGGGTCCGTGCAATTGGTTAGTCTCATACTAGGAGCCGTGCAATACAAAGGAGAGATTGTCACTACAGAACAAGTCCAATTGGGTATTGGAGTAAGGGTTCAACTGTTGGTTGGTATAAGGTACTGAGATTCCTTTACTTGTAATCGCTTGTTGTGATAATAGTGGATTCTCGGGAGTGGTAACCTTAAAATCACCTGGTGGAGCTTTTGCCGTGCAGCTTTTCCCCATTCATAAACAAATCACCGTGTCATTTAATTTCCACTGCATATTTAGTTTAATTGATGATTTGTTTGTGCTACCACGCTTATTGTATGTAATTGAATTTAATTAATTCACTTGACTAATTAATTGGTTAATTCATCATAAGGGGTCAATACGTTTTTGGCCTATCAAAAGTAGTTTTACCATTTATATATCCACCTAATAAATAAGAAGTATTTCTTATATTAAAAATGAAACTTCAAAAGGAAGAATCAAATGATAGTAGATCAAAGCAAATTGAATATATTAAAAAAGAAAGGGAAAGAAATCAGAGACTGGGCAAGGTAGCAACCCATGAAGGCATGCCCTACTTTCATTGATAATAACGTTTTGTTTGTTTTAGTATTAACGTTTTTTGGAAAATAGGTCATTTTTCGGAGAACAGTTTTTTGAAAACTATTTCATTTTCTAGTGTTTGGTAACGATCTTGAAAATGAGATTAAGAATGTTTTCTGGTGTTAGGTATGCACAAGTTTTTCGTAACATTTCGTGCATAATTTAAAACATATATAATATGAAATTTATATAAATCCAACTAATGTAATCAACATTAAAAAAAAATTATGAATTTGGTTTTCAAAATAACATTTTCACAATAGATATGGACAGTAATGTACAATATATATGACCTATATAGTTCTTATATATATATATAAGCTCTATAAGTTCATAGTTCAAAATATACATACTTCTCATAATTCAAAATAACTATAAGCTCCATTTTAAAAGAACAATACCCAAAGCAATGACAAATGTAGCTGCCCACATTATGGTGGCCAGAAGTGATGGGTTATCCATCTACATTCCCAAAAAAAAAAAAAAAAAAAAAAATTTGATGATTATGAATTAAATGTGTACTTGAAGAAAGCACTCATATATACAAGAGCACCTATTATCAAAGAGAATTGCTACGTCCACAACATTTTTCACAACATTTTCACAACAAATCCTAGTTGGCAGGTTGTTACAGGTTTTAAATTTAAATCCAACACTGAAATTACTTTCTTACCCACTAGTAACAGCAAATAACAACCTGCCAACTAGGATTTGTTGTGAAAATGTTGTGAGAAATGTTGTGGACGTAGTATTTCTTATTATCAAATAGAATTTGGAAGAGAGTAATGAAAAATCTTGGAAGAGATGAATGAACATATATAAAAGAACATGGATTATCTAATATACAAGATTGAACACCAATTACACATTAGACTTGAGTAAGTATGGATGCATATCACTTTATTACACATGTTTCAGACGGAAGGAAATTTGTGCTTGCACAGCTAAATGGCGCAGCTTGCTCCGGTTTGTTGACCAAATTTTATTAGATGGTTCTAAGGCCTTTGGAACAAGAAATGAAGCTTAAATATTTTAAGCCTGTGTCATGCATACATGGATAAAAAAAAAACATAATTAAAAGCTATATTTTGTCCATAAATGATAGGAACAGAGATTCATCCCAGTATAATTTGGAATTCTTCCCATGACCTTGTAATGGCTTACATCCTAATATTTAAAGCTAAACGATTATCTCTCAATTGGAGACTTATTCGGCAACTAACTAACAAATCCTAATAGTATGGTTATAACAACAATAAGAGCAACTTTGGTGGCAGCTTCTCACGTATGGCAACATAGGAGCACTAGACTCATCATATGCAAAGTTTTAAAACCCGGACCATTCATTGAACCGTAAAAAGGAGAAGTTCAAGGTTTTTGAGGTCGAACCGAGGTCAAACTGGGATCGAACCGTGATGACGTCATAATTAATTTAAAAATTATTTTAAATATAAATAAATACATTAAATTAGTAAAAATAGAAAAATTAGCTTAAATAGTCTCCAAATAAATATGAGATTTATTTTTCAAATATATTTTTCATATCATAATTTTCATATGACACATAAAAAATATTAAATCTTAAGCAAACGTAATAAATAAACAAATAAATAAGTATATAACAATATTATAGTGGATAATATAATGAGTATAAAAGTTTTATACTCATTATATCATCCACTATAATACTGTTATGAAAATACTGTAGACATCTCATTTCTTTTTTAAATTTCTTATATTTTTTAAAGAGAAATGATATGTCCACAACATTTTTATAACAAATTCTAAGTAACAGGTTGTTACTGGTTGTTATTGTTGAGTTAAAAAAATAATTTCAGTGCTAAATTTAAATTTAAACCAATAATAACTAAACACCTGTGATTTGTTGTAAAAATATTGTGAACGTAGCACTTCACCTTTTCAAATTGCCTTAAGTATAATCCGTTTTTCTTTTTTCTGTTTCTTTTATTTTTTTCTTACTTTTTTCTCCACCGTTTGATTGATTAACTCCTCCACAGTTTATAATTCTACAACTTTATCTATTTCTTTTTTCTTTTACTTTTTTACTAATATCTTAAATTTTTTTCATCCACCCATTTAAAAAATTTACCTTCCCAATGCTCTTTTACTTTCCCAATGACTAGGCCAACACGTTTCTTCAATCTTCAGTGTTCCCTCTTTCTCTTTTTTGATGACAGAGTGAACACTTTCTTCTTCACAAACAAATCTCCTCAGACCTCTCTTCCTCTGCCTCATTCTCAGTTTCACTCACGGAAACAATCATGGTTTTTATTTTTTTTGGTCAAAAACTCTTGCAGAGCATTACATTGTCACCGTGCAGTGGCTGTTCCTTTCTTCTTCTTTTATTTATTTATTTTTTTGTCAAAAAAAATTTCGCAGAAGCTCTCATTGCCGAAAAGGAATTTTTGCCTGAACATTGATGCGAGTCAACATTTGACAAAATGTTATGGTTGAAGCTTCAACAATGGTGATTTGGTGCTGTGAGTCTGTAATGTTTTTTTTTTTTTTTTAATAAAAATAGCTTTGACTTGAATCGCCAGAATTGCTCACGGTTCACAGAACCGAGCGGTTAGACCACGGATCGTACAGGTCCTTGTTTTTTTTGCATTGAACGGTTTTTGATGTTAAACGGACCGTAATTCTGAGCGGTTCGAGGTTTTTTCGGTCGGACCGTACGGTCCGGTCCGGGTTTAAAAACCTTGATCATATGTACTTTGCGCATGTAATAATTTTTTTTTTTTTTTTTTTTGGTTTAGTGTTATAATGTTTAAAAGTGATATATAAATAACCTTGTATATATATATATATATATTTTTTTTTTTAAGAAAAAGATAAGGTAACATAGAATAATGTTTAAAATGAGATAAAGATAGTGCTCTAAGTTTTGGGCTAAATGGAGAAGATAAAGGAA
The DNA here is from genome assembly GCA_033629205.1 of Lithocarpus polystachyus. Classification (NCBI taxonomy): domain Eukaryota; kingdom Viridiplantae; phylum Streptophyta; class Magnoliopsida; order Fagales; family Fagaceae; genus Lithocarpus; species Lithocarpus polystachyus. The sequence goes on from CM066173.1 coordinate 18,590,289, forward strand.
AAAACATAAAACTTAGGAAAAGTAAATTACTTTTTTAACCAGCTTGTGTTTTTTAATTTAAAATTATTTAACTAAATGATAGAGGTATTTAAAGAATTTAAGAATTTGTGTGAAGGTATTTTAGTACATAAAAAGTTGAAAACCAAATTGGAAATCCTGTTATTATATAAACTAGTATATAACCCGTGCATATGCATGAGAATGATAAATTGTAGTGATGCTATTAATATTAGTTTGAGTTTTTTAAAATATAGGACATAGTTCGACCAAGACATTTGGAAGTACTAAAATAGTTTTTCCTTGTAATTTTTATGATATTGGTTACGTCAAGTTTCTTATTACATTGTTATTAGGTATATAATTTTGAAAATCACTATTGGATACTATACATACAATATTAACTCACAATTATTGTCTATGAAATTATACTAAATATAACACAAAATAATATAATAAATTGGTCAAATAGTATCTCCTGAATTGAATGGAAATAGGTGTATGAGATCGTTTAGCTCAATTATAGTTTGTTAATTTCAATATTTTCGCATACAAAATATTTGAATAGAAATAGTATAAAAAATATTCTCATTAGTGCAGAGAAAAATAACAGTAAAAATCTAAACAATTTAATTTGTATGGAAAGCTAACAAAAACAAAATCCAATTTTGATTCTAATTAATTTTTCTTTAAATTTTGGTTTAAAAAAGTTTTAATATATATATATATATATATATTACCTAGTTAGTAATAAACTGTACATAGTCATGGTATATTACATAAACGACTTATAAATTTGAATTGTTTTTAGTTATACAAAAAATTCTCATAAATATAAAATCATTCAAAAATTATGTTTTTATAATTTATTTATATTAGACTTCTCGTTTTTTACACTAAATTAACTTATTTGGTACTAAAAATTTAAAAATTTGAGAAAGAAAAGAAATTTAAAAAAAAAAACTTAAATTATATAGGATGTGTATGGCAAAATTAAAATTTAATTAAAATCCAATTTTTACACTAAATTAACTCATTTGACACAAAAATTTTAAAATTTAGATTAGATGGAACACATAGCGCAAAATCAAACTCTAATTGAATTCTAATTTGAAATCTAATTAAAATTTCTTTCAGCTTTACCTATTAATATATACACACACACACACACACACACACACACACACATACTAGACTCATCACACACGTTATGCGCATGCAATAATGCTTTTTTTTTTTTTTTTTGGCTTAGTGTTATAATACTTAAAAGTGATATATAAATAACTGTGTGTATTTATATATATATTTTTTAAGAATGAGGTAAGGTAACGTGGAATAATATTTAAAAATGAGATGAATTGTAAAAAGTTGAAACCCAAAGAGACATTTGAATTTATTGAGTGGGATAAGAATTGTGATAAGTAAAAAATTTGAGATTTGAACAAAAGAAAGATGATATATTTTTGTGTGGATGAATGCAGATTTGTGAAAATTGTATGGAATTTGGATAACAAAAATTTTGGAATGTTTTAAAGAATTTTTTTTTTTTTAAATTCATAGAAATTTCGGGATAAGAATAAGTAGTTTTTATCTGAGGTAGTGGGTTTTTTTTTTTTTTTTTTGGAAAAAGTAATTTTGTATTTTTTTTTTTTTTGATAAAGATGATTGAAGTATTTGAATTCAAATAGATAACAAATATATATATATATATATATATATATATATATATAGGAATTAGACATTTGAATACAAATAAGTGGTGAGAATAATGATTTTTTTTTTCCCTTTTGTATGTAAGATAGTATTATTGTTTTAACTTTTTTTTGCTTTTTTGTAGGAAAAAAAAAAAAAAAAAACTAGAGGGTATGTTATTTTAGAATTTGTATGAGAATATTTTGGTACGCCAAAAATTGAAAATAAAACAAGAGAATCCTCTTATTAATAGTATAGAAAATAACCATGTATTTTGCTTTTTTTTTTTTTTAATAAAGAGACAAGATAATGTGAAATAATGTTTAAAAATGAGATAGAGATAGTGTCGTTTTAGGATGAATGATGAAGATAAAGAAAAAAACCTAAAACTTAGAAAAAATAAATTACTCTTTTAACCAGCTTATGTTTTTTAATTCAAAATTATTTGCCTAAATGATAGAGGTATTTCAATACATAAAAAGTTGAAAACCAAACCAAGAATTCTATTATTAATAGTATAGATTCTAATCAATATAATTTGATAACATCCTAATCAACATTGGAGCATTCTAAATTTCTAGGACAGCCACACTTCTAATATTTTTGGTGGCAACTTCTCATCTATAGCAACATCCTAATCAATATATTTTGACGATACTAACTTGTGGGAAGAGAAGAGACGAGGCAGAGGGAGTGACACTGAGATGTGAGAAGAGAGAAAAAGTAAAGAATAGAGAGAAGAAGTGAGAGAGCTTACCATAAGAAATAATGAAAGTGCCAAAAGAAATGTTACCACGGCAAAGAAAAAGATCATGTTTAGAGATTAAATTTAATAAGGACTCGATGTAAAAGTTTATATTTACACTCTCCAACCATTTCCTGTCACATCAGATTTGTCTAAAGATTATAATAGAGTCTAACACATTGGATCACAATCTCATTAAAAAAAAAAAAAAGACAAAAACAAACAAATAAACAAAGAACAGAAAAACAGTTTACGCCAGAGAAGGGAAGTGACAAAAACTTCCGACAAGAATACCAAATCTGAACCCACCATTATCAAGGCATCTGTTGAATGACTTTGTGTTCCATTCCAGAGTACCCAGAAGGAAATTTCTTCAGAAGCAAATCTGTTCCGTCAGATCCATGGTGGCCAGCTCACTGAGTGTTTTGAAACTACTAATATAGTGAAAGTGAAACACAGTACTCCTCTAAACAGAATTAACACAACCAAAAAATGCTTTCTTTTGTCAAGGAAAGACAATAAAACCACCTAATTATGTTTTGGTCGTAAGGATGATCTTAAACTTCTTATTATAAGGAGTATAAGATATTTACCCTTTAATTTTTCAAAAACATACCCAAAAGAAAATTGATGATGTGCGCAGTTGAAGAAATAACATAAAGGAGTTTGGAAAGGAGATCCATTATTGTTTGGTACGATGTCTCCGACGTCGTATCCGCTCCTTCTGGACAATTTTTTTTTTAATATTCGGATTTCAGTGTGTATCATATGCTTGCTAGAATTAATTTGTAATTATAATAAAGAAATTTCTAGATGATGGCTGTTAGTGTTTTAGGTCTGTTGGTGTTCTGTGTTCCTAAGGGTCAGTTACTTGTATTTAGAAGTTTAGAAGGCTCTTTCAAGTATAAATAAGCATAGTTGTTAATCAAAGATTTCAATTCAAGAGTTGCTGAGATTGTTAATCAAATCAAGAGCTATGGAGATACTATTCAAGAGCAGAAACTTGTTGAGAAGATACTCCGGAGTTTGCCTCAAAAATTTGATCATGTAGTAGCAGCAATAGAAGAATCTAAAGATCTATCAGTTCTTACCATGTACAAATTGATGGGGTCTCTTGAAGCACATGAAGGAAGGATGAGCAGATTTTCAAGCCAGCCATTGGAGCAAGCATTTCAATCGAAGCTGAATGTTTCTCATAATGAATCTTCCAAAGAAGAACAAGGGAAGAGAGGAGGCAATTACCAAAAGAAGGGTCTTTTGGAAAAGGCCGAGGCAACTTCAAAGAAGGGCAGAACAGAGGACGAGGAAAGAATGGAGAAAAATACTAGCAAAAACCAGGTACCTCTAGTGGTCAATGTTTTATTTGCAAGAAACCTGGTCATAAGTCAAGGGAATGTTGTTTCAGATGCACTAGATGCAAAATTCCTAATCACTCTAAAAGAGATTGCTGGTACCAAGACAAACAAGAGAAAAATGATGCAAATTTTGTAAAAGACAGTCAAGAAAATCAGTTATTTTATTCTTGCTTGAATGCTCAACATGAAACACAAGATACATGGTTTCTGGATAGTGGATGCAGCAGTCATATGACAATGAATTCCAAGTCTTTTGTGGAACTTGATCGGAGCTATATTTCTGTAGTAAAGCTTGGAGATGGGAAGCTAAAGAAAGTCAAAGGAAAAGGAACCATTGTTGTCCACACTGAAGAAGGTAACCAAAAATTTATTCATGATGTTCTTTATGTGCCAAGCTTATTACAAAACCTTCTTAGTGTTGGTCAGTTGCTTAAAAAAGGTTATTCTTTATATTTTGATGATGGTGTGTGTACTGTGTATGATAAGAAAAACAAATTGACAGTGGCAAAGGTTGGAATGTCACAAAATAATGTTTTTCCTCTTAGCATGCCATTGCATGAGAAAATTGCTTTGAAAAGTGAGATTGTTAATGAGTCTCATCTTTGGCATCTAAGATATGGCCATTTGAACTATCAAGGCATTCAATTGCTAAAGCAAAGAAATATGGTGGTTGGGCTTCCTTCAATTCAGAAAAATGACTACGTTTGTGAAGGCTGTATGTATGGCAAGATGCATCGTCTTCCATTCCCAAAGACAGCCTGAAGAGCTTATGCTCCTTTAGAGCTTGTGCATGCAGACATATGTGGGCCAACTAGAACTCCATCATTGAACAACAAAAGATATTTTCTTTTATTTGTTGATGATTATACAAGGATGATGTGGATTTATTTTCTTGATCAAAAGTCAGAAGCATTCTCATTTTTTCTTCAGTTTAAAGCTCTTGTTGAAAGGCAAAGTGGTCATCAAATGAAGACCCTGAGAACTGACCGTGGTGGGGAGTTTATCTGTAAGCCATTTATGCAATATTGTAAAGAAAATGGCATTCAAAGGCAACTCACAGTTCGAAGAACTTCTCAACAAAACGGAGTAGCTGAACGAAAGAATCGAACAATTGAAGAAATGGCTAGAAGCATGCTCAAGGGCAAGGGATTACCCAACATGCTATGGGCAGAAGCTACCAACATAGCAGTATATATTCTCAATCGCTCTCCAACAAAAGCAGTTAGAGAAAAGACTCCATTTAAAGCCTGGCATAAGCAGAAACCTATGGTGAATCAGCTTAAAGTCTTTGGCTGCATAGCATATGCTCATATTCCCTCACAAGAATGAGAGAAGTTTGATGAAAAGGGGGAAAAGTATATCTTCATTGGCTATAGTGATGTGTCTAAGGGATTTTGCCTTTTGAATCCCAAGACTAACAAGCTGGTGATTTCAAGAGACGTTATTTTTGATGTGTTGGCAGCATGGCAATGGGAGAAAAATGTCGAAGAAAGCAAAAACTTGGAAGTTCCTGTTTCTCTTGATTTTCAAGACAAGTCTAATGCACTTCCAAGCCTGAATTCTGAAGAAGTCCCAAGAGCAACATTGTCTTCAACTAGATCTTCAAGCACCGTCTTGCCAAATTCAGATTCTTATGATTCAAACAGCCCTACAAGGAAGTTTCGCTCATTGTCAGATGTATATCAATCTTGTGAATTTGCATTATTTGCTAGTGAGCCACAAACCTTTGAAGATGCTGCAAAGGAGAGAATGTGTGGGCCAAAGCCATGGATGAAGAAATTGTTAGCATTGAGAAGAATTAGACATTGGAGCTTGTGGACCTACCTAATGGAAGAGATGTGATTGGTATAAAATGGATTTACAAAACTAAATACAATGAAGATGGCTCAATTCAAAAGCGTAAGGCACGTTTGGTCGCAAAAGGCTATTCACAACAGCCTGGAGTAGATTTCCATGAAACATTTGCACCTGTTGTTCGCATGGAAACCATTAGAACTTTCTTAGCTCTTACTGCACAGATGGAGCTTGAAGTATTTCAGCTCGATGTTAAGTCAGCATTTTTAAATGGTGACTTAGAAGAAGTGTATGTAGAGCAACCGAAGGGATACATGAAGAAAGGCAAAGAAGACAAAGTCTATCGACTTCAAAAGGCATTGTATGGCCTAAAGCAAGCCCCAAGAGCTTTAAATAGCAAAATTGACGGCTACTTTGCCAAAATGGTTTTCAAAGGAGCATATGTGAGCCATCGCTTTATGTCAAGTGTGAAGGTACTAGAGATTTTCTAGTAATTTGCTTATATGTTGATGATTTGATCTATTTGGGCACAAATAGGAGGATGGGTGAAGACTTTAAAAAGGCCATGATGAAAGAATTTGAGATGACTGATTTGGGTTTGATGAAATACTTTCTTGGTTTTCAAGTGCGACAGTCTACAGGTGAAGTTTTTATTAGCCAAGAAAAGTACATTGAAGATTTGCTTAAAAAATTTCACATGGCAGCATGTAAACTAGCATCCACACCTATGTCTTCTAATGAGAAATTGCAGCAAGAAGATGCAGCGGAAAAGGCAGATGCAAAGACATATCGAAGCCTTGTTGGTTCTTTGATTTATCTCACAAATACAAGGCCAGATATTGTTCATTCAGTCAGCCTTATATCAAGGTTCATGAATCAACCTAGCAAGCTGCATTATGCAGCAGCAAAAAGAATTCTTCGCTACCTGCAAGGCACCAAGAAGCTAGGCATTTTGTACAAAAAGGAGAATGGCAACAATCTTGTTGGTTTCACTGACAGTGATTGGGTTGGATCACTTGATAACAGAAAAAGCACGTCTGGCTACATTTTTTTCTTGGGATCAAATGTGATTGCTCGGAGTTCAAAGAAGCAAAAGACAGTTGCCTTATCTTCAGCAGAAGCTGAATATATTGCAGCAACTGATGCAGCATGTAAAGCTATTTGGCTAAGGAGATTACTTTCAGATTTGCAACAAAAAATTGAAGAACCTACTGTTATTTGTTGTGACAATATGTCAGCTATTGCAATGACTAAGAATCCTGTTTCTCATGCAAGGACAAAGCACATTGAGCTTAGGCACCATTTTATTCGAGACTTGGTTGGTGAAGGAGAAATCCAACTGCAATTTGTCAGTACTAATGATCAGCCAGCAGATGTTCTCACCAAAGCAGCTACGATTGACAAAATGGAGTGGTTCAAGAAGCAATTAAAGATTACAAATTAAGAGGGGGTGTTAGAATTAATTTGTAATTATAATAAAGAAATTTCTAGATGATGGCTGTTAGTGTTTCAGGTTTGTTGGTGTTCTGTGTTCCTAAGGGTCAGTTACTTGTATTTAGAAGTCTAGAAGACTCTTTCAAGTATAAATAAGTGCTATTGTACTAGTTTATGCAAATCATAAAAATCTGCCTAGCATTGTACAGGAGCAGCAGCTCTGCATCACAAAAATAAGCCTTGTAATCCATTGCTATTTATCAATAAAAATTTCGCATATACCAACAATGTTAAGACTGTGAAGTGTGATCCAGTGGTTTAGGCTATATTCTTACTTTTAAGCAAATCTGATGCGGCAGTATTTAATTGAAAGGTGTAAATATAGGCTTTTACATCACATTCTTGCCAAATTTGCACTCAATATTTATAGGAGATGCAAATGCATGAGAGAGATTGTTCTTCATATTTTTTTTAGGAAACAACTTATAGAAAATAAGTTTTATTTTATTAGGGTTTTCATTGACTAAAGATAATTTTTCGTTGACCAATTTTTTATATGCTACCAAACACTGAAAAATATGAAAAATATCTAGAAGATTTTCCATCAAAACAAATTAATAACGATTACACTTATTAATTTATTTGACTTTTTTAAAAAATACATGCCATTTTGCCATGTGGCACTTTTTTTAGAACTCTTTCGAAACATGCCCATTGTATCATTGACTAACCTATGAACGTTTCACACAGGCAACCTTTTCTTATTCTAATTAAATAACAGGTGACGGTATGATATGCCTTAATTGCTTTCTTCCCCCAGCCCCCCCACGGCCCCCTTCTTTTTTTTTTTTTTTTTGTCTTCTTTGATTGATTTCTACAAGTAATGGAGGACTTTCATTCCATTATGGGATGATTGTTTTCTATTCTTGAATTAATGTTAGTACCACAAGCCTAACCATCCTATAGTTGGCTGTAAAATAAATACACCCACCCTTAGCAATTTGCATGCTTATAAAAGCCATCCGCCCTTGGGAGTCTCAGACTTAATGAAATTAACCACAAAGTTTCTATCAACTTCAATGGCTACGCTACTTTTGACTCCAGAGATACTCGTAGCAACATTTTTATGCTTCCTTTTTCTTTGTCAATGGAGATGGAGCAAACCATCACAAATTGGCCTATTGTCGGAATGATCCCAGGCCTTCTTCATCTATCGAATGTGCACGAGTATTTTACGTGGCTCCTAAAACATAATGGGGGCACTTTCGAGTTTAAAGGTCCTTGGTTCACTGGCATGAACTTAATGCTCACTAGCGATCCCATGAATGTCCACAACATTTGCAGCAAAAACTTTTCTAACTATCCAAAAGGGCCAGAGTTTCAAGAGGCTTTTGAATCTTTGGGAGATAAGATTTTCAATTCTGATCATGACTCGTGGGGATATCAAAGGAAGCTATTTCAGACATTGTTAAAGGAAGCTACTCTGATCATGACAAGTATAAGGTGTTCTTTGAGGAAGTTGTCAGGGGAAAGGTGGAAAAGGGCCTCATTCCAATTCTTGATCACGTTTCAAGTCTGGGAATTGAGGTTGATTTACAAGATGTTTTCCAACGATTCACCTTAAGGATAGTGTTTGCTTAACGGTTTTAGGTCACGATCCAAATTGTCTCTCCATTGAATTCCCTAAGTTTGCACATTCAAAGGCGTTTAATGAAATGGAGGAAAATTCGTTTTATCGACACTTTGTGCCAAAAAGATGGTGGAAGTTACAAAGAAAGCTTCAGATTGGATCAGAGAAGAAGCTATTACATGGTTGGAAAGTTTTGGATGAATTTGTATACGAATGCATCTCAACCAAGCGAAAGGAAACCCTGAAGAAGGAGGAACTAAAAATGGACTTGTTTACAACTATAGTTATGGAGGAACGAGAAGGAGAAATGATCGGTAATATTACAAAATCCACCAAGTTTCTAAGGGACACTGCAGCAGGGACAGACCCCGTAAGTTCTGGACTCACGTGGCTATTTTGGCTTGTTGCAACACACCCATTAGTGGAAGCCAAGATTTTAGAAGAAATCAAGGAGCATTTGTTGGATAACGGAAAGTTGAAGGATTTGAACATAGACGAGCTAAGTAAGCTAGTATATCTCCACGGAGCGATATGCGAATCCGTACGCCTTTTTCCACCTTTACCTTTCAATCAAAAAAACTTCATTGCAATCTGATATTCTTCCTAGCGGTCACTCTATTAAACCAAATACAAAAATGGTTCTCTCTTTATACTCAAATGGGAAGGATGGAAAGCATATGGGGTCAAGATTGCTTGGAATTCGAGCCAGAGAGATGGATTTCAGAGCATGGAAAGAATAAAAATTTGGCTTACTTTCCGTGCTTTTTTCACTAGAATATGTTCTTTCGTTTTAAATACATAATGACAAATGATAGTAGATATCAATTTTTACTTTTTATTTAGTTAGTGAGTGATATAATAGTCTCTCATTAAAATAAATGGAGATTCCTTTTAAAAAAATACTAGAAGTTTGGCTTATTTTTAGAATTTTTTTCACTAGATATGTTCTTTTGTTTTAAATACACAATTACAAATAGTAGTGGGTTTCAATTTTTACCTTTTATTTAGTTAGTGGGTGATGTAATAGTCTCTCATTAAAATAAATGGAGATTCCTTTTAAAAAAATACTAGAGGTTTGGCTTATTTTTAGTATTTTTTTCACTAGATATGTTCTTTTGTTTTAAATACACAATGACAAATGGTAGTGGGTTTCAATTTTTACCTTTTATTTAGTTAGTGGGTGATATAGTAATTTTTTATTAAAACAAATGGAGATTTTTTTTTTAAAAAGTACTAAAGGTAAGCAAAACCTGAAGAATAATATATGTACCATCTTTTAAGTTCATACCATTTAATGCAGGACCGAGGACTTGTTTAGGTAAGGATATGACCTTCATTCAAATGAAAATAATTACAAGCACCATCATTTGGAATTATCACGTTCAGAAGGTCATCCTGTTTCACCAAGAAGTGTTAGTGGGTATCAATTCCTACTTTTTATTTAGTTAGTGAGTGATGTAGTAGTCTCTCATTAAAATAAATGGAGATTCCTTTTAAAAAAATACTAGAGGTTTGGCTTATTTTTAGAATTTTTTTCACTAGATATGTTCTTTTGTTTTAAATACACAATGACAAATGGTAGTGTGTTTCAATTTTTACCTTTTATTTAGTTAGTGGGTGATATAGTAGTCTCTCATTAAAATAAATGAAGATTCCTTTTAAAAAAATACTAGAGGTTTGGCTTATTTTTAGTATTTTTTTCACTAGATATGTTCTTTTAATTTAAATACACAATGACAAATGGTAGTGAGTTTCAATTTTTACCTTTTATTTAGTTAGTGGGTGATATAGTAATTTTTTATTAAAACAAATGGAGATTCTTTTTTAAAAAGTACTAAAGGTAAGCAAAACCTGAAGAATAGTATATGTACCATCTTTTAAGTTCATACCATTTAATGCAGGACCGAGGACTTGTTTTAGGTAAGGATATGACCTTCATTCAAAAGAAAATAATTACAAGCACCATCATTTGGAATTATCACGTTCAGAAGGTCATCCTGTTTCACCAAGTTTTTCCATTGTACGTCACATGAAACATGGTTTGAAGTTAAGAATATGCAAAAGATTTGTTTGACAAAGAAAGGGAAATGATTTATACACACATCTTGTTACATACACATTTGCATACACATAAAAATTGCACTAGAATTGTGACTTGAAGTCGCGATTTTCAACTTGAAAAGGGCAACTTCAAGTCATTTTTCAGACTATCATATTCAAGTGGTTGAAGTCAAATAAGATCCTTTATATTTCATTAGAATTGAAAAGAGTATATTTTAAAATTAAAAATTTATTTGATGTAGATACACTTTTTAAATTGTAATATTTAATATGAAATTATGAAAGATCCATTTTCAAATGGATTTGATTCCTTTTCAGTTGAAGCAATGTTGTTAATACCATATCAAAGTTCGTTTTGAATTGATCATTGAAATAAAATATTTTGATATTGGTGAACACTAAGTACTAGTATATTGCCAATAATTTATTAAGTATTTGTGATTACTTCAAAGTTGTTAACGTCTAAAAGTGATCGATTAATTTTAAGAACTAAAATAGCTCATAAATTAAAATTTTGGAATGAACAATGGATTTTGACCTTAAATTTTTTGAAAAGTGAGAATTCAATTTTTTATTGTCAATTTTTATTTAATATACATATAAAAATTCATTCTACCTCTAAAATAGAAAAATAATTATTCTTTTACCAAAGTTTAGTACCCTTTCTCTCCCACTCAAATAATTCCTATGTATTTCAAGGACTAACGACCAAGAAATTCAACTACCAATGTCAGAATATTCCTTTTTCGACCAAAACTTTTGGCCTAAACTCCATACCCACGACATTTAACAAGGAGCAACCATTCTCGAATGTAGAACCTATAATTTTAAACAAACATCACAATCGGAGAAGGTGATATTAACTTCACTAGCGGTGTTAGAGTAGACAATACCGGCCAGTGTGATCGAAGCCCTTGTTGACGACTCTTTTATAGGTATGGGAAGAATTATGATTTGCGGATCAAGAGCTTAAGAGTCTAATAATGATTATCTAGGGCTATAAATGAACTAAAGCTACTGCTTAATAACTAGAGCTTGTTTCAATTTAAAGATGTTTGTTTACGTGTGTGTGTGTGTGTGTGTGTGTGTGTGTGTGTATTATAGTAGATATGCAAGCTCAAGCATTGGTCTAGAACCGACTATTAAATAAGTCAAGCTCAAACATTTATTTATTTAATGAACAAGCTCTCAAATATGAGGTTTGATGGTGAGTTTTGAAAAAAATAAGATTGGTGGTGTGTCAAAAAGAATTTCAAAATTGGTCTCTCTCCAATGAATTTTAATTTCTTCCAAAGACACTCTATTTTGCATGGTTCTTCGTCTACGAAGCCAAAGACACATGTTGTGTGGGTGAGAACAAATTTTTTGAAGTGAGTGTTATTCGCTTTGTCCCTAATTTAATTCTTTCATTTATTTAGTGAAATTTGTAATTTTTGATATGTTTATTTTCAGTTTGTTTTGATTATTCAAATTTCCAAAACATTGAAAATTTTCAAAAAGACAATTTTATATTATTTATTTTAATTTTCACCTCGTGAGTTTAGAAGTAAATATTGGGCTACTAAGAAGCAAAATATTCAAAAAATTAGTGTGGTTAAAACGAGAATATTAAAATGGATAAGTGGAAATATGTGGAAAGATTTAATTTAAAATTCTCTTAAAGATATGAGTATTCCTTATTGATGAAAGTATGAGACAGGAGAGTCGCTTGAGATGGTTCAGTTATGTTTAGATGAGAGTGATGAATGCATTGATGAGAATGAATGAGTTGATTCACGTTAAGGGGAGAAAAAATGTATAGAAAGATAAAAAATAACATTAATAGAGTAGTAAAAAAAGACGTGCAGATTAAGGAAGTAATAAAGGGTATTACTTCAGATATAACAAAATGATAGAAAAAAAAAAATAAATTACATGAGGCTGACCCATACTAATATGTTGAGATTGATGGCCAACTCCAAAAATTTAAGACTAAGGCTTGGCGGTGGTGATTAGGGGTGGCTCTACATGTATCTCAGGGTGATTACAAGACTACCATGACTTGCCAAAAAATATTTATATATACTAAACTAACCTATTTTGACCACCTTAATAAGATTATTAATCACCCTGATTTAAGAATTACAAGAATTGCGATTCAATAAAAATAAGAATAATACTACATTTATAATATTTTTATAATAATTTCATAACAAATTTTATGTGATAAGCAGAAATCGGTTACTAATTCTAATTTGGGTCCAATATTGACATTACTTTTTAACCACTAATAACAAATTGTTGTATATGATTTGTTTTAATAATATTGTAGATGTAGCATTACTCCAAAAATAATTCTGGCCTCTCAAGAAAAATATTGTAATCATGAGTTTTTCTTGATAGTATCGGTAGTTACTCTCTTTTTGATTTTGCAATGGCAATAATTTTGCTTTTTTTAGTGACTCAGCTCATAGTTGTAGCACATATCATCAATTTTTCTTTTTAGTTTCTATTATCATTTCAATCCTTTTATTTTATTACTTTTATCTCAACATTCTCAATCTTCACTTTATTTCTTATTAATCCTTTTTTTTTTCTTTTTGTTAGTAGAAAAAAAAATGATAACACTTCATGTATTTTCGTGCTTTTTTTTTTTTGTAATATTGATATATTCAAGTTATTTTTTTATTAAATTTTGTATAATTTAAGTTTCTCAATGATCACTTTAAAAATAATTTCTGTAACCGTCTTCGAACCGTGCAAATAAACAAATGAACAATAAACTATGCATGAACAATAATTTTTTTATTATTTTTAGTTTTTAATTTTAAGAAAATAAACAGTGACGCACCTTCGCAAAGATAGAAGAGAATTAGACATAGATAAGAGTTTGTGGTGACGGAAGAACCAAGGAAACACTGACACATCTGACATTGATTGGACGTAGTGACATAACATGATTTTTTTTTTGTCCATGTTAAAGTGGAAAAAATCTCAGCCATGCATTTTGTGGTCTTGGATTAATGGCTTTCCAAACTTTACTGGAGAATTAATTTTGGTACTGTCTTCTTCTAGCCGATATTATAGAAGTTGTCTGAAACTAAGAACGTCCTAATGGGAGGATAGAAGAATGCAAGCCTTTATTGCTCTCGGGTCCTCTTCCTTTTTTCACAATGCCCCTCATCAAGCTAAGTCCAAAAGTTTTCTACCTAAAACTTATTGCAGCACGAGAGAGCAAAGAAGAATAAGCCTTAGAACCACTCGGCCTTCCATTTCACTCTCACTTTTGGGTTCAGGTTTCTTCTTGGGTCCCCTTATTGATGGACTCCATTCTAGGGTGAATCTTGTGGAATACCAAAGTGGCTCAATAGATATTGGTCCTCTCCACACAGACATCTGGGTAAATTGAGTTTCTGAGCACTTTTTTCAGCCCTCTTTTTTTTGAATTTGTTTAAAAGTCTAACAGATGCCAGATTATTACAGCTTTACATGTTCTTAAAATGCTTAATGTTGCAAGGTTCCTTTCTTGCTTGGATCTTTTTATTGCACTATTGGGTTGCTTCAACTCTTCTTGGATGAAAGGGCCTCCTCAAAGAAATCAAAGGGGACCCCAGAGAAAGCAGCTTTTTCACTGATGTGAGTAATCTTTGATCTCCAAATCGTAAAACAAGTCCAAAACTCAGTGAATGCATGCTTATTTTCCAGTTTGTGACATGTATTACTTGATAATAGCGATGTCCTTGTTTAACTCAGAGCACTGGTGCTATTTATTGAACTGAGTGCTGTGCTTTATAAAGCTGGAGTAGCAGACAATGTAGAGGCCTACATATTATTTGCAGCAGCAGAGTTCATCTGGTTCTCCCTGGAAAGGACATGGCTTGGGTTCACCCTAGCATGCATTGTTGGAATTGGTTGCCCACTGGCTGAGATTCCCTTGATGAAGTAAGGCTATCTTCTTTCTCAATGGATTCAGCATCAATCATTAACTGAAAAATCTGTAAGTGTTAAAGGATTTGGCTGATGTTTGCATTCAGGTTCTTCCACCTTTGGCATTATCCACAAGCAAACATAGAAATCTTTGGCCAGGTAATAGACCATAGAACTGAGTGCAAATTTCCTTTAAATCTTCAATTTTCTAACATTTGAGACTTCTGTTGTATGCAGGGATTAGTCAGCTGGACAGTTACATGCTATTTTGTTTACACAATATTTTTGATCAATCTATCACGCTGGTTGAAATCAATTTATGCTGCTGCTGCCGCCGTTGACACAGACAATAAGTCTGCCTAGACAACATATGTTTAGTCAGGACTTTGTGCCATGGCTTGAGCCTAAGTTTAAGAAAAGGCAACCAAGTCGAACTGAATAGAGCTAATGATGTAATCTAATATGTTTAGTAAGTGAACTAAATTGTATTGATGTGATCTACCATAAATGAAGCTACCTTAGAAAAACATCTTATGGATCCATTAGCGTTTTTTTTTGGGGGGGGGGGGGGTTGTGGCTGTGTCCGTTAGTTTTGGTTTAATACATACTGTAATTAGCATCTAGCAATAGCTGATATAAAGCTTTCCAACGGTTATAACTAAACAGATCTTTCCAAAGTAGCAGCAATCTAGACCAAGAAGATATCCAAACAATTTTTAAGCTAAATCTACACCCAAAAGAATCAATGGGGCTAATAATTTTTACCCAAGGCCAACAATGAAAAGGGTGATTCATTCAGAACAACATTCATGTAGAGATTTAAAAAAAAAAAAAAAAATTGACAAATCTTCTACCCCACCCCTGGCGTAAAAAAAAGAAAGAAAGATAAATAAATGACAAATCATCTAGTGAGCAAGGAATATTTGAACTCTGCACTCTGAGCCAGAGGAGCCATCTATTGAAATTATAATATAAGATACATAGTACAATCCAAGACTCAAATATGCATTGCATTACATGTACTGCCTTAGCTCATTTATATATAAATTACTTGGACAAGTTGGCTTCAGAAGTTGCAGCTCAACCATGTTTGACAAAGCGATCCTTGTCCCAATGGAAAATGCAGAATATATAACAAATTAGCTGAATTTCTAAAATTATGAGCAAACTAGTCAGTAAACACAACATTCACAATATCAGGGAACTTTTCTTTAATTGCTGCTTTAACTCCTGATCCAATGGACTCCGGCCCCAAGTACTTTACAAGGCAATCCCCACCTTCAACAGACAACACTTCCACATTCCCACCAAAGTTCTTAATGGCTGGTCTCAGTATGTCAAGATGAGCATTCACTGCCTGCAATGGCAGAGCATATAGAAATGTCATGATCATTGAATAAAATTCAACTAATTTCTTATTTTCTTTCCTTATGAGCCAATGTCAGTATAAAACTCACCTCAACGTTAGTCTCCTGTACTTCATCATATACTTGTTGAATGTCCTTGACTGCATCTCCAAACTTCTCCTTCAGTACTCGTTCAATCCCCATCGTCATTGTAGTTGTTGAGCTAGGACAGCTCCCACAAGCTCCTGCATATTAGTTCCAAGCCACAGAAGTCTCAGCTAGGTTTAACAGAGTTACATGTTTGCAACACATACTTAAAAAAGACACAAGAACAAGAATTATATATTTTGTGGAAATGTAAATGAAAACCATTCACCAAATCAACCAATATTGTTTTCCTTCCCGTCTTTTCTTACTGATAATTGGAAAATTTAAGGCTTATCATATTAATCCATCCATCCAGAATAGAGGTAGACAACAATCTGCATGTGCATCACCCTATCAAGCAGGGTTAGGCAATGATCTGGATGTACATCACTCTATCATGCAGAGTTACCAGATTCCCCCTTCCCTCAGAAGCGACATCCAATTCAGGTGCCTCATTATATGGTCTGTTCAGGATCCGATTCCAAATAAATAAATAAATATGGTCTGTTCAGGATCCGATTCCAGCGGTGCCAATTGTGAAATCTTTCCTAATTTTAAAATAAATAAGGGATATTTGGCGAAAAGCTTCAACATCTAGTGATGCTTCATAAAACATAGAAGTTCGGACAATCAGAACAATATGCAAATTGGTAGCTTTGAAATTTACATATTTTACATCAAAATGTTTGATGAAAGCAGCAACACAAGTAATCCGGCAAACCAAAATCCTTAAAAAAATTACTTTGTAGGATAACAAATCAATCAAATTATGAGTTCTAACAATTATGTTAAGTTGAGTAGTAGCACAAACACATTGAAACAGCCACAGAATTTTGGGCTCTTTCTTTCACTACAAACTCCAAAGAAATTTCATACTGTTCCAAGCTTTTGATCCAACTTCCTTTCATTCATTACATGTTCATCTATTCTATACCACCAATCACCAATACAAGGCAACAAATAAATGTTCCCCAATTAACTTGACTTGTGGGTTCAATAAAACAAACTTCAAATAGTACATTTCATGAAACATAGAAATAGAAATACTGCTTGACATCCTACATGATTGATCATACCAATAGTTCATGAGCTAACTCCATGTTTTAAACAACAAATATTGTAAAAACAAAACCATTGAAATTACTTGAACTACATGCTACACAATAACAAAACAAAAAACACCCCAAAAATTAACAAAATTATTAAGCTTAGCAGATTAAAAAAAAAAAGGGTGATATTTGCACCTTGGAGTTTGAGAGAAACGACACCATCTTGAACAGAGACAACATCGACATTTCCACCATCAGAAATGAGGTAAGGCCGAACATCCTCGAGAACCAAGTCCACGTTTTGAGCAGTGAGCTCGAATTTCTGGGCAGAGTACAATCCTGGCGAAGAAGAAGAAGAGCTAGTTGTGCTTTGGTTCGAGGCCTTAATGGCTAGAAGTAGTTTTTGGTGGGGTTGTTTTAGAGATATGGATTGTGGGTATTGGTGGGATTTGGATGGGATTTTGGGGAAAGAGGTTGATGGGGTTCTGGGAATTCTTGTGCCTGTGCTTGTTAGAGACGCCATTTTCGGACTTGGAAGTTGGAGGCGTTGCCGTTGAGTTTGATAAAAAGATTTTATGAAGTTTTGGGAGATTTTGGGATTTTGAGAAAGTTGAGGGGGGCCGAACCGATTAGCTGTAAAATATGAAAAGTAATTCAAGTGGACTGGCGTGTGTGGCTCTGTCTCTGTCTCTGTCTCTGTCTCTGCACTGTGTGGTGTTGGAGGAACATTGGTTCACAATCAACCTTACCCTACTTTTACCATTGGTAAATTTCAATTTTGTTTTGTTTTTTAAAATGTTAATTTCGTCAATCAGATGGATAAAACATAATTAAAAAGTTAAGATAGGACTTCAAATTTTTAAGAGTCAAAATATAATTTAGTTTAAATTTTATCTTAGTACAATATTAGTATTCAGATTTTGTTTTTTTTTGTTTTTTTTTTTTTTTTTTTTTTTTTTATAAATTTAAGGAGAGAGACTTGTATACAAAAGTCTCTATTTGTTTTATTGAACATTATATATGAGATGATTCTCATTGATTTTAATTTGATAAAATAAATGTCATTGGCTCATTGCTTTTCTATAAGAAAAAAAATAATCCTATAAATATAATAACAATATACATATAAAAAGTATATTTTACCTGTACCAAGTAAAATGGTAAAATAATTATTTATTTATTTTAAAGAAGGCTTTAATACTATTGTGTGCAATGTTTATCTTCATAATTTATTTACTCACTATCAAATATTGTTTTATTAGGTCCACAATATTTGTAACAACTTTTTGAAGTTGTGGATTGTGAGTGGTGGACAGTTACTTTCACACGAACATACTCTTTTTTCTTTACCACTTATAGTAGGCAATCTCACAATTATGACACATATTGTGTTTCTAGACTTTCTTGATAAAAAATTTATAAAGGCATAACTATAACATGGTTTGTATAATGTATAGTTGTTTTTTAGGATCCATACGTGTAATCAATATCTAAGGTTCACACAAACATGCCACCATAGGTCATCATTCTTCCTTGTAATTACTCATTGTCTGTGAAATGAGGAATTATAGAATAGAAACGATATAAAATTTCAGTATATGACATTCGCTTCATGATGATTGTTTTATGTTATAAGTTAAGATACTAATTAGTTTTTAGAATACGTAGATGAAATATAAATTTCAAATCTCTTATTGGAAGACAAAAGACTTGATAAGTTGAACTGATAAATAAGATCGAGAAAAGAATGTAAGTATAATTATTAATTAGAGTTTCCTCATGTTTATAATGTCCATGAACTTGTTGCTTAATTGACGCATAACCTAAACTATATGGTAAAAGAAAAAAGAAAAGAAAGAAGAAAAAAGAAAAAAAAAAAGGGTTAGGGAGTGAAGCTGAGTCTCACAGCTTTGACCGTAAAAAAAGCGTAGATCCCCGAGGGTTTCTCTCTCTTGCGCTCTCTCTCACTCATGACTCAACCCCACCCTACTTGTAATACAACCAAAATGGGGAGTTTCGGAAGCAGCAGCGAGTCACAGCAACAGCCACAGCCACAGCCACAGCCACAACCACAACCACAACCACTGCCACATCAGCTTTTCACAGTAGGCTCAGAAGTCGAGGTGAGCAGTGACGAAGAAGGGTTCAAAGGCTCTTGGTACATAGCCACTGTTCTTGAGTCCTGTATTTCCAAGAAGCACAAGAAAGCTCGGGTCGAGTACAAGACTTTGCTAACCGAAGATGGGTCTGAGCAGTTGAAGGAAGACGTTGATTTGTCCTACGTGAGACCTTTGCCTCCCAAAGACGACGTTGCTAACACTAAGGATTTCGTTGAAGGTGAGGTTGTTGGTGCTTATTGTAGAGACGGTTGGTGGACTGGTGTGGTTAAGAAGGCTTTGGGAAAGTCGAGGTACAGGGTTTTCTTTGAGAACCCACCTGATGTGATTGAGTTTGAGGTTAAGGATTTGAGGGTGCACCTTGAATGGCTTGAGGGGAAGTGGGTTCCGCCTACAAAGCAGGTATTCCATGTGGGTTTTAGGGTTTTTGTTGTGGGAGGATGTTTGAATTGTTGTTGAAAATGGGTTTTAATTTGTGGGTTTTTTGTTGAATTGGTGTTGTTGTGTTATTTGTTTGGTGGTAATATGGTCTTTTTAGTTGGTGCATGTGCTAAAAGCTGTTGTCTTTCTAGGTAATACTTTTGTGGGTTTTTGCTGATTTGCTGATCTACATGTGGTTAACTTGGATTCTGAAGAATTTGTCTTTTGGTTTGATGGTAATATGGTGTTTTTTGTTGGTATATGTGCTAAAAGATGTTGTTCTGAGGGGTATTCATTTTGTGAGCTTGTTATATTGCTGATCTACATGTGGTTAACAAGTATACTGAAGAACTGTTTCTTTGTTTTATGGTAATGTGGTGTTTTTTGTTGGTGCATGTGCTAAATACTGGGAAATACTTTTGTGTGCTTGTTAAATTGTTGATCTAGATGTGCTAAGCTAGTCTTCTGAAGGATTGTTTCTTTGTTGGACAGTAATGTTGTGTTCTTTGTTGGATTATGTTCTACTGTTATTGTTGTTTTATTTATTTATTTATTATTCTGTATTAATTTGGTGGGCTTGTTAAACTGCTGATCTTGGTGTGTGTATGGTTTGTTTGTTTAATGGTAATATGCTGTTTTTGGTTGGTGTATGTGCTAAAGTTGTTTTGACTTTTGACTTTTGAGTTTGTTTGTTTTTTTTTGTTTTGATTTTTTGTTTTTGTTTTTTTTTTTTTTTTTGTTCCCGATTGTTCAATTGCTTATCTAGATATGTTATGTGGTTAATTAATATTTTGGAGGGTTTTTTTTTTTGTTTTTGTTTTTGTTTGACTGTGGTATGGTCTTTCTCATTGTTTTGGTGGGTGCTAATCTCTTGGGTTTGTTCATTTCATGAACTAATTAGTACTTTTGATATAATGAAATGGTATGTCAAAAGAATACACACACACACACACACACACACACACACAATTTTAACTGTGTTGTAGTAATTTATGAGCAGACAATGTTGTCTTGAATCTCTTGATAGATTTTTGTGTGTGAATTATATGGTATCTTCATAGTACTTAATGTTTAATACTAATTTTACTTGGTGTCATCAGATTCTAATTTTTACTAGTTTGTTGAAATGTATGCACTGTATTTATACAAATGGTTAGGGATGTTTGGATGTTCTATAGAGTTTGAATGGCTTCATGGCATGTTCCTTTTCAGTTCAAGCAAAAGTTCTACCACTTGTTGCTGATTGCACAATATCCCTAATGTAGGATATATGTAAACGTATGTATTTATGATACTATTTTTTTTTCTCCTCGGTTTTAGTGTGTTTCAATTTATCTATTGAATATTTTGTTTGTATGTTATGGAGCCTGAAGATCCCCTATTTTTGTTTTGCTCTCTCTTCGTTTATATAGCTACATAGCTGTTAACTGTTCAACTTTTATTCCATATGGCTGATTGGGTATTTTGGTTCTAAAGAAAAAGGCAGAGTCAATTTTTAGCTCAGGAACGGATGTGGAAGTGAATATCAAAAAAGAAAATTTACGTGATGCATGGTTCCCTGCGATTGTCATTAAAGAAAACGAGGATGACACATTCATTGTGAAGTGTCAGAGCTCGAGAAATGGTGATGAGGCTGGGGTTGAGAAGATTACCATAGATTTACTTCATATTCGGCCTCGTCCTCCACATCCTCCTGTGAACAAGAGATATGATGTGTTGGAAAAAGTGGATGCATTTTGGGACTTCGCTTGGCGGCCTGGTGTGATTGTGAAACTTTATACTGATACAAGATATCTTGTCTTTTTCAAGCTTGCGAATGAGAATAAGATAATTAATCAGTCAGAAATAAGGCCCCATGTGGAATGGAAAGATGGAAAATGGGATAGAGGATCGGAGGTATGGTCTCTCCCTCTCTATGGTGGCAATGAATTTATGTTTGCTATTGTTATTGTGGGTGGCATTCTTATGCTCTTGAAAAACTTATGTATCTCTTTCTCTATTCTTCCAAAAGAAAGTGTAAATGTCATGCTGCCCATCTCTATTTAAATGATCTTTATGTTTTCATAGTACCTGTGGTGGATAAATCATTCCTCAGAAAAGGGACAGAGAAATTAAATTCTTTTATACGACACAGTGCATAGGGCCAACTTGAGAATATCTTTGTAGGATGGTTGGCTTGATTGGATGAACCCACAACTATTTTATTGCTTTTGATAGTTATCAGAGAAGCATGGGAAGTGGCCATAAAAATAAATTCATTAAACAATCAATAATGTTCTTGAATATCCTTGGAATCATATTGTGTGTTTGGTAATAGCTTATAAGTGAGTTTTTTGCTTTTTAGCTTTTATGTAAAGTTTTTTAAAACCTCACTTTTTCAAAGTACAAGTATATTTACCACACTTTTAGTAAAAAATTTTCAGCAAAAAACTAAATAAGTTGTTCCCAAATAGTCACATAGTGTCGGACTCATCTAATGCTAAAGTTAATGTGCTAAAGAGTGGTTTCCCAACCTTTATCAGGAAAGGGACAATTGGAAGATTGACTTGACACGTAAACTAAATTAATTTTTATGACATAATATTTGGTGGCATTACTATTGTTTAACATGTGTTTGTTGGTTTGAGGTATATCTAGTACCAGGTTATATAATACATGAAAGACTTATCAAAAAAAAAAAAATTCTAGATGGTTCTTGTTTTTCCTAGGAAGTTACTTCCTACTGCATCATTATTAACTATTTTGTTCTTATAAAGATTCAACTTTGGTGCATGACTTGCTAAGAGATGCATACAAATGACCAAGCCTAGGCAATCAAGTATGTCATTAAGTAGGTCTTTAGATAACAGAGATGAATTTAAATTAAAAGTTTAGTGGCATGCATGAGATAGAGTTATTAAAGTTACAATGACTTTTTAATGAATACTTTTATAATCATATGGTGATATTACACATTTATTGGCAGCTAAAAAATAACAAGAATTTGTTTCAGGAAGTACTGCCTGCTTCAGATGTTCAAGAACGGTCAGGACATGCTCAAAACAATACTGGTAACCTTGTGATAACCACTCAAATTGAAAGTTCAGGTGTTGCAAAGGATAAAATTGAAAATAGAACCCCTCTTTCTACAAATTCTGTGAAGAATTTGATGGAGCAGCATCCTAACGAAGGAAAAGAAGTTACTCCTGCCTTGACCCCAAGCATGAAGACTATAAAATTTAAAGTGCCCACTCCTAATGGTGATGCTACACGGACACATCCTTCTAAAAAGTTGAAAACAGAGAATGCTGCTGAGGCCCCATTATCCATTACAGCATGTCAGTCAAGGAAGACGCCAAGCAAAGTATCAATGAAAGTACTTTCTGGAATGGCTACTCCAAACAGTGGTGGTAAAGGATCAAAAATATCAGGTGTCATTGGGAATCAACCTTCTGCTAAAACCAAGAGCCTTGTTAGGCAAAGGAAAGTTGTGAGTTGAATCTCTTCTTGAAATCATTTTAGTTGTTCAAAACCTCTATGCTGAATTTTCAATCAAGATAAACATGGATATATTAATGTAAGAGCTTTTTTAGAAGAAAGGAAATCTCTACTATTAGTCCTTCATTTATGCCCTTGCCGTATACAGTATACACTCAAAGTTTAATCTGAGTCAAACGTGAACATATTGAAATAAGAGACACCATCAACCTTAACATGATTTGCAATTCATGAAAAAGTCTCACCTTGAAATCTTATCAATTAACCCCTTGTCCCATCCATAATGAGTACTTGTTCTCTTCTCAAAGTTTCTACTCCAAGTTAAGATTGCAAATTCAGAGGCAGAATGTACTCTTGAACATTAGCAAAGCTAACATGGGATTCGGTTATATATCTTACATATTATAGTCTATTTTGCAAGGAAATGTATTTACCCTTGGTTTTTTTCACAATTCTACTTTAAAAGAAGGGAACCCTGTTCTAGGATTACTTCAGTAATTTTACAGATATGGTTTGTTTGATCTCACAATGTTTTTGCTTTTAGTGCGTTTTTAAATTTTTTTTTTAAATGGAAATTGTATTATAGGATTATTTTAGTACTAAATTAAATATATAGTTGCTATACCCAACCCAACTCTTATGATTTATTGAATTTTATGCTAACTTCCAGCTTCACAAGTGTGTGCACATTCATGCTATTGGTAATTTTCTTCTCTCTTTTTAAAAAAAGAAAAAGAAAAAAAGAGTGCAGCCTTCTTTTCATTTTTATTTTTTATTTATTTTGGTATCAGTTGGTTGCTGATTGATGTCAACAGATGGACAGGTGTAGGCCCCATAATTTAAGTTCCTTAAAAAAAGAAAGGGGGGGGGGGTGAGGAATAAAGAATTAAATAAATTATAAAAAGAATAAGAAGATATGCGGGCTTTGGTGCTGTGGACTATAGTATTAAGTATTCTTATGCGTGCTTGCATATGTCTTGAAACAAAACTTGCTGACATGATTGCTTCCGAATAGCCAGAGAGAGAAGCTTGCTTGTTGAAGTACCACTTAAACAAACATTTGTGTATAGCTTGTAAGACTGTTAATGAAAACCTGGTCCATTTGGCTTATTTGGGGTGGATACTGCTCAAGAAGCAATTTTGTGTTAAGGGTATCTAGTGAGAACACCTTGATTTAAAGTAAACCATTCTATATGAATGTTTTTTCTTTTATCACATTGAAGGGCAATGATAATCACTTACCTTTACATCAATTTGTTTTTTCAGTGACCTGATATGGCTAATCGGGGCATTTTCCTTTCCTTGTGCAGTGGACTAAGCAACGGGAGCTTGGTAAATTGGACAATCAAAGAACAAATCCTGTAAATACAAAAAGAAGATATACAAAGACACCAGTTAAAGACCCACTGACTTCAGCATCAGGTATATATAGTCCCACATGTACATTTTATGGATTTTTTTTAGTTATAAACTTTGGAAGATTAGGGTTAGATGAGAAGGAAGAGAAGACTGAAGGAGATATATTAGAAAATCAGTTTAGGGCTTAATTTTTTAGTCCCTCCACCATAGCATATATTTCTATTTTATCCTTAAGCTAATACAAGACTAACAAGCCAATTATAAAATAACCACATAACAACTAATGCTAACACTCCCTCAACCTGGAGCATATAGATCAAAATATACCCAGCTTGGAAGGTAATTGTGGGAAGGAGGCACTAGCTAATGGATTTGTAAAGATATTACCTAGCTAATCATTGGAGCGAACATGGGGGTGGCAATTTGTTTCATCATCAATAAATCTTGACTAAAACAACAGTTTGCATCAATATGTTTGGTGTGATAATGGAAAACGATATTGTTGGCAATGAGGATGACAACCTTGTTATTACGCATCTCCATAGGAAGAGGAACACCACCACCAATATCTTGAAGAAAAGAATGAACCCATAACATCTAGTAACAAGGTTACTTTCAACCAAGGTACAATAGCAGAGGTAGACTTCCTATCAGAGCTACTACTAGCCCAATTAGCATCATTGAAACAGATAATAAACGGGGAAGCAAAAGGCTTGTAGAGCAGTTTGCGCCCAAGTGATTCTACGGTGTTAAAGCTGATTTCCTTTTTTCTTTTTGATAAGTAAAAAGATATATATTAAGAAAACCACCTCATGCAGAAAACATAAGGCAGAGATAAATACATAAAAGTGCAAAAACAGAAAGAAAAGAAACTAAGTACAAAGAAGGGAGCTAAGGAACATAGGGAGAGAGTCACTAGAGGTGAGTCCCCAAGCCCTAGACCAATCAAAGAGGGAGCCACTGAAAGAAGCCAATAACTGGTCATCAGAACTTTCCATGTCCTCAAACGTCCTCCAATTTCGCTCCCTCCACACACTCCACATTAAGCACAAAGGAGCCAAATTCCATATGCTAGAACAATGCTTTCCAAGCCAATTCCACCAGCCAAGGAGAGTATCCGCAACTGATCTTGGCAAGACCCAAGGAATCCCAAAAGATCTAAACACCAAACTCCACAAACGGTCAGCCTTAACGCAATGAAGAAGCAAATGATCCACTGTCTCCCCATTACAACGACACATTATACACCGATCAACAAAGTCCAACCCTCTGCCCCTCAAGTTGTCACCTATAAGGATTTTATCCCAAACAGCAGTCCACACAAAGAAAGAAACACGACGAGGGGCCTTGACCTTCCAAACACCTTTCCAAGGAAAAATTATGGGCAAGGGGCCTCTTAACTTATTATAAAACGATCTGACATCAAAATCCCCTTTCTTTGACAACTTCCAACGCATACGATCTCTATTCTCAGTTGGAGGCAAATTAGAGCCCAGAGTACGGAGAAATGCATCCACATCACCCATTTCCCAATCATTTGGTCTCCGAATGAAGCGAACATCCCAGCTTCTTTGAACCTCTGTCCCCAACCGTTCAAGAGAAGAAGCCACTGAAGCCCCTTTATTAGAGGCAACCCCATACACAACCGGAAAGGTCAAATGAAGTGGAGAGTCCCCGCACCATTGATCCGTCCAAAGCTTCACTCTATCCCCTATCCCTACCTCAAAACGAATATTTTTACTGAAAACTTCCCAGCCCATCCGGATACTTCTCCATAAACCACTCCCATGAACCCCTCTATCGAGCTTGGAAGTCCAACCCCCCCCATCCTTCCCCAAACTTTAGGGCTACAACCCTTCTCCAAAGCCTTGTCTCTTCAATCCCAAACCGCCATAACCATTTTCCTAGTAAGGCTTTATTAAAAGTAGTTAATTTCTTTACTCCTAACCCACCATTTTCCAGAGGAGCACACACCTTATCCCAACCCACTAGATGAGTTTTGGAGTCCCCCCACAAAAAATTCCTTTGCAACCTCTCAATTTTATTGGCGACAAGCGTAGGGATTGTAAAAAGAGATAAGAAGTAGGTCGGAAGACTAGATAGCATACTCTTAAGTAACGTCAGTCTTCCACCTTTTGACAAATACATCTTCTTCCAACCAGCCAACTTACGCTCAATTTTCTCCAAAATAGAATTCCAAATAGTGGGAGACTTGTAGGACGCCCCCAGTGGCATACCAAGATAGGTCATGGGCAAAGACCCCACCCGGCAGCCCAAAATCTCTGCCAAGACAGAAATATTAGGAACCTCCCCAATGGGAACCACCTCACTCTTCAAAGCATTAACCTTTAATCCTGTCACCGCCTGGAAACAAAGGAGCATCCGAACATGCAAAATCTGCTCCTCATTTGCATCACAGAAAAGGATCGTATCATCTGCAAACAAAAGGTGTGAGACACCTACCCCTTCACCTCTTCTACCATCAGCCCTGAAACCTCGAAGTAAACCCGCACCTTCAACTCTTTTCATCATCTTACTGAAAACCTCCATCATAACCAGAAACAACATTGGGGATAGCGGGTCCCCTTGTCTCAATCCCCTCGAACTCCCAAAAAAAATCAGCTGGAGAACCATTAACCAAAACAGAGAATTGGACAGTAGATATGCATGTACGGATCCACCTGCACCACCTCTCCCCAAAACCCATTCTCTTTAACAAAACTAGAAGTGTCTCCCAATTCACATGATCATAGGCTTTCTCAATGTCCAACTTACAAATAACCCCTGGAATTTTACTCTTTACCCTACTGTCCACACACTCATTAGCTATAAGAGCTGAATCTAGAATCTGTCTGCCACCCACAAAACTGTTTTGAAACTCAGAAATCAACTGATCCAAAACCTCTTTCAAGCGATTTGCCAACACCTTAGCTAAGATCTTATAAACACTCCCCACCAAGCTAATAGGTCTAAAATCGCGAATATTAGAGGCACCATTCTTCTTAGGGATTAGGGCTATGAAAGTTGCATTGAGAGACTTTTCAAACTTACTGTGTTGATAAAACTCCTCGAACACAGCTAAAACATCTCTTTCCACAACTCTCCAACAATGGTGATAGAAGGCCATAGAAAAACCATCTGGACCTGGAGCTTTATCACCTTTCAACTCTTTAACAACACGAAGAATCTCCTTTTCAAACCTCCGATCAAGCCAGTCCCTCTCTAACCCTGCAATCTGATCAAACTCCAGACCTTCCACAGAAGGCCTCCATTCCTCCGTCTCCTTGTATAAGTTTTTATAAAACTGAACTACTTGGTCCGCCATCTCTGATTCATCCTCATAAATAACCCCATCCACCTCCAACATACTAATGTGATTA
Source organism: Lithocarpus polystachyus (assembly GCA_033629205.1). Classification (NCBI taxonomy): domain Eukaryota; kingdom Viridiplantae; phylum Streptophyta; class Magnoliopsida; order Fagales; family Fagaceae; genus Lithocarpus; species Lithocarpus polystachyus. The sequence continues at coordinate 18,618,198 of CM066173.1, forward strand.
TACCTTCTTCGGGAGTTAGCCACCTTATGGAAGAATTTAGTATTGTTGTCTCCTTCCTTAATGCAAAGCATCCTCGATTTCTGTCTCCACGACACTTCTTCCAAAGAAAGAAGGTTTTGTAGTTGAGATCTCAACATAGCCCTCTCATCAATCTCCACTCCCGAAAGGCCAAACTCCCCTTCCTTAGCATCCAATAGGTTCAAGGCCTCCAACAACTCTTTCTTCTGACGACCTAAGTTTCCAAACACATTGCGGTTCCATTGAATAATGTCTCCTTTCAGAGCCTTCAGCTTCTTAGCAAGCACAAAACTAGGAGTACCGGAGAAGGAGTATTGATTCCACCACAAACCGACCCTATCTGTGAATCCCTCTGACTTTAACCACATATTCTCGAACCTGAAAGGACTCTTTCCCCTTACTATCCTTCTAGCCTCCACTAATATGGGGAAGTGGTCTGAGATAGGACGAGGTAAGACCCGCTGGATCACATCCGGATAGTGATCCTCCCAATCGTGAGAAACCAAAACCCTATCTATCCTGGACAATGAAGGCTGATCCGAGCCTCTCGACCAAGTATAACTCCCTCCTTCCAAAGGCAAATCTATCAAACTAAGCTCCTCAATGAACTCAGAAAAATTCTTCATAGTCGAAGTAAGGCGCAATCCCCCCAACCGTTCACTCGGGAAGCGGACCGTATTGAAGTCCCCTATGTAACACCAAGGAACATCCCAAAGGTGCTGAATTCCACTCAGCTCGTCCCACATCTGCCTCCTTAAGATATTATCATTTGGGCCATAAACCTCAGAGCAAGCCCAAATAAAACCATCCCCCACACCTTGCCACCGAACCGATACGGAAAAGTAACCCACCAATACCTCCAACTTTTCTAAAGCCCTCCTATCCCACATCAACAAAACCCCGCCAGCTGTCTGATCCGCGTCTAGAGCCACCCAGTCAACATAAGGACAACTCCACAAACTGCAAACCAAATTTCCATCCAAACTAGCAAGCTTAGTTTCTTGAAGGCAAACTACATCGCAATTCCAATCTCGAAGTAAATTTCTAACCACCAAACGTTTCCGAGAGTCATTCAATCCTCGGACATTCCAAGACACCATTTTCAACGTCATAAAAAACTGTTGACTCCCTACTCCAAACTTAGTATTTCCAGCAAAGGAGGCTATCTACCGTCATAGTTAACCAAGGAAATCAAATTCCTCAGCTCCCTCTTCCCTTTGTCCTTAGACACAGCTTTCCGGTGGGTTGCATCTTTTCTATGTAGCAGATTGGCAGCTTCAAACTCCTTCTCAAGCCTTTGTAAAAGCAAAATACACATCCCTTCATGTCGACCCAAAGAAAGCCCCATCAATTTACTAAAACCATTGATTCTATGTTTCACCCAATTAGAAATATCCAGAGTATTTTCAAGCCCCAGAGCCTCATTACCACTGTTCGACTCAACTGACACATCCAGTCCCAAAGGAGTGATAGTCATCAGAGGGGAGGGATTTTCCACATTACCCAAACCCAGGTCTGCATTACCCGCTTCTCCCCCCATCGATACTCTTGCATCAGTATGACCACAATCTGCTGTTACCACTAACTGGTTACCCTGATGAGGGTTATCTATCCCCTGTGTATCACTTGCAAAATCAACCCAACCACTTCTATCTCCATCCTGGACACCCAAATCTGCTATCCCAGCTCTCCATAAACTCAGAAACAAGTTGGACAAAAAAAGGCCCATAGATTCCTTAAAACTCTCTGTTTCTGCCTTACCCAATGTCATCGGAGGCTCATCGGCGCAAAACCCCTCAGGAAAAGTGCTGTCGACCACCATTGATGAGTTCGCCGGTCGACCCATTGCCTCGGTCTGAGGAGCAGAGTGAGTAATCACAGTATCGGCCTGACCCGGTGTCGTCGGTGGCTCCTCGGCGTGAAACCCACCGGAAACTGAGCTGTCGACCTCCCACGAGGACTCCGCAGGTCGACCCAACTCCTTAGTCTGAGCAAAAGAAGTATCGTGACCTGTTTTGAAGCTTGCCACCATCACTGACTCGTGGGCTTCGTTTGTTGACAGTCTTGGGTCAGCCAAAACAGAGCTCTCACCAACTTCAAACCTGATTGGGCCTACAGGCTCTGGGTTCATTAAAAGTGGAAGGCCCACAGGTGTATCACCACATGGGTCGAGGCCCACAATAGGCTTTACATGACCCCTTGATTCATAATTAAAATCCTCTGATCCTTCCTCTGATCCTTCCTTATTGTGATCCCATTCCACAGCCCGTGAAACCCATCTGAGCCTCTGAACTCCTTTCTTTCTGTCCCAGGAAACCCGCCTCCTCCCTGTCACATCAACCTCCACGACAAGACCTCTTCCTGACCAGCTCCTCACAGCACTCTTCTTCCCCTTTCCAACAGCTTTTGAATTCAAACTGGAGCTTGGGAAATGCATCCTAATCTCTGCCAGATTTTGCTCACCTACCTCTGCCTCCTCATTAATGCTTTGCTCCCTTCTATCCCCTCCTCCCACCTCCCTCTTATCAGGCTTGCCCACCGGAGGAGCCCCCACCTTGGCACCTGTGAGTCGCTGGTTCTTCCCCATCTTCTCCTCTCCTAGCTGGATCAGCTTCCCTTTAGCTTTGGTACTTAGCTGCTTTAGCTGTTTTCCATCCTCTACTCTTCTGTTAAAGCCTTGCACAGCCTCAGCAAAGGTTCTAGAGCTTTGAATCCCCAAGTTATGCCTAAGTACCAGAGGAATAAATTTTGGATGACCAGCTCCACCCACCGCATACTGAGAGGGATTCAGCATCTTTCTAAGTTCAAGGCCAAAGGCCCTCCAACCATATTTCTCTTTACCTTCAGGGATAATAACAGACCTCCTAGACCCGCCAGCTTTGAGTTCAGTCAACAGTAAGAACTGACCAAAAGAGTTGGTGCTTCTTTGGAGGGTAAAGGCAGTGTCACCATCTCTGAAAGTGAAGAACAGCCTGGAGCTTTCCCCAACAACAATGTGATCAATATGCTTCATCAACCATTGTGCTGCATTCTTGCTCATGAAGACTGATCTCATAAAGAATTTGCCCCTCTCAAAAATCCGTAACAAGAAATAACAACCCCCTTCCTCTACAACTAATTGAAAAAACTTAGACTCAATGAAAAAACTACGAACTCCCCCCATAGATTACTCTTCCCTCCAGCTGATTTTCCTGCATGTATTATTTGATTGGATCCTTTCAAATAACACAAGATATGGCAAACAACTTCAAAATGGGGTTGATGAGAGGCATGCATATACTGACTAATCACACCAATGACATAAGTAATGCCAGGGCAATTACTAGTAAGATAAATCAAATTTTAAACTAAACTTCTGTATCAGCAACATTAGTAAACAGTTCACTCCGCTCACAATCAAGTGTAACTGTAGAGTCCATAGGAGTCTTAACAAGATGAGCACTCAAGAGTCTTATTTCTGACAGAAGGTCAAATACATATTTCCTTTGAGAGAGATTCCCTGAGAGGAACGAGCAACTCCACTTCCAAGGAAATAGCAAAGAGAACCCAAATCTTTGGTATGGAATTTTTGACTTAAATATCATTTCTAATCAGCAATTCTGGTGGAGTCACTTCCAGAAATGATTATATCATTCATATATACAATCAAGACAATGGTACTGATGGAAGAGTGGCGTAAAAAGATTAAATTAGCAATGTTAGAATGCTGAGAATTATACTCAAGCACAACAGAACTGAATCAATCAAACCATACACAAAGTGATCGCTTCAAATCTTATAGAGCCTTTTCTCAGTTGACATACAAGATGTTCACTACTGGCTAAAACATGTCTAGGTGGTTGATCCAAGTGGACCTCCTCCTAGGAATCTCCATGAAGGAAGACATTCTTGATATCAAGCTGATATAAAAGCTAAGTGTGACTAATAGCAACAAAAAGCAAATCTGGACAGTATTGCAACAGGACAGAATGTCTCTAGATAGGCTACTGTTTGTTTCCAAGGAGGAAAGTTTTCTTTGTAGATTTCTAGAGGACTTTTGTATTTGAAAAGTCCCTTAATGCCTCTTTTCAAGCATTAATTCCCAAAAAGAATAATGCCATTAACATAGGGATTTTCAGCCCATTAGCCTTGTGGGAAGTGTATCAATTATTGGTGGTTAGTGTTGGATAAACTCGTATCTGAGACACAGAATACTCTTGTTGGGAGTCGGCAGATATTGGATTCAGTCCTTAGCGTGAAGGAATGTTTGGATAATAGAGTGAAGAGTTGTGTCCTGGGTGTGATTTGTAAGTGGGATATAGAGAACGTATGATCATGTAAATTGGGACTAATTGCTTTATTTATTGGAAAGGTTGCGCTAAAACAATATGGTGTTTATTTTAGTGGATGAAAATCAGAAAAGAGAGTTAATCAACCAAACAAATGTTAGCGTTGGAGTCAATGGCCCAGGACAGAGAAGATTGTGTTGCACACGTAACATTATCGGAATCGGTTAATGTAATAGTGAAATAAGAGGAAAGAGAAATATACATTTTCTGAATTAGCTTGCTAAGTTAAAAAATGAGTGTTTCCTGAGAACCAAAACTAGGAGTCATGTATAGCTAGAGCTTAAGTAGACTGTGATTGTGTAGTATTATTTTTGACCTGATGTGCGTAATCTAACTTGCCATACTTAACCCAATAGTAACATTCAATGTGATTGGAGCACCACAATGATCACACTTCTTGTAACCATGTCCAGCATCATGACCATTACCACGAGAACCACTATAGGAACTACTACCTCCACTACTAATAACTAAAGTAGAAGACTCTTCAAAGTTATGTAAATAGAGCCTTGGCCTAAGGATTAGTTAAGTAAATGAGAATGAGCATTGGCGGTTGAAGTTAGGGTTTCACTGGCAAGTTGAAGGTAAGGTTTCATTAGCAATTATGATCTTTGGAACCATGTAGATTAGAATCTGAACAAGACTAATGTAGTAATCATAAATTCCTTCTAATGTTTTTGTTGCTCCAAATTAGTAGTAAAGGGCTGATACTGCCAGAATTAATTCCATGGTTCTCAAGGCCGCTGTAGTACTTAGACAATGATTTTCTGTACTTTTTGGTGAAAAAAGAAACTTTTCATATATCTCGTAACCCAAGAAACATTATGCTGATGCGAAAAGGATGTTGCAATAGAGTCCTAAATCTTCTTGGAAGAGCTAAAGAGTCACGACTATAGTAGCAATATGGAGTTCCATGCTATGCCACAACCACCTCATAACAATGGAATACTTACTCATCCAATTCTCATAGGTCGGATCCTCTGCATTAGGACATCTAAACACCTGACAAATGTTTTAATTTTTGTTTCCCACTTAAAAGGACTTTCACAACGTGTGCCCAAGCAAGGACATATGTCAAACTTATCCAAAAAGAAAAAAAGAAAAAGCGAGGACATCTGTCAAATGTTTTGTTGTAAACCATTTAACTTCTTTGAGGTAATTGATTTTGGCACGTCATCATTGTTAAGCAAGGATATTTTTTCTTTAGACATCACAATAGACTTTTCTACAGCCATTTCAATTACAACCAAGGTTGTCAAAATTGCAATCTTGGATTGTAGGATCTTCCTACAATCCCACTCCCCTGAATCGATTTGGATTGAGTAGGATGTGGAATCACGATGGGATCGCATGCCAGAGCGTAATGCGATCCTACTGCATGGGATTAGATGAATTTGTTATGGTTATTGGGGCTCCAATTTTGAGTCCAAGCTGAGAAAAAAAGGGCCCTGCTGAGTTTTTTGTCAACTCAACCCATTGTGTAAAAATCGAATTTTTAATATAAAAAAATCCCCAAAATCCCTAACTCAGCACAATCCGAGAGAGAGAGAGAGAGACTGGTGTGCTTGCTGCGAGAGAGAGAGACTGCTACTGTGCCGAGACGACGTCGTGCCTATTGCCATGCCCAATCGAGGGAGACGACTCCGGCGCCGGTGATGCAACTCCGTGTTGGTGAGTTTTTTCTCTGGTTCCGGTGCCGGTTCTTTAATTTTTCCCCATATTTGTTGGCTTGTTCACTCATCTAGTAATTGATATAGATTTTCATGCTTTTTGCTGGGGCTAAGTTTCTGATCTTAATATGACAGAAAATGAATTATTTGGTGATCATTTAGCATTGTTTTCTTTACGAGGAAAATAAAAATGGATTTTGGAAATTTTTTTTTTAAGTTTTTTAATTTTGATAACTTGTTTTCTAGGAAATGGTTTGTTACTTTCAGTCATGTATCTAAAAATTTAATCTAAGCAATTCAAGCTCTTTTTTATTTTTATTTTTTAAAATTTATAAAAAAAAAAAACAGAGATACAAATATACAATACAAGCCTCAGAACTACTCTTTGCTATTTTTACAAGCTTCTTCAGTCTCATAGTTAAACTCATTGTGTAATGTGTACCCCTTTTTGCCTCTATTTTTTAAAAAGCTGTATGATTGTCTTTTAAGTTCAGGTCAGCATATTTTGCTATGTTTTATGCTCTATAGCTTTATGGTTTTTGTTGTATTTTGCTGCATTTTGCTCATAGCTGTGCTTTTAAGTTCATATCACTTGCCCTGAGTTCTTACAACTTATTCTTGCTTGGAACTGAGTTTAATTATCCTTCTCATGATGTATTACATTTAAGTTTTAACTCTATGTTTAAAGGCTTTCTCAAATTTGAGTTTCATTGTGTAAGTTGAAGTAGATAGTAATTCAAAAAAGGTTAAGCGTACGTATTGTGAGATTATTTTTTCTGGGGAAATTTATCGACTTTAGCATTGTTTCGCTAGAACTAGTTTAAATGTGGAGCCATGTTCAAAAGTGCCTGAGGAAGTTAGGAAATTTTTTTTTGGAAATTTTTTGGGGAAAAAAAGGGGGACATTATGTAAAGTTTGTGGTGTTAAGAACTTTGAAATTGTAACTTTGAAGTTTGAAATTTGTAATTCGGTCATGTATTTATAATTTGGTACTTGGTAGTTATTGCTTTTTATAAGTAATTTCTTTCAAAGTTACTATTTATCCAATGATTAACATATATTATGAATATATATATATATATATATATATATATATAACTAGTAATCATAAGTCATAATATATAACGAAAAGTAGAATCTTACAATCCTCAATCCAATTTACGAGACCCCCTCACCAATCATGTGTTGAATCCCAAATCTTGACAACCAAAGAAGAATGCAATATGGTGGTGAGTGTAATGCATATATGGGAAAGATTATGTGGCATGATGACATGGCATCAAAATGCCACATGGGATGCATGGGGGCCTAGCTTGGCCAAGTTGCACAAGAAGGCCAAGGCTAGTTGAATTTCACGTGCCACATGGTTATTGTAGCTAAATCCAAATATGCCAAGTTTGTTATGGTAATTGAAATTGGAGAGAAAATTAGTTACTGGCACATGTGCATGTTAGATTTTAGGAAGTTGTTGGAAGTCATGTGCTTTATTAAATATTTTTATTTAATTTTATAAGGAAATGTGCTTTATTAAATCTAGCATGTGATAAATATGTTACAATTGTATTTTAGCATGTGATAAATGTGAGTTAGTTGTGGGTGATGTCGTCTTGATGCCATCACCCATGACTAACTCCTAGGCTGTAAATATCCATGTACGTGCATTGTAATATTCCTTTGATTATTTTACTATAAAAGTTCCAGAATTTCAGGTTTTGAGTTTAGACTGAGGTGTGAGTTCCTCCTCATCTTCTGGACTTTCCCTTTCTCTCTAGAATATTTCTCTGTAGAAAGTGCAAGTATTTTGTGTATTGCATCATTTGGTATTGGATCCTAGCTCTTGGTCTTGTTCCGTTGAGTGGAGAGGAATTCTTGCTTCATCAGATTCAGCCTGCAGAATTTCCTCCTGCAAAATTCATCCAGCCCCATTTCTTTAAGCTCAAGTGCCAAGGTTCTTTCCCAAGCCTCATGAATTTCATTTCCCCTCTCATAAGAATCAAATCTATTGGAGTGATATGACACAACTACAAGAATACCCTTAAGTTAATTTCATTTCCCCTCTCATAAGAATCAAATCTATTGGAGTGATATGACACGTCTACTAGAATACCCTTAAGTTAATACAAGAATAACTAGTCATTTAATTAATAACTGCATAGTGACATACAACTAACACTATTAGATTGTTATTATTATTATTATTATCTATCGGAAAGAATCTTGATGCTTGATTATATGCAGGTAAGAAAGGCAATGCAAGTGGTGGCACTGCAAAAGAAAGTGATCAGGCAGGTGTAAAAAAAGAAGCTGGAATACCTTTCATCTTAGGGTTAGAAGCTAAGGAGATGGGAGGTTTAGTCTCTGGAAATCCTCGACAGCTTTCAAAGAAGAATACAAATCATTCAACAAAAGACAAGGGCATCATGGTAAGTGTTATATTGGGATTCACCTTATTTAAGTTAGAATTCAGAAGTAAATTACAGCCAATTATTTAAATGGTGTCAGGGGTACTTATCGTGCCACTCTTTTTAGGCAAAGTATAGCCATTTTAGTATGGTGTACAATGCATGTGTGTGTGTGTGTGTGAGAGAGAGAGAGAGAGAGAGAGAGACCACTTGAAAAGGCACATAGATTTCTATAGCATTATCAATTTTATCAATATGTTGGGGCCTAGTATTCAAAGTGTGGATTGAGATTGAACATTAAGTGTTAAAAACTTCCAGCTCTGGACATGATTCCATTTGGCATTATCTAAAATAAGCTACAATACCAGGTCGTGTCGTATCAAGTTGCTAGTAATTCAACTTTGGCTAATCTTCTCCACCGCTGGTTCTGTATCTAGACTTGGTGCTCAACACCTAGTGAATGGTCCACCATAGTGATTCGTCTTTTCTCTAATTTCCATTTGTTACTAAGCCTGGTGGAATTGGTTATGATTTTGTTTTTTCTGTGCAGGAGATAGATCAGCAGAAATCTGGAGGAAGCAGCAATAAAAGAAAGAGAGGAAGACCACGTAAATTAGTAATCACAAGCTCAGAAGCTTCACTGGGAGGTATATAATAATTTCAAGCCACAATAATGCAATAAATATTTCTCATTTTTACAAAAACCACTGCATTCTGATTTGTAGGTCAGGAGCAGAATGGAGTTGGAGGTGCTGCTAATGAAACTGATGTAAAAGATCATCTAACTCAAGGAGTTGCTTCAGATATGGTTACAGGGGAGCAGTCTACAGGTATGACTGTGCAATCTTAATCCCCAAGGGGTAGCACAATCAGCTTGGGCCTATGTCTTATGAAGTGGAGGCCACTAATGTGAATAACCCTGTCTTCCTCCCCTTGGGGCCCAAACTCATAAAAAAAAAATTGATTTGTTCAACTTTAGCTTCTTTTTTTAGTCCCCAAATAAGTAGCTTCTGAAGCTTATTAGAGACCAGAAGCAAGGACCAAGATCATAGTAAGAGATAAAATTTGACTAGCCCCAAGAAGTAATGGGGTGAGGGGGGGGAGGGGTGGTTTGATTTCCCGCCTTCCTGGGAAACAACTCCATTACAAATAATTACATGAAAGAAAGTGTATTCCTATCGTCCAACTGATGTCTGGAACTGAAGCTATAGCTTGTATTTTGTAGACTCTCATGATACCTCCAGAAGAAAATTAGCTGAAGTTTCTGGGACAAATTGCACGTCAAATGATGCTGTTATGACAAGGGTTGACAATACCGATGATGATGATCGACCCCTATCAGCATGGTTTGGAATGCAGAGTCCACCAAATGTCAACGAGCCAAGTAAGCTAGTTTTACATATTAATTCATTCCCTGTTATAGCAATATGTTCTGATTATATTTGTTTTCTGCTTAGGACCATTGTCTGCTGGAACTGCTGATGAACGCAGTGAAGAAAGAGAAGGACCAGTTGGTGGAACTGCTGATAAACTCAGTGAAGCAAGAGGACAAGTTGATACTGCACAGCAAGTTCCTGCAACTGTCGATACTGAACAGCAAGTTACTGCAGCTGTCGATACTGAACAGCAAGTTCCTGCAACTGATACCACAGGTGACTCTGCGTTGGATGAGAATAGAAGCTTGCCATTTGTGAAGAGCTCGCCACTCTGGAAGACAATTGAATCTATGGAAATATTTAAAGCATTGCCACAAAATCCACATTTTCGTCCTTTGGTTAAGTGTACAGAGGCATACCGTGAGGGATTGGCAATTGGTAATATGGTAACTTTTTCCAGTCTGGTTGAGAAAATATCCAAGTTGCAATTTCGTGATCCTAGAAGCATTTTCGATAGCTATTTGGAGGGTCTTCGTGACTTGGAAAAGCAGGGATTTGATGTTACACTTTTAAGAAGCCGTATCAATGAAATGATATCATTTAAAGATAGGGAAGCACTGATTCTGAATGAGTCAAAAGATGCTGAGGGCAAGATATTGCATTTTGATCGCGAGAAAGCAGAAATGGCTGAAGAGATGGCCAATATTTCTAAGAAGATCATTGAGTTACAGGAAAAACGTGCATCAATCGAGTCAGTAATGGAGAACAAAAAACGTGAAATTGCCAGTTTGCAGATGCATGCAGATGCAATCAAGGAAGACATTCAGAACAACCGGATTAATTTTGCGAAGCTAGCTGCTGCCCCTTGGAAATCTGGGTGATATCCTCCAAGATCCTGTTGTCTCCCTTACTGTTCATGACCCCAATAGTGCTGCATAACCGTAATGGTAGTTTGTTAACTCCACAAGTTTAGAGTATTGGCGATAGAAGTAGGCATTTGTTTGACTCCAACTACGTATGCTTTTATGACTTCCTTTTAGTTTTGTATCTAGCCTTAAAGATATCACATACTGGATGATTGATGGCAGGTTTAGACTGGTTAGTGATTGATGGTATTTTGGCTCTTGATTATATATATCTGAGTTTTTATGGTAGTGATTATATATTTATGGTAGTGATTAATGTTATAATATTTATATTGGCCCGCAGTCACCAGTGGTGTCAAGTCTTGGTATTTGGCATAAGTAGGGTTCCCCATTATGCAAGAGAGTAGTGTGCGAGGATGAGTTCATATAAATATATATATATATATATATATATTCATTAGCTTTTTTTGTTTAAAAATATGCTGTGTTAAAGGAGATTAGGGTTTATTTGAATACTGCTCATTGTTAAAAATTGAAAATATTGTAGTAAAATAATTTTTAAATGTGTAAATAGTGCTGTGAGACTCAGTTTTAAAACTGATTTATCAAATTCCGTATTTATGAGTCTCATGAACAGTGTGCGGGACTCACTGTTTAAACGCAAAAATAGACATGAGTTTGGATTTCAGCTGTATCCAAACTCACGCTAAATTCAATAATGATGTGATGTAAAACCCTTGTTTTACATTATCTAAACTCAATGTGCCATATCATCGTTTCACAAATAATTAAATAGGGATGCCACGCACAATTAATCCTCGCTTGTACCCATCAGAAATTCAAAACTTAGCAATGCAAACTCAAATTCAGACAGTCGGCTGCGGCCTATCTTCCTCTGCTCCAACTTGCAGCTTCCCATCCGGGCCATCTTCATCAACGACTGGTGATTGAGGAGAGGTGAGCATGACTGAACTCTATCGGATTCTACATATTAACGTCATTCTTTAGAAATTTGTAAAAAATGATAGGGGTGCTGCCTATTAATGCAACAAATGTACACAGTAAACACGGGTGTAACTTCCTCTGTGTGTGTGTGTGTGTGTGTGTGTGTGTATAATAGTTTTGATGGGAAGGAAAAACAGTTTCTAAATTGAATTTAAATGAATCAGTTTTTTAAAAATGTGAATTCCCATGTAAGTCCCAGTGCCAGACCTTATTCAATTTGTAGAAATAATTAGTTTGCCCAGGGGATGCAGTATGGCATAATGGTCAGATCAAAGATGTTGGGTAAGTTCCTCCGACTGTAGCAGTTTTTCATTTTCATATTTCTCTCTTTCACCTTTTTTGTTGCGTAAAATTTCTTTTTACTTGAATAATCTTTACAAAATTTTATTAATCCTGTTTGGGTTGTTGAGAAAATGGAGCAAACAGCATTAGAAATAAAAGAAAGGAAGAAAAAATTCTACCTTTCACTCAAGAAAAAAGAAGAAGTAAGAAGAAGCTAGTAACTTCTTTTCCTGGTGAGAAAGTGCTAGCCTGCTAGGGAATGCTTTCGAATTTAGGATCAAATTTGGAACTCAAATTCCATAATGTATTTTGAAGCAGAATTTAGCGAGATGTTCGGTTATAAGGAAAACTAGGACAAGGATATCAATTTAATCTAAAACATTTAAGCAAAAAGAACCGTTGACCTAATCACAATGAGACTGCTTGTGCTAAAAATATCTTATGAGAACTCACACAATGAATGTTTTAGTCAGTGGTTTGCAGATTTTAAAGGTGAGAACTATTCTGTCTTCCTCTTTGTCAGTGTTGTCAAAAATACATCTGTCCACAGTCCACTCACTATGAATTGTAGATTTCATAAATAAACTGTCACATTTTGTCACTTCTTCTACAATTGTGAATCATAGATTGCATCTAACAATAACTTAAATAAGAAGAAAAAAATTTTGTGGACACAACTTTTGTCACCCCTTTTCCAAGTTGTCCCATGTGATATTTTGATATACGTATTCATGCTAGTAACTTTAATGCTAATATTGGAAAACTATACAATAATATAAATAGGAAAGTTTTTTTTATCTTTTTATTTTTGATTAACTTCTTGTGTTTTTGTCACATAAGTTTTTAGAAAGTCATTATTTCCACGTTATTATATATATAACATTTTATTTTAGAGTTACAAAAACTATATCAGTTTGAGCTAATTAGAATTTAGAATTCATAGTTACAGACAAAGTTAGGGGGGTAGAGAGGGGACAATTGCTCCTTATCATCGCCCCATTTTGACCTTCCTAAATTTTTCGAGAGTAACGCTACAAACACAAACTATTTTATAATATTTTAGAACTAGTAAGAATCTGTCATATTAGCAATTTGTAAAAATATCATAAAATATTTTGTGTTTGTAACATTACTCATTTTTCGAAGTTCTTTGGTAAAAAACTGAGATACCTAAAAATGCATTTTTGAATTAATTGAATCTTTGTCAAAGACTAATTTGTGCCTATGGAATTGAGAAATAAATCCCAATTCAAAACCACAAAGTCAACTAAGGTCAAAACGCATCTATTTTTGTGAAGAAAACTTAAAAATGGCAAACTCAATCAATTATGGCTAAATCCTAATGTTGTTTGAGTTTGACCTATAATTAATTGAAAATTTGATCGTTCAATTGAAGTAAATTTGTTGCAAAATTTTTTTATCTCTAAGCTGGTTTTGAGGAAACATCTTCCAACCCATTAGGTGGCGATTAAAAAAACTATTCACTTGTACTTTTAGTCATATGAATTTTTTAATGAGTTATATGACTTGTTTAAAAAGTACATGTAAATAATCTTATAAATTTCGATGCAGTGAATTGTAAGAGGTTTCTTAAACTAGTTGAGAGAAAACCTTCTCCAATCTTGTCCATCATGAAATAATAGTCCAATAATTCACTATTTGCTTTTGTACAAAGCATTTACATTAAATAAAACATAATAAAGTGTATAAGGGTCATGAGATGGTGGATAGAGCTAAGCATGTGTCATAAATTAAAAAAATAAAATAAAATAAAATAAAACATGATATATTGTGAGGGATTAGGATTCAGTGCAATAACTAGGGTATTGCACCAGGTGCAATTCACCCATATCCTTCACAATTTTTTTTTCACTTTTCACATTTTTAACTTTTACTTTTTACTTCTATGGGATATTTTTACAAAAATATCATATTTTATTTTAATGCTCATTTAAGTGATTTAAGGAAATAATTCCCTTTATGACAAATCGGTTTATTTGCTAAATTTGAAATTCAAATAAAAATTAAAATTTGAAAAGTTGCTGTCAATGTTTTTTAGTTAGGAAAGTTTTCCTATCTTTAACGTGATTATTTAGTACCATCAATTGTCAGCTTTTGGTTTTATTTCATTATATATACTTTCTTTTATGAACTTTTGCTTTCAAACGTTTTTCTTAATATATTAATTGTAACATTATGGATGAAAAGTATCATTAACTTGTACAACTATATATTTATATAATTTACCGTGTATGGTTTATAGCATTATAACTTGCTTTCTATTCCTGGTTGTAATTCTTGTGTATAGTCAAAGTTTTAAAGGAAAACATTAATGGAAAGTAAAAACTTTTGGAAATATTTTAAATTCTGAAATTTTCTAAACGTTTGGTATTCAATTTCGGGAAATTATTGTGTACTCTTAGAGTACCATAAATGCGTACTCTCTCTTCTCACATGAATGGTGGGTCCTATTAATTAAATTCATGGTGGGACATATCATTCATGTAAAAGAAGAGAGTATACATTTATAGTACTTCGGGAGTACCTAATAATTTTCCTTCAATTTCAGCCACCTTATGGGCTATTAATTGCAATAGCATTATGACTCTTTTAATTGATTTCAACGTATAGTATTTTGGCAAAAGACCAGTTCATGTCTGGCTATTACATTATATTATATAGAAAGAAATAAAAGTTTATCATATCACTTTATTTGGATTACCAAACTATAGACTTTCAAAAATCAATTTTGTTATTGTTCTAAACACTCATCATCTACTGCTTCTTATTCTTAACAAATATTTTATCTTTATTCTACTTTCTGGGAAAAGAAAGTGCTATAGAAATCTTATATCCTATGAGTAGTGTAGGCTCGCAAGGATAGTTAGCAAAGGTGGCTGGGCTGTTGTATCTTGTGGACAACGTGCAGAAATTATTTGTCTAATTACATCGGATAAATCGTAGACTGCACAATTTGTCTCAAGATAGTGACTTGGTCCATGTCTCATCTCCACCATCTCCACCATCTCTTTTGGTAAGATTATATTGTGTATTTTTCAAGGAAAATTCAGGTAATATCTCTCCTTTATTTCCAACAATTTTGAGACAAATAGAATGGAGAACACAAATTCATCCTTGGAAAATGGTAATGTTATGACTAATTCTCTAGAGCGGGTGATCTTAATAAGCCATTCCGCTTCCGTGGTGTTAACTTTAAGAGGTGGAGACAAAAGACTTTATTTTATCTTACCCTTTTGAAGAAGAACCTTTTCAACATGAAAAA
Source organism: Lithocarpus polystachyus (assembly GCA_033629205.1). Taxonomy (NCBI): domain Eukaryota; kingdom Viridiplantae; phylum Streptophyta; class Magnoliopsida; order Fagales; family Fagaceae; genus Lithocarpus; species Lithocarpus polystachyus. The sequence goes on from CM066173.1 coordinate 18,633,428, forward strand.
GATGTTAAGAAATGGGATAAGGATCATCTTTATTGTAGAAATTATTTACTTAATTGTCTTTCTAATGATTTGTATGATTAATATGATCAAGCTTACAAATCAGTCAAAAAGATATAGAAGGCATTGAATAAAAAAATATGATACAGAGGAAGCTGGATCCAAGAAATATGTATGTAGCCGATTTTTCAAGTTTCAGATGGTTGAAGGCAAGTTCATGGTGGAACAAGCCTATGAACTCCAAATGATTTCACAAGATGTGCTATTTGAAGGCATTCGAGTAGATGAACAAATGCAAGTTTCAGCCATCATTGACATGCTGCTTGAGTCTTGGAAAGAGTTTGCCAAAATCCTGAGATACAAGCAAAAGGAAATCTCTATTGAATCCCTTATTACCCATTTGAGAGTGGAGGAAAAGGCAAGGAACCAAGACAAAGCTGTGGAACTCCATGGAGCAAATGGTCCTAAGGTAAATTTTATTTCTTCAAATGAAAACATGCCAAAAGTCCATGCAAAAAATAATGAATATTTAAGGCCTAAGAAAAGAAATTTCAAACGAAGGCCATATGGAAATTAGCCTCAACATAAGACCCTTTCTAATCAAAGAAAGAATCAAGCATACCATCCGAAGCATGGACATTTGCCTAGAAATTGTCATTTTTTGAAACATGGGCCTATGGCTCATGCCAATGTCATTGAAGAGCCTCTTATGGCTATGGTTACTGAGATTAATATTCTTGAAGGCTTAGGAGGGTGGTGGATTGATTCTAGGGCAACTAGACATGTTTGCTATGATAAAACTTGGTTCAAGTCCTACACCATCCTAGATGAGAAAAAGGAAATTATGCTTGATTATTCTCGTACCATTGAGGTTGTGGGTGTTGGAGAGGTCCTTCTCAAATTTACTTCTAGGAGAGAAGTCACTCTCAAAGATGTCTTTCATGTTCCTAACATTAGAAAGAATTTAATTTCTAGCTTTTTGTTGAATAAGGCTGGTTTCAAACAAGTCTTTAAGGCTGATCAATATGTACTCTCTAAAAAAGGCATGTTTGTTGGCAAGGGCTATGCATGTGATGGCATGTTTAAACTTAATGTTGAGATGAATGAAAATTCAAGTTTTGCTTATATTGTTTCTTGTGTGAATGTTTGACATGGTAGATTATGTCATATTAACAATAGATATATGAAAAATTTGAGTGGTTTACGTTTAATTCCTAAACTTGAAAATGAACTTGGAAAATGTGAAATTTGTAGCTTGACTAAAATTACTAGAAGCCTCATAAATTTGTTGAAAGAAATACAGAATTACTAGAACTTATTCATAGTGATATTTGTGAATTTGAAGGACATTTGACACGTGGATATAATCGGTATTTTATAACTTTTATAGATGATTTTTCAAAATATTCATGTCTATCTTATGAAAAACAAAAGTGATGCTTTTGAAAAATTATCAATTTTCTTAAAAGAAGTTGAGAATACTTTTCATAAAAAGGTTAAAAGATTTATAACTGATAGAGGAAAAGAATATGATACTCTTGATCTTAATAATTATATTCAATCTCTTAGTGTTGTTCATGAGACTGCTCCCCCTTATTTGCCATCTTCTAATGGAGTAGCTGAACGTAAAAATAGGACTCATAAATTTAACTAATGCTATGCTTGTTAGTGCTGGGGCTCCTAAATATTTTAGGGGTGAAGTTGTTTTAACTGTAAATTTTATTTTAAACAGAGTACCTCATAAAAAATAAAAAATAAAACTAACTCCTTTTGAATTATGGAAAAAATATAAACCAAATTTGAATTTTTTCAACGTTTGGGGTTGCTTAGCATATGTGAGGCTACTTGAGCCTAAAAGACCTAAACTTGGAGTAAAGGTTTCTACATGTGTATTTTTGGGTTATTCTTTATATAGTACAACTTATAGATTTTTTGATATTGATAATAATACAATAACTGAATCTAGAGATGCAATTTTTCATGAAAATAAATTTCCATTTAAATACCAAAATAGTGGAGGTTTTGAACAACAAGCGAGATTTGAATGTTCAACATCTAAATCAAAAGATGTTAATGAATATGAGATTGAACCTAGGAGGAGTAAAAGACCTAAAATTGAAAAGGTTTTTGGTCCTGATTATTATGTGTATAATTTACAAGGTGACCCTACTTCTTTAGAAGAAGCTTTATCTTCTCCTGATTTAGGTTTTTGAAAAGAAGCCATTAATGATGAGATGAAATCTATTATCTCTAATAATACTTGGAAACTTGTAGATTTACCTCCAGGTTGTAAAACAATTGGATGTGTGAGAGACCTCGCCAATTGGGTGCTCTCAAAAAAGAGATTAGGGTACCTTTTAGGGCACCTCTCTTTTTGGGTAAGTGGTGTGGAGTTGCCACTTATGTTTTATGTACAAAAAATAAGAAAAACTAAATAAAAAATACATGACTAAATTGTCCTTCTCATTGATTGAATAATGAAATACATAATTGAAAATTTGAACTTTACATAGCTTTAGGTCCTAGTTACAATCTACCAAATTTACATGGCTTTTTGTCCTAGTAAAAATCTACCCAAAAAATAAAAAGTAAAGATAAGACTAGACCTACTTAACGAAAGACCTAGATCCGGAGACTAGGTTACGGAATGGGAAGGTGTTAGGCACCCATTCTGCCTAGATAGAGTCTGGTCTTTTAGACTCTTGTGACTAATGTACCATTTTATGCATGTCATGGATGATATGTGACACCAAAATTAAATCACACAAATTTATTTATGAATGAAGTCTCTTTTTTTGTTTTAAAAAAATTTAGATCTGTTTTGATTAGTAAAAAAAAAATTGATTTTGATTTGTCAAAGTACCAAATCTGTTTTGTAGTATGTAGAAAAAGTGGATTTTGGAGATAAAAATTCAGATCTATTTTGTGATGACAAAAATGGTTTTTAATGACAGAAAAATCAGATCTGTTTTTTATATATATATTTTTTAAAAGAATGGAAAAGATTTTTTAAGAAGAGAGTTTCACTCATAATATGAATTTATGCAATCATGAATTAAAACAAACACAAACATAGTAGTACATGATCTCTTCCTTTATTTCAACAATTTTCATGTATTAAAAAAAATCAGATTTGTATCTTAAGAAAGATACAAATCAGTTTTGGTTTGAGAAAAATTTAGATCTGCATCTCATAAAGATGCAGATCTCTTTTTGTTTGAAGAAAATTTAGATCTACATCTAAGAAAGATGCAAATATGTTATTATATTGAGAAAAACCCAGATCTACATCTAGAAAAGACACAGATTTGTTTTTATATTGAGAAAAATTCAGATCTACATCTTAAAAAGATGCAGATTTGTTTTATTTCAAGAAATATCCAAATCTACATCTAAGAAAGATGTAGATTTGTTTTATTTTAATAAAAATTATTATTTACATGCAGATTATTGACATTCAAGAAAGAGATTATAACAACCACATAAAAAAAAAAAAAAAACAACAATTAATTCATGTTATGACTCTTTGAAAAAGAAAGAGATTTAACATGCATCATCACATCATAAGAAAAAAGGGTTAAGAAACAACTTCTTGCATGAGTGCTCTTTGTTCTTGAGAGGATGTTTTAGGGTTATTCAGTTCTCTTTGAAACCTAAAAACCCTAATTTTTGTAGCAAAACTCAAAGAGGAGATCAGAAAATATGAGCAATTTGAGAGCCTAAAACGTGTGCCTCTCAGGCGTAAAAAAAGGTGTTGAATTATGAGGTTCAGTCTCTATTTATAGAGGCTTAAGGATTCTAAAAAATAGGTACGGACGATTAGGGTTTGAATCTGGAAGCATCCTTTTGAGAAAAGATCGAAAAGGGTATGCCTTATCGTCACCCGAAGGCCGTTGGGCCAAAGCCCACACAAGAAAAAATTTAGCCCTTTTAGAGTGCCATTTGGCACTCCAAAAGTGCCGAATTGGCTCTTGGACTCCAAACATTCTTTTGCGTTCGAATGTCGTTTGGACTCCTCTTTTAGGGTTTTTTGACCGGTCCTTATACCTAGATGCATTTTCATCCACCGTCTATGATTTTTTGGATAATTTCAGGCTTTTTAAGAACAATTATCTTGAATAATTATCTTTTGAATAAATCCCTTCAAATAAATCTTGATAAAGTTTAGATTATCCACAATTTTATTGTTATCCAATCATCCCTTTTATTCCTATGCATGCAATCCTACTTTAAACACTAATTATCAACCAATCAAAAAATTATTTAATTAATTTTATTTGTTCAACCAATCAGAATTAATTTAAATTAATCATGTGTGGTCGAATTTTCCTAGACACAATGCATATGGACCATGCAAACTTGATCATGCGATATTTTTCGATCCGATGGTTCAATTTGGAAACCGGACATACCATTGTGACCGTTAGAATCTCAAGATCATTGTTATGATATGCAATGAATGAATTGATGCATGCAATGTAAGAACAAATTGATGCATGTGATGCAAAGACAAATTGATGCATGCAATGCAAAAAAGATTTTTGGTACATGGATGGTCATTCCAGTCATCTTCCTTGATTAAATCATGGGTGTAAATTCGAATGTCTACAGAATATCGGTTATTGACAGAGCATGGAAAGCGAATGTCAATGTAAAATAAAGACATTGATTTTAGCGACATGATATAATTGAGGATAAATTTTTAAAGATTACCTAGCCTTTGAACCTAAAACTTTGAAACATAGAACTAGTGCCTTATCTTTTTGACAAAACAATGAGAATATTTGACTTAGCTGGTAATTGATGAACTTTGAAATGATTCTTGACAATTGATGTGACTGAGAGACTTTTTCATTCTGATCTTGATAATGGAGCTGTCTGTGACCAACTGGCTTGGTCTTGACGAAAGGGATAATGTCGACGACTAACTAGCTTGATCTTAGCTAAAGGGGGCGTCTGCGATCAACTGGCTTGATCTTGACGATAGGGGTGTCTGCGACCAACTAGCTTGATCTTGACTAAGGTAATGTCTGCGATTAACTGGCTTAATCTTGACAAAAAGGGGCGTCTGCGATCAACTGGCTTGATCTTGACAAAAGGGGTGTCTTTGATCAATAGGCTTGATCTTGACAAAAAGGGGTGTCTACGATCAACTGGCTTGATCATGACAAAAGGGGGCGTCTACGATCAACTGGCTTGATCTTGATAAAAAGGGGAATCTATGATCAACTAGCTTGATCTTGACTAAAGAAGCGTCTGCGATCAAGTCTGCGATCAACTGGCTTGATCTTGACTAAAGGAACGTCTGCGATCAACTGGCTTGATCTTAACGAAAGGAATGTCTGCGACCAATAAGCTTGATCTTGACAAAAGGGGTGTCTGCGATCAACTGGCTTGATTTTTACAAAAAGGGGTGTCTGTGACCAACTGGTTTGATCTTGACAAAAAGGGGTGTTTGCGATCAACTGGCTTGATCTTGACAAAAGAAGTGTCTGCAACTGACTGGCATGATCTTGACTAAAAGGGTGTCTACGACCAACTGGTTTGATCTTGACAAAAGAGAGTGTTTGCGACCAACTAGCTTCATCTTGACAAACAGAGGCGTCTGTGATCAACTGGTTTGATCTTGACAAAAGGTAGTGTCTACGATCAACTGGCTAGATCTTAACAATAGGGGTGTCTGCGATCAACTGGCTTGATCTTGATGAAAGGGGTGTCTGCAACCAATTGACTTGATCTTGACAAAAGGGAGTGTTAAAAAGAGGCATCTTTGATCAATTGGCTTGATGTTGACAAAAGGGAGTGTGTGCGATCAACTAGCATGATCTTGACAAAAGGGGTGTCTTTGATCAATTGGCTTGATTTTGAAAAAAAAGGGTGTCTGCGATCAACTAGTTTGATCTTTACAAAAAGGGGCGTCTGCGATCAACTGGCTTGATCTTGATAAAAAGGGGTGACTACGATTAATTGGCTTAATCTTGACTAAATGAGCGTCTGCGATCAAGTCTGCGATCAATTGGCTTGATCTTGACTAAAGGAGCGTCTGCGATCAACTAGCTTGATCTTAACGAAAGGAGTGTTTGCGACCAACTGGCTTGATCTTGGCAAAAGGGGTGTTTGCGATCAACTGGCTTGATCTTTACAAAAAGGGGTGTCTGCAACCAACTACCTTAATCTTGACAAAAAGGGGTGTTTTTGATCAACTGGCTTGATCTCGACGAAAGAAGTGTCTACAACTAACTGGCCTGATCTTGACTAAAAGGGTGTCTGTGACCAACTGGCTTGATCTTGACAAAAGGTAGTGTTTGCGACCAACTAGCTTGATCTTGACAAATAGAGGCATCTGTGATCAACTGGCTTGATCTTGACAAAAGATAGTGTTTATGATCAACTTGCTTGATCTTGTCGATAGGGGTGTCTGCAATCAACTGGCTTGATCTTGATGAAAGGGGTGTCTGCGACCAACTGGCTTGATCTTGACAAAAGGAAGTGTCTACGATCAACTTGCTTGATCTTGCCGATAGAAGTGTCTACGATCAATTGGCTTGATCTTGATGAAAGGGGTGTCTGCAACTAACTAGCTTGATCTTGACAAAAAGAGGCGTCTGTGATCAACTGGCTTGATCTTGACAAAAGGGGTGTCTTTGATCAACTGGCTTGATCTTCACAAAAAGGGGTGTCTGCGATCAACTGGCTTGATCTTGACAAAATGGGGCATCTGCAATCAACTGGCTTGATCTTGATAAAAAGGGATGTCTATGATCAACTGGCTTGATCTTGACTAAAGGAACGTCTGCGATCAAGTTTGCGATCAACTGGCTTGATCTTGACTAAAGGAATGTCTGCGACCAATAGGCTTGATCTTGACAAAAGGTGTGTCTGCGATTAACTGGCTTGATCTTTACAAACAGCGGTGTCTGCGACCAATTGGCTTAATCTTGACAAAAAGGGGTGTTTGCGATCAACTGGCTTGATCTTGATGAAAGAAGTATCTGCAACTAACTGGCATGATCTTGACTAAAAGGGTGTCTATGACCAACTGGCTTGATCTTGACAAAAGGGAGTGTTTGCGACCAACTGGCTTGATCTTGACAAAAGGTAGTGTCTACGATCAATTGGCTTGATCTTGACAATAGGGGTGTCTGCGATGAACTGGCTTGATCTTGATGAAAGGAGTGTCTACGACCAACTGGCTTGATCTTGACAAAAGGGATTGTTTGCGACCAACTGGCTTGATCTTGACAAAAAGAGGCGTCTATGATCAATTGGCTTGATCTTGACAAAAGGTAGTGTGTGCGACCAACTGGCTTAATCTTGACAAAAAGAGTGTCTTTGATCAGCTGGCTCGATCTTGACAAAAAGGGGTGTCTACGATCAATTGATTTGATCTTGACAAAAGGGGGCATCTGCGATCAACTGGCTTGATCTTGATAAAAAGGGGTGTCTATGATTAATTGGCTTAATCTTGACTAAATGAGCATCTGCGATTAACTGGCTTGATCTTACCTAAAGGATCGTCTGCGATCAACTAGGTTATTCTTGATGAAAGGAGTGTTTGTGGCCAACTGGCTTGATCTTGACAAAAGGGGTGTCTGCGATCAATAGGCTTGATCTTTACAAAAAGGGGTGTTTGTGACCAACTGGCTTGATCTTGACAAAAAGGGGTGTTTGTGATCAACTGGCTTGATCTCAACGAAAGTAGTATCTGCAACTAACTGGTTTGATCTTGACTAAAAGGGTGTCTGTGACAAACTGTCTTGATCTTGACAAAAAGGAGTGCTTGCGACCAACTGGCTTGATTTTGACAAATAGGGGTGTCTGCGATCAACTGGATTGATCTTGATGAAAGGGGTGTCTGTGACCAACTGGCTTAATCTTGACAGAAGGGAGTGTTTGCGACCAACTGGCTTGATCTTGACAAAAAGAGGCGTCTGTGATCAACTGGCTTGATCTTGACAAAAGGAAGTGTGTGCGATCAACTGGCTTGATCTTGACAAAAGGGGTGTCTTTGATCAACTGGTTTGATCTTGACAAAAAAGGGTGCCTGCGATCAACTAGCTTGATCTTGACAAAAGGGGCGTCTGCGATCAACTGGCTTGATCAAGATAAAAAGGGGTGTCTACAATCAACTGGCTTGATCTTGACTAAAGGATCGTTTGCGATCAAGTCTGCGATCAACTAACTTGATCTTGACTAAACGAGCGTCTGCGATTAGCCGGCTTGATCTTGATGAAAAGAGTGTCTATGACCAACTGGCTTGATCTTGACAAAAGGGGTGTCTGTGATCAACTGGCTTGATCTTTACAAAAATGGGTGTTTGCAACCAACTGGCTTGATCTTGACAAAAAGGAGTGTTTGCGACCAACTAGCTTGGTCTTGACAAACAGAGGTGTCTGTGATTAACTTGCTTGATCATGACAAAAGGTAGTGTCTACGATCAACTAGCTTGATCTTGATGATAGGGGTGTCTGCGATCAACTTGCTTGATCTTGACAAAAGGTAGTGTCTACGATCAACTGGCTTGTTCTTGACGATAAGGGTGTCTGCGATCAACTGGCTTGATTTTCGTTGATCTTGATGAAAGGGGCATCTGCAATCAACTAGCTTGATCTTGACGAAAGGGGTGTCTGCGATTAACTAACTTGATCTTAATGAAAAGAGTGTTTGCAACCAACTAGCTTGGACTTGACAAAAGGAGGCATCTGCGATCAACCAGCTTGATCTTGACTGAAGGTAATTCAAGGGCTTCTCGTCCTTGAAACCAAATTGTTGCCTACAATAATCAAAATTTGGAATCAATCTCTAACTGATAAGTGCTTTGTGTTCCCACTATTTCTGAGATGTGTGATTTTCATTCACCTCTTTCTTGATTTGAACTTTATCAAGAAAAGTTTTGATTGAAAAATATTCTATTTTTGAGAAAGATTTGATCTTTGATACTTGAAAGTTTTTGAAATTGATATTTAAAATTTTGAGACTTTGAAACTTTGATATTTTGAATTGAAATTGAAATTTTAGATCTTGAGATTTAGAATTTTGGAAAATTAAGACTTGCTCATGAAATTCGGGTCTTGAAAAATTTTTCTTGAAACTTTGAGAACTGGAGGTTTGAATTAAAAATTGGCACTGAGAGTGGGTTCCTTTTTTATTTGGAGATGAAAATTTTGAGAATTTGGAGTTCTAAGATATATATAAAAAAAACTTTGAATTTTTTTTTAGGCTTGACTGAGTTCAAAGTGTGGGGGCCGAATTTTTGGCCCCCCCACTTTCCTTTGTCTTTCTCTTTCTTTTTTGTTTCTTCCTTCTCCCCCTCTCTTCCTCCATTGTCACTATTCACTCTCTTCTTCCCTTAGGATTTTCTTCTTTATCTCACCATTTCTTCTCTAAAAGAAACATCTTTCTAAGCTTCTCAAGCTTCCATCACCCATCTCCATCAATATTTCTTTAAATCCTTGTATTTTGAACATTTTCATCACACACCCACTTTGGTAAAACCCATTTTGCAAATCCATCTTTCTTTGCACCAAGATGGCTTCTTCTTCCAAAGGAACTTCTTTTCTTACTTTACCTGGTAAGAAATATGATCCAACATTTGATTGGCATGAGGAGGATGGACTTCTTCAAGACCCTAGGACCCACGCTCCATATTGTCATGTAGACACCAAAATGATTTTTTCTTCTTTGGTTTTCATGCTTGGAAAAAATGTTGTTGCATGTTTCATTGAAAGTTTCATGGTGAGACATTGTCATTTGGTTGTTTGGAATTTGGGGCATTGAGTGATGGGTTATGTTTGGAGAAATGTTGGCTTTGGAGCATTCTTGAAGTGTTGTTGTTGTTGTTGTTGTTGTTGTTGTTGTTTTTTTATTTATTTATTTTTTTATCATGGTGCAATTTGGATAATGTTAGTGGCTTATGGAATCTTGACAACGTAGGTAGATATTGATGTTGTTGGATGAATTTTGGTTTGACTTTTGGGAATATTGGCAATGTGAAAAGTTTGTGGTAGGCTTTCGTGAACATGTTCATGACATATATGGAAAAAGTTTATTGGCATGTGTCAAGTTTGTTTTATGCACATGGCAAAATTTTGTGGGTATGGAACATCTTTGGGCATGGAAAAATTTTATGGGTATGGAATTTGGAAGAATTTTGTTGGTCATGTGATGTAAGTTCTTAGAAAATTTTTTTGGTTATGATTTTGGCCATGTGGGGATTTATTTGTGCATGGGCATGAGTTTGTGGAATTTTTGCTATTTTGGAAATGTAGGAACTTCTTTTTATGTTTATGGAAAAAATTTGATAGTTGTGTATGGGTATGTGAAGAATTTTGATTATGGTGAAATTTTGGTGGGACATTTTTTTGTTTTGTTTTATTTTGTTTTATTATTTTTTGTTATTTATTTATTTATTTATTTATTTTTTGTGATGTGGTTTTGATCATGGAAAATGATGAGCTGAATTTCTGTGCTACAGAGCCTTAAGAGTCGGGGTAGTTTCCAAATGTTAAAAAGTGCATGGCCAGCGTTGCCTTCTAGCATCAAAAACATTATCAATGAAGTAGGCTTTGGCACTTTCTTCAAAGCTTTGTTGAATCATGAAATGCATGAATATATAGATCTTCAGTTACTTCTTGCCTTGGCTGAACGTTTCTGGGACACTACATGTACCTTCCACTTTCCATGTATTGGGGAGGTAATGTTGACACCTTATGACTTCTTTGTTATCACTGGTATGAGGTTGGGTGGTGGGTCATGAAACCTGGGAGGAAGTAGCTGGTATTTTTCCTAGATTTCTCTGTTGGGTGCCTCAGTATCGTTTGTTAGTGACCTCCAGGCGTTCTTTGGAAATTTGGCGATTGGTAATTGACAATTTAACTGTTGATGGCGTGAGTCTTTCTTCTTCTTCACCTTTTCATTTTTGTTCAGGATCTTTGGTGCTTGATTATGGCTTGAACTTTTCTCATTCTGGGTTTATTTATGATTCTTCAGATGAACTTAGATCCTTGGGCTGGATGTGAGGGGTATGTAGAGTGTGAACGGGCTTTGGAGCTAAATGGTTGTCAGGCATTATTTGAATGTGGGCATGGAGGGTATTGGTATCTTGGTGATCAAGTGTCACCCCAAGTTCATCATGTATATCCTCTTACAACAATTCCAGTTCCTCCTTGTCCCTCCATCCAGTTAGCTGACTTTTTGACTGATGAAGAGATTGCTCAAGCTTATGTGGGCTTTGTTGTTCCAAGAACTGTAGGATCTTGTCCTGAATTTATTGAAACTCGTATGCAAGGTTGCTTGGTTGGCCAAACGGTACTTCCTTTTTTAAAAGTCAAATCTTCATTTTGCAAATTATTTCCATGTTTCTGCTTGGTGAAAAAATTTGCATATTGGATTTTTAGCCTCCGCCTTCTGAAGGAGAGGAAGAGGGAGATGATGAGGAAGAAATTCCTTCTCCTCATCCTACTGGTAGTTCTTCTAGTTCCTTTGCATAGACTTATCCTCATTTTTCGGCATGGCAAAATTTGCATATTGGTGTGTTCTTTGAATTTTCAGTTCTTTCTTCTTGGCTTATCCATGGGCATACAATGGAGAGGCGGTGTGCCACCTGGCACGTAAGGAGTGCCATTTGACACTTTTGGAGGGCTGTTTGGCACTTTGAAAGTGCCTTTCGGCCCTTTTATAGTGTCAAATGGCACTATGCCACATTATGGGTTCGCACCATGGTGGGTTGACTCATGATTTTCCAATGCATGTTTTGCATTTTTGCGTTTTTTGAAAAACGTTTACTTCGTTTATGACCATGAAACACTTTCCTAGTCAACTACAAACTCTATAAAACCTATGTCAAACCTGATTGGGAATTGATGTAGCTTGTATAAATAATCCCCTTTGCGACAATTCTCTGCATAAAGGTTAGCAAAACACAATAATCACAAGCAAAAGTCATCCATGGCTAGTAATCAAAATTTTTCTCATCCAACAATTCATGATATCAACAAATGGGTTTATAGCTATGATTTCTGCACCAAATCCAATTTTACATCCTTCAAACTAGAGGGAATTAAGGCTTTGAGGAATGTCAAGATCAAGTGGGACTTCCTTCGTGCTACTGTGAAATTTTGTGATCCGGAAGATCATGTGTTTCGGTTTAACACGGCTAAACTCTGTCCGACAATTGAAGAGTTTTTCGCTATCCTGGGTTATGATCGAAGCAAAAAATTTGTAGCGATTTCTTATGATCCTAGGCATAAGGAGTCTTTTTCTGATGCTCTCAGTCTTCCTACTTTCATTACTAATAGTATGATTGAAGGCTATATGGTGAATCTTAGTGCTATTACCTCTTGGCTGATTGACAAACGAACTTATGGAGTAACTAACAATAGGCAAAAAAAACTTCAATTTGGCCTTATGCTTTGTGGGAAAATTTTTACTTTGCTCTGAAAGACATGATTTTGTGGATGCTCAAGCCATAAGTGTTGTGAGCCAAGTTAAGGATGGCGACAATCCTGTTTCTTTGATCCTGGCAGAAACTCTTCTAGGACTAGATGTTGTATTTCATGGTGGAGAAACTCAAAACTTCTTAGGGAGTCCTTTGACTTTGCAGATTTGGCTGATGGAGTGACTGGACATAATCGCCAAACCCACCAATAGTAATTATGGACCTAGCAGTTTTCTTAGCAGGGCTGTAATCAAAACTGAGTGCCAAATTGAGAATGATTGTGTGAAGTTTCTGGATAGGAAATCTAGTACTTCAATTCAATGGGACTGTTATTGGTGGAAGTGCCCACCCCCTCTATTGCAGTCTCCAGGATCAAATCACATCTTCCTTGTTGAGTTGCGGAGGGAAACTTCTACAAGGGAGATAAACTCTTGAGGCAATTCAAATACGAACAAGGAACACCAAGAGGAAACAGAAGAAAACCTTTCTCTCCTGTAGACATAAATCCTACTTTTGTAAAGAACATACTATTTGGTTTAGAGATGGCTGACTAGGTGGACCAATCTTTTTCAAGGTTCACTTTCATAGGATGACTGTAAAATATTCTAACTGGCTAATAGATAGGATTGTTGACAAGGAAGCTGAGAGAATAGCTATGAGAGAACCATTTCTTAGAGACAACCAAGAAAGACTCGATGAAGACAACTATGAATTCAAAAGAAGAGACAGGGATGATAAAGTACCAATCACAAAAGAAGTTAGTGATCAAAAGAAAAAGAAAAGACTAAAGACAAAGTGACCTTATTTTTGGCTTTGAGCACGTTTATTTAGAAGTTGATGTATAAACTCTTATTTTTAGGAATTATTTAGGGTTTGCAGGTTAAGGATTTTGTCTTATGGTGTAGGCTTTTAGGGTTTGGTTTTTTTTTTTTTTTTTTTTTTTTTGGGTTTGCCTAGGGTCTAGGTTTTTGTGCAATGATATGATTTAATGGAATGGTTGAATTTTTGGCAAATTTCTATTAATGGGCAAACTGTCGGTTTTGGGAAATTGTGACCGGACCAATGCATGGTTGCCTACGTACCCCCTTGGTAGAGGGATCAGGTCATTACGTAGTTCATTAACTTTTATTTGCCTTAATTTTTGCCTAGGCCGCCCTTTCAGGTTTTCAACCTAGCAGGCTCTCTCACTTTTCTTTTTTTTTTTTTTACTCTCCTTTTGCGTAGGTCACCCTTTCGGGTTTTCAACCTACCTTTTGTTTTCTTTTGTTTTTTTGTATTGTTTTTGTGTTTTTTTTTTTCATTGATCAAACCTAGGAAGGGAATCATAATTTACAACCACTTCAAACGTGGTACTTTCAATCTACCACTTTAGACATGATATTTCTTCAATTGATCCATGTTTGTTGGCTCAGTGAAAGGATTTGCATCTAAGTCCATCAACTTTACTGTTCCTCCAGAGTATATCTACTTGATAATGTATGGGCTTGCCCAATTTTTCTTGAACTTCAAATCTTTGGTTCTTACTTTCTTATCAAAAGCTTTTCTAAGTCTCCTTTGGTATCCTTGAATGTGGTACAGGGCTTTGAGTCTTTTCTCATCCAGCGTTCATAACTGGTCATATCTACTTTGCAACCAATCTACTTTTGGGATGTCACTTTCTAGTACTGTTTATAGTGATTGGACACCCATTTCAATGGGAATGACCGCTTCCATCCCATACACCAATGAATAAGGAGTGGCTCCTGTGGAAGATCGAATTGATATTTTGTACCCCTAGAGTGCATAGGGTAACTGTAGGTGCTAGTCCTTGTAGCTCATTGTGCTCTTCTTCAAGATTCGCTCTATGTTTTTATTAGCAACCTCAACTGCTCCATTAGTCTGAGGACGGTAAGGTGAAGATTTATGGTGCTGAATATTGAACTGTCGCAGTAGCTTCTCTGTTTCTCCTTTAAAATATAACCCATTGTCGGAGATAATCTCATGTGGTACCCCATATTTGCAGATGATGATGGTTTTAATGAATTGAGAAACTTTCTTTGAATTCAGAACTTTATAAGAGGCAACTTCTACCCATTTAGTGAAATAGTCTATAGCAACGAGTACGAATTCGTGGCCATTGGATGCAGTTGGATGAATCTTCCCTATAATGTCTATCCCCCACGTAGAGAATGGCCAGGGTGATGTCAAAGTATGCAATGACATGGGTGGCATGTGTTTCAGATCTCCATGGGCTTCCATGGTGGTCCAGTAATAGCCTTGTCTCATTATTTTCCTTGACAACATGTGTGCATTCATATGTGGCCCATGACTTGATTCATGAACCTCTTCAATTATCCGCTATGCCTCCTTAACGATTACATAAAGGAGATGAATTCCATCATATGATCTTCTATAAAGTCTTTCACCACAAATAATGTAACTAGTAGACAACCTTCGGATGATTAACTGATCATTCTTGTCTACAGATGGTGGGTATGTCCCATCCTTGAGTTACTGTAGGATATCTGAATACCACTCGCCTTCCCTATTCTTTTCTTCATCTTCTTCTATTGTCATGCAGTAGGCTGGTTGTTCTTTCTATTCCAACACTATCAGCCTGGCTTTGTCTTCTTTTGGCCCATCCATCATGGATACCATGGTTGCTAGAGCATCTACAATTTGATTTTGCATCCTTGGCACATATTAGTATTGGATCTTGTCGAATTTTAACGCCTATTTCTGAAGACATTCATGATAAGGCATAAGCCTTTCTTCTTTAATCTTCCATTAATTCTAAATCTGAGAGATTATTAGAGCTGAATCTCCATATACTTCCAACTCTTTCACTCCTAGGCCTAAAGCTACTTGTAGACCCATAATTCAAGCTTCATATTCTGTGGCATTGTTGGTGGCAGGAAATTGAGTATGCTAGAAAATGGAATGTGTGTCCCTTTTGAAGAAATTAAGAGAACTCCAATTCCACTTCCGTTTTGATTTATTGCTCTATAAAAATACATCTTCCATGATTCTACCTCAATCCCCATGATATCTTCGCCTGGAAAGTCTCCTTGGATCTCTTTAGCTTCTTTTGGTGAACAATGGGCTAAATGATCTGCAATTGCTCTTCCTTTCATAGATTTCTGAGTCATATACTTAATATTAAATTCTGACAACCCATTTATCAATCTTCCCATCTTGCACGGATTTTTTCATTAAGTACTTCAAGGATCCATTCTCGCAATCAACGAAACCTTGTGGGCAAGTATATAATGTTTGAGTTTGTGGGTTGCCCAAACAAGTGCTACACATGTCTTTTCCAAGGGTGAGTACTTTTCTTCATAAGGCAGCATCTTCTTGCTGATGTAGTAAAATGCATTCTCCTTTCTAGTTTCCTCTAGGTATTGAGCAAGTAGAGCCCCTTATTGTTGTATCTGTAGTGGTAAGATACAACAACGATGGTTTTTCGAGTACCAGTGGGATAAGTATTGGTGGTTTCATCAGATAACTCTTGATCTTCTCAAAGGCTTCTTGGCATTGTTCATTCCACACTGTAAGGACTTCATTCTTAAGTAGTCTGAAGATTGGTTCACATGTCATGGTGAGCTGGGCTATGAACCTGTTGATGTACTGTACTTTTCCTAGAAATCCTCAGATCTCTTTTTTAGTTCTTGGAGGCTTCATTTCTACAATTGCCTTGATTTTGTCAGGATTAACTTCTATTCCTCTTTGGCTTACCACAAACCCTAACAATTTTCCAAATGTAACTCCGAAGGTGCACTTCTTAGGATTCAATTGTAACTTGTAGAACTGGATTCTTTTAAAGAACTTCCTCAAAGCTGGTATGTGCCCTTCACGGTCTTTGGATTTCACTATCATGTCATTAACATAATCTTCTACTTCATTGTGGATCAAATCATGCAACAAAGTAGTAGTTGCATGTTGGTAGGTAGCGCCAGCATTTTTAAGGCCAAATGGCATGACCTTATAGGAGTATGTCCCCCTTGGAGTAATAAATGATGTTTTCTCCATATCTTCCAGAGCCATCTTGATCTGGTTATACCTTGAAAATCCGTCCATAAATGATAGCAGAGCATGACCTGCTGTGTTGTCAACCAGGACGTCAATGTGAGGCAAAGGGAAATCATCTTTCAGGCTGGCCTTGTTCAAATCTCAAAAATCTACACACATCCTGACCTTCCCATCTTTCTTTGGTACCGGAACCACATCAGCTAATCACTCTGGATAGTTGACCACTCTTAGGAGTCCGGCATTGTACTGTTTTCCACTTCTTCCTTGATCTTGAGAGTCCATTCTGGCTTCATTCTCCTCAACTTCTGCTTGACCGGCTTCATGGTTGGATCTGCTGGAATGCAATGTTGTACTATATCTGTATCAATACTAGGCATGTCTTCATATGACCAGGCATAGACTTCCTTGAACTCTGTCAATAGTGCCACTAATGCATCTTTCTCTGATGTGTTTATGGTATTGCCCACTTGGATTATTTTGGGCTCATCCTCAGTTCCCAGGTTAATGGGTTGGGTTTCTTCTTTTATAGGTTCTAGGTATCCATGTTTTAATTCCTTATTATTAAGAATTTCTTTACCAATTTCAGAAATAAAAACATTCAAAGCCAGCAAATAAGCCGAATCAAAAATCATACTAAAAGGAAAAGAGTTCTCAACAGACTCAACTAAAGCAAACTCAACTGGAAAACTATCACAAACAGACTTGACAGGAATAGAAACACTAGCAGACACAGACTCAATAGAAATAGAAACAATGTTCTTAGCAAGAGTGACTGGCTCAGCGGCCTTGATCTTCTTGGCAGAGGTGACTGACTTGATGGTCTTGATCTTCCTCACGGAGTCCTCCATGGGGTGGGTGGCTCCCTCCCATGCCCATTTCTTCAACTCGATCACGGCTTCCAAAATGGCAGGGGGCTCGCATTAAGCTCCCTCTTACCTTAGCATCAGTACTGTGGGATCTACATCCATATCATCTGTAGCTTCTTCTTCAATCTCCATATCTGCAGGCTTGTCAGTCTCAAAAGCATCCAGGTGCTCTATGCT
Organism: Lithocarpus polystachyus; assembly: GCA_033629205.1. Taxonomy (NCBI): domain Eukaryota; kingdom Viridiplantae; phylum Streptophyta; class Magnoliopsida; order Fagales; family Fagaceae; genus Lithocarpus; species Lithocarpus polystachyus. Next base: position 18,650,912 of record CM066173.1, read on the forward strand.
GTCCATCCATTCATCAAATAGGTCGTGCTTGCTTTTGTTACCCAAGTCAGTGGGTTGAAGGAGATGTTCTGGCTTGCTTCCTCCTTCCCTCTCATCACCATATTTAGCACTCTCATGTACCACGATTCTAAGACTATGGACCATCAGCTTATGATCTAGTGCGGCCAACCTGGCATCTATGTCATCTTCCTCTTGAGTAGTGGGTGATCGTGGTTCTGAATCATAATACAACCCCAATTTTGGAACTTCCCTTCCATGCTTGTCATACCTCGGGTTGGACCTTGAGCTAACATTATTGATATCACTCCAATCCAAAAGGTGCCCGTAGGGATGTTCTTCATGGTACATTTGGTTGGCTTGTGCATTCTTTTCTCTTGCATTCTCTAACACATTCACCAGTCTATATTGATCACTATCAGTATTGCTCCACATGTTATCCTTGGCATCATCTTCTATGTCTTGATCATAATAGTCCACGCCACTATCATATTCCTTATAGAATTAGTCTGCATCTTCATCTTCTCTATCACTAGGGGGTTCACCCCAATCATCACCACTATACGGGCTATCATAACTTTGGCTACTGTTGTCCTCACTATCAGTGCTGTTGTCATCATAATCATGTCCACTGTCGCTGCTGTTGTTACTACTACTATCACTTTTGTCATCACTTCCCTCATCATCATCATCCCTAGGGCCTGCTCCCCCTTCCTTGTCTTCATCATTGGCTCTTAGTTCATATGGGCTTTTCAATGCATGCTGGCAAGCTTCCCAATACTTTCATCTTCGATGTTACAAATGGGATCTCCAAGAAGAGTAGTCATGGCATTAGGATCCATGTAATCAGCCCAATCAGTAGGAACACAAGTAATGTCTTCTTTCTTCAATTCTGGAGCCTTGCTGTGACAGTCAAGTAGTATTTCGAACCCAAGTACCATTGTTTTTGTCACAGGATCAAATCTTGGCTTAGGGAATCCCCAATAAGGTTGACCATCTGCGGCTTTTAAAAACTTCCCGTTCAATGTAGGAGTGTAAGGCTTTAGTGGTTCTGGAGGAAAAATGAGTCCTTTTGCTTTAGGTTTGGCTCGGGCCATCTTCCTTACTTCCATTTCTAGCAAATCATCATTATTGGGCTTGTAGCCTAGCCCAAAAGGTGGTGTGGCAGTAGGGATTGTCGGGTCCTAAATAGTTGGCTACTTTACGGTCCTCCCAAAATTCATCCCTGGAAAGTAATTCATTCTTCTCATCATTACTACCACATTGTTGTTACTATAAGGAGCAAAGTCAATTGGGATCTTCTCAACTTCTCTCTCTCTTTTCAAAAACAGGCCTTTCAATTACGAAGCCATCCAAGGTTACTGGCTCCTTTTAAGAATCAATACCATAAACAATCTTAAGCACAGTAAAGGTATCCCCATAGATTATCACAATAGCTCTTTCATATGGAAACCAACCTATTGATATAGGGAAGAAGGTACAACCTCTGTGTCTGAATCTAGGGTCGCCTAAGGAGCACGTCGAAGCATGAGGTTATGTTAAGGACCTGAAAATCCACCTTCTTGACCATTGGTCCTTTAGTAAGCTCTAATGTTTTGGTCCCCAAGACCTCTCTTCTAGTGTTGTCATGTGCCCTCACATATTGATTAGTAGGCACGAAGTCTTCAATACTAAGGCCTAAGCAGCTAGCAGTCTTCGAAGGACATACGTTTAGGGCACTTCCATCATCTACCAAAACCACTGGTATCCTCTTCCCCATGAAATCTATAGTAATATGCAAAGGGCTGTTGTGGTGCTTCCCCTTCTTAGTCAGATCCTTATCAGAATAAGAGATGGTGAGTTCCCTATTTTAGACCTAATTATGGTATTCAGGTCCTGGGAGGTCGTGGTTGTAGGGACTTGGATTTGGTTGTGTAGGTTAACCAGGTTTTGACGATGTTTGTATGAGGCCATGAGTAAGCTCCATAAGGATATGTTGGCTTGTGTCTTTTGTAGTTGCTTAAGGACTTCATCTTCCTCGGTAGGTGTTTGTTAGGTAGATCAGTTCAAAGCTTCCACAGGGTTGTCGATCTCCAAATGTAGGGGTTTGAAGTGTCTCCCCCCTCATGTGATGTGGGCAATTTTTGTTAGGTCACTGAGGTTAGTGTCTTGGGGTTTGAAGTGTCTCCCCCCATTTGTGGGTGTTTGGTTATCCTCGGGTTTTGGTCCTTCATTCCATATGTCATATCTTATGGTGGTGATAGATGTCTTATTCTTCCCATGTCATCATAAAGCATTCGGGTAGGTCATAAATCAGGTCGGATGGATCTTCCTTATTTTCCTCTTCAATCATCAAGCAATTAATCCTTGATCCTTTCCCAAAATTGTGATTAGGCAAGGGATTATTAGTGATGCTAGGCTTTTTAGGTGGCGCAATCACCTTGTAGTCTATTAGGTTTTGAATCGCATGACGAAGGGCAAAACAACAGTCAGTTTCATGACCAGGGCCTTGGTGGTAAACTCATCTTTTATTAACATCAAACTTTGAAGGCAAGGGGTTTGGAATTGTTCTAGGGACTAAGGGTTTCAATAACCCTTTTGCTTTTAATTTGTCATACACTTGACTTATGGGCATGTACAACTCATGAAATTCCCTCCTAAGTCTAGGCCCTTGGGGTACTTTCACAGGTGCAATGGGTGCAATTAACCAATAAGAATCATTTTTATGGATGTTGGAAATTTCTGCAGCCTTAGATCCTACATTCTTTTTAAACCTTGGTGGGTCATCAGTCTTTATGGTTCCATTGTTTAAAGCATCCTTAATTTGGGCTCCAACAGCAATTAGAGCTTTAAAATTGGGAAAGTATTGTGCAAACAAATATTTATGATACACAAGTAATAAATTCTTTTCAACCATGGATAATTGTTCTTCCTCACTTGGCCTACTCATCATCTGTGCCTTAGCTCTCCACTTGGTAATGAAAGCGGAGAAGGATGCCTTTAGCTCTTGCTTGGTAGTCTCAAGGTTTCTTCTTGTGATGTCAACTTCTGTATTGTACTCGTATTACTTGTGGAACTCTCGGCAGATGTCCTCCCAACTTTTGGCTCTTGCATCATCTAGGCTGAGGAACCACTTAAGAGAGGCTCCGGTCAGTGTACTTTGGAACATTTGAGCAAGTACTTCCTCGCTTACGCCTAAGGGCTGCATAGCCCTCATATACATCTTCAGATGGGACTTTGGGCAGTCGGTCCCATCAAACTTTTCCAGGGTTGGCATCTTGAACTTGGGTGGCAACCTTGCATTACGGGCTCTTTTGATCATCTCCTCCATTTTATTCATCCTCTCGTTAATTTTCTTCTCATTCTCTACAGCTGGTGGATCATGATCAGTCTTGTCCTCCTCTTGGTTACTCTTCAAATTTTGGAACTGTTGCATTATATGGTTCATGTCTTTCCTCAGCTAAATCTGACTAGCTACCATAGTGTTAAGTAGCTCTTGGGTGTTTATGGGTTCCTTTGGATTTGGGTGTTCTCCTTCCTCTGCCATAATGTGGGAAGCTTCAGACTTCTGGTGGCTTGAACTACCTTGGAGGTCGAAGATGGGGTTGTGATGTTGCAGCAGTGGAGTTTCTTCTATACTTGATAGCTTCAGTATAGTGATGGGAGTGATGGGCTTGGAACTGGAGCTACTGGCTTGACCAAATTCTCCCCTAATGACAGGCTTGGTTGGTTAATCAAAGCTAAGACCCCATCCACATCCATCAATCAACCAAAAAAAATACACACAACATGCAATGCAATTTTAACCGGGACCAACCTAAGGATAGGTTCTAAGTCATTACGTTGTAAGGTGGGTTTGTTGTTTCATTGTTTCCTATAGCTAGGACGTTACACTTCCCAACTTGTAATGTAATGAACACTGTGTTGGTCCAAGCGGCATGGTTTGTCCTATATAATCAACAGGAAATGATCCAGTGACTTTAGGCTATGAGTTGGTGAGTTTGCCATTGGGTACCCGAATCTAATGAAGACCGGTGATCCATGGTTACTACCACCACAAAATTGTTGAAAAGGGGTGCATACATATTTTTTTGGATGGCACACACAATGACAGTTAAGGAAAGATTTTAACAAACAATACATACAACAAAATATCACACAACATCGCATCAAGCATAAAAATAAACAAACAAACAAACAACTATATCATGCAAGACCATGCAAAATAAGGGTACACATTTGGTCACTTATGTATAATACGAAGCTTAGTCCTCGACATCCTCAGTGAAGTCACCACTGTGAGAGATCTCGCCAATTGGGTGCTCTCAAAAAAGAGATTTGGGTACCTTTTAGGGCACCTCTCTTTTTGGGTAGGTGTTGTGGAGTCGCCACTTATTTTTTATGTACAAAAAATAAGAAAAACTAAATAAAAAATACATGACTGAATTGTCCTTCTCATTGATTGAATAATGAAATACATAATTGAAAATTTGAACTTTATACAGCTTTGGGTTCTAGTTACAATATACCAAATATACATCGTTTTTTGTCCTAGTTACAATCTACCCAAAAAATAAAAAATAAAGACAAGACTAGACCTACTTAACCACAGACATAGATCTGAAGGCTAGGTTACGGAATGGGAAGGTGTTAGGCACTTATTCTGCCCAGACAAAGTCTGGGCTTCTAGACTCTTGTGACCAATGTACCATTTTATGCATGTCATGGATGATATATGACACCAAAATTAAATCACACAAATTTATTTATAAACAAAGTCTCTTCTTTTGTTTTAAAAAAATTCAGATCTGTTTTGATTAGTAAAAAAAAAAAATTGATTTTGATTTTTCAAAATACTAGAATTGTTTTGTAGTATGTAGAAAAAGTGGTTTTTGGAGATAAAAATTCAGATCTGTTTTGTGATGACAAAAATGGTTTTTAATGATAGAAAAATCAGATTTGTTTTTTATATGTTTTTTTTTTATATAAAGAATGGAAAATATTTTTTAAGAAGAGAGTTTCACTCATAATATAAATTTATGCAATCATGAATCAAAACAAACACAAACATAGTAGTACATGATCTCTTCCTTTATTTCAACAATTTGCATGTATTAAAAAAATCAGATTTGTATCATAAGAAAGATACAAATCAGTTTTGGTTTGAGAAAAATTTAGATCTATATCTCATTAAGATGCAGATCTCTTTCTATTTGAGGAAAATTCAGATCTACATCTAAGAAAGATGCAGATCTGTTTTTATATTGAGAAAAACCCAGATCTACAACTTTTCTATTTTTATATTGAGAAAAATTCAAATCTACATCTAGGAAAGATGCATATCTGTTTTATTTCAAGAAAAATCCAAATCTACATCTAAGAAAGATGTAGATCTGTTTTATTTTAATAAAAATAATTATTTACATGCAGATTATTGACATTCAATAAAGAGATTATAACAATCATATAAAAAAAAACAACAATCAATTCATGTTATGACTATTTGAAAAAAGAAAGAGATATAACATGCATCATCACATCATAAGAAAAAGGGTTAAGAAACAACCTCTTGCATGAACATTCTTTGTTCTTGAGAGGATGTTTTAGGGTTCAAAGAAACTTATTCAGTTCTTTTTGAAACCTAAAAACCCTAATTTTTGTAGCAAAACTCAGAGAGGGGATCATAAAATATGAGCAATTTGAGAGCTTAAAACGTGTATCTCTCAGAGCGTAAAAAAAAGGTACTGAATTATGAGTTTCAACCTCTATTTATAAAGGTGAAAGGCTAAGAATGTATTGACCCCTTGTGATGAATTAATTGATTAATTAGCTAAATTTATTAATTAATCAAATTAACATGCAAGATGCGAGGTAGCACAAAAAAATCATCAATTAAACTAAGTATGCAACGGAAAATAAATTGACATAGGTGATTTGTTTACTAATGGGGAAAATCTACACGGCAAAAACCCCACTAGGTGATTTTAAGGTCACCACTCCCAAGAATCCACTATTATCAATACAAGCGGTTACAAGTAAAGGAATTTCAGTACCTTATACCAACCTACAGTTGAACCCTTACCCCAATACCCAATTGGACTTGTTCTGTAGTGACAATCTCTCCTTTTATTGCACGGCTCTCAGTACGGGACTAACCAATTGCGCGGATCCCAGTACGCGACTTGATTCACCAACTAAAGAAGGATGTTGGCTGTAAAGTTCTTCAGTTCATCAAGATGATGAAGATCACGAAGTTGCTTGGTCACAAAAACCTATGGTATACAAACAAAACAGCTTCTTCAAGAGAGAGATGAATTAGGACAAACTCTGTCTCTGGTCACAATTTGTATGAGCAATCTTTTCCACACATGCGAGCAACCTTTGACTGCCCTTAAAACAATCCTTATTTATATTTAGGGTTGTGAGAAAAGAAAGCCAAAACATACATTCACAGATTGGATGAAAATCAGATCAAAAAATATGAACTTTATAAACCTTGACAGATACCCTATCTGTCGAGCTGCTATCGAGCTTCGGGATTTAGACAGCTCTGAGTCTCGATAGATGCTAGCTGTCGAGCTTTAATGAACAACACTTTTCACACTTGATTCTTGGACAGACTTGCATGGATTTAACACTTGAACTTGAAACAATGTTTTTTGAAGTATTAAACACATCCTAAATCTACCCAAATACAAGTAAAGTGCATTTTGTCAAAGGATTAGCCAATTACATAAAATAGTGACATATGTTCCTAGCATGTGAAATACATATGTCCTAACAAGAGGCTTGAGGATTCTAAAATATAGGTATAGACGATTAGGGTTTGAATCCGGAAGCATTCTTTTGAGAAAAGATAGAAAAAGGTGTGTCTTATCGTCACCCGAAGGCCGTTGGGCCAAAGCCTACACAAGGGAAATTCAGCCTTTTTAGAGTGCCGTTTGGCACTCCAAAAGTGCCGATTCGGCTCTTGTACCTAGACGCGTTTTCATCCTCCGTCTATGATTTTTTGGATAATTTTAGGCTTTTTAAGAACAATTATCTTGAACAATTATCTTGAATAATTATCTTGTGGATAAATCCCTTAAAATAAATCTTGATAAAGTTCAGATTATCCAAAATTTCATTGTTTTCCAATCATCCCTTTTATTCCTATGCATGCAATCTTACTTTAAACACTAATTATCAACCAATCACAAAATTATTTAATTAATTTTAATTGTTCAACCAATCAGAATTAATTTAAATTAATCATGTGTGGTTAACTCTTCCTAGACACAATGTATATGGACCGTGCAAACTTGATCATGCGATATCTTTCGATCCGATGGTTCGATTTAGAAATTGGACACACCATTGCGACCGTTAAAATCTCAAGATCATTGTTAAGATATGCAATGAATGAATTGATGCATGCAATGCAAGAACAAATTGATGCATGTGATGCAAAGACAAATTGATGCATGCTGTGCAAAAATGATTTTTGGGTACATAGATGGCCATTCCGGTCATCTTCCTTGATTAAATCATGGGAGCAAAATTGAGTGTCTACAAGATGTAAATGGGTACTTAGAAGAAAATTAAAACCTGATGGATCTATTGAAAAATTCAAAACAAGGCTTGTCGCTAAAGGTTTTAAACAAAAGGAAGATATTGATTTTTTCGATACTTTTTCTCCTGTTACTAACGTTACATCTATTAGATTATTGATTGCTATAGCAACTATTCATAATTTGATGATACATCAAATGGATGTAAAGAGCATTTTTAAATGGAGATTCAGGAGAAGAAATCTACATGGACTAGCCAAAGGTTTTACAATGCCAGGTAATGAACACAAGGTATATAAATAATTAAAATCTTTATATGGTTTAAAACAAGCACCTAGACAATGGCACGCGAAATTTGAACAATGTTTGCTTTCTAATGGTTTTAAAACCAACGAAAGTGACAAGTGTATATATTATAAAACTTTTGATGATGCTCATGTTATAATCTGTTTATATGTTGATGATCTTCTAATTTTTTTGTCCTAGTATGGATATTATAAATGCTGCCAAAATGCTTCTTAAAAATAACTTTGACACGAAGGATTTAGGAGAAGGTAATGTGATTCTTGGCATGAAAATATCTAGAACTTCAAATGACATATTCGTAGATTAGTCTCATTATAAAGAAAAAATTTTGAAAAAATATAAATACTTTGATTGTAAACTTGCAAGTATTCCTTTTGATTCTAATGTGCATCTATTTCCTACTAAAGATGAAAATGATATTTACAATCAAAGGAATATGCTAGTATTATTGGTAGTCTTAGATATGCTACTGATTGTACTAGACCTAATATTGCTTATGCCGTAGGAGTTCTAGCAAGATTTACTAGCAAACCTAATTTTGAGCATTGGAACGCCATTGCTTAATTAATGAAATATTTAAAAAGAACTGCGCACTATGGTTTGCTATATCAAAGATATCTTGCTGTTCTTGAAGGATATAGTGATGCTAGTTGGAACACCTTATCAGGTGATTCTTTGTCCATTACTGGCTATGTATTTACTTTAGGTGGTGGAGCACTATGTTGGAAATCTAAAAAACAATAGATTATTGCTAAATCCACCATGGTGGCAAAATTAATTGCCTTATCTTCAACTAGTGAAGAAGCGGGTTGGTTATGTGATTTATTATCTGAAATTCCCATGTGGGAGAAACCTATTCCACCCGCATTAATTCATGGTGATAGTACTGCCACTATTGGTAAAATGCGTAATAAATACTATAATGGTAAATCTAGATCTATTAGAAGAAAACACAGTGTTGTGAGATTATACATAAACAATGGTACCATAAATGTTGATTATATTAGTACAAATGATAATATTTTGGATCCATTAACTAAAACTCTAGTTAGAGAAAAGATTTGACTAGCGTCGAGGGGGATGGGACTTAAGCCCAAAGAAAAATAAGCTGCCTATGAGGATACCCCACCTAGGGACTAGAGATCCCAAGAACTACGTTCAAAGGGCAAAATTAATCATAGAGTAGTTTGATTAACATGCACTAAATATATGTATAAAAACAAGTACTCATGTCCCTCCCTATGATGTGTGTGCATGTATCTTGTAACGTTTTATAGGATGAGTTATTTATTTATTTATTAAAAACTCTTAACGTGGACTATAGCTCTTATGAGTGGGATGTTAAGAGTAACAAGAACATCCTTGATAGACACACCTAAGTGAGCATGGAAGTGAGGCCGCTTCCTTTGAGAATAGGGCTAGTTCTCTAAATAGCTCATGAATGCTGGGAATAAGCACAAGGCCGTAATGTGCTAACTTAGAAGCTCATCGTAGAGTACTGGAATATTATGTGTGTGATGTAATGTTTTGTTCCCACACAAAAAGCTATAGTTCAAGACTTAGCTCACTATTAACTTTGGAACAATGTTGCTAAAACACTAAATGAGTGTTCAAGCCATTGGTACTCTCATTATGCATAATGTTCTACTTAACCCAGAAAAATTTTCTTATATATATTTACCTATTTATTTTTATAAAAATAAGGGGGGGATTGTTGGATATTTTTACAAAAATATCATATTTTATTTTAATGCTCATTTAAGTGATTTAAGGAAATAATTCCCTTTATGACAAATCGGTTTATTTTCTAAATTTGAAATTCAAATATAAATTAAAATTTGAAAAGTTGCTGTCAATGTTTTTAGTTAGGAAAGTTTTCCTATCTTTAACGTGATTATTTAGTACCATCAATTGCCAGCTTTTGGTTTTATTTCATTATATATACTTTCTTTTATAAACTTTTTCTTTCAAACGTTTTTTTTTAATAAATTAATTGTAACGTTATGGATGAAAAGTATCAAAAACTTATACAATTATATATTTATATAATTTACCGTTCATGGTTTATAGCATTACATCTTGCTTTCCATTCTTAGTTGTAATTCTTGTGTATAGTCAAAGTTTTAAAGGAAAAAAATTAATGGAAAGTAAAAAATTTTGGAAATATTTTAAATTCTGAAATTTTCTAAACGTTTGGTATTCAATTTCAGCCACCTTATCTAAAAAGGTTAGACCCTTTTATAGTAGTACTCTGGTTATGTAATATATTATAAGCTAGTTTAAAAAACTCTATATACTACTTTCATATTTATGTGTTCTAATAAATATTACTGTTTCCTCAAAAAAAAAAAAAAAAAATTAGAGATGTTTATCCCACATTGGTTGTGTATGTTAGAGCTTCAGTCTTTATAACCCCAAGCTATTACTACAAAGGTGATAGGAGTATTGCTATTGTACCTATCATTGCTATTACACAACTAGCCTAGAAGTTGGTTAGTTATGCTAGTTGTATTGGGAGTAGTTAGTTGGTCCAATGGTGTAACTGAATGTCCTGTGGTATAACTGATTGAACAACAGAAATGTACTTGCATTTAATTGTATAACAGATTGCTTTACTATAAGAGCAGAATCTAGAAAGTAATAAAACTAAGCAACAAGCATATGCAATTTCTTCTTAAATTCTCTCTCTATCTCTCTCTCCCTTTCTCTCTAACTCTCTCTCTCTCTCTCTCTTCAAACTTTCTAGGAGGCCTAGTTTCCTCAAAAGAACTACCAAAAGTTTTCTGTCATTTGGTATTAGAGCCAATCGCCCCCCTCCTGATTAATTAGGTGTAGCTCATTGAGTATGGGATTAAATGAGTTGCGGCTTTGTGGTCGGATCCCGAAAGGGGTGACCTAGAGGTTGGATTAAAATTACTAATAGTTGAGTGGAGCCACCAAAAAGAGAAAGGGCTACCAATAGGCCAGTGTCGCTAGAATGAGCCGTAGTGGACATCGACTGCAAGCGTGATGGTATGATCCTAGTGTCCCACATTGGTTAGGTGTAAGCTTAACCATGTGTTTATAAGCTCTTAGACACCGTCCTCTTGTAAGTCAGTTTTCAAGGGTAAGTTCTACCCATGAGTTTGTAACATTCGATATCATAGCCAATTTCTATTGCCCTGACAGTAGCTCGATCCTTCTCTGTTTTAAAAGATAAATTCAATGCTCTTTCTCTTGCCATAGACCAAAATGCACAAGAAATACAGGGAATCAATCAGAAGATAGTTGCTTTCACAGGCATGTTACAAATTTTGACTCAGACTGTGCAAGAACTTACAAAGGCTGGTAGTCAATGGCGTCAAAAACTAGCTACTCCAGAAAGGCCAGCATCCCCTGTTTTTCAAGAAACAACTTTAGCACCAGTCCCAAGATCAGTGAAATTGGAATTTCCAAAGTTCAGATGTGCAAATCCATTGGGCTGGGTGGATAAGGCTCATCAGTTCTTTCAATTGTATAATACCCTACCTAATCAAAAGATTTTGTTGGCTTCATATCATATGGAGGAAGAGGAAGCTGGCCAATTCACAAGGTGGGAAGCTTTTGTGAGGGCTCTACACATTAGGTTTGGAGCAACTGCCTATGATGATCCAATGGAAACTCTAACTAGGCTAAGACAAGCTGGTAGTGTGGCTTTGTATAAGGGTCAATTTGAAGCACTGTCCAACAGGATCAAAAAATTATCTGAGAAGTGCAAACTAAGTTGTTTTTTAAGTTTGAAATCAGATTGCCTGTCAGATTGTTGAACCCCTAGAATTTAAGTGTTGCATTTGGTCTTACAAAGATCCAAGAAGAGTATTAAAGGGCTAGTAGAAGGAATGCAAATCCAAAACCTTGGAATGAGGGAATCAAAAACTCAATTCTTGGTCCTCCACCAGTGATCAAGAATGATCCTAAAGGTTCCAAGCTACCAATTCAGAAGATTTCTCCTACACAATTGGAGGAAAGGAGGAAGAAAGGCTTGTGTTTCTACTGTAAAGATAAATGGCATATAGGTCATAAGTGCAGGACTCTAAGAATCTTTCTTATGGAAGGTTTACAAGAAGTGCCTAAGGAGGTTAAGCCAAATGTGGAATTGGAGGAGGTGAGTGATGTCTATAATTCTCAACAGGAGTTGCACCAGTTTGAAGAAAGTAGATGCCTTGAAAGGTTTGCAGAAATCACTCTTTATGCATTGTTGGGTAGCCTATCACCAGGCACTATGAGAGTTTGGGGCATAATCAATCATCAAGATATGATAATTTTGATTAATAGTGGGAGTACTCATAATTTTCTGGATGAGGCACTTTGGAAACTGTTGAAGTTACCAATTTCGACTCAAGACTATTTTGAGGTTAAAGTGGCTAATGGGGATGTCCTACAAACTAAAGGAGCTTGTCATGAAGTTCAAATCAAGTTACAAGGGACTCTTTTCCAGATGGACTTGAATGTTATGCCCTTGGGGGGATGTGATGTGGTCTTAAGGAGTCAGTGGCTATACTCATAGGCCTTATTCAGTGGATTTCAAGAATCTTACTATGCAGTTTGATTACCAAAACAAATCAGTGCCACTACAAGGCTTGAAATCCTATGCTCTTGTTCTTTAAGAGGGTGACCAGTTCTTTAGGCCCCTAGTCAAGAAAGGGCTGGTATTGCAGATTATGTCTTGCTTTTCTCCACTTCCTCTAGTCCAGCAATCATCAGCCATTACCAACCTGTTACTTGAGTTCAAGCAGGTCTTTGACATGCCAATTGGCCTCCCTCCTATAAGGAGTCATGAGCATCAGATTATTTTGAAGGAGGGCTCTTCTCCAATCTATGAAAGTTCTTACAGGTACCCCTTCTACCAAAAAACTGAGATAGAAAAAATAGTGCATGAGTTACTTGAAATTAGTTCCTTTAGGGTGAGTCATAGTCCTTTTTCTTTTCCAATTTTGCTTGTTAGGAAGGCAGATGGTAGTTAAAGGATGTGTATTGACTGTAGGTCCTTTAAAAAAGCCATTGTTAAAGACAAGTACCCCATTCCTATTGTAGGTGAATTACTAGATGAGTTGTGTGATGCATCCATTTTTTCTAAATTAGACCTCAGATCAGGGTACAATGAAATTAGAATAAGGGACTGTGACATTGACAAGACTGCTTTTAGGACTCATGAGGGGCATTATGAGTTCCTTGTTATGCTGTTATGCCCCTTGACCTAACCAATGCTCCCTCTACTTTTCAGTCTTTAATGAATCATATCTTTAAACCTTACTTGAGAAAATTTGTGTTGGTTTTCTGTGATGACATCCTAGTGTTTAGCAAGAGTTTGGAGGATCATATTACTCACTTAAGAACTATCTTACCAGTTTTACTCTCCAATTAATTGTATGCTAAGCAAAGTAAATATGTCTTTGGCTGTGGGGAGGTTGAATACTTGAGGCATTTGATTTCGGGTCAAGGGGGAAGATCAGATCCCAAGAAAGTTGAAGCAATGCAACAATGGCTTGTGCCTAGGACTGTTAAAGCTTTAAGAGGGTTCTTGGGCTTGACTGGTTATTATAGGAAGTTTATTCAGAACTATGGCACTATTGCTGCTCCCTTGACTGCACTAGAAGGATGCTTTCACTTGGACTGCACAAGCTAACTCAGCCTTTGTCTCTCTTAGAAAAGTTGTTTCTAACCCTTCTGTTCTTGCCCTTCTTAACTTTTCTAAAACATTTGTGGCGTAGTGTGATGCTTCTAGCAGTGGTATTGGGGCTCTGTTGATGCAAGACCAAAGAGCATTGGCCTTTCACAGTTAGGCTCTCAAAGGCATAAGTTTACACTTGTCTACTTATGAAAAGGAGTTTCTTGCCTTGGTTACTACAGTGAAAAGGTGAAGACCTTACCTTGTGGGCAAGCCATTAGCAAAGCTTGAAATTTTTGCTGGAGCAAAGGGCAGGCACACTTGCTTAATAGAAATGGATAACAAAGCTTTTGTGGTACTCTTTCTTAGTGGAATACAAGAAAGGACAAGAAAACAAGGCAACTGATGCTCTTTCTAGGAGAGTGTCAAATCCTTCCTAATCCCTATCATTACTTGAGCATGCTCATACTTCTTCCTCTTTAATCTTGTCTCTGGTTGTACCTTAGGATAATGCTTAATTCTACTTAATTTCATTTCCTTGTCCTACTTGGTTGGATATTTTGAAGCGTAGTTATCCGGCTGATTCCGAGTATCAAAATTTACTCACTGCTTTGGCCACTGATGCACCTTATGCTCATTTCTCTCTTCAGAATGGCTGACTACTTTATAGAGATAAGGTGTTCCTTAGTTCTGCTTCTCCACTGAAACCTTTGGTTCTCCGACATGCTCATAATAGTCCTTTTGTGGGCCATTTTGTTTATTTGAAGACTATGCATCGATTCAGCATGATTTCTTTTGGTTTGGCATGAAACATGACATCATGCGTCATATTAAGACTCGTGAAACATGCCAACGAATAAAGGTGGACACTTCTAAACCTGTTGGTTTATGGCAGCCACTCCTTATTCCAGACAAACCTTGGCTTGACATTAGTATGGATTTTGTCACTGACCTTCCTAAATCTCAAGGTTTTGAAGTAATTTTTGTGGTGGTTGATAGACTCACTAAATTCGTGCACTTCATGCCCTTGTCACATCCTTTTACTGCTGCTAAGGTAGCTTTGGTGTTCATGAAAGGGGTGTTTAAATTGCATGGTTTACCTAGAACCATTGTCAATGATAGGGATGCTACCTTCACTTTTGCCTTTTGGAGGGAATTGTTTAAACTCCCAGGGACTGAGCTAGCCATGTCTTTTGCATATCACCCTCAGTCTAATGGTTAAATTGAGGTTGTTAATAGAAGTTTGGAGCAGTATTTGAGAGCCTTTATGGGTGATAGGCCTCATACTTGGGCTACTTAGTTATATCTAGTTGAGTTTGGTTTAATACCAATTACCATACCTTTACTAGAATGACTCGATTTGAGGTCCTCTATGGTTATCCACCTTTTAGGGTCCTAGACTATGTTCCTGGTACCACTCAGGTGGCTGCAATGGATGCATTGCATCATGACAGAACTGTTCTACTTAATCTTCTTAAGCAAAACTTAATTGTAGCTCAGGCTAGGATGAAGGCTCAGGCTAATCAACACAGGTCTTTAGTCTTGCATCAATATAGCCCCAATACCACTGCCAGAGGCATCACACTCCACCAAATTTTTTTTAGAAAAGTTAGGAAGGGCAAAAACAGGAGGGTTAGAAACAGCTTGTTTAAGAGAGAAAAAGGTTGAGTTAGCTTGTGCAGTCCAAGTGAAAGCATCCTTCTTGGACAGTGCAATCAAGGGAGTAGCAATAGTGCCATAGTTCTGAATAAACTTCCTATAATAACCAGTTAAGCCTAAGAACCCTCTCAAAGCTTTAAAAGTCCTAGGCATAGATTGTTGCATTGCTTCAATTTTCTTGGGATTTGTTCTGACCCCTTGACCCAAAATCAAATGCCCCAAGTATTTAACCTCTCCACAGCCAAAGACACATTTACCTTTCTTAGCATAAAATTTATTGGAGAGTAAGACTGGTTAGACAGTTCTGAAGTGAGTAATATGATCCTCCAAACTCTTGCTAAACACTAGGATGTCATCAAAGAAACCAACACAAATTTTCTCAAGTAAGGTCTAAAGATATGATTCATTAAGGACTGAAAAGTAGAGGGAGCATTGGTTAGGCCAAAGGGCATAACAACATAACAAGAAACTCATAATGCCCTTCATGAGTCCCAAAAGCAGTCTTGTCGATGTCATAGTCCCTTTTTCTAATTTGATGGTACCCTGATCTGAGGTCCAATTTAGAAAAAATGGATGCACCACACGACTCATCTGGTAATTCATCTACAACAGGAATGGGGTACTTGTCTTTAACAGTGGCTTTGTTAAGGGACCTATAGTCAATACACATCCTCCAACTACCATCTGCCTACCTAACTAGCAAAACAAGAGAAGAAAAAGGACTATGACTCACCCTAATAAAACTAAATTCAAGTAACTCATGCACTATTTTTTCTAGCTCAGTTTTTTGGTAGAAGGGGTACCTATAAGGTCTTTCACAGATTGGAGAAGAGCTCTCCTTCAAAATAATCTGATGCTCATGACCCCGTATTGGAGGGAGGCCAATTGGCATGTCAAAGACCTACTTGAACTCAAGTAACAGGTTGGTAATGGTTGATGATTGCTGCACTGGAGGAAGTGGAGAAGAGTAAGACACAATCTGCAATACCAACCCTTTCTTGACCGGGGGACTAAAGAACTGGTCACCCTCTTGAAGAACAAGAGCAGAGGATTTCAAGCCTTGTAGCAGCATTGATTGGTTTTGGTAATCAAACTGCATAGTAAGATTCTTGAAATTCCACTAAATATGGCCTAATGAGTACAACCTGATTGGGAAAAAGTCCTTTGTAACCTGATTTGAACTTCATGACAAGCTTCTTTAGTTTGTAGGACATCCCCATTAGCCACTTTAACCTTAAAACAGTCTTGAGTCGAAATTGGTAACTTCAACAGTTTCAAAAGTGCCTCATCCAGAAAATTATGAGTATTCCCACTATCAATCAAAATTACCATATTTTGATAATTGATTCTGCCCCAAACTCTCATAGTGCCTAGTGATGGGCTACCCAACAATGCATAAAGAGTGATTTCTACAAACCCTTTAGGGCATCTACTTTCTTTAAATTGGTGCAACTCCTGTTGAGAATTATAGACATCACTCACCTCCTCCAATTGCACATTTGGCTCACCCTCCTTAGGCACTTCTTGTAAACCTTCCATAAGAAAGATTCTTGAAGTCCTGCACTTATGTCCTATCTACCATTTATCTTCACAGTAGTAACACAAGCCTTTCTTCCTCCTTTCCTCCATTTGTGCAGGAGAAATCTTCTGAATTAGTAGCTTGGAGCCTTTAGGATCATTCTTGATCATTGGTGTAGGACCAAGAATTGAGTTTTTGATTCCCTCATTCCAAGGTTTTGGATTTGCATTCCTTCTACTAGCCCCTAAATACTCTTCTTGGATCTTTGCAAGACCAAATGCAGCACTCAAATTCTGGGGGTTCAACATTTTGACAAGCAATCTGATTTCATTCTTAAGATCACTTAAAAAACAACTTAGTTTATGCTTCTCAGATAATTCTTTGATCCTATTGGACGGTGCTTCAAACTGACCCTTATACAAAGCCACACTACCAACTTGTCTTAGCCTAGTCAGAGTTTCCATTGGATCATCATAGGTATTTGCTCCAAACCTAATATGTAGAGCCCTTACAAAAGCTTCCCAACTTGTGAATTGGCTAGCTTCCTTTGCCTCTTGAAACCAAATCAATGCCTCTTCTTCCATATGATATGAAGCCAACAAAATCTTTTGATTAGGTGGGGTATTATACAATTAAAAGAACTAATGAGCCTTATACACCTAGCCTGATGGATTTTCACCTCTGAACTTTGGAAATTCCAATTTCACTGATCTTGGGACTGGTGCTCAAGTTGTTTCTTGAAAAACTGGGGATGCTGGCCCTTCTGGAGTAGCTGGTCTCTGATGCCATTGACTACCAGCCTCTGTAAGTTCTTGCATAGTCTGAGTCAGAGTTTGCAACATGCCTGTGAAAGCATCTATCTTCTGATTGATTGCCTATATTTCTTGTGCATTTTGGTCTGTGGCAAGAGAAAAAGCATTGAATTTATCATTTAAAATAGAGAAGGATCGAGTTTCTGTCATGGCAATAGAAACTTGATCCTATGAAAGAATGAACTAGCTCTTCAAAATTACCATATCTTGATGATTGGGTCTACTTGAGGCTCCAACCTTATAGGCAATTTTCCCTTAGAGCTAAAGGGTTTAACAACCTATCTCCCAGGTATTTTGGTCCTTTCTAGATTCTGCAGAGGGTAGGACAGGTGGCCTATAAGTTAGCTTTGCCTACTGGTTGTCTGCTTCACCCAATTTTTCATATCTCTTGCTTGAAGCCTAAGTTGGGTGCTCACATTACTCCTTTCCCTACCATTCCTCCAGTTGACTTAGATGGTTTTCTCAACCTTGAACCTACTACAATTTTACAGTAGGGGTCTAAGCAACTCAGAAGTAGAACCGTTACTGAGGTTTTGGTCTAATGGCAAGGGTAATCACAAGAAAATGCAACTTGGGAATCTCTTTGCAAGCTTCAACTTCAATTTCCTCACCTTGTGGGCAAGGTTCTGTGATAGGAAGGAGAGTATTCTGAGAGTTGTATAACTCTGGTGTAGCTATAATTGGTGTATTGGTGAAGTGGGGGTGTAGCTGTATTTTATGGTGTACTGTTAGGGGGTGCATTGTTGGGTTTCGTTGAATTTGAAGGCTGCAGCATCACATGGTTGAGTTACTCTATAGTTCTGCAACAAGATACTATGGTAATGTGTGTCATAGCACTAGTGAATTGTTGTGTCTGGTAGCTGTATTGTAGTGTATTGCTTTGTCCAGTAGTTGTATCGTAACTAGTGCTTTATTGAGTTCAACTGTTGTAATGTAATTGCTTTACCTTGTGGACAAGGTCTTAAAATGGGGGATGGAATGATAGGAGTATTGATATTATGCCAGTTGGTTAGTTATGCCAATTTTATAGGGAGTAGTTAGTTGGTCTAGTGGTATAACTAATTGAACAACAGAATTGTACTTGCATCCAATTGTATAACAAATTGCTCTACTATAAGAGCTGAATCTGGGGACTAATAAAACTAAGCAACAAGCATATGCAATTTCTTCTTACATTCTCTCTCTCTCTCTCTCTCTCTCTCTGTGTCTCTAAACTTCTCTCTCTCTCTCTGTGTCTCTAAACTTCTCTAAGAGGCCTAGTTCCCTCAAAAGAACTACCAAAAGCTTTCTATCAAAAGGTTAGACCCTTTTACAGTGGTACTCTGATTATGTAATATATTATAAGTCTGTTTACTGTTTCCTCAAAAACAAAAAAAATAATCAACCACCTTATGGGCTATTAATTGCTATAGAGTTATGACTCTTTTAATTGATTTCAACATATAGTATTTTGGCAAAAGACAAGTTCATGTCTGACTATTATATTATATATGTAGAAAGAAATAAAAGTTTATCATATCACCTTATTTGGATTACCAAGTTATAGACTTTCAAAAATCAATTTTGTTATTGTTCTAAATGTCCATCATCTACTGCTTCTTACTCTTAACAAATGTTTTATCTTTACTCTATTGTTTGGGAAAGAAAGTGCTATAGAGAGCTTATATCCTACGAGCCGTATAGGCTCATAAGGATAATCAGCAAATGTGGTTGACCTGTTGTATCCTAGAGATAACATGTAGAAATTATTTGTCTAACTACATTGGATAAACCATAAAAAGCATGATTTGTTTAAAATAGTGACTTGATCCACGCCTCATCTCCACCACCTCTTTTGGTAAAATCTTATTGTGTAATTTTCAAGTATAAGTCAGGTAATATTTCTCTTATTTCCAACTTCTCTTAATTTTTTCTTAACTTTTTTGAATCAATAGTTGAGATTAAAAATTATTTTTTGCAACTATCAATCTCAACCATTTATTGGAATTGCATCAGAGGCAATGCTGATCTCAATCCGCCTGTGAGAGATGGTACTAATGGGTCCAAGGGAAAGAACTTTCCTATCGTGGCGTTGGAGAAAGAAATTATGAAACAGAGAGTGAATAAATAGGGTCGCTAGGTTTTAATTTTTCATTTCTTTTTGCAAGTTTTTACTCTTTATTAGGGAAAGGACTAACTGTAGTGGCGTTAGGAGAATGAAACACAAAGCAAATAGGTAAAGACGATGGGATTTAATTTTTTTTTTATAATTCTTTTTGCAATTTCTTACTCTTTATATAGGATTATAAACGAGTTGAGTATTAAAATAACTTGATTCATTCATAGCTCTAACTCATATATATATATATATATGTGTGTGTGTGTGTGTGTGTGTGTGAGAGCGTGCGTACCAGCGCTGTGTGTGTGTGTGTGTGAGCATGCGTACCAGCGCTTGCTTTGAAAAAATTGGGTTTAGGTTATAATTAAGTGATATAATTTTTTGTTCATATTACATTGATTAATAACTTTTTATTGGATATATTTTTATTTTTTTAACAAATCTATCATTATATTACACTTTATCAAAATATTTATACTATTAATAACAGGATTTCTTTTATGGTTTTCAAGTTTCAACATTTTGCATACTAAAATAATCTCACACAAATCTTAAACTCTCTAAAATGCTCTTATATTTTAGTTCAATAATTTTAAATTTAAAAACACAATTTAGCTTAAAGAGTAATTTATTATTTTTAAAAGAGTTTCTAAATTTTAGACTTTCAAACCTTTATCGAAATCCTAAAAACTAGGAAAATATTTTTATCTCACTTTTAAACATTATTTCATTAAGCCTAAAATAAAAAAATAAAAATAAAGAAGAGTTTTATTGCACGTGCAAAGTGCGGGTGATGGGTTTAATAAAGAAATAAGTTTAAACAATCCCTTTCACAATAATAAAAAGTCTTACTTGTGATTAAAATTGTGTTAAAGACAAAATGACCATTTTACATATTTTAAAATTTTAATCAACCATGTGCTAAAATCATTATCGTAAAGATTCATTGTGGAATGTAAGGATAAATGGTCTTTTGTGAGCTAAAATCAAGGTTTTGATTAAGATAATCCAAAAAGAAACAATTTTCATTTTTAAAAACAAGTTGATGTATCCTTAACGATTGATAAAAAGAAAAGTCTATCAACACCAAAAAGTTCACCGAATTTGTTACACCCTCCTTTATGCTTTTTGTGGTGTGGTAGATCCAGTCCAAGTGTAATTTTAGAACCATAAATTATTTCACAACTTTTTTGTCACAATTTTAAAGTGGTAGATTGTAAATAGTTAAGTACAGATTCAATTTTTTGGTAGAATAGTTTCTAAAAAAAAAAAAAAAGGGATCTTGGTAGAATACTTAATGTTCTAGTTGCACAAGCCAATCGTAGATTTAAGTGGCATTAATATTGGTGGATATCTGCCACAAATCATTAAGGATAAGAACTAAATGAGATAAGATCAAGGGAGAAATAGAATGAAACAATTTAATAAGGGAAAAAAACACAACTTCTTGTAATATTTTTGTGGTATTGTTTTTTATGTGTAATTCGTTAATTGGATAACGTTTAATCTACGCGGTTTAATGTAACGCAAAGTGAAATTATTTTATGTGAAAATTTAGGGAGATTAAGTGTGACATAATTAACTGTTTACACATAAAATGATACTATTCGGATGGTTTATTGTTACAACTTATAGGGGATCGGAAAAATTTTGTTTCTTTGCAGGAATTTTGAAGATTACCGGTGATATTTTCATGATTAGACTTTAGAGACGGACCTTTCATTCACTGTTTCATATTTTCTATTTGATTATTTCCCTGTCGATTTATTGTTCACTTTTTGTGAATTAGGTATGGGGCTTGTTTTAGGGTTTGTTTTGAAGACTGAGAAGGTTATATAGTATTCACAGTAACACGAATCCTCTATGCTATATGCTTCAAATCTGCATTTGAAATTTATATGTGGGAAATCATTGTACGAAAAAAATAATGTATTTTCAATGATTAATAAACTATCACTTGTTTCAATAACTTACAGAAAATCCTTGTTTTAAAAGAAGAAATGGATATATCCACAACCGTACTTGTCTAAAAAACTAAAGTTAACATAAATTAAAATTTTAGTCATTATTTTAATACTTCCCTCACCTCTGAAAACTTGTAACATGCATGATAATCTTTTTTTTCTTTTTTCAAAAGCTTGAGTTGATAAAAAATAGTGAATTTAATCATTATTATAACATGAATATATTAGATATATGCAAGAGGCTTTGCAATTTTTAGGCCAATTAAGGAGTGATTATTACTTTAGAAATACGGTGTTTTATCCTCTCACATAATAATAGATTATACTAAATAAACTTATGATAAATCAATATATCATTCATGTGAGACCATATTGCTACACTCCTAAGAGTTTCAATTATTTCCCAACTAGCTTGTAACCTTATGAATATGCATGGATACACTTAAAAATATATAATAAAATGCATAATATGATTCGTATATATACAATTTAAATATTATTGATAGTCATTTTTATATTTTGTTAACTCTTTAAAAAATTTTGTAAGGATATTATTAGATATAAAATGTAAATTGTCCATTTTTAAAAAAAATTATTGTGAAACACTTTTTTTTTTTACGATTCATTTATTCTAGACTCTTTGATTTTTGTACTTAATAACTTACTTGGATGAATATTTATGATGTGGTTTCACATTTGATTCTAAAATTAAGAAATAAAACTCTTTAAGAATAAATAATTTAGGACACATGGCGCAAAATTGAAACTCTAATTTGGAATTCTACTTTAAGTTTCTCTCAACTTCACTTATTATTATTATTATTATTATTATTATAGATAGATTAGGCAGGTGATTAATAGAAAGAAAACCAAACAAAAATATATTTACCTACCAAGATCTCTTATCTCCCGAGTCGGGGTCCTTGTCCCATAGAATCGAGACGGACCAGGACCTCGATGTGAACCCCTTTGTATTGAGTCAACCAGCCTAAAAATTTGTACAATCCTAGTAGGGCCACACCCATAAAATAGCCTACCTATTACCTTACAATCTTACAAGAACAACTTCACAAGATTTATAGATTTTGGCTATATGATGTTGGAACAATATGTAGTCAACTCAAATCTTTAAAGCAACTAATATAACAACCAAATTGAAAAGGTAAAATTGTTGAAGTGATCCAGCAAGCAGTAAAGGTAAGCAGAAAGTTGATTTCACATGTTCCACGAAATTAACCGTAACTCTCAAAGACATGGAACCCTAACTCTCAAAACCACCATATTAGGAGAGGAAATATCTTTAGAAATTTTTTATAGAAAAATAATAAAGTAATTGATTTTTTTTTTTAGAGTTTTTTTTTATATTTTCTATATAAGTAGTTTTAAAATTTTCCTAAAATGGTCCAATAACAAATGCCATAATCCAATAATAATTAAAGGACAAAATTTGGTTACAAACTTAATTGTAGCTAATGGCTACAACTCTATTCAATATTGTTTAACTGTATGTGAATTTTGAAAAATCTACCGTTGGATAACATTTGTTTTTTATATCTTTCGTGCTTGCAAAATTTCTCAAAAATTAAAAAAACAATAGCTATGTCATTAATCAAATGTTTAAATTTTAAGTGTTTATAATATAAAATTTTACATAAAAAATAATTTTATAGATCAAATAGTAAATAATATCAGATTGATACAAAATTTGACATGCGTGTTAAAAACATAAAGAACATGCAATCTAATCTTTAAATTTTCAAAATATGTAGGCATGTTAATTTTTTTAATTGAATTTGTGACCAAACTTTCTCCATAATTAAATTCTAACACATGATTAAATTGATCAATGAAATACAAAGAATTAAATTCATTGCAGCTATTTGTTTGAATTTAATTAAAAAACATAATGTATTGTACCTAAGAAAGGTAAAATCTAGGACCATACAATTTTTCACAACTTCTTGCTACAATTATGACGTGGCAGAATATGATTGATGAAGAAAAAATAGTGGGTCTATGTGTAAGTGATAGTTAATCATTCATAGTCTATCGTGTCAGAGTTGTGACAAAAAAATGTGAAATAATTTGTGGTCTTAAAACTATTC
This sequence comes from Lithocarpus polystachyus, assembly GCA_033629205.1. NCBI lineage: Eukaryota > Viridiplantae > Streptophyta > Magnoliopsida > Fagales > Fagaceae > Lithocarpus > Lithocarpus polystachyus. The sequence continues at coordinate 18,674,527 of CM066173.1, forward strand.
CTTAAGAAATTATACTTAAATTTTATATCGCAATCCATCTTTATCCCCCAAGTCTTTGTTCAACCGTGTGAGACTAAGACCATGGAATTAATTTCCCCAAACCAAACTTACATTGATTATATAACTACAAGAGTGTTTTAATTGTAGAAGAGGTGGGCACAGCAGACAGAGTTTTTGTTGTTCAGTTTGGAAATTGGGGTTGTGGACCTTGTGGTGTCCCTGTGGACATTGCCTTCTTCCACGCACCATGCCAACTATGCTAATTGGCAATTGGCATCTGCTTTCAGGGCCTAATTGTTAATAATTGAAATGTTTAATTACAGTTTTTAGTTCTCAATCTTTACTTCGTGTTTCAAAATAATCTTCATCCTTTGAAACTTTTTACTTTATAGCATGTTTGGGAGTTAAAAAAAGGAGGGGGAGTAGAGTAGAGGGAGGGAGAGTAATTCAATTGCCTTATTTGGAAGTTTTTTAAGGAAGGAGGGGGAGGGATTTAGAGGGGTTTGGAGGGGTTTCAACTCCCTCTAACCCCTCATTTTTAATTCCTCCAAATTGGAGAGATTTGGAGGGAGAGTAGAATAGATAAGTTATTGGCCAAATGAATTCCCTAATTTACCCTTTCTAAATTAACAAAATTACACTTTCTAAAGGGCTAATTACCCCCTTCCCCCTCCCTAATTTTAAAAACATCCAAACAATGTAGAGGGGAATCATTCTCCTCTACTCTCCTCTCCATTACTCTCCTTCTCTCTACTCCCCTCTACTCTCCTCCCTCCCTAAACTTTCAAACAAGCCATTAGTCTTTATCCCTTTACGTTTATGTCAAAAAGGCTAGACAAAATTGGCTTTTACCCTTTTCGCACAAATTATATAGTGATTTGCCCCCTTTCCTAAACTAATTAGGAAAATGTCCCTTTTTTGAAACTCGATTTTCTTAAAATTGAGTTAAGCTCTATAGTGGCATTTTTAAGGAGCTTATAGTGATGTTTTAAGGACCTATAGTGGTGTTTTTGAACTTGAGCTCCATGAACTCAAGTTATAGGCAAAAAAAAAATAAAAATAAAAAATGCCTATAACTCGAGTTCATGGAGCTCGAGTTCCAAACTATAAGTCCTTAAAACGTCACTATAGGCTCCTTAAAATGTCATTATAGGGCTCTAGAAATTTTTTTTTAACTCGATTTTGAGAAAATCGAATTACAAAAGATTGGCATTTTCCTAATTAGTTTGAAAAAGGGGGCAAAACGCTGTATAATTTGTGTGAAAAGGGCATTTGCCCATTTTGTCCCAAAAAGACCCCTGCCGTTAATTATATTGGATTGATTTTCTCTATCTCCAAAGATATATAAAACAATAAATAAATAAATAAAGTATTTGAATAACTACTTTCCTCCCTCTTTTGTTGATAGCAAAATCCTTGGAATTTCATTTAACAATCTCAATTAAAAAATCAAAACAAGAAATAAAGGCACCAACTCTTTTTTTACACCAACTTAAAGAATAAGCATTAAAATGAATTATTTCAAAGGATTGAGACTATTTTGAAACAATGGATAAAGATTGAGGACTAAATGTGTATTTAAACCTAATTAAAATCAGAAAATAAAGTCGGTGTCCAAGATTAGAAAGAGTTTAGGTTTTGGTTTGGGTTGGCAAATTTCTTTGTCAAAATAGGAAAATTATTGGGTAATCTCAAAATATTGTATAATTGCTTAGGTAAAATGTGTTACTGGGGATTATAATCATTGCAACTTAGTTAGGTGAAGTTTTCAGCAAAGAGCTTCAAGTGTTGAGCGAAGTCTCCACCTGATTTTAATGATCGCTTGGACGAAGCCTACTAGCAAGCCTTCTAAACTTTGTGATCTTTACTCGAGCGAAATTACAAATTTTGCAATCATAATTTTTTTGGAGACTAATTTAAGCTGAACTTTTACCTTACTATAAAAATCCATCATAAAATAAATTCAATAATTAGGTTGGAGATAAATTAAATTTTCAAAGAGACATTACCATCATAAACCATTTTCTACTAACAATTCCATATTAAACCAGTTCATTAACATTTTCACACTTAGTTTTGCTTCCAACTTTAGAAATAAAAATTTGCTCTTTATTTAGTGTGTTATTGGTTTGTCATCAATAGTTGGAAGCGAACCTTAAGAAAAATTATTAGGTACTTTTGGAATTTAATAATGTTATACTCCCTCCTCTCATATAAATAGTGAATCCCACCATAAATTTAATTAGTGTGAATTACTATTATGTGAGATGTGAGGTATGACATTATTGTACTCCATAACTATAGCATAATTACTATAAGTTCACTAGCCAATGCACTAGAGGTGACAATTTGTATTAACATGTGTTCATGTCATGTCAAGAGTACCGGCCAGTATTTACCATTCTGGCACATGCATCGGTACCAAAACACAGCTATTTCATACCGGTTTAAATACCAGCCAATTTCAAGCATATTGGCCGATACTGGGTGTACCGACTGTACAGAAAAAAGCTTTTTTTTTTTTTTTTTTGAAATTTTTAAATTTTTGTAAGAGCAGAATAGTAACTTATTTGTATTATTTGTTTTCTTAGTATGCAATAAACAATTAAGCTTTCTGTTTTTTATATTGTGTTTTTTTTTTTCTTTTAGTTGATGCTAAAACTAAAACCATGAAAAATTTGTTCTAAATTGAGGTAGTGTTTTATGGTAAAATTTTATTTTTATTATATATATATATATATATTTATAAATATAAAAAAATAGTTGTAAACCCGAAATGATACACCGATATTGACCGGTATCGAAATATATCATGCCACTGGCTAAACCGATACAGCGTCTAATACGAGATTGACTCACTTGACCCTAACTCAACCCATTTAATAATCATATTAAGCAAGTTAACCCGATATGACCCATGTAACATGTTTAATATATAAGTTTTGTTAGGTTGAACAAGCATAAGCATGACCTGTTTTAACTTGTTTTAGGACCTATTTGGATAAGTTGTTTTAAAAAGTGTGTTTTAAAAAAAATAGCATTTTAAAAATGTGCATGTTAAAAACTTAATTTCTAAAACCACAAATAAGCATTTAGAAAAAAAATGTAAAAAAGTGTGTTTTCTATTTTTTTAAATTCACAATAAGTGTTTGGACAGCATTAATATAAAACAACCGTTTTAGGTGTTAATTCCCAAAAAGGACTTCACTCTGTTGATAAGAATATTTGGTCCTTTTTATTTTTTAATGTAACCAAAGTTTTTTTTTAAGCCAAAAATGTTAAGAAAATTGAGAATTTCTTTAATAATAATAATAATAATAATAATAATAATAACTATTTTGTTAGGTTCTTTTATGTTTTATCATCTTCTAAAATATATAATAATAATTTTGTAAACAGGTTCGTTTGTCATCTTCTTAGATATATAATAATAATAATAATAATAATAATAATAATTTTTTATTTAAAAGTGTAATGGTAACAAGTACCCTCTCACTTTTTTTAAAATATTTTTTAATAAATATGTAGATATTTATCAAAACACGAGATTACAGGTGTAAATATATAAATGGCTGTTTTATAGCCAAACTTGTATGTACGATGTGTCAGAGTAAAACGTCATAAAGCTAACAAGACCCTACAATGGATCTACTCCATAGTAAAGTATTGCCTCTTTCACTCCAATTTTTGCCCGTGCCTACATTTAGGTCATGAAAAATGGTGAGGACAGTGGCAAAGAAACAACGAACTTGTCGGCTAGAGAGGAGAGAGAACAACTAGAGAGAAGATGAACAACAGCAGCAAGGCATGGTGACAAGGCAATGAATTTTTAATAGGGTATTTTGGTCATTCTCAAACTGTAAGAGGATATTTTAAGCATTTCACGGTTAAATGGAACTTTGGTTCAGAAACGCAATTCGTGTTCTACACCCATATTTTTTAAAAAGCTGCTTCTTATTGCATTCCGAAAACAAGCCTTTTTACCATTAACACAAAGCTAAACATTACTTCTTGCATTTTCTTCCATTAACATGCATTTTAATTCAAAAAATGCGGGGCCAAACGAACCCTTAATAAACATGTATTGGGTTAATATTGGATTAATATAAACATTACCCATTTTAGTTCATTTAAATATAACCATTAAAATTTTTTAATTACTTAGTTCTATACTTAAAATATAAATTTATGTTGAATAAAAATGATATTTATTTATATGAATATAATAAGTCATTTAATGGAATTGACCCACTTATTAACTGTGTACAACTTTTTCATCTGTTATGACTTTACGATGGACAGGTATCATCACACTCTTTGACGGTAAAAACCTCAGGAATACCCATGTTATAGTTTTATTCTAATGTCAATTTCTTTTTCTTCATTAGGACAAGTCACTCTACAGAAGCACATCATACAGCCTGTTAATGGCCTCCTCTCTAGTTTTCAAGTATCATGTAATCTCGTTAGTTAGGTATTTAACGTCAAGGGTCAATGCATGCCTTTATGACTTTATTAATTGTTAGGATATATGTGATTCACATGTTAGGAATATATGTCAATATTTTATGTAATTGGTTAATCTTTTGACAAAACGCACTTTACTTGTAATTAAATAGATCTATAATGTGTTTGATACTTCAAAGAACAAGAGTTCAAATCTGTATTGAAGCCATGCAAATCTGTTCAAGAAACAAGTGAAGAAGTGCTGATTCATTAAAGCTCGATAGTTGCTCGATAGATAGTAATCTGTCGAGGTTTAATGAGGCTCGACAGATACTCTCTATCGAGGTATCTATCGAGAATTACGAAAATCAGTTTTTCAAATATGATTTTCGGCCCATACTTATGTATTTATGTAAGGTTTCTTTTCTCACAATCCTAGACATATATAAGGTTTATTTTAGAGGCCGTCACATAAGAGAATATAAGGAGAACATATGCAAAAGGCGACCAATGTCTTATTCTCTCTGAAAGAAGCTACTGCGTCTTTGCACCTTAAAGTTTTGTAACTAAGTGCTTCTTGATCTTCATTATTGATGAAGTGAAGAACTTTGCAGCCAACATTCTTCTTCCTCAAGTTGGTGTGATAGTCACGTACTGGGAGCCATGCATCTTTGGTTAGTCATGTACTGGGATTTGTGCAAAAGGGTAGTGTTCATATATTGAAGAGTTTAGAAGTTTTGAAGTGGTAAAAGGTTTCCGCTGTAAGTTCATCCATGGAGATTGTAGAGTCTAGGGACAAAGATTTTGTACTAGATCTGAAACTTCTCTTTACTATAATGGATTGCTTTTTGGGAAGGTTTCTCCCTAGGTTTTTTACCGTGAAACTAGTTTGTTTCATTGGTTTTTCAGGGTTATTATATCTTGTCTTATTTACTTTTCCGCTACATTTATTTTTAACATGATATTCATGTTTATTTGTTTTAATAAGTTTTATTTATAAGGAGAACATATGCAAAAGGCGACCAATGTCTTATTCTCTCTGAAAGAAGCTACTGCGTCTTTGCACCTTAAAGTTTTGTAACTAAGTGCTTCTTGATCTTCATTATTGATGAAGTGAAGAACTTTGCAGCCAACATTCTTCTTCCTCAAGTTGGTGTGATAGTCACGTACTGGGAGCCATGCATCTTTGGTTAGTCATGTACTGGGATTTGTGCAAAAGGGTAGCGTTCATATATTGAAGAGTTTAGAAGTTTTGAAGTGGTAAAAGGTTTCCGCTGTAAGTTCATCCATGGAGATTGTAGAGTCTAGGGACAAAGATTTTGTACTAGATCTGAAATTTCTCTTTACTATAATGGATTGCTTTTTGGGAAGGTTTCTCCCTAGGTTTTTTACCGTGAAACTAGTTTGTTTCATTGGTTTTTCAGGGTTATTATATCTTGTCTTATTTACTTTTCCGCTACATTTATTTTTAACATGATATTCATGTTTATTTGTTTTAATAAGTTTTATTTATAAAGAGAACATATGCAAAAGGCGACCAATGTCTTATTCTCTCTGAAAGAAGCTACTGCGTCTTTGCACCTTAAAGTTTTGTAACTAAGTGCTTCTTGATCTTCATTATTGATGAAGTGAAGAACTTTGCAGCCAACATTCTTCTTCCTCAAGTTGGTGTGATAGTCACGTACTGGGAGCCATGCATCTTTGGTTAGTCATGTACTGGGATTTGTGCAAAAGGGTAGCGTTCATATATTGAAGAGTTTAGAAGTTTTGAAGTGGTAAAAGGTTTCCGCTGTAAGTTCATCCATGGAGATTGTAGAGTCTAGGGACAAAGATTTTGTACTAGATCTGAAACTTCTCTTTACTATAATGGATTGCTTTTTGGGAAGGTTTCTCCCTAGGTTTTTTACCGTGAAACTAGTTTGTTTCATTGGTTTTTCAGGGTTATTATATCTTGTCTTATTTACTTTTCCGCTACATTTATTTTTAACATGATATTCATGTTTATTTGTTTTAATAAGTTTTATTTATAAGGAGAACATATGCAAAAGGCGACCAATGTCTTATTCTCTCTGAAAGAAGCTACTGCGTCTTTGCACCTTAAAGTTTTGTAACTAAATGCTTCTTGATCTTCATTATTGATGAAGTGAAGAACTTTGCAGCCAACATTCTTCTTCCTCAAGTTGGTGTGATAGTCACGTACTGGGAGCCATGCATCTTTGGTTAGTCATGTACTGGGATTTGTGCAAAAGGGTAGCGTTCATATATTGAAGAGTTTAGAAGTTTTGAAGTGGTAAAAGGTTTCCGCTGTAAGTTCATCCATGGAGATTGTAGAGTCTAGGGACAAAGATTTTGTACTAGATCTGAAACTTCTCTTTACTATAATGGATTGCTTTTTGGGAAGGTTTCTCCCTAGGTTTTTTACCGTGAAACTAGTTTGTTTCATTGGTTTTTCAGGGTTATTATATCTTGTCTTATTTACTTTTCCGCTACATTTATTTTTAACATGATATTCATGTTTATTTGTTTTAATAAGTTTTATTTATAATAAATTTAATTAACAACTTGGATTTAAAACTTGTTAATTCTATCAATCAGGGTCTAAATTTCTCAACAAATGGTATCAGAGCAGGTACACTCTGATTGGATTAATTTCCTGAATGTGATCCTTGACCCCCGTTGTCATGGATCGTGAAATCTCTTTTGATTCCTCCTTTATTTGATGGAACTAATTATGCGTACAGGAAAGTTCGTATGAAAGTTTTTTTTTTTTTTTTTTTTTTTTTTTTTTTTTTTTTTTTTGCAGGCTCTAGGTGAACAGGTATGGCAAGCTGTTAAAGTTGGCTGGATTAAGTCAAAGGAAGCGCTAGTGGATTGGGATGATGCTACAATCATAGCGGCAAATTTCAACAGTAAGGCCTTGAATGCTTTATTTTGTGGGATGACCAATGAGGAATTTAAGAAAATATTATCCACGGAAGTTGCCAAGGAAGCATGGACCATTCTTGAGACCACCTATGAAGGTACCAAGGCAATAAAGACTGTGCAGTTTCAACGACTCACTAGTAGTTTTGAATAAATAAGGATGGAGGAGGATGAGACCTTTGATGAGTTCTATGCTAAACTTAAGGATATTGTGAATTCTGCTTTCAATCTTGGAGAATCTATAGTAGAATCCAAAATTGTTAGGAAAATCCTTAAGTCCTTACCTGAAAGATTCCATGCCAAGATCATTGTCATTGAAGAAGTGAAGGAAATTGATCAACTTCCTTTGACTGAGCTTATAGGGAACCTTCAAACCTATGAGATGGGATTAGGCTCAATGGGAAAAGGTGGAAAGGATAAAAACTTGGCTCTTAAGGGTATAGAGGAAGGGATTGAGGACTCTGAAGATGAAGATGAAAGCGAAGATAAAGATGAAGATGATGATGATGATGAAGATGAGGATCTAACCATCATAACTGATGAGATTATCAAGCTTCTTCAATTTAGGAAAAAGGTTAAGGGCAAACCTCCTAGGAAATCTAAATCCTCAAGGAAGGGCAAGAATGAGAAACCCCCATCAAATGCCATGAGTGCAAATGTTTTGGTCATATAAGGATAGAGTGTCCAAACTATCTTATGAAGGAAAAGAAAAGATAAAAGGTTGGTTGCTACCTGGAGTGATACTGAGGATGACTCTTCCAATAAGGATATGGATGAATGTAGTCACTTTATAGCATTTGCTGCCACAACCGATAAGGTGATTGTGAAGAGTGCTAGTGACAATGATGATTCTTCTGATGATGAAGTACCCAAGAAGTTGACCCTTCAGGATGCCTATGATAAGCTATGCACTGAATTTTGTAAAATCTAAAAATACTTCTCATCTTTGTAGAAAAGAGCTCAATGAGGTAAAAACTGAAAAAGCTGAATTGTTAGTCAAACTAGATGAGACTACAAGGTTGGTTGAGACTCTTATTGTGGAGAACACCTCATTAGATAAGAATGTCAAGAATCTTGAGGTTGAGCTTAGTCAAGCTAGAACTCAAATAGAGAGGATATCTAGTGCAAAGCTTGATGAGGTATTAAGTGCTCAAAAGCCTAGTTTTGATAAGACTGGCTTAGAATATGTTGTTTCCTCCAGCCCCTCCTCTTCCAAGGCTTCTGGGTCAAGGACTGTCTTTGTACCCCAATCTGAGAAAGATAATAAAGGTATGAAATCCAAAATTGATTTAACTAATTCTAAATCCATTGTTAGACCTCATGATTGTCACCATTGTGGCGTTCCTGGACACATTCGTCCTAATTGCTTTAAGTTGTATCCTCAAAAGCAAGTGTCCAAACGGTCATAGGTTTCCTCTCAAGGACCTACACCTTTATTTAGGAAGTTATTAAAAACTTTGAGCTTTTTAACTTAATTTCAGGAGAATTTTAATTCTCCCATGTCCTATAGTAGACATACTAGGACACGTACCTTTTCATCTTCACGGCCAAAGACTCATGCTGTGTGAGTGAGAAAGGAGCCTAAGACTTAATTGTCTTTTTTGTTTGTCCTCTACTTTAGTTCTTTCTATCTAAAGTAGGACTCTACTTGTTTGATTTCTTATCTGCTTTTGGAATCATACTTTCATGCATCTGCACTTTTCTATCATGCCTTCATGCATATGCATCTTTCTTTTATGCTTTCATGTTATTTGTCTGTTTTTATTTGATTGTTTAGTCTTTATTTTATTTATTTTTTTCAAAATAAAAAGAGAAAAATCAGAATAATACAAAAACAGTGTGTGTTTGTGTACATTAGTACTTGTGTACATTAGTACTTGTGTACCTTGGATGGCCATTGAAACAAAGTTTTCTAAACTTTGTATCTTTTGTAGCTTAGATGAGCATCTTTGTGCACAACTGCTCATCTAAGCAAATGAGCTTTGTGGCTTGTGTTTGTGATGAGTAAGATTAAGTAGTCTCTTGTACTTAACACTCATATCACTCTTTTTGATGGGAAGGACTAGAAAATCCTAGGAGAAAGGCATAAATAACCATCTCACCACTGTTACCCGTCAATCATAAAATGACATCTGTATGCTCCGGCATAGCAAAAGTGCAATGTCAATGACATTTGTATGCTTCGGCAAGGAAAAGTGCAAAGTCAATAGCTTAACATCATTGGATATTTCTTTTCTTTCTCTTATATGCCCATGCATGGTTTGCTCAGAAGAAAATATGCAAAGAAAAATAAAAAGCAAAAAGATTAAAAATGCTTTATATATGATTACAAGCATGTATTCCAGGAGATGTGAGAGTTATAAGATGTACCTCAAAGGTGATAGTCCCCATCAAACAGTTATGATTGTGTGTGAGTTAAAGTGATTTTCTCATATCTCAAATTGTCATAACATATATACACTTATGCAATTTTGCGATGTTTTTCACACATGACACGCAATATTCTTTGCTACTCTTGATACATGTGCAGGTACATTGTGATTTGGCCATCACAAGGTTTACATATGTTAATGTATGCTCACTAAACTGTCTTGACTTATTTAAGAAATATAAAATTGGTTAGACTTGTTTAGTGTGTGTGTGTGTGTGTGTGTGTGTGTGTGTGTGTGTGTGTGTGTGTGTGTGTGTGTGTGTTTTGGGATCTATGTGCTTAACAATTTTATTGTTGAGAGATGTTTATGAGAGATTAACATGTTATTTGGATCTTTGGTTGAGTTGCATATTTGATTGTATTCATGTCTGTATTTTTCTCTACTTGAAAAACTATTTTTAAGCAATCTTGACAGCTTCTCGACACCTCTCGATAGCTAGGTTATCTATCGAGATTTTTCAGTTTCTCTTTATCGCAATCCCGATAGCTTCTCGACAGCTTCTTAATCCATTGAGAAAGTTTTTGTCTCCTCGATAGCTTCTCAATAGCTGTTCAATCCATCGAGGTCTTCTCGATAGCTTCTCGACACCTCTCGATCCATCGAGATCCTTATGCATGCATTTTTTTTCACATGTTTTGCATGTTTCTCTTATCTTGTCATCCATAGCATTTTGTTTCTTTACATTCATGCATTTTTATGGATTCTTTGTACCCCCTTGATCATCCTTGATCATTTTTATGTTTCTCGGGTGAAGTTTTATAGATTCTTGTACCCTTTGTCAATCATGACAAAAAGGGGGAGAAATTGTGGAGAATATGTGGTTTCTTTTTAAGATTCTACATGTTAGGGAGAGAAATACATGTCTTTGTAAAGGGGAGATATGTTTCATCTTGTTAGGGAGAGTGCTTACCTCCTTCTTCTTGTACACCGGTCTTGTGACTATGTTTATATATATATATATATATTGTGTTTATCTTTGATATATATATATATATATGATGTATGTTTCTTTCACCTACCCTTACATGTGTTGTTTCTTTTCTCTTTATGCACATACTTCTTATTACTTGTATGCAATCTATTATTTCTGTTTCACACAAAGATATCTTGATGAGTTTTGTTTAAAGTGTTTTAGAAATACAGATTGTCAAAGTCTACTTGCCATAAACTCTCTTCTTGCAAAGTTTTTCAAGAGTTTGTATTAGGATAGATTTTATTGTATTCATCAAGTGAGTATAAGTTGAGTAATTTATGACTTCTCTTATATATTCATTTGTTTGTTGTGGTTTTGTCACGGATTTCTAAAGAGGGAGATTGTTAGGACATATGTGATTCACATGTTAAGAACATATGTCAATATTTTATGTAATTGGCTAATCCTTTGACAAAATACACTTTACTTGTAATTGAGTAGATCTAGAATGTGTTTGATGCTTCAAAGAACAAGAGTTCAAATCTAGTATTGAAGCCATGCAAATTTGTCCAAGAAACAAGTGAAGAAGTGTTGTGCTCGACAGATAGCTATCTATCGAGGTTTAATGAGGCTCGATAGATACTGTCTATCGAGGTATCTATCAACAATTACGGAAATCAGTTTTTCAGATCTGATTTTCGGCCCATGCTTATGTATTCGTGTAGGGTTTCTTTTCTCACAACCCTAGACGTATATAAGGCTTATTTTAGAGGCCATCATATAAGAGAATATAAAGAGAACATATGCAAAAGGTGACTGATGCCTTATTCTTTCTGAAAGAAGCTACTGCGTCTTTTTGCCTTAGGATTTTGTAACCAAGTACTTCTTGATCTTCATTGTTGATGAAGTGAAGAACTTTGCAGCCAACATTCTTCTTCCTCAAGTTAATGTGTTAGTCACGTACTGGGAACCGTGCATCTTTGCTTAGTCATGTACTAGGATTTGTGCAAAAGGGTGGCGTTCATATATTGAAGAGTTCAAAGGTTCTGAAGCGGTTGAAGGTTTCTACTGTAAGTTCATCTACGAGGATTGTAAAGTCTTAGGACAAAGGTTTTGTACTAGATCTGAAACTTCTCTTTATTATAGTGGTTTGCTTTTTGGAAAAGTTTCTCCCAGGTTTTTTATTGTGAAACTAGTTTGTTTCATTGGTTTTCCTAGGTCATCATATCTTGTTTTATTTACTTTTCCGCTGCATTTATTTTTAACATGATATTGATATTTATTTGTTTTAACAAGTTTTATTTATAATAAATATAATTAACAACTTGGATTTAAAACTTGCTAATTCTATCAACCGGGATCTAAATTTTTCAACATTAATTATTGAATTTAAACCATCTTGTAAGCGGGCGTTTGGTTTAGTGGGATGTGTCCTTAATGTGATGCATATTACGATGATGTGATATTAAAATTTTTGTTTAATTTATTTTTTCTAACATTATCATAATCTAAAATTACAGAATATATCACACCATCTTAATCTTATTACCTTCCTAAACAATGTAATGTTGTATTTTTGTATTGAGTTTACATTAATGTAAAAGTACAATAATGTAATATTATCGTGTAATGTAATATCACGATGAACCAAACGCCCCTAAGTGTAACTTAAGATTATATATGATGCTAAAGGGCCTGTTTGGATTGAGGGGGGAGGGAGCGGGAGTGGAGGAGAGTAAAGTAGAGTTAGTTAAAAACAGGCTAATTTTGAACTAACTACTCTACTATACTCTACTCCCCCTCAATCCAAACGAACCATAAGTTTCTAGCTAGTATTTAGCATTACATGAATACATTGTCTGCTTTATTTTATAAGCAATGGATGCAATCACCTAAGGCCTCAAGTAGAAAAAAGGTCTCCAAATTTTAATCATTGTAATAGTATTAATTAAACCTATTGATTAACCAATAAATAAAATAATATTTTTTATCAAATGAAAAACAAGAGAACAAAAAAGAGTGAGAGATACTACGTCCACAATATTTTTACAACAAATTCTAAGTACGTAACAAGTTGTTACAGACTGTTATTGATGGCAAAAAAATAATTTTAGTGGTAGGTTCAAATTAGAACCAGTAACAACTTAACACCTATGATTTATTGTAAAAAATATTGTGAATATTGTACTTCTCAAAAAAAAAAAATAAAAAAAAAGTAATACACAAAAAAATTCACAATATATTTCACAATAGTTGAGCTGGCAAACTTTTACTAATTCTCACTTAGGCCCATCTTTAGCGTCACCCTTTTACTTACTACTATCAATCTACCACAATATTCCACTTACGCTTAACAAAAGTGTTAATGTCAACTGGGTAGAGCAATTAGGCTGCATCAACATTGTATACCTTGTGAAGGAAGGTGGATCGATCCTTTTACATGATATTCAAGGGGAAATTATTAAAATATCTAGTAAATTGTCCATGTTTTAAAATTATTAAGCACCATGTCCCTGTTTTGAAACTCAATTTTCTAAAAATTAAGTTTCAATGTAACTCAATTTTCTAAAAATCGAGTTTCAATGTAACTCAATTTTATGATTATCGAGTTTTAGTTAAGTTTTTCCTTGGAACTCGATTTTAGTAAAATTGAGTTCCAGCCAGATTTTTTAAAATGGGAAAAGCCATGGGTGCTCCTCTGGTGTTGCAAAAACTTACCTAGAGCTCAATAATCACAAAATCGAGTTCTATGGGAAACTCAAATTTATAAAAATCAAGTTTCAAAAAGGGACACGGTGCTTAATAGTTTCAAAATAAGGATATTGTGCTAGATATTTAAAAAAAAATAAGGGCAAAAGCCTATTTTCCCCTGATATTCAATGGTGTAAAGGGGTTATGAGTGCCTGGATATTGAGGTTACAAAAAAGAGGTGTGAAGTGACCGTAGCTTTTATCTACAGCAATCCAACCTACAAATTGTATCATGCTCTTCCTTGCTCTTTCAAAAAATAGGCACAACAGCAAGCACAAGCATTGCACACTCAACATAACACTCAAAAGAGTACATAAGGGTTTAAATTATAAACAGTCACAATGCGAAACCGTTTAACACCTTCCAATAAGAAAACACCACGTCATCATTTTAGTAAAGTTGAATACATCCTACCGCACAAAATAATAACCTACTTAAATCACCAAACCACAAACACAATAGTTTCGAACTTCATACCTAAGTGCAAATCTCATCCTTCTCCTCCTCTTAGCATTAAAGCTTCACACTACCACACACGTTGTCAAAGTCATTGCCAGAGCCAAAAAAAGATGTTGGAGCTGCCGTAGGTGTGGTGTCACGATCTCAATGTTTATTTTTTCATTATTTGTGGTTTTTTTTTAATTTAGATTTTGAAATAATTGTGTGCATAAGTTAATGTAAAAATTGGTGATTAATTATAAGATTACATTGTAATAGCAATATAAATGTCTACAATGTAAGATGTACAATGTAAACCAAGAATTTTCTATGTAAAAATTTAAATATTTTCCAAAAAATTTTAAAAAAATAGTTCATACATATTCTTAATTTCAAGTTTTAATAAAAATTTATCTGTATTTCTTTCTTTACAATGATGTGTAATATAACTAGAATTAATTCCCTAAATATTATAACATGTAATGAGTATTACACATGAGTTAAAAAAAAATAAAAAATAAAAAAAAACCTTTTTTCAAAGTGAATTTATAGGATATAGGTGCAGAATGTGGGACATTGGTTAGTTAATTAAATATTTTTGTATTGCATATATATATATATATATATATATTTGAATTTTAATTATTAAAATTGTTAGGATTAATGCCCTTAAATCCTATTGTAATATACTATGTATGATATTATGTATGACTTAATATTTTGATTAATAAAGTTGTTTTATTTTTATCTAAAATGATGGTAACATGAATATTTGGACATTATCATATAGTCCATGAGATGCATAGTATGTGATTTATGTGAAAAGTCACAGAAGATATAAATCACAAGTTCTTTGTAAACTCAGAATTATAGTTCGTAGTCAGTTATGAAATTGGGCATTTCATCTGCGAAGACTATAACATATTAACTAAGATAATTTGTCTTGATCATGAAAGTGGAGACTTCTAGTTGATATGTTAATATTTTTTAAGAGTTAAGACATATTGAACTGGACCACTGTGAGATTTATTACTCTCCTAACGACTGTCAATTGAATAATAAATCTCACGACTTCTATTCACATGAACTCTTAATCCTAAGAGAATAATGGACCAGATCATGAAGTGTAGATTGCTTTGATATATCAAGAGTGAGATCTAAAGTAACGGTCAAAACCTCAGTATGTTGGGCAGCCACATTTAGTGTTGATAGAACATATATTCTCAAGATAGAATTTATAGTCTCTTAACAGAGATACAAATTCCCTTGAAATAAGTTTAATGAGTTCAGTTATTCAGAGAGTTAAGCCTAACCACTTTGGTAAGAAATTACTAAACTATGTATTTATGAAATTGGATTTCATAAATATATGATGAATAACTTTAAAAGGATTAAACCGGGTACTCAAGGATTAAAATGTAGTAATTTACAAAGTGGCAGTCTATATTCATGACTTTGTATTACTACGAATATTTTATGAAGGGGTTGCATGTATAATAAAGTCTTGGGATATAATTTATTAATAAGGCTTAGAGTGCAATTATATTTATATAGTGGTATTAAATATAATTAATGATAACTTTGGGCTTGTCAAGAGTTTACAGAAAAGCTTAAGGTCCATTGGAGCTAATGTCTTATTTGTTCCCTTTTGGTCTCACTCCAAGCCACACACTAAAGCCCAATTGGGAAGGCCCAAAAGGCTAGCCCAATTAGATAATCAGTTATGTAGAGAGAAACATACAGAATTTTTATTAAGATGAAATGGTTTGAATGCTGGTGTAAGACACTCCTTCATATTCTCTCTAGAACAAGCACATAGAACTGATTGAGAGACCACACATTTTGGGCATCAAGTGGAATTTGAGTGAAGATTAAAAGTGTTCCCGAGTACTTCTAATCTTTGTTTTGAAATTCACCATACCAAGGTACACTCTCTTGGTCTTATATTCTAAAATTTACATTACACATGTTATCAATTGCGAATGAAGTAGATCCGTTAATTTCCCGCTGCGTATGTTCTGTATGCGATACAAACATGTTATTTTTCCTAACAAAAATAATTTTTGTAAATATAGAAAAGTGAAATTAAGGAAGAATCATCATAAAAGATAAATCCACAAATTCATTGATCTAATTAGACTAATTTTCAAGTGAAGGTCAAAAAGCCTTATAACTTAATTAGTTAGTATTTTTTTAGTAGGTCCTTGACATCTAGGATTCAAATCTTTTCTCCTAGTCATTAGTTATTATTATCAAATTATCGAAAAAAAACATTGCAGTTCACTATTGATGGATGATGGCTAATTGGCAATTACTGAATTACCTCCTCCAAGGCCGATAGAGATACTTGTTGCATGTGATGTATCCATTGAAACTGCATTTCATTTAATTGGACCTCTGGCTTCACCTCTCCGACCTTTGAAAATTGAAGGTTGAAATTTCAAACCAAAAGAGCTTTCGCTCAGCAGCCTTAGCTGCTTCTTATTTAGGGCACGTTTGGTAGGAATAAAATGTGATATAATATAACAACTAAACATATTCATAAATTTGGTGATGACTTATAACATTAGAATAAAACTTAAGATTTATTTTAGGAAATATCTTACTCATTCAATTATATTTCCTTAAAAAATGTTATTTTTTAAATTTAAGAGACATATGTGTTATTTTTTATAATTTTTTTTTATAATTGCTAAATGCATATGGAAAGTTTGTTTATTTGAAAATATATTAAGTTTTGAAATTATTGATGTAGGGAGGATAGGCTCAGTAGTATATATTGCGCCAGGGGCCCAGTCCGAGGACGCCCATTAATCCAAGGACGGAGAAACGTTATTATGGAAGTCAGCATTACTGAATAAAGAAAGGGGTCTGGTCATGATAGTCCAAGAAGTTGGTCTGGGGAGGGATGCTTCCTCGACTAAGCAAGGTAGAGGTCTAAAGGTGCGGTCTGCCATCCAAAAGCAACGTACCAGGAGATTATACTGATAAGGATATGCATCATGAAAGCACAGGACAAAGAAAAGCTATGAAATATTTAAGAGAAAGTTGCTACCACCGCATTGAATGCTCTGTAACTAACTCTCTGGCCGCATTAATGAGAAAATGATGCCTGAACAGTAATATTCAACCTTACAACTACTCCCAAAGACTTCAGGAATGTGCTGATGGGACAAGGATCAACACCAGTAATTTGATTTATACGTGGAGGGTGAAGAAGAAAGAAGGAAGATAGTATAAAATAGAAAGAAGTCCCTTAGGAAAGGGGAGATCGGAGATTTGAGAGAAAAATACTATACTAATCAAGAGCTGAACTTGAAACCTAATTCTAAAGAGAAACATACTAGAATTAATCTCCTCAAACTGTATCGAGAATGATTTTCTTTGTGTAAAACCATTTTATCTTTGTTTCCTTATCATCTTGATCAATTTTAATTGTTGTTCAAACTCATCAGGGGCTAGTTTTCCAATCCACTCTCTACAAATTCATTGTATTGGGCTTTTGGGCCTAAGATCATCCATTTTTTGGGCTTAGGAACCAAATTGCGTCCTTACAATTGGCACCATCTGTGAAAAATTCTGGTGTTGTAGTGAGTTTAATGTTCAATTATCGTAGGTTCAAGTCCAAACTAAGCGGAATCTATGAGGTCCCAACGTCAAGATCATTTCCTCCATCTTGAATGAAGAAGGGACCGGGAGGAAAGTGTGCATACCACTCATACTAGCAAGAGCCAGTCTCAGAGTGGGAGCCACCTCTCTCATAAGAAAAATGCTAGAAACATGCAACTGGAGATTGATCATTTGCGAAGGAAGTTGCGCCGTAAACGACGAAGGAGAACTCCCTCAGTTTCTACTTATTCTTCTGGTGGGGAAGGAGATAGCAGTTACAGGCCTAGGTCAAGGATTCCCCCCAGTAAGTCTTTCTCGTGCGATAAGGACTACCACTCCAAGCGCAGGGGTAAAAATCCATCTTACAAAGGTCTAGGAAACGATGCTATGAGTAAGGTGCTAAACCAAATTTCCAGATCACCTTTCATACACAGGATTGAAGGAGGAAAACTTCCTCGGCGCTTCACTCAGCCAATGTTTACCATTACAATGGTCGTACAGACCCTGTGGAACATGTAAGCCACTTCAACCAGAAGATGGCAGTGCACTCCAAGAATGAGGCCTTGATGTGTAAGGTATTCTCATCCAATTTAGGACTTGTGGTAATGAGGTGGTTTGATGGCCTAGGAGCAAGTTCTATTGATTCCTTTAAGGAGCTCACCTGGGAGTTCGGATCTCGCTTTATTACGTGCAGTAGGGTTCCTCGGCCCTTATATTCCCTATTGTCTATGACCATGCAAGAAGGGGAGAACTTAAAAACATACTCAGACAGATACTGGGAGATGTTCAATGAGATCGATGGGGACTTTGATGAAGTGGCCATAAGGACTTTCAAGGTCGGCCTACCTACCGAGCATGATTTGAGAAAGTCCTTGACTAAGAAGCCTGTATGGAGTGTGCGTCGACTTATGGACCGTATTGACGAGTATAAGCGGGTTGAGGAAGACCAGCAACAAGGGAAAGGAAAGGCTAAGGTTATTCCTCAGGATAGGAGGGATTTCAGGTCGGACAGATACAATAATAAGAGACCACGAAGGGACTTTGCTAAGCAATCTAGGTCAACTGCTATTCAAGTGGTTAGCACAGTGTTCCGAGAGCCCGTGTATCAGGTTTTAAAAAAGATTAAGAATGAACCATACTTCAAATGGCCAAATAAGATGGGAGGAAACCCAATGAGGCACAACCAAAGTCTCCATTGCCAATACCACCAGGAACAAGGACATACCACCAAGGACTGTAGAACTTTGTGGAATCATCTGCAACAGCTAGTCAGGGATGGAAGGTTAAAACAATTTTTGTATCGGCCCAACGGGCAAGGGACCATGCAGGGTCAGGAGCTCAGAGAGATGCTTCTTCAAGGCCACCTTTAGGCATAATTAATGTCATCTTCACTGCTCCTGGGAGAATTGGTTCTCACCCCTCCAAGGTGATGCCTATCGCTCGGCCACCTGTCGAGGACTCTAACCTTGAGCCGAAAAGGGTTAGAGTGGAGATCCGACCAGCAATAAGTTTTTTGGATGAGGAAAAGGTTGGAACCATACAACCACACGATAATGCTTTAGTAGTCACCCTCAGGATAAGAGGATATGATGTGAATAAGGTGTTGGTAGATCAGGGTAGCAATGTAGAGATCATGTACCCTGATCTATACGAGGGGCTGAGGTTGAGACCTAAGGATTTAGCGCATTATGATTCACCTTTGGTAGGCTTTGATGGGAAAGTTGTCATTCCAAGGGGTCAGATCAAATTGTCAATACAAGCGGGGTCAGAAGTGGTGGAGGTAGACTTCATTGTAATGGATGCTTAATCTCCTACACTGCCATTGAGGCAAGGCCCTAGCTTCATGCCCTATGGGCTATCTCTTCCACCCTACACTTAAAAATGAAATATCCATCTAGGGACCAAATTGAGGAACTATTTGGGAGCCAATCCGTGGCTAGGAAATGCTTGGTGTTTGTAATTATGCATCAGCCTGGAGTAGAGTCCTCAGCCTCTGCTGAGGGGGGCTCATAGCAATCAAAGATTCTAGTGCTATCTATAGATGCGGAGTCAAAAGTAGCAAAGTGTGAGAAGTTAAAGGAAATTTTTATAGATGGTGATTCAAAAAAGTTTTTTCAGGTCGGAGCTCAGTTGCCTCCTCAAAAGAAGGAAGAATTGATAATGTTTCTTAAAAGGAACATCGATGTGTTTGCATGGAGTGCTTATAAAGCTCCTAGGGTGGATCCTAGCTTCATATGCCATTACAAATGTCAACCTGGCTGTCATCCCTAGAAAGTAACCACCTTGGCGTTCATCTAAAAAGCATTTTGATGCTATCAAGGAGGAGGTGAACAAGCTTAAAAAAACTGGGGCTATTAAGAAAGTGTTCTACTCTAACTGGCTGGCCAATACTATGGTGGTGAAGAAAAAAAACGGAAAGTGGTGAGTATGTGTGGATGGCCTTTTTCTTCAGATAGATCAGTTAATGGATGCAACGGTAGGCCATCCTCGGATGAGCTTTCTAGATGCCTTTCAAGGGTACCATCAGATACCTTTAGCTTTGAATGATCAAGAGAAGACAACTTTTACTACTCCTACTGAAAATTAACATTACAAGGTGATGCCCTTTGGTTTAAAGAATGCAGGGTCTACCTATTAGAGGATGATGACCAGGATGTTTGAGCTACAGTTAGGAAAAAATATTGAGGTTTATATAAATGATATGGTGGTGAAGAGTAAGGCGGTGTTCGAATACTTGGGAGACCTTGGAAATATCTTTGAAATACTGAGGAAACACAAACTGCGCCTCAATGTTTCCAAGTGCTCCTTTGGCATGGGATCAAGTAAATTCCTAGGCTATATGGTCACTCATCATAGAATTGAGGTCAATCCTAATCAGGTTAGGGCAATTAACAGTTTATAGCCATCTCGGAATCCCAAAGAGGTCCAGAAATTAACAGGAATGACTGTTGCCTTAAACCAATTTATCTCTCAGTTAGTGGACAGGTGTAGGCCTTTTTTCTAGTTGTTGAATAAGTGGAAGGGATTTGAATGGACTGAGGAGTGTGTTCTGGCCTTCCAGCAGCTGAAGGAATATCTTTCTCGACCACCCATCATATCTAGGCTCGAGGTGGATGAGGTCTTGTTTGCTTACATTGCTATGGCTTCCCATGTGGTGAGTTTAGTGCTAATACGGTTGATGATGGTGTGCAAAGGCCAATATACTATGTGAGCAAGTCACTGCATGAAGCCAAAGTTCGTTATCTATCACTGGAAAAGGCCATTATGGCAGTGGTGCATGCTACATGTTAGCTCTTCCACTACTTCCAATCCCACACAGTTGTTATCTTAACCCAACTTTCGCTTAGATCCCTACTTCGGAGTGCTGATTACACAGGAATGATTGCCAAATGGGGTATGATCCTAGGGGTTTTTGATATCAAATACATGCCTCGCACCTCTATCAAGGGTTAAGTCCTCGCTGATTTGGTGGTTGAGTTTGCTGAATCCTCATTGGAAGAAAAAGTTGAAAAGCAGGACATGGATGGAAAATCAGTTGGCATGGTCTCCCTGCAAAAGCCTTTACCCTGGAGGATATACGTTGATGGTGCAGCGAATCAAAGAGGATCTGGGGTGGGGCTAGTTATAATTTCTCCTAAGAAGATCATTATTGGAAAATCCTTAAGGCTGGGTTTCTCGGCCACCAATAATGAAGCCGAGTATGAGGCTCTATTGGTAGGGATGACTATGATTCAAAAAATAGGAGGAAAGGCAGTGGAGATGTTTTCAAATTGCTAAATTAGTTGTAGGCCAAGTAAGGGGAGAGTTGGAAGCTAGAGATCTCAGAATGTAGGAATATTTGAATCAGTCAGGGTTTGAGTCTTTCATTTTATTGCAAATCCCTAGAAGCAAAAAATACACATGCTGACTTTCTTGCCACGCTAGCAACCTCCTCAGCATAAAATTTACCTCGGGTGATCCTTGTGAAAGACTTGTGTAAACCTATTGAAATAAGGAAAAACGTGGTTCATATTCATCATATTAAGGTGGGTCCTAGCTGGATGGACTCTATTGTGCTATTCTTTAAGGAGGACATCTTGCTTGAGGGTAAGTCCAAGGTTGACAAAGTACGTAGAAAGGTTCTTAGGTTTTGGCTGTCCGAGGACCAAAAGTTGTATAAGCGCTTTTTTCCTAGACCATATTTGCTATGCATACACCCTTAGGCAGTAGAGCTACTCCTAGAAGAATTACATGAGGGGATTTATGGAAGCCACACAAGAGGCAGATCTTTGTCTCATAGGGCCCTTACTTAGGGATATTGGTGGTTAAATATGCAAAAGGAAGCACAAGAGTATGTGAAGAAGTGCGACCAATGCCAAAGATTTGCTCCAAATATTCATCAACGAGGGGGTGTCCTTAATCCTTTGTCCAGCCCTTGACCTTTTGCTCAAAGAGGCTTGGATATTGTAAGGCCTTTTCCTAAGGTAGCAGGGAATAGGAGATGGCTGCTGGTCAGCACGGATTACTTCACCAAGTGGGTTGAAGCTGAACTATTGGCATATATCAGGGACGTGGATGCAAAGAGATTTGTTTGGAAAATTTTTGTCACTCAGTTTGGAATCTCTCGTACACTCATCTCAGATAATAGTCTTTAGTTTGATAGTAAAGCCTTCAGGAGATATTGTTGTGACTTGGGCATTACGAATAGATATTTCACCTCGGCTTATCCACAGGGGCATGGATAGGTAGAGGCTGTCAATAAGGTCATAGTGAATGGACTCAAGAAGTGGTTGGATGATGTAAAGAAAAAATGGGTGGAAGAGCTACCACACATCCTTTGGACATATCAGGCTACGCCTCGAAGATCTACAAGGGAGACACCATTTTCAATAACTTATGGGGTCGAGGCTGCAATTCTTTGAACACCAGATTCTCAACACTGAGGACGAGTTCTTTCACTCCGAGCAACAATGATGGGTTATTAAAGAACAGCTTAGATTTGATTGAAGAACAAAGAGAAAGTGCTATGGTTCAACTGGCGTACTATCAACAGAAGCTCAAGCAGGGATATGATTCAAATTTAAGGCTAAGGCCACTAGCGTCTGGAGACTTGGTTTTAAGAAAGGTTTTAGGCACTGCAAAGAATCCAGCATGAGAAAAGTAAGGGTCCAACTGGGAAGGGCCATATCGTATCACCTCGGTGGCTGGAATAGATGCATATTACCTGGAAGATCTAGATGAAAATGTTGTACCACACCCTTGGAATGTAAATAACCTGCAAAGGTATTATTATTAATGAAAGTCTTTTCTGCCGTATTTTTGTTAATAACACTACGCATTACTCATTATTTTTCTAAGTGTTAAACAAAACCTTAGTTATGTCTGATTCCTCGGACCACAGACTTTGGGTAAATTAATACTTCATATCATTCTTCTAAATATCAAACATAACCTTAGTCATGCCTTGCTCCTCGAAACACATACCTTAGGTAAATTGATATTGTAAGTCATTTTTCTAAATGTTAAATAGAGTCTTAGTTATGTCTGGTTCCTCGGACCACATATTTTGGGTAAATTAATACTTCATATCATTTTCTAAGTATCAAACAGAACTTTAGTCATGCCTGACTCTTCGGACCACATACCTTGGATAAGTTGATATTTTAAATTATTTGTCTAAGTGTTAAACGAAATCTTTGTTATGCTTGGTTCCTCAAACCACATACTTTGGGTAATTAATATTTCATATCATTTTTTTAAGTATCAAACAGAACCTTAGTCATGCCTAGTTCCTCGGACCACAGACCTTGGGTAAATTAATATTGTAAGTCATTTTTCTAAGTGTTAAACAAAACCTTAAATATGTTTGGTTCCTTGAACCACATACTATGGGTAAATTAATACTTCATATCATTTTTCTAAGTATCAAACAGAACCTTAGTCATGCTGGCTCCTCGAACCACATACCTTAGGTAAATTGATATTTTAAATTATTTGTCTAGGTGTTAAATAGAACCTTAGTTATGCCTAGTTTCTCATACCACATATTTTGAGTAAATTAATACTTCATATCATTCATCTAAGTATCAAACAAAACCTTGTTCATACCTAGCTCCTCGGACCACATACATTAGATAAATTGATATTGTAAGTCATTTTTCTAAGTGTTAAACTGAATCTTAGTTATGCCTGTTCCTCAGACCACGTACTTTGAGTATATTAATACTTCATATCATTTTTCTAAGTATCAAACAGAACATTGGTCATGCTTGGCTCCTAGGACCACATAGCTTGGGTAAATTGATATTTTAAATTATTTTTCCAAGTGGTAAATAGAATCTTAGTCATGTCTGGTTCCTCGTACCACATGCCTTAGACAAATTAATACTTTTTGTTATTTATTTAAGTGTCAAATAGAACCAGTCATGCTGAATGGCAAAGATCTTCATTGTAGTAGTATGATCACATGGACACTCATGATCACCACTTAAAAATTTTGAAA
Organism: Lithocarpus polystachyus; assembly: GCA_033629205.1. Taxonomy (NCBI): domain Eukaryota; kingdom Viridiplantae; phylum Streptophyta; class Magnoliopsida; order Fagales; family Fagaceae; genus Lithocarpus; species Lithocarpus polystachyus. Next base: position 18,698,519 of record CM066173.1, read on the forward strand.
GTGTATCTATGATCTGTTTAAGAGTTGATTGTCATCTCCAGTTCCTTAAATATACTGATAGGTGGAGAATTGGATAGAGCCTGACATGAATGGGTGCTCTATCATTATGTATGTTTTTAAGGTTAAGGTTACACTTTACTGAGATTGTGGATTTAGTAGGTTTAACTTGTTCTGTTGTTAATCATGTGGGGTGTGGTAACTGTACTACTACTTATACAGGTAACCAAATAGAGCTATATCTCATTGTCATGTTAGTTATGTGTTAAATAAAACAAATACCATGTTGGGATCAATATAAGTATCACAAACATGAAAGAAACTTATGATTATCATTGATCCGAGCCTTAGAAAAAGGCAAGTAGATTACAAAGGAGTAAACTAATTACAAATCTTGGAAACAAAAACAACAGTTTACAAAAAAAAAAAAAAGAAAAAAAAAAAAAAGACAAGACAACTCAGGGCTTCATTTTTATTACAAGCTTCTCTTTCAGAATCTTTCCAGGCTGGGTAGAGGCTACCGTGGAGGATGCTGGACCCTTACCCTTGGGGTGCTCCTTTGTAGGTATTGGGAGAGTTGCCAGAACAATCTCCATGTTGTAGGAGGGCTCCTTTTCTTTAGATGGCTCCTTAGGGTTAGCTGGGGGCTAGATGGCATCATGGGCCACTTCCTTGGTCACCTCAGCTGGCTTCTCAGCAACCTCAGGCAGCTCTACCTCCTTGGATGGGCTTTGGACTAAAGGGAGAGCTTTGGTTGGGCCCTCCTTCCCAGTATCTGCCTTCTTGGAGCAATATCAACCTTGGGGCCCAAAGAGCCCGAGCAACATCAACCTTGGGGCCCTCCTTCCCAGTATCTGCCTTCTTGGAGCAACCATGCTAGGGTTAAGGCCTCCGCTAGATCCTTGGCCTTCTCGGCCTCTTCTAGTTTCTTTGACAGAGTTTTTACTTGATCTCTAGCAGCGGTGAGATTGGCCTCGGCTTGGCGAAGTAGCTTGCGCTGGGCCTTAGCCTGCTTCTCTAACCCATCCAAGGCTGCCTCAGCACTTTTCCTGTCCCTTTCAGCCTCAGTCAGCTTGGTGGTTAGCTCTTGGGACTTTTTATTTACCACCCTAACGGCCTCCACGATAGCTATACGCCTTGCTTCTTCATCCTTCATCATCCTGTGAGAGGTGTTTACTATTTCCTCGGTCCTGTGCACAGATTGGACAGCCTTTCAAAAGGAAACAAAAATAAATAAATATGTATGAAGGTTAGAGAAAACAAGGATAAGTATGAATATATAAAAAAATAAAAAATAAATAAATAAAAGAGGGAGAGAGAGAGCGGTTAGGAAACTAACCAGGCGAGGTCCCTCTTTAAACTGAGGAACACCTCGTGCTTCCTCATCGACCTTAGGTCGGCCATGTCTTCTGGCAATAGCAAAGCCGGCTCCATAACATCAGCTATGTATCCTGCCCCCCCTTGTTGAAAATTTCTGATTGAAGCATCAGCAGGAAAGGGCGCTCCATTAGTACTAGGGCGAGAGTCCAGGTAGAGGTCCCAACTTGGGAATCACGCCTCCTATCCACTAGGGTCTGTGTTACCCTGGCTTGCTTGGCTCCCTTTTGGGGCTCAGCCTCCTTGGCTAAGGGGCCCTTCCCTCATTCTACCACATCGTGGCTTTTCTAATCTCTCTTCCTTTTGTGATAAGCAGGGTTAGGTTAGAGAGGTTGAGTGGGCAGAGGAGGAGGAAGCTTGGCTTGAGTGGTCTTCTCGGGCACTTTATCCCTAGCTTGGGACTCCACAACCGCCAGAAGACCAGTCCTGGGCTTGCGTTGTATCCCCATGGCTTCTGGAATGGAGGGATCTCCTTGTATTAGACTTATGTAGGCTAAAGGCAAGTAACTGAAGTCACCGGCAGGAATCTCTGTGGATTCAACTCGGTTAAAGACCTCGAAGTCATCCTCGGATTCGTCCTTGAAGTCAACCACTTCCACTACTTTTCCTTTCTCTTTTTCTTCTTCTTCTTCCTCTTTGGTAGCTAGCTAAGAAGGGGTCGCTTCATCCTCGGTCTTGCATTGAAGGATGGGTTCTACTCTCTGTACACCTTGTGGTCTCGAACTAGGGTTGAGAAAGCCAGGCACAGCGACGTTAATAAGGTGTAGGCATGGGTCCTTCACCTTTATCACACATTTCGGCGCTTGAAAGCTGGATGAAAGTGGAATGTAGTCTAGAATCAAGTGTGCCACTTTTAGTTGGCTGTCACTGTGAATGAACACCTCAACTTTGAGTATTTTGTCTAGGTTGGGCTTGTTAATGAGGTTGAAGTTCGGTTCAGCGGCATGCTTATTTGCAAAACCATTAGAAAAAAAAAAAAAACACCATCAGAAAAGAGAATGGCACAAATCAAAGGAAAGGTCAAATACAAACACAAACAGAGAAAAGTAGGGTGACTTTAAAATAGTAAACCTAGACCTAAAAATCCCACCTGGGATCCCCTCTCTCGTCGGGCAGTGGAGGCCATCGTGCTACTCCCCTAAGATGATTAAGAAATCCTTATTCATGCCTTTGTCGGATTCAGGGAGGCACGAGATGAGTCTAACCTCAGGATACCTAGTTTTTAGGTAAAAACTCTGCCCCTTTAAATGGTGAAAGTTATAGAGCTAGTTGACATCGTGATTGGTAAGACCTAAGCCCATTTTTTCATTAAGGGCATCAACACTACCTAAAAGCCTAAACATGTTTAGGGCACATTAGATGGGAGCTAATCTGTGAGCCCCAAGGTAATCCCTAGTGATGGTGCCCATAGGAATTCTCATCCCTCCCTCTATAAGACAATCATCGAGATTACCACTTCTCCCTCTTGCCTCTTCTCGTACCATTTCCTTTCCTTACAGTATCTAATCGAGAATTCTGGTGGGATCCTATATTGAGCTTTGAAGCTCTCTATGCTCTCTGCGAAGTCCACCATGTAGGCGAATCTACCAATATGTGAAAGAGGGGGTGAACGTGCTAAGATGGTAAACTAAAATTAAGAAGGCCGAGGAGAAAAGGGCTAGGTGAAAAGAAATACAGAAGAAAAAGCAAATGAAAAGGTTTAAAAAAGACTTACGCAAAGATAAGAACTCTCCTCGGACTGGCTTTTGATATTTGTAAGGGCACAAGTGAAATGAGTAAGTGCGCAAGTGCAATGAATGAGTGCAAAGGTGGAGTGAGCAAAGTGTTCAAACAACATTTGTATCAAAAAGAGGTATAAGCAGGAAAATCCACGCTTGAATTCCAATAAAATCCCCAGCCATTGGATCTGCATCGCACCATAGAACGTGGAGAACACAAAGTCGTCGAAATTTAATGAGGGCGCGTCTCGAATACCGAAACCTCAAGAGCGTATGTTAGGTAGTTAAAAAGGTACCTGCATGGACAGAAGTGATGTATGATGAAAGCGGGGTAATTGTGGTAATATCGAAATCCTCATTTCTTCCCAAGGAGCAAAAGAGGAGAATTTCGAGGGGCTATTGTAGGGTGGATAGGCCCAATAGTATATATTGGGCCAAGGGCCTGGTCCAAGGGCGCCCAGTAGTTTGAGGACGGAGAAACGTTGTTATGGAAGTCAGCATTAGTGAATAAAAAAAGGGGTCTAGTCATGACGGTCCAAGAAGGTGGTACGGGGAGGGATGCTTCCTCGACTAAGCAAGATAGAGGTTCGAAGGTGCGGTCTGCCATCCAGAAGCAACGTTCTAGGAGATTTTATTGATAAGGATATGCATCATGAAAGCATAGGACAAAGGAAAGCTATGAAATAGCTAAGAGAAAGCTGCTACCACCATATTGAATGCTCTGTAGCTAACTCTCTAACCACATTAATGAGAAAGTGATACCTGAATAGTAATATTCAGTCTTACAATTGCTCCCAAAGAATTCATGTTGGTGTTGATATGACAAGGATCAACACCAGCATCTGATTTACACGTGGAGGGTGAAGATGAAAGAAGAAAGATAGTATAAAATAAAATAATAATAAAAAGTCCTTTAGGAAAAAGGGGATCAGAGATTTGAGAGAAAAACACTGTAGCAATCAAAAGCTGAACTTGTAACCTAATTCTAAAGAGAAATATATTAGAATTAATCTTCTCGAATTGTGCTGAGGACGATTTTCTTTGTGTAAAACCATTTTATCTTTGTTTCCTTGTCATTTTGATCCACTTTAATTGTTGTTCAAATTTATCAGGGCCTAGTTTTCCAACTCACTCTCTACAAATTCATTGTATTGGGCTTTTTGGGCCTAAGTTCATCCATCTTTTGGGCTTGGGAACCAAATTGCGTCTTTACAATTGCACTTATTAAGAAATAAATAGTACAATCTTTTTAAAAAAGAATAGTTATTCCTCATTTTAAAGAATAAATATTCATAAGAAATGACTATTCCTTGTAATAAAAATATAACTAAACTAAAGAATAACCAAACCATATGAATAATTATTACACTGTGCCTATTATAGTCTACCAAACATGCCCTTATTTTTTATTTTATTTTTATTTTTTTGGGTTGAGTAGTTTTTCTTTTTCTTGCTATCATAAATAGCATTATTAAAACAACAACAACAACAACAAAAATTTTGATACAAAATAGAATTCAACTCTAGCCTAATCTAAGTGTATATTTGTGTGAAGCTCTCTTCTGGAGACTTGAACTCCAGCCCGTGCCCCCCACACCCCATAAGCATTTAGACTTGTGGAGTGACCATCACACCAAAGGTGTGCAGTGGTAACAAAATTTAAAGTCTCAAAAATTATAAGATTTCACTTACGTTCAATATATATTCATGTGTACTGAATTGTACAAGGTCATAAAAACACTACCCTACATGTAGGGTAGGGTTCATAAGCCTCTACTTTTTCAAAAGTTTTACCTCCCCTACAATTTCATTAATGAAAAATTTTAAATTATCTGTAAATTTTACTTAATGACTACTTCATATTAATAAAATTTGCAAAAACTAGTTTAATTTAGGAGTTTTTAGAGAATATATATGAGTTAGGATTAAGTTATACATGGTGTAATGTTTCACCACCTAATAAATTTTGATTGAAATATTATTTTTAAAATCTAGCCGTTATGTTACATGTTTTCTATCTTGTTAATATGTATGCCAATTTTTATATCAATAGCATGTTATTTTTATTATTCAATTTATAAACTCATCTTTTATGTATAATTTTAAAATACATCAATTTTTTTTTATATAAATGATATATTTGTTAATCTCTAGTTGCATTGAAATTTGGATAATGCAATTCAGTTTAATAGTGTATTTGTCAAAATACAAATTCAATAAAAATTAAATAAGTGGTGTAAGTGTATACATGCTAAAAATTATGCTAGACCGTAATCTATATATATATATATATATATATATTAAAAACCGAAGCCTCTGAAACTCCCACAATTTTTCACATTATCATTTTAATTTATAATTTTTTTAATTTTTAAAACTAAATAGTGAGAGAGTCCCAATAGGAGTCTCTCTCCCTCTTTTTTCCTCATCATTTTAATTTATAAAAAATTTTAATTTGTTAAATTAAATAGTGAGAGAGTCCTAATAGGAGTCTCTCTCTTTTTTCCTTAATCCTAATAGGAGTCTTTTTTTTTTTAACCTAAAGTGAGCCCTTTCAAAAAAAAAAAAAAAAAAAACTAACGTGAGGTCTAATTTTAAAAAAAAAAATTATTTTTTTAATCCTAATTCTAACGTAAGTCTTTCAAAAAGTTAAAATTTTCAGTTTTATATTATATATAGATATTATTATCTATATATATATATATATATATATAAACGAAGCCTCTAAAACTCCCACAATTTTTCACATCATCATTTTAATTTATAATTTTTTTTAATTTTTAAAACTAAATAGTGAGAGAGTCCTAACAGGAGTCTCTCTCCCTCTTTTTTTCTCATCATTTTAATTTATAAAAAATTAAAATTTGTTAAACTAAATAGTGAGAGAGTACTAATAGGAGTCTCTCTCTTTTTTCCTTAATCCTAATAGAAGTCTTTTTTTTTTTTTTTTTTCACGTGAGTCTTTTTTTTTTTAAACCTAAAGTGAGCCTTAAAAAAAAAAAAGAACAACATGAGGTCTAATTTAAAAAAAAAAAATTTGTTATTCCTAATTCTAATGTAAATCTTTCAAAAAGTTAAAATTTTTAGTTTTATATTATATATAGATAATAACAATAATGTGGCAAGCTCTAAGAATACGAGAATGCAAATTGTAGATCTATTATCAAGATAACATAGATTAGATTGGTATAGGATAGTAGATATAATTGCAGTTGAATATTATGTAAAGTTATCACCATAGAATAGCCCACGTCGAAATGTGTTATGTGAAACCAATGATATGAAAGAAAAAGAATTTTTCTAAATCATTATATTGAAGAAATTAGTTATTTTTATTCATTTTCAAATTATACATTTTTAAAATTTAAGTCATATACCTTTAAGTAAAATAAGTACTTTTAATTTTTATTTAACTGTCCCGTGCATCGCACGGTTAGCGACTAGTTTAAACCAAAAGTCCAAGACACTATTGGCCTAAATTTGTTATAGGTCATTAAGAATTTTAATAGGTTAAATTCATTTATTTCCACTTCTTAATTATGAATAGGTGGTACACTAATTATTTATTTAAAATTAATTTTTATAGTTATTTTTTTCCTAAAATTTATATGGAAACAATTGGTATTTTTGCTCAAATTTAATGACTTTGATAATAATGCAAACAAAATCAAACCAGGTGGATAAAAGCATATTTAAGAACATATGGAATTTATAATTTTAAAAAATTGTGTGCTTAAGTTAGTGAATAATTAAATATTTTTTTAACTCAATTTAAGAAATATATCCCTGTTCAGACCTATATTAATGTTAACAATTTATATTATTCTATTTTTAAGTGATGTGTAATATAATTGAAATTAATTTCCAAAATTTTATAATAAATAATGAGTTCTCCGTATTATACACGAAACATATAAATAAATTCTTTATTAAAAATTTCAAAATGAACTTACAGCGTACACACACATCACATGGTCGGCCAGTTTTATTTAAAAAAATGATTGCATTGGATAATAAAGAACAAATTGTATTATTTTTGTCAATGGCAATCAAATTCGTTGTAGACTTGAAGCTATGTGTTAAAAAATTTAGGGTTCTAACTTTTAATAAAAAAAATTGGGACCTAACCTAGTTATAAACTTCCATATTTGCTGTAATTTGATTACCAAGTATTCTTTCCATGCTTGATGTAATTTGGGAATCTTATATTGGAGAGTTTATTATTTCTAAATAAAATTTGTTGGGGAATTAATTTTCTCGCCGCTTGGGGTCCTCAATCTATTGGTAATAAGTTTCTTATCCTTTTGTCCTTTTCTTCTCCACACACTTTTGAAAATGCATCGTTCTGCATCACATTAATTGATATTAGGTAATTGTAGTACTGTCTTCTTCAACTCTTCAATGGCACTTCTCTCTTGTGGTGGACCTCACCTTTTGACAGCAGGATATTGACGAAACAATAATTTAAGGAAATCAAAAATAAAAATAAATAACATCCATCCCTTAGGTGTTGGTATTGGCCATTAAATAAGAATGTAGCGCCTCTGCTTTTACTATTAGATTAGATTGGCCTAATAATTAAATTAAATTGGTTTTTAAATTATAATGGTTGGTTTTTTTTTTTTTTGAAAGATAATTACAACATGCTGCTAACCTTGCAGCTCGAACCCTTTCTCCCCTAGACACCCAAGCACTTTGTACATGTAGAGATGCCAATTCAGGTACAAGGCTTTGGGCATAATGGTTGGTTGTTGGGGAAATAAATTTGACTGAAGGAAATAATTGGTTTTAGTTGTAATGCATGGTTGATTGGTGGGCATTTTAAATTTGATTAAAAAGGAAACAACAAGCAAAGATAGTAATCAATGATATGATATTAATATGGTCATGTACAGAGATGTCAAGTTCTCAATGAATTTGTGGAGGAACTTGTAGAATTTTAGGCTGTAGGAAAAGCCATAACACGGCCAAGTTATCACTTTCATTCATTTCTTGTGTTCTGCTTGAGTTGTTTGTTCGTTTGTCCAAATGGAAAGACAATCATATGTATATTGTGAGATGTGAGTTGTGTTACCCACTTAACAAATCGTGGTAACAGCTGACATGTCAGTCCCTCGTAAATCAAAATAATATAATGTCATAAATGCAAAGCACTGATGCGTCAAACACCATTACTTTCCATACGTTACGACTTACAACTAACAACTTACAACTAACTCATTAACTACTTACCATGCCTTTCTTATGTTCTTTTTAAATTCAATTCCATTTCCCCATAAGCTCCACCACCACTGCATCATTTCAGTTCCACACTCTATTGCTAGCTTCTGTAAGGTGTTTCTGTGTGTGTGTGTGTGTGTGTGTGTGTGTGTGTTTTATGTATGCGAAAGAGGCTGGTTTATGATAGCTTAATAAAGGAGTTATGGTGGTTTTGTGAATTAACCCTTCTGTTTGCATAATAATTAAAATAATAAAAATAAAAAAGCCTTTTGTTTTGTCAAAGGGGATTTCTTGCGTATGTCTGAGGATTAATTTCAGTGTTTCCAAGTACCACGGTTTAGTTTGTGCAAACTTTTTTTATGCGGCTAGTGTGATCACTGATGGCGTCATATGCGTGTTTGTTGGATATATATGATTATGATTATGCATGAGTCATGAGTAATGAAGATTCTTTTTGTTTTTCATTTGAGTTCTATTTTGTTTTCTTATTCCTGTGGACTTTTGCTTATGGTTTTAGATATGTACTTTTTAAGTTCTAAAACTATGTCCAGCTGACTCCTTTTTTTTTTTTTTTTTTTTTTTTTTTACGATCACTGACTGACATTTAAATGTTCATTGCTTTGGGTTTGTAATTTTGTTTTCAAATTTCTCATATCAGGTAAATGTGTTCATCACCTTTTTCTCTTGTTCTTTTTGTCCCCTCCATTTTTGTTTCTTGCATTAATTCATGTTAGTTAAGTATTGTAAAAGAAATTTCTCTTTTGATTTATAGACCCTATTTTTCTAAAGAGTTCGGTCATTCATGTTTTTTTTTTCTTTGCTATATATTTGGTGTCATACTCAGATTATCTAAGATTCTAATGGTGCTTTTCAGTTGCCTAGTAGACTAATTTTTTCTTCCTTTTCTGGGTGAATTGCATGACTTTTTTTTTTTAATTTAATAATTTGATAGTTGGGGAAAGGAGAATTTGAATATTGCACTTTGGAAATGCCATGAAGTACAAGTTGAGCTACAAGCCTTGTGGCACACAATTTTGAACATTCAATTTTGCAATTATTTTAATGTTTTTGGTATATAAATTTTCTACTGTTTTTGAATGCTTGGCACTGAAAAGACACATCTCAATTTCTTCAATTCCAGAACAAGCCAGAATAGTGAAGGGCTTACACTTAAAAAAGAGTTATTTATTTATTTTTTGTATACATCTCACAGTAGTTGAGTTTTTGTACTCATTATCTGGACCAATAGAAAATCATGTTTCTAACCACTTCCGTATGCTATTTATTGACCGTTGCCTAAATGATTTAGTGGTGCCAAGACTTTTGAATCTATAAGTCTATGTGCTGATGCTTCTCTTGTCCAGGTTTCACAATTTGGAAAAAAAAATGAAGATTTTTTCAGCTAAGGTTGAAGAGGGAAGGGAAGGCCTAGATGTGAAGCCAGCAGTTGGTCCTGTGTATCGTAATTTACTCTCCAAGAATGAGTTTCCTCCACCTGATCCCAATATTAGTACAGCTTGGGATGTTTTCAGGTATTTCTGTTCATAAATGATTTGTTTTCAGTCATAACAAAAGGCAATAATCAAGGATGTGTTGCATATCACATATGATTCAACTTCTGCTGTATTTCTTAGTAAATATGTTAAATTATGTGAACCAGGCCATAAAGGTGAAAACAAAAGCTACAGACCATTGTAAAGTGAACAGCTTGAGTAACCAAATTAACTTTTATGATCAAAGTTGCAACATAGTTTAAAATTTGACTATTGGCGATTGCAAATGCTTTGTAACATTGGCTTTATATTATTATAGGCCAAAAAAGATTAACATTGTTCCTTTAGTTTGGGGGATGCTTCAAAGATAAATAATTCTTCTTTAGTTCATTTCCTTGACTATCTAACGGTCTTTGATATGCAGCGTATCTGTGGAGAAGAATCCTCAAAATAGGATGCTTGGATGGCGTAAATTTGTTGATGGGAAGGTAATTATCTTTTGGAGTAATTTTTATATTTGTGTCAAGTAGTTTTGACAAGTGATTTGTGATTTTGTTTGATCCTTAGCTAGGACCTTATGTATGGAAGACATACAAGGAAGTTTATGATGAAGTTATGTATATTGGTTCTGCATTACGAGCATCTGGTGCTGAACCTGTAAGTCCACATATGCTAATTTACCAGGGACTTATGATTAGAGTGCATACTAAATAAAAGTTTTTGGCAACTAGAGCTATTCTCTTTCTGTAGGCTTATTTATTTCTGGCTTTCTTGATATTCCTCTGACAGGGCTCCCGGGTTGGGATTTATGGATCAAACTGCCCTCAGTGGATTATGGCTATGGAGGTCTGTTTTGACATTTTCTCCAGCCTTGTTTCACTCTTTGTAAAAGTGTTTTATCTTTATCTTTTGATAATCTGAAATGAATAATCTGTTCAACTTTTGTGTAGGCTTGCAACGCCCACAGTTTGGTTTGTGTGCCTCTTTATGATACCCTTGGTAAACTCTCTTCTTGCAAATTTTCCTAGTTTCAGTCCTAATTTTTTTTTTTTTTTTTTTTTGTCCCTTTCTCTCTAAAGGACCAGCATTGATTCTTTTGACCTAAAAGCTTCCAAATTGATTTCTTTGTGCACGAGATGGGTCCACCGTCCACCATGTTTGGTGGCATTCATTGATTTTGTTCAAGTAGAAGCTTTGCTAGATAATGACCCTCACATTTATTGCTTTTTTTTTTCCCTCTTAAACCACGTTTGAGGGCCAGGGTTAATTGTGAAATGTGTCTTATTTTATTTTTGTTTCAGTTTCTGGTCCAAATGAAAGCATCATATTAAAATTTTATTAAAATTGAGCCAATTTGATTGACTCTCATATCTTGACCCTCTAGAATCATTGGCTTTCCTGCCTGGTTGTACATTGCTTGCTAGTACACTTCGTCATGGATTTTCTAATTCCTGATTCATTCTTGTATTTTTCAGCAGCTAATTTCTATTCTCAAGTTTCATTTTTGAAACATTTCATCGATTTGAGGCTTTTTTTTCTACATATAAATTTTGGAAATTTAATTAAATACTTAAGGGTTGTGTTGGATGCAGGGCCAGGTGCTGTCAATTTTATTCTCGATCATGCAGAGGTTGATTTTGTTTTTGTCCAGGATAAAAAAGTGAAAGAAGTAAGAACTTAAAAAATGAGTTGCTTTGTGATAAAATGATATGCTTAATCACATGAGCTCACATTTCAAAAGCAATGGATGTTCTGATTGGACAAATGTTCCTGTATTTGCAGCTACTAAATCCTGATTGTAAATCTGCTCAACGGCTGAAAAGTAAGAACGACTAAATAACTGCAGTCTGCTCCATGTTAAGGCTTTCTACTGAGTTTGGTTGTGGTTGCAGTTATGGTGTGCTTCACTTCCTTGACAGAGGAAGAGAAGAATAAGGCAGCTGACATTAGGATAAAACCATATTCATGGAATGAGTTCCTTCATATGGTCAGTTTCCCATTGTCTTGATTGAATATTTTTTTCAATAAACTATCTGCGTACAATGTAAATAAACATAGAACATGTGTTTTCTTTTTCTTCAGTAGTAACTTTTCCTTAAAGAGAAAAGAGTACTCGTACATCTTCTACTAGATTAGAACTATTATTTGCGATTCATTGTGCTCTGCTCTATATGTTTTGACGCATTTTTCTATCTTCCTGAAATTTGTCTTAGTATATCTCTAGTTGGAGATCTTAAATAAATCTATGCTATGGATCTCTCTCACAGCTATGCGAGCATTGTGTGTTTGGGCCCATATTATATGCAAATTTAAGTGGAATTCATGCTGTGTGTTGTCATGTCCCATATATCCATTTTGCATAAAAAGTGGATTCATTTTCCCCCAAAAATTTGTAAGATATATGGGTTACTTCTCACCAAAGCTTAGGTTAACTAACTTTAAAATGTCTCATTCTCACTGACAACATATTACTGTCAATTTGCATGCTTTCTTCTGTTTTGGTTGATCTTAAGATTTTGTTGTTCATCAGGGAAAAGAAATCCCATCAGAGATTTGTCCACCTCAGGCTTTCCACACTTGCACAATTATGTACACAAGTGGCACGAGTGGAGATCCTAAAGGTGTTGTGTTAACACATGAGAACATTACCTCTTTTATAAGAGGGATGGATCTATTTATGGCACAATTTGAAGACAAGGTAAACATGGTTCTTGAACAGCTGATAGGTTTTTTCTACATATCTCTTCTCCTGTTGTTTAATTAATCTCCATGACATCTTGCTAAGTTATATAAAATTCTGGTGACTCTTTTCCTTTGCATGAGTCCCAAATACACAGATAAGGACCTTTGTTGTGCAAAATCTATGTTTCACTTTGTATGTGTCTCCCCTATCAACTAAAACCATGTGATATGTTGTGTATTCATTATTAAAGTTGATGGATCAACATTCCATTTAACAATATGCAATTTTTACTCTGGATAGATGACTGAAGATGATGTGTATCTTTCTTTCCTGCCCCTGGCTCATATCCTTGATCGTGTGATTGAAGAGTATTTTTTCCATAATGGTGCTTCTGTTGGCTACTATCATGGGGTATGCTGCTGAAACTACTTCATCACTTGTTTGAAGTTTGGGCCTTATTTTTGTACTTTTTTCATCTGTATGGTATACATGAGAAAAGAGAGAAGGGGGGTGGGGGGGGGGGGGGGGGTGGGGGGGCGCGGGAGAGGGATGATATGTATACACACACATTAATTGTTCTCATGCTGATTGATGAAGTGACATAGGACAAATTGAGGAATTTGTCTTCTTGTAATTGTGGTGGATTAAAGTATAGTAGGATTTGTGGAAATAAGATTTAGAGTTGTTGAAGAAAGGGTTATGGGGTTGTGTTAGGAAGTAAAAGGGGATTTGATATCTATTTGGTAGAAGAAAGTAAGAGGGGATTTAGGGTTTTGATTAGTACTAGTAGACTGGGCAGAATTGAATTCGGATCCGTTAACCCAACCCAAACCCAAAGGAGAATACCTGATTTGGACTCGAAGCAAAAAACAAGTCAATTTATACCTAACCCACTTAACTTCTGAGTAGGGTTGGTCTAAGATATTTAGGATATTTTAGAAAATTCTAGACTTCTAAAGTACCAAAATCCCTCAATTCCTAGAAATTGTGGAAATTATAAATTTAACCCTAAATATAAAGTTGAGAAGAAAAAAAAAAAAAAAAAAAAAACTGCTTTAATCCAAAAAGACTCATACTTTAAACCTTTAAAATGAAGCAAATTATATTTCAATTTAACTTCACATGTGAACCCCAAAAGATAATTCTAGAATAGATGAATTTGCAAAGTAAATGGAAAATTAATCTTCCATGGCTACATCATGGAGCAAAGAATCAGAATATGGAATTCACCAATGTCAGCATTGAAAAGGTACTGTCAGGGTGCTAGGTATTGCAGTGGTGTGCTGATGATGGTTGTATAAATAGTTGGTACCTTGTCGTGGTAGTGGTGCCATTGGTGTGGGGGAGGGGGGGGGGGGGGGTGTTGGGTTAGGGATAGTTAATTTCCTTTTTTTTCTTCAAAGGGAGTAATGCTGTGTATAATTTCCCACTGCTTTAAAGAATCCAAATATTAGCATGTAGAACTCTCTATTTCACATCTAATGGTCCATAATTTTCTCATGACTCTTTGACCTTTATATGTTTTTGTCTAAAATTATGATGTCTTATTTGAAGGATCTTAATGCATTGCTGGATGATTTGATGGAGCTGAAGCCAACACTCTTTGGTGGGGTACCTCGAGTTTTTGAAAGAGTGCATGAAGGTATGGAAACTAGTCATCTGTGTCAGCCAAAATTTTATAAAATCATCAATTTTGGCTAATTAACTTATCCGCTCCTGCTCAACTTTATTTTAGGTATAAAAAAAGCATTACAAGAACTCAATCCAGTAAGGAGAAAAATTTTTGACATTCTATACCGACAGTAAGTTGGTCTTATATATATCCAACATGTTCACTTCATAATAATTGCTTTTCTGTCTAGTTCTTATGTAATAAGATTTAGGTTAATTTTATGACACTATTGTACCATTCTATTACAATACAGCAAACTTGCTTGGATGAAGTTTGGGTGTAAACAGAAAAATGCATCACCATTAGCTGATCTGTTGGCATTCAGGAAGGTAGTATCTTTTTTTCCTTATGTACTAGTGTTTCAAAACTGAATATTTGGCCACAAACAGAAGCTCACAAAAAGCTGTTCTCATGGCCCAAAACTGAATTCCAGATTTGCAACCATGACTGGCATGTTAATACCAAGTCTAATCTTGATATTAACGTGAACCAAACTAAACCCGTAAACAAAAACTTTTCTATTTGCTACTTGATAAACAAAGCATCTAATGTTTTCTCCAAAACATAATGAGAACCATCAATTATGATAATACCACAAATTCATATATCAATATCTCTAATTACATCAAGAATTCCAACTCTCAACAACTGATTTTTAATTACAAAGATCTCTACAGAAATATGCACAGAATTCTTGATACAATTAGAGATATTAATATATGAACTTGTGGTATTATCATAATTGATGGTTCTCATTATGTTTTGGAGAAAAAATTAGTTACTCCCAACAACTGATTTTGAATTACAAATATCTTTACAGAATATTGGAAAGTAAATTATAGAAATAAAATTTAAACACATAATCCCTATAAATAAATAATATAATTCAGTCGGGATATTACAGCTATACCATGTGATCTCATCTCATTGAATGCCATTTAATCAGGAGGACTCCTACTCAAGTTTTTGTTTGCATCTATTTAATATTGTACAAGGATCACTGCCGACATAATACTTAAGACTGCTTGAATAAAATGGAACTCTCTCCACATTATTGTCTTTCCTGTTTATCCAAACAATGCATTAGTTTAGCTCAGAAAAGCTTCCCTTGACTTTGAAATGTCCTTTATGTTTGTCAATTTTGTTTAGATTAAAGCCAGATTAGGTGGTCGGGTCCGGCTAATATTATCTGGAGGAGCACCCTTGAGCTCTGAGGTGGAAGAATTCTTGCGGGTTACTTGTTGTGCCTTTGTTGTCACAGGTTATGGTAAGCACTTCTTTTTGTAGTGGTACACATTGCAAGTACAGACCATGAAGGTTTAGTTACAACAAGGAGGATATTCTGGTGTGAGCTAAAACTATATTTGCATGTGAAAGCTCAAATAGTGAAACACTATAGCTAATTTAGACCCCAATTTTAAATTATGGCTTAATTACTTTTACTCTAACTTAACTAAGTGCAGAACAAGAGTAAATGAGTTGTAATAAAACCGGAACACTACTCTAAGGCATAACCACAAGCAAGCAATTAACAAATATAAAGCTTAAAGAGTAAGGGAAGAAAAAAGCAAACACAAGACAACACCGAGACGTGTTATCGAAGAGGAAACTAAAGTATTCAGTGAAAAACATCTCCGCAATCCTCCAAGTCAAAATGATCCCCTAGTGAATAAGTTGGAGTACAAGAATACGAAAAAAAACCCTCCAAGCCTAATCTACCCAAAGTATTTGAGCCCTTTAAGCTCTAGCTACCAACGGACTTCTCGGAGTCTTGTCTTCACTAGTTATCCGGATCCTGCATTTCCGCCCAATTGCACCGCCAAGACTCAGCGGCTTCTTTTGGCAAATACTCAATGCTTTCCATACTCCAAAACACTCTCTATACTCTAAATATGTGTGGGTTGTGTTTAGGTATAAATCTCCTCTTAAGGTATAACAATAAGAGAGGGAAGGAGAAGATACTGCAAAGAAATTTTCACTTAAGGATAAGTAGATCTCTCTCAAATGGTGGGTGTGTTGTAGAAATCTTTCTAAGGTTTTCTTCTGAACAGTCTCCTTACAATTTTGTGAATAATGAAGGCATATATAGTAAGGGTGAAGGATTTAAGAGTCACACTTAAAATCCTAGCTGTTAGTGCATTTTGCAGATCATCTAGCGAGTTGGCCAAGTTGCAAAATGAGTCGCGAAACTCACTGACTCTTCAGCTTCTGGCATGTGCTCCTCGTGTGACCTTCATGGGTTGCACCACTCGCGAGCCAAGTCGGGAGATCAACTTCTTGAGTAATCTTCACCAACTTAATACTAAACTCATTACAATTAAATCCCAGAAAATACGAGGAAATAAATTAATGAAATTACAACACTTTTTGTCATGGAATAAAACCAACATAAATATTAAGTGAAAAACCATAACTTAACAGCATTAAACACTAGCACTACACAGTCCACCATAAATATTAACTGATTTTGATGAAGTAACATAATCAGCAGACTTCTATAAAGTTTTTTATCCCATTTTAAGAGTATTCTATGACAGCTATATTTTCCATTTCTTCAAAACTGCTTCACATATCATCCTTCCTGCAAACATGAACATCATTTTCTGTTTGAAATATTATGCTTTAGTTGGGGTTGGTGGAAATCTTCTGTAGGCCAAGGAGTTGATTTCATTATTAATGCTGCATGTTTTTGGGGGACAAATTTAGACCCTGGTTGTGCCAATAAACAAATTTTAAACCAAGTTAAATTAAGCAACCAATTATTTGCGTGAGTCAAATCTTGGTTAAACAATGCATACCATATCACAATGGAAATAAATGAGACAAACAATATGGTGACAAAGAGAAAAACCTGAAGCAAGAAAAACTCTCCGAGAGTTTAACCACCAACCCCAAAGGAAAATAGATCCAATGGAAGTTTTCTTTATCATGATGACTAGGAACAGGCAAATCCAAAATTTCACTTCTTAAAATAGATTTAACCTTGAATTTACTGTTACGTCATGTAGACTTACTAACATAATCCCACACAGCTCCAACTCGGTGGATTCTTCTATCTGTGGAGTCTCTGTCAAACATGAACACCCACTTTCGACTTCCAAAACCCTCTTGAAGATTGTTTCCAGCAGCTATTATGTGTACTGGATGCAGTAACTTCAAATAAATCACTAGATCTTCAGTAATCTTCCACTTGATCTCCAGATGACGCTTTAAGAGAGCTTGGTTAACCCTAACCCTAGGTGTACAATGCACAGCTTCCAAAAACTTTGAAATAACATGCTCTAGGTCTTCTTTTATACTTCGGCTTGGAATCAACAAAACCCTAGAAGCACTGACGTCTGATTGGGCTGAAATAGGATTCTAACAACAAGATTCTTCATTGATTGACATAAGTTCTCAATCGATCAACATTATTGGCAGATCTCGACTGATAGACTATGTTGAGAAAGTGTCGAGAATCCTAACTTCGCAATTCTTACAGAGCAGTAACTGGAATATGTGGACTTCAAATAAACTTTAAATGCACTGTGTATGATTTTTGTTCACGGTTTTTCAACCTAACACCATGGACTCCGCATTTATACATATTGAACAAGTTCCATTGTGTTACAGGGTTGACAGAAACTTGTGGACCAACTACTATGGGCTTTCCTGATGAGATGTGCATGATTGGTACTGCTGGTACCCCTACTTTGTACAATGAGCTGCGCCTGGAGGAGGTCTCAGAGATGGGTTACAACCCACTTTGGGAGCCAGCATGTGGTGAGATATGTGTGAGAGGGAAGAGTGTCTTTTCCGGGTACCACAAAAATCCTGAATTAACAAGAGAGTCCATCAAAGATGGCTGGTTTCATACAGGTTTGAGAAGTGTCATTTCCTGTTTTTATTAGTTTTATTTTGGAATGCTGTGTGTCCTGATTTTTTCCATTCTTTGGCATCGTCAGGGGACATAGGGGAAATGCTTCCAAATGGAGTTATTAAGATTATAGATAGAAAGAAGAATCTCATAAAACTTTCCCAAGGAGAGTATGTTGCACTGGAGCATTTGGAAAATGTTTATATTATCACTCCAATTGTTGAAGATGTGAGCATCTTATCCTGTTTTTGATTGAATGTCTAAAAAATTTATTAAAAATAATAATAATAATATAGTTGACCCTCTAAGGTTTGATTGAATGCCTAAACAATATTTTTTATAAAAAATTATAATTCACCTTCTAAGGTTTGTTCTTATCACAATTTAGTTCATAAAAATTTCCAATTGCTATGTTTGACCACCCTCTAAAATTTGATTGAAAATGAAATTGTTAGGATTCCATCCAAATTAACAAATTTTGCATTTTGTGGACAGACTTTTGAAGTTCTAGTACAACTTGCCCCTTATGGTTTGGCCCTATTGCAATTGAATCCCACTAAATATTTTAATTGCTACATTTTGACCTCCTGAAGTTTGGATTAAAATGAAATCATTAATAGGTTTTTGGATGGAACCCTAATGTCTTTATTTTAGTCAAAACCTTTGGGGGCAAATATAGCAATTAAAAGCTTATGTACTATTGTGATATGGCCAAGCCACATAGGATAAATTGTAATTTCTCAAAAATTTATAATTCAGTCATTATATTTTGATAATGGGTATATATAGCTTAGTTGATAATATCTCCGTTGTTTTGAAGATCTGGGTATATGGGAACAGCTTTAAGTCAAAGCTAGTTGCAGTAGTTATACCACATGAAGAAAACGCCAAAAAGTGGGCATATTCAAATGGTCATATGGGTTCATTCTCTGAACTGTGTTCCCTTGATCAGTTAAAGAATTATGTGCTCGCTGAGCTGAAGTTTACTGCTGAGAGAAACAAGGTACTAATATCTGTTTCAAATGAACTCATACATGTTTATGTGTTCCCCCATATAAGTTGAGAAGCAGTAATGACTACCAGCTCTTTGCCAGGAATTAGCTTTTATCCTTTTTACCAAAATACATTGCTTCCCTTTTGTTAAACCAGCTGAGAGGTTTTGAACAAATCAAAGGAATCATTCTAGATCCCCTTCCCTTTGATATGGAAAGAGATTTGGTAACAGCAACAATGAAGAAGAAAAGAAATAAGTTGCTTAAATTGTATCAGGTACGTTGAAGCCCTCTCTTCTTCTCCTTGAGTTTCTATTAAATCATTGTAAGCCTAAGTTAAGTGAGTAACTGCATATTTTACAGGCACAAATTGACAAACTCTATGGAATTTGACTGGATGACAATAATAAAGGTTTTGGGATTAATAAGAGACAGTTGGTACGGGAGTTGTGTATGCAAATGTATCACTTGTCCCTCTCCTCAAATTGCCTACAAAATTGTTGTCCTACTGGTGTAATTTCTCTGCTGAATACTAATTTAGAGTGTGAAAAATGTAGAGTGTGAAACTGTGTTACATCTTAGTCATCCTATGTGTTGGATTTTGTTCATAATAATAATAATTCATTTCCAACATATCAAAATTACCAAGTGCATAGCATGCCACGAAGCACAAGTACACTTGTTGGCCTACATATAAAATGTAACGGCCCTAGCTACCAAGCTTTGTTTATTTTGTTACTCAATCCAACCAGCACAATGAATTAGATGAATCATTCAAAATCCATCTTTGCCTCCCCATGGTAAAGTTTGGCTGTTCTTTTACAAAATTCCCAAAATTTATAAATTCACTTAATATACCCAAAATAAAATAATGTGAGTTATTAAGAAATCTAATTTTTGTGAATTTCAATTCCTAGAGGTTGAAATTCGTATAAAAAAAAAAAAAATATATATATATATATATATAAGGGCTGTCCAAGCAACCGGAGACTCGACTAAACCGACCAAACTGACCCATCATGGCCAAATCTGACACCTCCAGTCGTCGATGATAGGTCTTAACCTCTGAAACCTGACTCCAACAAGTAGAGTGGCGAGTTTCGATCTCTAAAACCCGAGCCACCGAATCTGACCTGCAAATGCTAAAAAAAAGGCCAAAATTACCTAGATCCGGCGACATTTTGGTGTTCCTCGGCTCCGATCTAGCCACCCTTGGTCTTCCTTCGCTCAAATCTGGTAGTATTTGCTCAGATATACTCAAATCTGGCCAAGATCTGCTCTCCTCCTTCACTTAAATTTTCTCAAATTTGGCAATATTTGGTTAGATCTACTCAGATCTACTCAAATACGGCTATTCTTGGTTAAATTAGGCTCCAATCTACACAAATTCGGCAATATTCCGTTAGATCTGGTCGGCCTTCAACTCAGATCAACGAAGATAGATCTCCTCCACCTGCCATCGCTCATCATTGAACTTAACCAACCATTCGCTCCCCTAAGCCCATTTGACTCAACCCGTGGTGGTCGGTGGTCGATTGCGGGTCTGTTCTTGTTCCACCAGACCTAAGCGGGTCGAGTCTAGGTTGAGGCCAAAACCGACCTGGATCGACCCATGGACAGTCCTAATATATATGTGTGTGTGTGTGCCCGCGCGGGCATAGTTGCTATAAAGCCAACATGATGCTCTTTTGGTCAAATGATCAAGATATGGACGAATACCACATATGATCAAGAAAAAAGCAAAGGCGGCTTAATGTATTTGGGGGCCTAAGGTAAAAATTGAAATTGAGGCTTTTTATATTTAAATATGATTTTTAAAATTTTAAATATCACTTAAATTTAATTATCTTATTTTAGATACAAAATTACCACTAATTAACATAAACAATGTAGATTTTTTTTTTGAAAGTCTATAGATAAAAAAATTGACAAAACTTTTCACATCTATTGACGTGATAGATTGATAATTTGATAGTGGAAAATAAAAAAGTGATGTTAGTGGTGGACTTAGATAAAAACTAGTAAAAGTTTGTCAATTCAACTTGTGAAAAATATTGTGATTTTTTTTATTGCTCTTTTTTTTTTTTAAAGTGTAATATTCATAATATTTTCATAACAAATCTTAGATGTTAATTTGTTACTGGTTCTAATTTAAACTCATCACTGAAATTAATTTTTTATCATCAATAATACCTTGTAACAACCTATCTCTTAGGACTTATTTTGAAAGTGATGTGAAAAATGTTGTGGATGTAACATTTTTTTTCTTATTTTTCATTCGATAAAAATATTATTTTATTCATTCACTAATATTTGGGCTTAATTAATACTATTATAATATCTTAAAAAAACCCTATTGATTAAAATTTAGGGGCCTTTTTTCTACTTGGGGCCTTAGGCGGCCGCATCAATTGCTTTATATATAGAGCCGGCATTGGAAAAGAGTATCTATAATCAAATGAAAGCATTAAAGCCAGCTCCATAGAACATTTGGCATAACATAGAAAATGAATAAATAGGTGTTAATATCGTTCCTATTGCCATTACAAATGTAATTAGTATTTTTTGTATTAAAAAAAATTTTGACTGGTAATTATTCCAAAAAATACTATTAATTCTGCATCAAAACCACTCATCCCCTATAATGCAAGGGAAGCCATCGATAAGATACTGAAAGTCGTGAATATTTTTGGAAACGGGACCGCCATTCCGCGCTAAGAAAAATGTAGAACCATAAATACTATTTGAAATAATGAAAGGGTGCTTGATAATATTTCATTCCTTGAAAGCCCATGAATAATAGAGCGAATGAAATGGGAGGCACTAAAGCATAAACTTCTCCACAAGTATAGCATAATGAGCCCAAGTCATAGTAGTTCCGGATGAAAGGAGAATAGGGGCATTAAGAAAAGGGATTTCCCTATGTGTGTAACCGTGTGTGTATATATTTCGTAACTTTTAGCATAAAATTAGTCACCCGCATAATGTGCAGAAAAATTTGACGATTTGTTTTTTGGGTAAGTGAAAAATGAAAATAGTAGATGAGATTTATAAGTGTTAGTACTAAACCCTTCATAAAATGATATGATTATTTTTTAACAAAGTATAGTTGATACAATATATTAGATTTTATAAATAAAATCTATCTATATTTGTTATTTGAAAGTGTTTTAAATTTTGTGAGTTTTTTTTCAAGGAACATAGTGTATTTTTACATTCAAATATTGTATAAGGCGAGCTATTTTGTAAATAATGTAATGTGTGATTGAAATTTGTTTCTAGTACTCTTTACAAATAGCTCATCGTCTATACGTCTTGAATAGCTTAAAGAAGAAGCAAATTTAAGCAAATCCATAACTTATACTAGAAAAAATAAAAGTACAAGACTTTGATAACATAATAAAATTGTAATCTTATCAAGAACTTACCAATATTTGGTTGATAAGGTAACGTAATTGTCAATAAAGAAACTTCTCTTTCTTCAAACCTCTTCTCCCAAACCATCACTAAACTTGATTGAATGGACCTAAGTGGACCAAACTACACTAAATAGACCGAATATGCTCAATAGAAGCAACTATATATGCACTTTTAAATATTATATATATATATATATATAAAAATATTTTCAAACTTTTGTTAACATATATTCTTTTAGAAAGCACTAGTAAGGGTTGCGCATGTAAGGCATGTGCTGCCCCATGAGTGAAAAAATTTTAGATAGATTTTTTTTTTTTTTTTTTTTTGAAGTAGTATCAAATCATGTATTTAAATTTAGAATAGTTATTAGAAATATGACTCTCTATTTATTTAGTATAATAATTTCTTAAAACCTATTTACTAAAGACGGTATCTACTCACAAAAAAATTATACTAAGAATAATAACAAATGTCATCATCTCCTAACAATAAACAACTAAGTTTTAATAAAACATTGTCATAATATTTAATTTTCGCAATAAATGATGATATATACTACAATTGAAACTCTTCATCAAATTAAATATCTACAACCATTTGCAAGGAATATTTTGTTATACATACTTTCTTCTTTATCATTTTATTTTATGAGTTTAACTACGATACTTAGCTTACTTAATTTTTAATAAACACTTTTTTAAGAAATAAAAGAAATAAAAAAAATAACAAAATAACAAAAGACATATGTCATTGAAGTTTCTATTAGATAAAATTATAAATCTAGAAGATTTAAACCTCTAATAAATTAGTGTTCTCTAAGTAACAAATAGAATATCATGGATCACCATTTTTACTTTTTAAGTATGACTAACACATAAAACTCAAAATATACAAAGAAAACTTCTGGGACATTAAAATTTAGTGAGGCATTTTAGATATTACACAATAAAATATTCTAGGAATTATAAGATTTTGTTAGGATTTAATTAAGAGAGTAACAAAAGGGACTATATACTTGTGTACAAAATATTAAGGGAGAGATTATTCAACTTTAAAGTTGGGGAATGAAACTACTCCAAATATAAAGGGGGAAAGTACTTTTTTCTATAATTTTATTTTATTGTAAAATTATATATTTTTTACTTTAAACAATGTATTAAAAAAACCCCTAAGAAAATTGTCTTTAAAACCATGAATTTTGGCTGAACAAATTGGCTAAACAAAAAAAAAAGTCAAGAACACAATAAATGTCACAATATTTTTTCAATACCTTTATTTTAGCTATGGTGGGCCCTAGTATGATATTTTATAATTTTATTTTAGAGTAATGCTACATCCACAACATTTTCACAACAAATCCTAGATGGTAAATTGTTATTGATTTTTAATTGGGACAACCACTTTAAACTAAGCATTAAAAAAATAACCAAAAAAAAACCAACAAAAGAAAATTGTGCGTGAAACAGTGAATTTTTGCTCACCAAATTTGACTAAACCAAAAAAGAAGTTTAGGAATGTAACAAAATGTTATAATATTTTCACAATACTTTATTTTTAACCGTGGTAAATTTCGGTTTGATATATATATTTTTATATAGAAATGATATCTCCATAATATTCACATAACAAATTCTAAATGGCAAGTTGTTACTGATTTTGAAAAACACCCACAGCTGATATCACTTTTTTATCCATCAATAGTAGTTTACCACCTATGATTTGTTGTGAAATTAATGTGAAAATGTTGTGGACTTAGCAATTTTTTATTTGATCTATAAGAAATTGAGATCTCAACAATTGTGAAAATATCATGATAACAACAAGTGTTACAACATTTTCACAAAACATTTATTTTCAACTGTGGTTGTTCATAGTCTCATATTTTATTTTTTTATCTTAACTTATAAAAAAAATGACACATCAATAATTGTGCATTGTGAAATTTATTGTGTCAGTCTAACAATATATATGCCAGCTCATATTAATATTTAAAAAAAAAACACAAACCGATGAGAGAGAGAGAGAGAGGGCTAATGAAGTGATGAACAGTAAATATTGAATAAATCAAAAAGTTCCATAGCTACTACAGTAGCTTTTACACATTCACTGATTCACACAATAAGTGTTACAACATTTTCACAAAATATTTATTTTCAATTGTGGTTGGTCACAGTCTTATACTTTATTATTTTATTTCGACTTATAAGAAATTGACACCTCAATAATTGTGAAAGTATTGTGAAATTTGTTGTATCAATATAACAATATCTTTATTTTTAGTTGTAGTTAGTTCTAATATGATATTTTATTTTGACCTATAAAGAATTAACATCTCAACAATTGTGAAAATATTGTGACAATTTATTATGTTAACTAACGGCTATATATATATATAAAGTTGACTGGGCAATATTTACTAAAGATAGTATCTACTCACCCAAAAAAAAAATCTACTAAGAATGATAACAAATTTCGTCATCTTTCAACAATTAACAACAAAATTTTAATAAAGCATTGTCACAATATTTAAATTTTCGCAATAAATGATGACATATGCTACAATTGAAACTCTTCATCAAATTAAATACCTACAACCATTTGCAATGAATATTTTGTTATTCATACTTCCTTCTTTATTATTTTATTTGATGAGCCTAACTACGATGCTTAGTTTGTTTAATTTTAATGAACATTTTTTTAAGAAAGAAAACAAATAAAAAAAGAACAAAATAACAAAAGACATATGTCATTAAAGTATTTATTAGATAAAATTATAAATCTAGAATATTTAAACCACTAATATATTAGTGTTCTCTAGTTAGCTCAACTGGTAGAGTCTCTGATGATTTTATAAGAGATTTAGGGTTCAATTCCCACCTACACTAAAAACTGATTGGTGTCTTAGTCTGATGATAAAGAGCTATCATTAGGAGCGGACATTATAGGTTGAAACTCTCTCCAAAAAAAAAAAAAAAAATACCATACATCATCATTTTTACTTTCTAAGTATGACTAACACATAAAACTCAAAATACATGAGGAAAAATTTTGGAACATTAAAAATTTAATGAGGCATTTTAATTATTGCACAATAAAATATTCTAGGAATCATAAAATTTTGTTAGGGTTTAACTAAGAGAGTAATAGTAGGAACTATATAATTGTCTACAAAATATAAAGGAGAAAATTATTCAACTTTAGAATTGGAGGGGATGAAACTACCCCAAACATAAAGGGGCAAGTACTTTTTTCCATAACTCTTTTTTGTTGGTAAAACTATGTGTTTTTTACTTTAAACAATGTGTTAAAAAAAAAAAAAAGTTAGCCCAAGAAAATTGTCCGTAAAGCTATGAATTTTGGCTCAATAAATTGGCTAAAAAAAAAAAGGCCAGGAACACAATAAATATTACGATATTTTCTCAATACCTTTATTTTAGCTATGGTAGGCTCTGGTATGATATTTTCTAATTTTATTTTAAAGTAATATTATATCCACAATATTTTCACAACAAATTCTAGGTGGTAAATTGTTATTGGTTATTGGAACAACCACTTTAAACTATGCATTAAAAAAACAAAA
This sequence comes from Lithocarpus polystachyus, assembly GCA_033629205.1. Lineage (NCBI taxonomy): Eukaryota > Viridiplantae > Streptophyta > Magnoliopsida > Fagales > Fagaceae > Lithocarpus > Lithocarpus polystachyus. Next base: position 18,724,527 of record CM066173.1, read on the forward strand.
AATCAACAAAAGAAAATTTTGCATGAAACAGTGAATTTTTGCTCACCAATAATTGGGACAACCACAACTGATATCACTTTTTTATCCATCAATAGTAGCTTACCTATGATTTATTATGAAATTAATAAGAAAATATTGTGGGCTTAGAATTTTTTTTTTATTTGATCTATAAGAAACTAAGATCTTAAAAATTATGAAAATATTGTTGTAAGGACATAGATTTGGTTTTAAGCCCAAACAATGGATGGACCAGCTCAAAAGGCCAAAAAATAATAAATTTGTAAAGAGTAGGTAAAGAAAACTGGGCTAAGATGAATTAGACAATCAATAGGATGGGTTTTGATGATAAGAAAAACAAAATAGACAAGTTTAACTTCAGAAAGTAGTCCTCAGTTAACATCCGAGGAGATCAGCTCTGGTATATATTATTCTAACTTGATTACACGTTTGGTTCTTAGTAACTACAGTGTTTCTTTCTTGATTTCTCGATCCCCCTTCTTAGGGTCTTTTTCTCGTTTTATACTCTTCTTTCTTCTCCACTTTGCCTTCCATGTGCAAATTTAGGTGGTTGGTGTTAATACTTGTCCCATCAACCCCTTCCGGAAGTCTCTATATGATAGCTGTAAGGCTGAAAAACGCTATTCAAATATCACTTCTACATTAATGCAGCCAGAGGATTAACTGTAGAATATTCAATGCGATGGTAACAGTTTTCTCCTCTGATATTTTAGAATCCTCCTTTGCTATACTCTTTTACCATACTTATCCGTTCCATTCGAACTCCCTAGAATGCTCTCCTATATGGCCGATCACCCAAATAAACCTCGGCTTTGGTTTTTCGAGGTGATACTCATCCTCGGCAATACCTCCTAGGTCGCTACGTTCAATACTAACTTCTTCATATACCAACATATACTTCCTTGATAGAATTTTTCTAACCTTCGGACAAATCTTAATCCTTAGCTTAGGCTCTAGGCCCAACTTGTATATGAATAAGGAACTTCTGGCCCAATGCTCCTACAATTGTGATAACAACAAGTGTTACAACATTTTCACAAAACATTTATTTTCATTTGTGGTTGGTCACAATCTCATATTTTATTATTTTATTTCAACTTAAAAGAAATTGACACCTTAATAATTGTGAAAATACTGTGAAATTTGTTGTGTCAATATAACAATATATATACAAGCTTATATAATCTTTTTTTTTTTTAAGCACAAACCGATGACTGGAAAAAAAAAAAAAAAAAAAAAAAAGCGATGAACAATACATATTGAACAAAACCAAAAAGTACTGTAGGTTTTACACATTCACACAATAAGTATCATAGCATTTTCATAAAACATTTATTTTCAGTTGTGATTGGTCACAGTCTCATATTTTATTATTTTATTTCGACTTATAAGAAATTAACACCTCAATAATTGTGAAAATATTGTGAAATTTATTGTGTCAGTATAACAATATATATGCCACTTCATATAAATATTTTTAAAAAAATACAAATGGATGACTGAAAAGAAAGAAAGAAAGAAAAAGCGCTGTAGTTAAAGTGCCACTTGAACAAACCAAAGAGACACTGTTTGCGCATTGGCGCTTTTATATATATATAAAAAAAAAACACAAATTGATGACTAAAAAAATGACATACAATACATATTGAACAAACCAAAAAGTATTGTAACTTTTACGCATTCACCCAATAAGTGTCACAACATTTTCACAAAATATTTATTTTCAGTTGTAATTGATAACAGTCTTATATTTTATTATTTTATTTCGACCTATAAGAAATTAATACCTCAATAATTGTAAAAATATTATGAAATTTGTTGTGTCAATATAACAATATATATGTCACTTCATATAAATATTTTTAAAAAATACAAATGAACGATTTAAAAAAAAAAAAAAAGTACTGTAGCTCAGTGCCACTTGAACAAACCAAAGGCACTGTTTGGGCATTCGCGTGAAACAAATAAAGTTTTTAACAGTGCTGGGTGCTATTTTTCACAATTATTAAAATCTATTGTGATTGAAATAAAATTATTTTTACTATGTACTAATTGCTACTAAAAATTCTAATTAAAAAATAATAACAAAAAAATCACTATTAAATTATTAATATTACTTTCACTATGTTCTGATCACAACATATAAGTCAACAATATTATTATAAAATTTTATTACCAAAAAAAAAAAAAATTAAGAAATAGCACTTAAATAGTCCATGCATAAGTTTTCCATACTCATAGGTACAAAATTCAGTTTTTTTTTTTTTTTTTTTTATTAAAAAAAAAAAAGTTCGCCGGCGTGTGCTTTTGTAATAAAGGACCTCGTATTGGCCACAAATAATAATGCAAGATATGCGCAGGTTAGACAAAGTCCTCATTACATACTCTCGCCACATATGCACTCTTTCAACGCCCAATCTCAATTCCATGATTAACACTTACTTTCAACAAAATTGCATTAACCATGCACGTAAACTGTTTGATCAAAACCCCTCGTCCCGAAACGTCGTCTCTTGGAACACAATGATCAATGCTTATGTTAAGAACCACCAAATGCAACATGCCCACGACTTGTTCGATGAAATGCCCGTGAAAGATGTAGTTTCATGGAACACCATGCTATCCGGTTTTCACAAGACTAAAAATCCAGAAGCAGTGTATTTATGCCTTGTACAAATGAGAAGGGTTGGTTTTAGACCCAATGAGTATACTCTATCTATAGTGATTAGTGCATTTTTGGACTCAGTGTTCAATGTCTTAGTCTCACAAATTCATGCTCATGCTGTCTGTTTGGCGCTTAATATGAGTGTTTTTGTTGGGTCAGCATTGATGAGAGGATACGCAAATGTGGGGAATCAGGTGGGTTTACGGAGAGTGTTTGAGGATATTTTGGTAAAAGATGTCACATCGTGGAATGCATTGGTTTCCGGTTATATGGAATTGGGTTGCATGGTTGAGGCTCAGGGAGTCTTTGATGCGATGCCTGAGAGGAATATAGTCTCTTGGACTAGTTTGGTAAATGGGTACATTTGCAATAAGAGGATAAATGAAGCTTGGTCTGTTTTTAATAAAATGAGTGAAAGGAATGTGTTTTCATGGACTGTAATGATTAGTGGCTATGTACAAAATCAGAAATTTATGGATGCATTAGAACTTTTTATCTGGATGTTGAAATCAGGGTGTCAGCCTAATCATTTTACTTTTTCAAGTGTGTTAGATGCATGTGCTGGGTGTTCTTCTCTTATCATGGGACAGCAAGTTCATTCTAGCATTTTAAAGTCTGGAGTACCAGGTGATGACATCTTGTTAACCTCAGTGGTTGATATGTATGCAAAATGCGGGGACATTGAAGCGGCATTTAGCTTTTTTGAGTCCATGCCAAATAAGAATTTGGTGTCATGGAATTCAATAATAGGAGGTTTTGCTAGGCATGGATTAGCAATAAGAGCATTGGAGGAGTTTGAAAGAATGATAAAGTTTGGTGTTAGGCCTGATGAAATTACATTCATCAACGTGTTATCAGCATGTGGGCATGGAGGGTTGATTGCAGAAGGTGAAAAGTACTTCAACTCCATGGTTGAGTACACAATAAAAGCAGGAGTGGAGCATTATGCTTGCATGGTAGATCTCTATGGGAGAGCGGGTAAGCTCAAGAAAGCAGAGAAATTTATCAAAGAAATGCCTTTTGAGCCTGATGCTGTCGTATGGGGTGCATTGCTTGGTGCATGTGGGTTGCATTCAAGCTTGGAACTTGGTCAGGTTGCTGCAGAGAGGATATGCAAATTGAAAAACGATCATCCTGCAGTGTACTCAATGCTTTCAAAGATTCAAGGTGAAAAGGAAGAATGGAGCAGTGTAATTGAGTTCAGGGAAATGATGAAAGAGAGGCATGTTAAAAAGCAGAAGGCAAGTAGTTGGGTTGAGTCTCCTTTTGGTGACAGATAACAATGACAGAAATGCTTCTAGTAAAGTCATCTTTGCTACCAAATTATTCAACCAAAGATCTTTCCACGCAACAGAATCTTTTAAAATGATGTCTTCTTCAACGAGAAATGAATTTTCAACATGCATCACAAGGGATAAGAATTTTTCTTCATGAAGTTGCTCAACAAGATACCAAGTGCAAAGATGGTTGATGTCTCGGTGACATCTACTGCAGCAGAAACCCTATGATCTGATGAAAGATTAAAATAAATTAGGATATAGTCAACAGATGGAGCATAAAATAGAACACAAATTGTGGGATAGAGGATTTGTATTTCCCAAAACGATGAATAGTGCAAGTCTTTGGCAAAATTTGGGTACATATCTCTAATGAAAGTGAAATGATGAGCTTGGATCAACTTATTATTGACTAAACTCTAAATGGCAGAAAAGTTATTATTCAGTTACATCCAAGTGGTTGGACTATAATTCTTTGTTATTAATAGTAAAGTGACATTGCTGCATGCGTGGGTGGCCGTGGGCTGGCTGCTTGCTGTGTGCTTGGGCTGTTGTCAGCGGAATGCAGCAATGGCTTGCAGCATGCGTGAGTAACCATGGAGTGTTGCCAGCGGCAAGCACGCATGGCTTGCTGCACGTGTGGGTAGCCATGGCTTAGTACCAGCAGGCTATGCCGTAGATCAAGAACTGACCAACAAAGATGCCATAGTTAAAGAAGCATGCGGGAAGATTAAGGCCACTAAAGAAAGAATGAACTGGATCTACTACTTCAAGCACCGAGAGGAGTTTGCAGTAGGGGACATGGTGTATTTCAAGTTGCAGCCTTATATACAAAACTCAGTGGCAGTTAGAAGCATCATCATGATATCTGCTAGATATGTTGGTACATTCAAGATTTTGCAGAGGGTTGGGCCAATGGCTTATAAGTTGGATTTGCCTGTTGATGCACACATTCTTCCCATATTCCATGTCTAGCTTCTTAAAAAAAATTGGAAAACACTATCAGTTCCAGCAACCTTTGCCAGCCGTAGGTGCCGATGAAGGAACATTAATGCCCTGGCCTATGGTTGATTGGTTGGTTTCGACCATCAGAACTTGTAGTAGGAAACAACAAGTCTTGATTCTCTGGCAAGGGTTGTCCACTGCTGATGCTACCTGGGAAGAACAAGTCCTCATTCAACAACAATTCTTGATTTTCTCCTTGAGGACAAGTATAGCCCTCCCAAGGGGAGGGGCGATATATCAGTTCAAGTGGCAGGATATTTGGGTTACATTATCATTTATTTTAATAATGGTTAGCTAGTTGAGAGATAAGCTCCTTAGTTTTAGTTAGTTGAATCGGTAGTGGTTTGTTAGTTATGTAACATATGTTCCTACTTTGTAAGAGTTTAACTACTCCAGAAATAAATGAGATCAGTGCACTCTGTTATACACGAGTATTTTGGAGGATGTGGCTCCCTTGATCTAGTCATAATTTCCTTGTTTCTGTTTTGCTGCAGAAAGAGTTCGCCATAGGGAATGATAAAGGTCCTGGGACAAAGTTACTTTTTACCAATTAAATAAGCTAAAAATCATGTGTTTTGTTCTTCTCATAATTTTCAGGTTCAAAAGAAGTTTGTGAGAAATTTCCTTATTGTTCTTATTGTATGCAAGGATAATGTCTCACCCATGTTGCCCAATAACAAATCTCTTCACCTGGAATTGGAAGAGTCATTCCTAAGAATAATCGCTACACAGCCCAGGAGCTGTTGCAGCAGTGCCTCAGCTTCTCAACCCAAAATGTTGAAGATTGCCCACACTTTTTTCACAGCATTAAACACTGGGTTCTGCCGTGAAGCTTGACCTCTGCAAGCAGACAACCTCTGTTAGAAAGTAGTACCGGTGTTTATGTTGTGGATAAAGAATATTGTTTCACTTCACCATTTTGCTTCTGTCATTGCTGAGGTTTAGCCTTTTTCTATCAAATATTGTGCATACTAAATAGCATTTAGAGAGAACTTTGTGTGTGTTGTGCATATAAAACTGGATCTTTCCCACCTCTGCAACAGAAACAAGTCTGAATGCTTTTGAAATCCTTCCTGACATCATCCTATCTGCCCATATTTAGTGCTTATCTAATTATCTGAAAATAAGTTCCACCAGGAGAAGGCTATTGCCAACTGTGTCCTGGCTGCTTAGAATGCAATCTGATGCATTTCATTCCAACTTCCCATTTGGAAATTTGGAAGCCTGTCATCTCTAGAAAGGGCTTTTGAACCTGGTTAATTTTTACTATTACGTTTGCAGTCTGATTACAATTACAAATGCAGTTCTTATTTGGAGTTAAATTTTGGCGAAACCATTCTCTTGTCAGTGAGACTTTTTAATTTCCAGTGATTAATAGCTTGTTTGGGAGTTAAAAAAAGGAGGGAGAGTAGAGTAAAGGGAGGGAGAGTAATTCAATTACCTTGTTTGGAAGTTTTTTAAGGAATGAGGGGGAGGGATTTGGAGGGGTTTCAATTACCTCCAACCCCTCATTTTTAATTCCTCCAAATTGGAGAGATTTGGAGGGAGAGTAGAGTAGATAAGTTATTGGCCAAATAAATTCCCTAATTTACCCTTTCTAAATTAACAAAATTACTCTTTCTAAAGAGCTAATTACCTCATTCCCCCTCCCTAATTTTAAAAACATCCAAATAATGTAGAGGAGAATCATTTCCCTCTACTCTCCTCTCCACTACTCTCCTTCCCTCTACTCTCCTCCCTCTCTAAACTTCCAAACAAGCCATAAATATGACGAGTAATATTCGTCTTCATACAATGAAATGGGTTTTACATATGGAGAAATTATTTGGTATACCTGGTGTAAACAGTTCAAATTAGAATGATGACATAGTCCATCAAGAAAAAAACCAACAAAATAAGTACGAACACATATTAATCATGATCTGTTAAAGGGGATCTACATTTCTTTCCATTACTCAAAACTACACTGCTATCAACACCTTAGAAAACAAAAGAACTTCACAGATATTGAAGGCCACGCCAGACAACACTATCTACATAAGGATCTCAACACACTAACGTTCCCTACAAAATCAAGTGAGAGATGCTGAAAGATTTCCTGAATTTATGGTTGTACCTTTGAAATAAATGAACCTTTTATATCAGATGCAAGGCTTAGCCCCAGCAGAAACCAAGAAAAGCTTGAACTCATACATTCCTTCACTTGATTGCAAAAGCCATAAGCCCCTCCATATTGTCAAATGGAACACGTCAGAAGTACCACTAAGTTGCCTTAATTTGTTTCATAGCGGTGTTGAATGGACGGCATTAGGCTAGAAGGGAAAACAGGGAAAGTGTGGATTACAGTGGTAGCCTTCTAAAGTTTCTGGTGGTGCCTTGGTATGTTCGAACCAGTAAGCCCACTCCAATTCCAATTCCAAGACAAACACTAAGGCCAATCCCGACACCTACTCTCACACCAGCATTGAACCATGTAATCTCTCCATCTTCACCTTCAAAATATGTTGACCCAAAGTAGGGGTTATTGTAGTATTCATTTTCTGGTTTGTGCTTCAGGAATTCTGACATCTGCTAAGTATAAATAAAATCAGGATGCTAGGTTATGGGAAGCAAAATTTAGTAGCAAAGTAAAATACGTGTAAACAAAAAAACATGGTTGGTGAAGAAATATTTGTTAATAACCCAAAAAAATTATAAAGTATATGAGTCATGGGAAGTATTAACAACATGCCAAACTATGAAAATCATATGGATGAAAATTAATTAAATCCTAGGTACAATAACAATATCAATTATGATCACATGTGGACTATTGCACCCACTTGACCTTAATGTGCGATGCTTTTGACTTCAACCAATCAAGATAATTACAGAAATTGCATACTGGTCATCAGTGTGAAGATTAAGTTCCTATAGGGATTAAAGCACTTTTTGCCTTCTTGAGAGTATTTTAGTATCATGAAGTAACTCAAAGAATGTCAAGAGGCAACAATATCTAAATAAGGGCATCTATTTGTAGATCAGCTGATATGCTAATGAAATTCACAAATGAAAAGATGCTTTAGTAGATAGAGTAAGAACATCCATATCCATATAGATACGTTCTGTAATTATGTGAATACAATATAGTATGAACCAAAAGGTAAGTTCACCAGAGAGCTCCTACGACTCCATAGAACTTTGGGTTTAGCAGCATTTGACTCCTCAACAAAGTAGGTGAACTCTTTATTAGTTTATGGCCACGTTTTAGCACTAGTGGAACTAAGGCAACAAAAGAGAAAATTATATATCTACACCATAAGCAAACTATAATACTTTACGGTGACTAAGTTCAAGGTGGTATGAAGTAATAAAAAGAATTTTTCTACTCTTTACAAGGCCAAGGTCATGTTGAGAACACCTCTTTACTAGATCAGAATTGCTGCACAAGTGTACATACGGGTTCCATGATTATTTCTTATTCATATACGTATACGGTACATAGAAAACCACGTAAGACTGAAGAAATAGAATAAAATTTTTTTTTATTATACGTCTCTTCCAAATTCTAACAAGTCACTAAAATAGTGTCATACGAAACAAAAAGGGTGGTATTGTATTAGTTCTTAGCTTCAAAATATTTGCCAGCACGTATCCTTCTGACCATTTAGGATTCAATTGTCTATGCCTTACAGGCATCCAATATTCTATGCAACAAACAAATAGAGTGAATATTTATGCAGCAAACATGGGCAAGTTTAATGCAACACACACACAAAATATGAACAGAACATCTAAAAGTCAGAAAAACAAATCCAATCTAAAATGTAAAGATTTAGATTAGCAAAGCAGTACACGCAAATTAAGCCTGTAAGGAACATCTTTTTGGCTTTCAGTCGCCTCGTATTCAGGTATCAAATCCAATATGCCCTTCCTTGTATGCCTTTTCCGATGACTGAGCTGCAAAGTCTTTGTTAAGATAATTGGACTGCTCAAAAAGGACCCTGCAATGTAGACCTCAATTGTAGGTGAAGCCAAGTCTGGCCCCAGCATCGGCTTCTCCTTAAAGAAGCCAGTTTCCACGGTAGTATCTGATGCACAATCAATGCTCCATCCCTGGCCTTGATTATTTGATTCTCCAACAAAACCATTGTGATTACGCAATTCTAAAACCCCTGATAACACAAGAACATCCTTATCAAAGACCTCAAACTTCACACTTCCTGTCATCCTGATACTAACAGTGCTCACAAATGTAGCTTCTTCAGACTTCTTATCTAATCGATCCCTTCTAAGAAGGGTTGACACCCCGTCAGAATATATGCTAGTTCTAACACCATTAACTTCAAGAAGCGTATCACGATCAAGTGGAATATGGTTTAGTGTGAGGTACTCAGGAGAGGAATCATCAATCTTGCATTTGCTAACTCTAACATAAAAAACCCTCAAATCAAGCCAAGGTAATGATACCTCGATGCAGGGTTGATAAGAAGAGTTCCTCATAACCATGTCCCTATAGTAAGCTGGCTAATTCAATTAGATGACTTGTAAGAATTCTCCATTGCCGGAAGAGTTTAATCTTCAGTAAAAATTTTCCACTTTAATTGAGTTGATGAGTTGTGATAATTCAAACAAATGCAATTCAGGCAAGGAAAGAAAACCTGCAGCCATATGAATGAAGTCAGACCATAGAAATTTACATGGCATAATTTGGACACAGCAAAACCAAAAACCCAGCTGATCAGTGTGCCCAAGAGAAAGGATTGAGGGTGTCAATCTATAATAAAAGAGATTAAACCCAACTTCTCCAAAGAACCAAACTGAACAGAGGAGTCTACATGAACAAAATAAATAGAAAGACACTTTCTATTTTCTAATGGCAGAAATTCAGTTCAAAGAGACAGAACACCTCATAGAAGGAATAAATAAATAAATAAAAAGGAATGAGGAGCTGTCTAAACTCTAAACTCAACTGGATATGAATCTTATCAATATAGATGGCATTAACATTTTGCTCATGTAGGTGATAAATTACTAATTATCTTAAAAGTTTTAGTTGTTAGAAAAAAGAATTTTGATACCATGATAAATTATGAATTGTCCCAAAATTTTAAGCGGTGAAGAAATAGTGAATTTCATCAACTATTATTCTAACTGTAGGAATTGCGTACAGAAACAAAGGACAAATAATTAAGTAAAGGCCAAAGCAACTAACAAACCAGAAACAGAAAGAAAAGATAAAGAAGGGTTAAGAAGACTAAAAATCCCAGAGAAAAGTCTAAGTATATAGCTTAAGGCCAACAAATGTTCATCGCAAAATTAAAAGCTGAAGAAAATAGACTTTCAAAAATTATTCAAACCAAGCTGAGCAGGGGAAAAAAAAAAAGAGCAAAATCAAATCAAAATAAACTTAAAACATATCATTTCAGAAAAAAGAAGAAAAATAACCAGACAGGGAACAATTTAAATAATAACTTACATGTAAATAAAAAACCATTATTTTACCTTCGAAGAAACGAAGAATCGCCACCAGAGCAATATAGCTTAAACACTAGAGAAAGAATTTGTGTATCTCCTCTTATTTGGTATTGCTGAAATTGCGAGTCTGTGAAGATGAAAACAGACTAAGAATAGAATACAACCATCTGATTAGAGAGTAACAAAACTTTAACACAAAAAACAAAGTAACGGAACAAAAACCACAGATTTAATAAAATTGTCACCTGGCTGTAAACGACAAAAAACTCACGTCATGTATACTACCATCCAGAAAAAAACGTATAATATATTACACTTGACAGTTACAAGCTCTCTTTGCAGCCTCTAGATTGAATAAAGAAGAATAATCGAATATGAGCCTCTAGTCTGAGAATTAACCCTCCAATACTACAAAAACAGAGCTTTCGATCTTCTATAGAAGAATCGTGGCCATGCAAAGTGCAACTTGTCAAATCGCAAACAATAAACGACCCAAGTCCCGATATTTGACAAACAAAATTGGGATGTCTTTGATTTGCTTTAATTCACAATCGATCAATTCAAAAAATGAGAACAACCCAAGTCCTCAATTTTCACGAACAATAACGGGTTATCTTGTACTTGATTCGTTTTATTATTTCTTTTTGTTGGATTAGCAAGTATTACTGGTCCATATGTAGACAAGGGTCACCCAGTATTTGATATTCTTCAGATCTTATCCAATAAAGGAACACGCAGGTTCACAAGATCGGCATATTGAAAATTTGAAAGGGATGGGCAAGCGTTATATTACACAGTAAAGATTTACTATGAATTTATGAGATAATAGCCCCCCTCTCTCTCTCTACAGATTAACGAGGTTAATATATATGGTACAAGGCTACAAGCAACTTGTGACACAACAACTTCATAACTTTTATTCTCAAAAAAACTTCATAACTTGTATCCATAAACAAATAAATAAATAAACCCTTCATATCTTGTTTTTTCTTTTTTCTTTTTTATTATTCTAAATCATTACTTGTTTCATTACTCTGCTAAATTGTAATTGATATAACTTTATTTTGATATAACCCCAAGATTAACATCATTACTTTTAATATAATCTCACTACTAAACCTCAATAATTTTGGAAAAAATATTTTGAATTTTGGTGCCACTAGGTCTACTAAAAAAAGGCATTAATATTATTAAGCTCAATTTTGTACTTGTTAGTTGTTACATGGGATGCGATGATATTTTTTTTGGATAATTCTATAGTTGAGGGTGGGGGATTAAACCCTAAACGTCTCCATTGGATTGAGCTACAAAGTGCTTGAGTCTTGATAGCTAGGATGATATCTTTAGGATTTCAGACAACTGAAAGCAATAATCCTTTAACCAAACTAAAGGTTTGGTCACCTTCAAACTTCAAAGGTTCTTTCTTAAAACCTATCCAACCTTTAACCACTCTAAATTGGCCAAGAATTATTTTAAGATATCAGGACAAACCGAGAAAGTATTTATGCATATTGTGATTACAGCTCTACAGTATTATGAAAGTTTTGTACCAACTTAGGGGGTGTTTAGATTTTCAGTTTCCATCACCCATAACTCAAAATATGTGGGTCCCACACTGAGAAGTGTGTTTGGCATTGTTTGTAGTTTTTGTTTTCCTCACTCAATTCTCTGATTTTTTAGTGATAAGTTATGGAAACTGAAAACACATTTTAGGTGTTTTTAAGTTATAGAAACGAGTTATAATGGCATTTTTGTAAATACACACACATTGAGAAACCCACGGTCAGAGGTCCAACCGCAACTTTTAACTTTTTCTTTTTTTTTTTTTTTCACTGGGTTCGGTGAGTTTGGGTGGGCTTCTTCTTCTTTTTTTCTTTTTCTTTTTCCTTTCACATTGGGCTTCTTCTTCTTCTTCTTCTTTTCTTTTTCCTACACTAGTCTTCTTCTTCTTCATTTTTTCTTTTCCCTTTCATGCTGAGTTTGGTCTGGTCTGGTCTTCTTCATCTTCTTTTTTTTTTCTTCTTCTTCTTTTCTTTCCTTTTCACATTGTGTTTCTTGGTATGTTTGTTTGTTTGGTTTTTTTTTTTTTTTTTCACTAGGTTCGATGAGCTTGGGTGATCTTCTTCTGCTTCTTTTTTTCTTTTTCCTTTCACACTAGTCTTCTTCTTCTTCTTTTTTTTTTTTTTTTCTTTTCCCTTTCACGTTGGGTCTGGTCAGGTCTTCTTCTTCTTCTTCTGTTCTTTCCTTTTCACATTGTGTTTCTGGGTTTGGGTTTTTTTTTTTTTTTTTTTTTTTTTCACTAGGTTCGGTGAGTTTGGTTATTGGGGGTAGAAGGAAGGAAAAAATAAATAAATAAATAAAGTAAAAACTGCACCAAGTCAATCCGTGAGTCCCACAAAAAAGTAGAAAAATTGAGTGATGAGAAACTGAGTGAAGTGTGCCAAACAGGTGGGTATAGGATATTAGAGTATTTTAAGTAATGAGTGACGAAAATTGAGTGAGGAATAATGAGTGATGAAAAAAAAAAAAACCAAACAGCCCCTAAATTCACTATGACTTCACGAGCACAATCTATATTTCATAGAATTTTCAATTAGGATGCATGCACCACCCAATCATTTGATATCTAGTATTTTATGCACGTGATTTTGAATGGTTCAACGCATAAAGAGTAAAAAGTACTGAAGCAATCATAAATTTATCTTAGCTTTATGTTTTCCTGCGAGGTATAAAATTCGATACAGCTGATAATGCCAATGAATCATGATATGGACATTCCACCCATTTCTCTCTTTAAAGTTGGACGTCTTTATGAATTCAGCTGGGGTTGGCTTGTGATCAATTTCATGAAATAAACATTCAAGAAAAAGTGCAATAGAGGAAAGAAAAGATCATTTTGTTGACTGCGGGTTAATGCGACTCTAAAATAATTCATGTTGTATGAATCTTCACAAATTAGAAGTATCTCATCCATTTAAGGGGAAACAAATTACTATCATCCACTGTCTATCAAGATAGTAGAATATGTTACATAGAACTTCATCCAAAAGAAAAGAATGGGAAGTTGGTACTTTAGTTGCTCAGCTAAATCATGTTCAACTAGTTATGCATCCTGATCTCTCTCTCTCACAGTCACACAAAAATCTTCAACCACTATATTGCTCCTCAAGCTTTTGTAATATCATTCAATGAATTCCATTGACACTGCACACTACACACTATAGGCTAATGAAGAATGAAAGTCATTCAAGCTTCATGTCTGTAACAAGTGACAAAGAATGTTAACGAAGTAAGATTCATTAGGTAGTCTGCCACATCACAAGCCGTATCAACTTTAATTTTCACAGATCTGTGGTTTATAAATTATAAATGGTTACGCTACTATGAGATTAGAGTACTTTTATATATATATATATATAATCTCGTACTTTTATATATATATATATATATATATATATATATACAAGATAGAAATTCTACTATAGCGTAATCTAAGTGTATATGTGTGTAACACTCCCTCCTAAAAACTTGAACCCTGGCCCTTGTCCTCTACACCCCCACAAACACTTATACTTGTGAAGTGACAGAGAATTCCTAAGCCCAATTACTGTGGATAAAAAAACGTATCATTTCTCTAATGCACAGTTCAGACTGAGAACAATTACTCTAGAAAGGTGCAGACAAAAAGCCTATGACCTCCCAACTGAGAAGACATGAGTTCAACGTGCAGGCCTCAATAAAAGCAAAATACCAACATGAAAGAGTTAAATTACGCTATGGTAACTCTTGTGGAAGTGTCAAAGAAACATAATATATCAGTTGGGAGACATGGAAAATTCGATACTATCATGCTTTAAGTTTACCATACTTTTGCTAACTAGACAATGCAGATCTTAAATATCCTAACTGGTCTAAAATAAAATTTTGAAAAACAGGAGTTCCTGATTGTATTTCTTGTTGTTTTCCTATACATTCTTCAAGAAATATCTCACCAAACATTTTCAGGGGTGAAATACAGAAAGCAGAAAGGTTTCAGCACCCACTAACTGTCTAAGTTAACAGCTATGTATTAAAAGTATGTAACATTTTTCAATTATTAAAAAATGTATGTAACATTTTTCTACCTCAGAGAAGTAAAGAAAATACTAGTATATGATGGTCTTTGCCATATGATGACTTACACCATGCAAAAGTCATAAATGGGGAGGAAAGGCAAAGAAAACTTTAAGGCAATACAAGAGTACAAAGACCGCTCAAATGCAGGGCAATTAGGTTTGAAATGGTTGAAGCCTTTGGTCTTTGTCACCGAGGAACTGCAAAGTCTAGGAAATGCCATGGAAGATAATCAGTAGATGAAAATAAATTGTAAATCATAAAGATGAAAACTTTGTAGAGTAGAGACAAGTATGGAAATGTTGAAAAAGAAAGTTGCATCATAGAGTAATGCAAACTAATGAGTCAAATTCTGTGGGGAAAATGACAAGAAGAATGAATTATATACCAGCTGAGAAGAAATAGTAACAAATTGCCAATGAACTTGAATAAGGGACATTTAACCCAACCATCACTGATAGAATGCAACTCATCTTAGATATGGAAGAATCAGCAACGTACTGTCATCATTATCATACGAACTATAGGTTTCTCATCTCATAATAGGACAAACCTAGACTAACAGTTAATGACAGTATGAGCTAACATGAGAAAAGAAAATAAGGAGTTGATAAAGATTTAAGCATGGGAAAATGATATTTTCAATCAGGCCACACAACACAAGTGCCGACCACCATTTCAATATTGACTCCCATATTGTAATTTTACTTCGTCTATAAGTGCCAGAGACAGACAGATTATCAATATTAGTAGCTTTTGTTACAACAAAAGCTGTTCATGGGCATATCGCCTGTTAGGTCTCCTAGAATGATTGGATTGAATATAGCAGGGAAAACAAAAATTATACTTTCCCTAAGAATTATGAGACCGAATTTCATGTTCTATACATGCCACTCTCTATTTTTTCCACTAATATTTTGAAACCAATACTCTAATCAGTATTGTGAGTCAGAGCGCATGTAAGATCCTGGAGTTTCTAAGTTCTAACACACTAATCTAGAAGCTAAAGTTTCAAATCTACAAACTTCTCACAATTCTAATTTCTTGATTGCAATAAAATCGGTCAAACTGGTCATGAGCATGATATTCAAAAGACAGCTAAATATTCCAATTCCATCTAAAGCCTTCATAAAAACACTCAAAAAAGAGCCTTAAGTTGGAAGTATCAAGATCATATAGCCAATTTGCATCTCCACTATGCAATACAGATGCGATTGCCTGGGGTAAATATTGTGACTGCACCTAAAGCCTTCATAGCAACAATCAGAACAGAGCCTTATGTTAAAAGATCAAGATCAGATCTATTGTAATTCAGAGCGCATGTAAGATCCTGGAGTTTCTGATACACTATCTAGAAGCTAAAGTTTCAAATCTGCAAGTTATTCACCGTCTTACTTTTCTCAAATTCTAATTTCTTGATGATAATAAAATCAGTCAACCTGGTCGAGAGTATGATAGTTAAAAGACAGCTAAATATTCTGATTGCATCTAAAGCCTTCATAAAAACACTTGGTAAAGAACCTTAAGTTAAAAGATCAAGATCATATAGCTAATCTGCATCTCTACTATGCAGTACACAAGTGATTGCCTGGGATAAATATTGTGATTGCATCTAGAGCCTTTATAGAAACACTCCTTATGTTAAATGATCAAGATCATATATATTTAATTCATCCCCAACAGCCCCCCACCCCAACCCCCAAACCCCCCCCCCCCCCCCCACCACCCCAAAAAAAATATATATATATATTAAATTGGTCAAACAAGTTGCATGGGAATTCAAGATCATGAACTTTTTCCCCATTTAGCATGACCTGATATAAAATATGGCAAATATTGTCCCACATAGATCCAGAAGTTACTTGTGTATATGATTTTGCTGAAAAATAGAACATTAGTTTCTGGCTTCCTGGTTGATGGAGTAAATATAAATAATCAACTGCCAACCCATTTCAGAAACATAAATGCGAAGTGAAAATCAATTCAGATATTAAAAAAAAAAAAAAAAAAAAAAAAAAAAAAAAAAAAAACCCACTTTTGTAAATGAATTCTAAAGTTCACACTTCACAGAAACTATCATTTTGGCTATTGGAAATTAGAGAGAGAGAGAGAGAGAGAGAGAGAGAAAAGAAAAATATTAATAAATGCTTTAAGAGGTGGGAAAAAAAAAAAAAGAAGCATTTTTTTAAGCATTTCATTCCTTTCCCAAAATCTTCCTGAGAATGTAACCAAGCCTAAATAGAGTGCAATGACTACCAAACAAAACTAAGATGTTGACTCCAAGATTGATTGGATAAGCATAGCAAAACATTAGGGGTTCCCTAGTCACTAGTTACATTGTCCACACTGCATTAACCAGCAGATTCTTATTACATAAAATCCAAGAAAACCCTTGAAATCGATATGCAGATGCTGCACAATACAAAGACCAGAAAATCAAGATTTGAAGGATTCTGTTCCTTTCACAGACTGATAATCAAATAAATCCTAGCTTTATTGTCCCACAAGATCCACAGCAAGCCCCTGTCACAACGGTATTGCAAGTCCTATACCACGAAGTAGAAGAACAGGTCAGAATACACAAGAGACAACCATCCTTGTTGGCGGCCCGGCTAATGTATTAATATGAACCAAGTGACTGACATATGCTTAGATCTTAATATAAAAAATATATATATATATATATTATTATTATTTGTAAGCTTAACAAATGGCTATATTTATAACCATGTAAGCATGAATAAATGCCAAAATGATCAACATTTATCCTAAATCTAGTGTCATTAGAAAGGAAAAGAAGAAGGCCATTGCCGAAAAATGATTGAGAAATGAAGCATTTTCCATTGTTTACCCACAATCATATGAATATCAAGAACCCAACAGAATCTTGATATAATGCAATGAATAGAGAACTACACTAACGAGCACAGGCAAAATACAAGAAACCCTTTTTGCATTTTTTTTTTTTTTGGTTCAAAAAATTATTATCCTTACCCACCTCTAATCACAAATATTCATTGCACATCATACATTAAAAAAAGGCAAATTCCACTTTCACCCTTAACTAATGGTGAACTTGCAATGTCCTCCCTAAATTACAAACTAAGCAATGCCATCCCCCCTCTTTTTGATAAGTAAACTAAGCAATGTCCCCCATTAACTACTGGCAAAAACTAAGAAGCACTTGCCCCGCACCATTAGAATAACGTGCTTATTTCCAATAGTACAGGGGAGTATTGCTGAGTTTTAATTGAACCATAGTTAAGGACATCATCTTGAAACAATTAAGATAAACAAAAATTACATGAAATTGAAGTACCCTGAGAAAGCCAGCTCCAGCAAGAGGAATTAATAGCAATGTTGGATTTGAGCCGAGCTGAAGCTATGGCACTGTGAAGTGGCATCATTGACTCAACGCTGCCCAACACCGACACCGCCCTAAAAAACAATAACCCAACAAAAAAATAAATAAATAAATAAATAAATAAGAATCTTATTCCTGTAAAAAATTGGAAACAAATAAAGCTTGAAAATAAGTGAGAGTTAACGTATTTAAAGAAAAAGTGCGCAATAGAATTAATAAGAGAAGGTGGGTTTGAAAGTGTGTATACCTTGAAGCACGAGGAATGGTGGTGGATGAAGAAGAAAAGGCAGAGGCAGGAGTAGAAGGAATGTTTGATTTGGGGATTAGGGATTTTGGGTTTAGGGTTTTGGAACAAGAAGCCAAAGACGACCTTGAAGTTGAACCCACCTTTAGAGCTGATCTGCAGAACAAGGAGGCCATTTCTGGATTCTGAGGTTTTACTTTTAGAATGAAATTGAAGTTGGGACCGGAAGTAAGCTTAAACCCTACTCAAATGAATGTACTTAAACGGCGACGTGTGACTTGACTTTGCTCTCTTTTTGGGTTTCTTCCCAAAAACATAAAAAATAAAAAGACTTATGTAACTTATTTTATTTTGTGCCAAGTAGACATCCTTTTTTTTTTTTTTTTTTTTCTAAAGACATTTGGTGCATCGTAAACATATTTAAAGGTTAAAACTTAAAACTAGTTACTAATCCGTGAAATGTACCGAATAGTAAACAAAGATACAATTAGTTAAAAATTAATGAAAATTAATTTTTATAATACGAAATGAAGATATACTTATTTTGAAAAAATGACCATATTTTACATTTTTTAAGATGAAACAAAGGTGCACTATATCTGTTTCTACCATGTTTAAACTCTTATGAAATATGGAACAACAAAATGCAACAATTTATTGACCAAAAAAAAAAATTATAAGTTTCACCAAAACTTTTAAGAGGAAAAAACAATTCAAGAAATACAAAAATAAAATTTTATAACACAAATTATTCATCCAACTAAACTAAGATGTCAAACATGAGAGAAAAAAAAAATCTAAGATACTTTGGTAGCATCCATTACCTTTACCTTTCTTTTAGCATTTGCTCTATCTATAAAATTCTAGAATCTTATAGTGTCTAGAAGTTTAGTTCTTCATAAAATATTACACAAGCACACAAGCAATGGAAGTTAAAATAAATAAATAAATAAACAAACACAAACACAGACACAAAATATTAAAGGAAAAAAAATGAAAAACAAAAGTAAATACAAAAGAAAAATTCATGTAAAAGATTCCTTGAGACTTGAGGATGAAGGGTTTGTAGAAACAAAATAATAGAGATGGCAAAGAGAGGGGTTTTGGTGTAGTACTCTATATATATATATATATATATATATATATATATATTAGGTCTGTTTGGTTTAAAACACTCCACATTGTTGAGCGGTAGTTGGTTTAAAACTATCTAGTCTGCTAAGTATTAGTCAGTTTAAAACTCTCTATTAGGCATGTACACGGTGCGATGTGGCCGGTTATGGGGGGGAATTTTGCACCACACCTATAGGGTGCGGTTTGCCCTCATGCTTGACTACACCTCACATATGAAGGATAAGAACTGGTCTACTCTAGGTTCGGTTGATCATAGCGAGGGCGGTGTGGTTAATTCGGTGCAAAAATAAAACAAACAAATAATTAAAAAAAAAAAAAAATCATCAAGCAACCCACATAGAAATATCAAACAACCCAAATATTCAAAAAAAAAAAAAAAAAAACAAACAGACAAACATGTTCAAAATCTTTCACAAAATTTTTGAACAAATTCTCCATCTTTCTAAAAAGCATTGCAAGGAGAAGCAGGTATATATTGAGCATTATATAAGTTTTCATACTTGGAAGAAAGCATAGAAAGGAGCTAGGTATTAAGCATCAAAACATTCTCTTGAAATTTCTAGATAATAGTTGTGATAAAGAGGAGAGATGAGAGGGGAAACCTTGGAAACGGTGGCATCTAGTGGACGACGGTGGTGGGTTGGTGGCGAAGGCAGGGGCTGAGGAATGAGAGAGAGAGAGAGAGAGAGAGAGAGAGAGAGAGAGAGAGGCGGACAAGAGATTAGAGATAAGAGAAGAGAACATTTAAAAGAGATTCAGAAATTTAACCTACAAACTAAAACGACGTCGTTTTGAACTTATTATTAAAATTAATATTAGTTCCAAAACGACGTCGGTTTGTATCAGATTAAAAAAAAAATAATGGAACGATGTCTTTTTAAATCACTAAACTTAACCCTATTTTTTTTTTTTTCTCTTCTTCCTTCCTTCTCCTTTCTCACTTTCACGCCTCTTTTCTCTTTTCTCTACTGCACAGCACTGGTACTCCAAACTCTATATCTCTCTCTAGAAATTTCTTTTATTTTAAAACTGAAAATGATTACATATAATATACGTATATGTTAAACTATATATATATATATATATATATATAGATATACATACATGGCGGTCGGTTCGGTTGCACATAGGAATGCAAAACCCACAACCGCTCGCCGCACCGGCCGTCGTCGATACTCGTAAATCATCTTTGACCACCACGCCATACACCTCTTGTGAAGCTCAAACGGGTGCAATTCGGATCGGTGCAAACCGGTTTTGTCGGCTGCGGGTAGAATCTGAACAAGCCTACTCTCTATGTTGCTAAATAGTAGTCGATTTAAAACTCTCTATATTGTTGAATAGTAGTTGGTTTAAACCACAAAAAAAAAAAAAAAAAAAAAAAAAAAAAAACTTCTCCATGTCGCTAAGTAGTTAATTTAACTCTCATTTTGACATAATAAATAAATTCATAAAAAATGATGTGTAAAAATTGTAAGACTACCAAATTTTATGTGGCAAAATATTAGAAGATCAACAATTTAGTCTGCTAAGTATTAGTCGGTTTAAAACTCTCTATACTGTTGAGTAGTAGTTGGTTTAAAAAAAATTTATAAAAAAAAAAAAATTATCCATGTTGCTGAGTTGTAATCAATTTAAAACTCTCATTTTGACATAATAAATAAATTCATAAAAAATGATATGTAAAATTGTGAGACTACCAAAATTTATGTGGCAAAATATTAGAAGATCAACAAATGTTCAAACACTTCAGTTATATATATAATAGTTTTGATATTAATTTGTTGGTGCTAGCTTCATCATTCTTCGGACTATATCAGTAGTTCTCAAATAAATAATATCATTGGACAAACACATAAACTTCAAATTGGGATAAATGAAAAATTGACATAAAAAAAAAATCCTAAGTAACCATGCAAAAATATTTCTCTTAGCATATTGTTGCTAAGATCGTTTCAAGTGCCTAATCAATAATTGGCGTAAATTTATTTATTTTTTAAGTCAATTACACTAAACCCCCAGAAAAAAAAGAGTCAAGCATGCATAAAGTGCATGCAATAAGACTAGTTAAATATATATTAATATTAATAATTGTTTTAAGGTGATAAACTCATCTTGATAAGGGAGCAATTTTTGTTTGACCTTTGAATTGGTTCAATTGAGTTATTGCTTTTGGTGGTGCTGCTGAATTTTTCAAATCCTTCATGCTCGATTTTTTTAATCCTTTACTCTATCAAAATAAAAAATGTAATAGCTAAATTATAAGTTAGTATCATTAAAATTTTGTGGTTAAAACATCAAACAAAATATTTGTAGTTGGCCTAATAATTTAAGTGAGGTGTGGAGTCTTTTAGCTAAAAATTGCAAAAAACGGAGTTTATTGGTGTTATAGGTACTGTTCAAAGTTATTTGGCAAAATGAGAAAAGAGACTGAATTTCGACAACACCGTTGCCAAAATTATAAGAAAAAGTATGAGAGACAAGGAAGATAAGTGATGTGATGGAGAGGAAGAAAAAATTGAATTTCGGTAATGAAATTACCGAAATTCTTTTCCTGCCCAAGCCTACCTGTGAAGTGCCCAAAATAGAGTACCCGAAATTGAAACCAATTGCGGCAATGGCATTGCCGAAATTGTAGGGAATGGAGGAGAGAGAAAATATGAATTGTGGCTACCAAGTTGCCGAAAATGGGAGGGAAAAAAAAAAATTTGTGGCAACCAAATTATCGAAATTATGGGGAGGAATTAAAAAAAAAAAAATTTGTGGCAATTGATTTGTGAAAGAGAAATGATATGTTCACGACATTTTTACAACAAATCCTAAGTGACAAGTTATTACTAGTTGTGATTGTTGGGTTAAAAAAAATTGTGGCAATGGCATTGCTGAAATAGAAGGGGAAAAAAAAGAGGTAGATTGATTTGTGGTAATAGCATTGCCAAAATAGAAGGGGGCAAAAAATTGTGCACAATTGGTTTGTGACAATGGTATTGCTGAAATAGAAGGGAAAAAAAAATTTGTGGCAATGGATTTATGGCAATAGCATTGCTGAAATAGAAGGAAAAAAAATTTTGTTGCAATTGATTTTCCAAAAATTGGAGGAGAGAGAGAGTTGTCCGAATAAAAAAAAAAATAGTACACATATTCTTATCCTTCAGTAGTTTTTTTTTTTTTTTTTACCTAGTTTGTGTGTATGTCATGTTCTTTCATTTTATATTGTAAGAGTACCCTGTGAGGAGTCAATCAACCAATCAACTCACCTCTTCCCCTGATTCTTATTCTCTGCTTGGAATATATTTTAGTAGTGTCCTGAAAATTAACCAACTCCAAGCTTGTTCGTAGGGCTCATCCAAAGAAGAGGAGAAATGCCTTGGCCTAGGAAGCTCGTCCATGTCAGAGTCGTCCGTCCTGAGAGACCCATGGACGGCCTGCATTGACTCCAGGCATGGTCACTGCATACAGTCCCTGGACGAGGTTTGCACACTTATCTCAGGACATATGCGGAACCAAAGACACTGCCACGAAACCACCTCCAATGACCGTTGCGGAACGTACGACCTAATAAAATAACCTCCATAGCAATTATGAAAGTTATTTTCGAACCTTCCTACATCCTCCAATTTAGGAGAAGTTATCAAATAAATAACTGCTCCTGGCATGCATTATATAAGAACGGGAATCGCCAAACGAAAAGGTACAAAAAAAATATTTTTTCCAAGCATTTGGGAATTCTCAAAGTAAAAAGAGACACTGACTTTACCATCAGAGGGTTTTCGGCCGGTTCACCCCGGTCACCCCTGATAATTGTTTTCTCTTCAGGTTTTCGATCAGATCATCTTATCGCCATCAACATCCGGAGCGTCTAGCCTACTGATTTTGTTGCACATCATCATACTCATTGATCATTCCCAATAAAACCATATCACGCCTAAAAACTATCTCAGAGATTCTTTTTTGTCTTTTTATTTATCCTCTTCGTAATAAAAGGCAAGTACCCTTACTGAAGGATTGCATCTCCTCACAAAGTTACATCCTCTGATTGTTCAGTTACTCTTCTGCTTTGCTTCAGTGTGCACAACTAAGGATCGTAAGTTTTGGGTTAATGTAAGTTTTTTTGCTTTGCTTATTAACTTAGAACTCTAGAAATTAACAAATTTATTATTATTGTATAAATATATGCTTTGTAAATATTAGAAGTTAATACATTGTAAAATATTATGTATTGTTGTAGTTAATATTGTTAGTATGCCTATGATTATGATTATGATTATGATTATGATTATTGTTGTTGTTGTTGTTTTTATTCAAATTTTAGATTAATGAATTTTTTATGGTTAGGACTACAAGCATTTTTAGTATTGTTGTTATTTTGTGTTTATTTATTATTATCTAATTGTGTTTTTTTTTTCTTTTTTTTCAAGTATCACTCTATAATTATCACTCTTTCAGTTGGTATCACAATTGTGGTAAGCATCTCAACTCTCTAATTAAATTTATGTATGTGTTTTGTTAATTTTGAAATTATTTAATATTATTTATTGTTATTATTAGTATATGACCACAAAAATTGTAATAAATTTTATTATTGTGGTCTTTTTATAATCAATTTTACTTTGTTATTCTTTAAAGTTTAGTTGGTATAAAAATTAATTATATGTTTTATAAATATTATACGCTAATATATTGTAAATATTATATATGGTTATATTATAGTTAATACTAATTATTGTGTATATGATTATTTTTGCTAAAACTATTATTATTATTATTATTATTATTAAAAACGTTGCTTCATAAATCCTTTATTTGAGTTTCTTTCAATTTTATTATGAATTACAAGCATTGTAAGTTTTAATATTCAGCATAAAAAGCTGTAGTAGTCACTATATATTAATTTTATTATTTTTTATTATTGTTCTTTTGTTTTTATTTAGGTTTATATTTTTTTAGAAGATATTTATAATTATTTGATTTTTTTTTCTTCTTTCTTTCTTTTCTTGCAAGTATCACTCTATAATTCCTACATTCCTTCACTTCGTATCACAATTGTAGTAAGCTTCTCAGCCCTTTAATTTAATTGGAAATTATTTTCTTAGTTTGTAATTTTTTATATAGATGGTTTGTATATTAAAGATACTGTGAAAACGCATCTTCACTTACACTATACTTTATATTATGTGTGTATGAATTTAAAAATATGATAATTAGGGTTGATTCCATTCCAATTATGAGTATAAGTATGATTATAATTAATTTCTTATATTCAATTTAATTTAGAGTTGACCAAGATATTAATAGTACTTTATTGTCAATTCATTAATGTCATGGAGGTTATCTCAGTAAAAAAAAATGGTTAATTTAGTTTGATTTATAGACAATTTCCTACTAATATAGAGGTAATGGATGTTGCATGGTTTAACTCATTGTAGCATTTAACATAGGATATATTTGAAGTGGACTTAGGTCATTCGATCATTCTCTTCTAACCCAACAAGAATATCACATCTCTAATGATGTAATGGAAGGTAGTATACGTTGCGAGATCGAAATTTATTAATGTCCAAATAATATTTACAATTATTCAATTTACATGTAAATAATTTCAACATTAGCAATATAACATTGTACATTTTTTTTTTAAATTTCAAGTTTCCACCTTACGAGTACGACCCCAACCGTTTGCACCCCCCCTCCCTAGCAGTTAGGCGAGCGTATAACCCCATATTTGCATCAATGTAAACTATACCGTGTTACTTGCCTACTTCATATAGATATTGATTAAGGTCTTATCACTTCTTTGGTGGAGCGATGGTGATCTGAAACTCATACATTTCACCTGCCTACTTGTGAAATATCGATCACTCTACAGGTTATAGCAATCATTACAAGATTGCCTATTGATGGCAATGCAATGTGCGGGCCCACTAATTTGGAATGGGGAACAGTTTGTCAGGATTTACTTTGAGTGACACCACCTACAAATGCATTAGAATATGGTGGCCTTAACATAACATGGGTAAGTAATACATTCTCAAACCTTCCAGAGGGTGCCAATGTGGTAACAACCTAACAGTACGCTAGAGCATACATGTTCCAGGTTTTGGCTTTACTATTTGGAAATAAGAGCCAAAGTAAATTGCATTGCTGCTTTCTCCAGTTGTTAGCGGACTTTAGTGTAGCTGGGGAATATAGCTAGGATATAATGCCACATTTGCTTTCCTTTATAAAGAGTTGTATACTGCTGCTATTAAAAAAAGCACGGAGGTTACAGGTCTTGTTTTCATATTACAATTATGGGCGTGGGAGCATCTTCTATATCTGACCCCAATTCCAATAAATCCAACAAATTTAAATGGTGACGACCTATACGGTTGTAGGTATAATATTTACTTCCTATTTCTATACAATATTATATACTGTAGCATTTATTTTTGATACTTCCAAACCCTAAAATCAGTGGCAATCATTAATTGTGTATAGGTGTGATACCAAGAGAACGTTTACTCACACATCAACACATGTTCTACATGCGTACCATTCTAATCACGACACACATAATAATGAACAGGTAATATATGTTGTCACAATGCATCAACGGTTAATTTACTAGTTATATTATTGTCTTGATCAATTATAACATAGTTATTGTAATGGGAATCGCAGGTTGTTTGGACACTGTACGATGATTATTTGCATCCATGGTGTCTTGCAGAAAAACATATATGGATTACAACAGCGCCATTGCTATGCTTCCAAATTGTGGAGTATTACCATCCAAAAAGAGTCATGCGACAGTTTGGATTGTTGCAAAGATGTCCAAAGTGGCCTACTAACAATTTTGATAAATCTGTGCATTGTGTAAAGTTGACAGGAAAATCTAGTGTTAATTGGCATAGGCAGCATGCACAATACTACCGACTTTGGAACGAGCGAGCTCAAAATGTAGTTGGGAATGACAATTCCATGTAGATGTGGACTACACAACATGGTACCATCAACATGGTCGCTTATTCACGACACCAAAGGCAGCTGCCCATATGTACCAGGTTATTATTTTAGCATTTTCAATGCTGCATTAATATTGATAACAAATTATTTACACAAACAAAATATTGCACTAATATTGATAACAAATTATTATTTTAGCTTTTTCAATAATACTGCACTAATAATTTTTTTTTTCTTTTTATGTGACAGCAAACTGAGATAAATAATATGTTAAATTTGGCTGTTGCAAACCAACAGAGGACTGTTTTGATTGCACAACAAGCCTTTCCAGCAATAGTAGAGGGCCTTAATCGAGTGAAGTTATCGATTGAAACAAATATTTCCTCCATCTCTACTGAGAGGGTGACACTTCGGGCAACGACAGAGGCACCAAGTAAGATAGCACCCACAAACCTCTACTGAAATTTGCTCGTCCACCTCTACATAACGTGGACAACACAGAAATGATGAAGATGAACCATCCACCTCTACATAGCACAATATGTACAGCTCTACCTAAGCTGGGCCATCAACATCTGCCCGTAATGAGCCAACCACCTTCAATGAGTATAATCCAATTAATGTCAACGAGTACTGCATGTCTTTATATCAACAGGTTGGATCATCCACTTCCTTAAGACAAGGATTTGAGGGTTTGTTTAGCTATGACCATTATCCCCAACCTAGTTCAACACCTCCCTCCTATCACCCATCGCCACCTCCATCCTATTATAGGCAATACAATTATGGCCAAGATAGCCAGTACAGCTATAAACAACATGAATCATTTATCACACCACAACCTTCCCAACCATCCCCTCATGTTGGTGATTTCTGCACGCCACCAAATACGTGCGCATGTGCTCCGAACTCTGAGGAAAAGGCCTCCATAACAGACTCTGAGTAAGATGCCTCAAATGAGGACAGTGGAGAAGATGCAGAAGATGCAGAAGATATGGAGGTTTCATCAGATAATGAAAGTGACGAAGGTGGTAATTATCAAACAGATTTTGATATTAGGCCTCCATGTTATGGAACACAAACAAAAACTTCATTTACCCCATCATGGCAATCACTAATCAATATAAAATGACTGTTTATTAAGAATATATTAAAGTATTATCATTGTTTATGCATCATTGTAGCAAAAAATATTATGCCTAGATAATATACATATCACATTATACTACTAACCGTAAGAAATGTGTACACATATTTTGGTATTTGAAATTAGTATCTAATTAATCTAATCATACATCTATTTAATATAATTGTCCAATCCTACAAATCCAACATAGAATCTATATGTGTAGCCACTACTGAAGGCACAGAATAGGCGGAAAAAAAAAGGTGTCAAACTTCTATTTTTATAATGGATCTTTTTTCCTTTGTATGATGGCAACTGTGGTGTACATTTCTATTTTTGTTCTCTACAGCCTCTCTTCCAAAACCTCGTAAAAGTGTCAAAGAAAAATAAAACTTTCACCATATAATTTTTGTCTAAATTTACAGCAGCAACTTGTGAGTTAATTTAGGCCTTCAAAAATTGTGAATTTCAAAAAACTCAAAATAGAAAAGTTGTAGATATTTAAGTCACGGTACCAGTCCATCCAGCCTTGAGTCAATTGAATTTTTGAGGAGAGAGATGCGTCTAAAATACTGATTAGTGCTCAAATCTGATTTTTTCTCTTCAGATTGTGGCCCTTTGATTTCTTTCCTTATTTGAAGCTTTCAAACATGGTAAATGACCCAAGCACTCCATAAAAAGTATATATTTTAAGGTGTTATTGAACCCCTAAACTATAATACACAATATATATATATACACACACACACACAAACAGACATAAAATAGATAAACATACATCCCAATCCAACTTGCAGTGATAGAAAACATCATAGCATATGGACTTAGTATCAACTTGTTCTTTCAAATAATACAAACTAACAATATGGTCCAACTCCTAAAACTTAAAAAAAAAAAAAAAAAAAAAAAAAAAAAAAAAAAGTCCAACCAATCCATTAAAGTAGATTGAATACTTATGTTGGGTCATTCAGTTTGGCCACTAGTGGAGCCAGCCACAGTTCGAGTGGGGCATGTTCTTCTATTATAGCCTTATTGCCTACAGAGACTGCACAATGGCCTTGGTTAATGCTCTGTCCCTAAATTCATTTCATTTCGAAGCCAAGTTGATCTTGGTCGACCTTTTTTCACGGCACAACTTGACATTAGGATACAAGACCGGGAAATCAGGCTCATTCCAATGCCCACTGTCTGGAACCATGCAAAATCTAAGTGCATAACAAGCTACTTGTTCTTCCAAATGGTAGCAGCGGTTGATGTATCTCATTTGTAGAGATGCCTTGATATTTATACATGGCAATGACATGTGAGCATGGAATCTTATAAATCTTCCATTTTTGACAACTACAAGTGCTCTGCCTCAAATTTACCTCATGATGATGATTACCCCTATATGCAGAGTTAAGGTTTATTGGTGTTCTAACTATAAACAGACCATCTTGATGATTGAACACAGTAACTGAATGCTTTGGTGCCATTTTTCCCATTTATTGAATTTTTTCTTTGCATAGGCTGTAATGAGTTCACTGACTGTAACCTGTGCGCATGCCTTAGTATACTGATCGGCAAAGTAGGCTACACAACGGTAATATGTAAGTTTGACTAACGCAGTTATGAGC
This sequence comes from Lithocarpus polystachyus, assembly GCA_033629205.1. NCBI lineage: Eukaryota > Viridiplantae > Streptophyta > Magnoliopsida > Fagales > Fagaceae > Lithocarpus > Lithocarpus polystachyus. The sequence goes on from CM066173.1 coordinate 18,753,491, forward strand.
AAATTTCTAGCACTCTTTAGAATACCGTTGAAGCTTTTAGACAAGTTTGTGGTCATTGCCCCATAACAATGTCCACCATCATGTGCTAACGTCCACTTCTACACCGATATGTACCTTAAATACTTATCACCATCTGCACTTAATTGAGTAATTTTATCCTTGGTTATTTAAATACTTTCGTAGCTGATTCTCTATGCCTACCCACATTACCATAGCCTTCAAGTTTTTATTCCCAATTTGTTGATTGAAATTGCTAGCCATATGGCAAAGGCAAACGATGATACCAACGTGTCGATTGACATATAGTCCGTATCGCTAACATTATACCAGGGTGACAATCATATATGACACATAACCCTTCCCGATTAGTGACATTAATTTGAATACAACGTAAAAACCAAAACCAACTATCATCAGTTTCCTCCTCCACAATGGCAAAGGCAAGTAGGAAAAGTCTATTGTCACCATCCCACGTTGATGCAATCAGTAACTTACCTCTGTACTTACCATATAAGAAAGTTCCATCTATACTAATCATTGGCCTACAATGTTGAAAACCTTCAATTGATGAACCAAAAGCCTAGAATACTCTCTCGAATATCGCACAGCCTAGCATAGTAGCAGGTATTGTTCTCCAAATAACCCTGCTGCCCGGGTTTGAATCAGTCAAAGCTTTCAACCATTTTGGCAATAATTGGTAAGATTTGTCCCAATCACCAAACACTCTACCAATTGCCTTTTCTTTTGCCTCCCACACCTTAAAATAAGAAGGTCGGTATTGGTATTTATTGTAAAGAGTCTGTTGAAGCGAAGAAATCTTCATGGTTGGATAATTTTTAACAACATCCCTCAACTCTTTCTCACAATAACATGGGTGTCTAATTGCTCGTGATCTTGTATGAGTGTGGACTCTATACATGTGTGTGCGACCATTGTATTTCTTAACCTTAAACAACCCATGTGTAGCCCGGAAGCATGCTTGAAGATGCCAAGAATAATGTTTGCACCTTACAGACCAACATGCTGGATTTGACTCTTTTACACTAAATGTTTGGTTCCTCTTGATGTGATAGTGTTTAACAGCAGCTTGTAGTTCATCCTTATCAACAAAAAGCAAGCTCACATAAAACTCTTGAGTAGGGTCCCAAATACTCTAAGTGGGCTTTTCAAATGGTGGGGTTGGATCAATCATATTATCCCACATGTTCTGTGAAAAGCTTAGTGATGAAGGTTGATGGAATGCCATTGCTGGACTGCTTTCATGATTAGGTTCATTGAGAGGCTCCTATTCATCTCCAATATCATCAAGGACCTCATCGTTGTCAAGTTGGTCATCACTATCCATGGCCCACATCCTTTCTAATAATGTATGGACCACATTTTTAGTAGTAGTAGCTATGCGGTGTGTATCATTAGGATCATTAGCAGCTCTATGAGTGGCGGTTTGGTCATACTGAGCTTCAAACTCAAAACAAGTAGTCTATTGTGCGACATGCTCAGTTGGATTATCATAGTCAGTATCACTAGTGTTCATTGGCCGACAAGGAATATGTTGGTCCTCAGTTGCAACTTGGGTATATGGAGCATGATAGTCAGCACCACCAATGTTGATTGGGGAATGAGCCGCATTTTCAGAATAATGACCAAAATGAGTGGCATATGGATCATGAAAGTGTCCGCCACGTGAATAACTAAACGATGTACTCAGTCCTTCGTTGGTATATCGAATGGGAAAAACATCTTAGTGGCTTCTTATGGGCTCTACACTCACATACAACTCTGCACTTACAAATCTATATTAGCAGCCTAGCATATCAAATATTGCATTGACACCATTATCATCTTCTACCAAAACTTGCTGGTAAATCACAGGATGTGGATGACATTGAAAAGGAAATCTATACCAAATAGTAAGTTTTGAATTTTCTCTATTTATATGAAGCATGGATGCTACTCTATCACATAGATTTTCAAATGTAACACCTCGACTTAATGAAAGCATAGAAGGAGGTGGCCCTTCGTAATAAATCTCCTTTTCGCCATATTTAATTATTCCACCGGAATGGATGAGAAAAATCAACAACTTTTCTGTCATCTACACTAAAACATAACAATAATATTATTATATTAACACTAAACAACCATTAAAATGCAATACAAAAAGGTAATCCATTAAAAATATTCAATGTTTAAATAGCTAGAGCTGAGAAAATTCTATTAAAGAGGATTGGTTCACTGATAATTTATTACTGTCCATCATAGTAGTTAAAATTATTTTTTGTTTTCCTTTTCTTAAGTAACTTAGCATAACATTAACATTTAGAAGAATCTATTATGGCTACATTAATTTTTTTATGTAGCTCTTCATTTTGCTTCTTCTAAAATAAGACAGATTATATAATGTTCTCATGCATCCATAAGATTATAGATAAATATTTCTAATATTGTATAATTTTCTTTATTATTATTATACCTAAAACTTAGATTTTAAGGTTTATGGGCATATAATAACCTTTTTTTTTTTTTTTTTGGGTTTTCTTATAGCATACGCGTATATTATAGGTTAGCAAAGTAAGTATTTCTTTAAGGAAAATTTATGTCAATCTTGAAATATATTTTTGCTATATGAAATTTTAGGCAAGAATTCATGGACAAATAATTTAAAACATATCATACAAATCAGTTCATGTTGCAAAACACATAATACAAAAACAAGATTTGCATGAACAAATAATTTAACAAAAACAAGATTTTAATGCTTAGCTATGCCCCTAAAACATATCAACATGAATATTATAAAAAGAAAAGCAACTACTTAAGAGATGTAACTCACCTTGTAAGAGATAAAGAACGGATAGATATTTGCAAGTGTTGTTCATTATAGTTGTTTGTAAAATGTATTGCACGTATGAATCGAAAATGGTTGGTAGAACTACGAGGGGAATAAGAGTGGAGAAGAAGGTTGATGGAATTTTTAGAGGAAAAAGAATAGAAAATAAGAACAGTGGAAACTTCAGTAACATTAGTGCTGTTTAGGATTCAAGTTTCATATAAGTTAAATTCTTAGATTTTAAACTGTATAATTAGATATGCAATTGACCAAATACAACACAACATAGACCAAGATAGGACATTCTGATACAAATAAATTATTTAACTATAAACGTATATTCTCTACAAAGAACCTCTGCAAAGAATCTCTGCAAAATTCTCAATTTCTTTGTTTTTTTTTTTTTTTTTTTTTTTGTTTATAGTGTGCATATCAATCATTTTTTTCTTCTATTTCGTATTATAAGAATCTATGTACTTTTTTTTTTTACAGCGTGCACATCAATCATTGTACTTTCTATAAAAAATCTATGTACTTTCTATGTTTTTTTTTTTTTTGGGTTTACAAGTGTGCGCATCAATCATTTTTTTCTTCCATTTCGTGTGGTAAGAATCTATGTATTTTATTTTATTTTTTGTTTACAACGTGCACATCAATCATTTTTTTCTTCTATAAGAATCTATGCACTTCCTTTGTTTTTTTTGGTTTACAAGCATGTACATTAATCATTTTTTCCTTTCATGTCTTTTTGTAAGAATCTATATACTTTTTTTAGAATAAGAATGAATGTACTTTGAATCTAGATTTATTATTTGTTTCATAGGGCAAATCATGCAAAAAATACTTTTACTATTTGAAATGAAAGAACACCACATACACACAAACCAAACTGTTTCGGTCAAAAAAACTATTAACAAATAAGAATATGGGTACTTTTTAGAACAAAATTTTTCTCTCTCCAATTTTCAGCAACTCTATTGCCACAAATCAATTGCCACTCTTATTTCCCCTTCCATTTTGGTAACAACATTGCCATAAATCAATTGTTATTATTTATTTTTCCTCCCATTTCAGCAATTCCATTGCCATAATTGTTTTTTTCCCTTCAATTTTTGACCTAAATCATCTTTTTTCCTCCCCTCATTTTCAGCAATTTCATTGCCTAAATTACTATTAAATTTTTTTTCCCACAATTTCGGCAACTTGGTTGCCACAATTTGTTTCTCTCTCTCCTTTTTTTTCCCCCTCTCATTTTCGGCAACTTGGTCTCTACAATCCTTATTTTCTCTCTCCTCACTCCCCTAGAATTTCGACAACTTGGTTGCCATAATTGGTTTTTTTTTTTTTTTTTCCTCCCATTTTCAGCAACTTGATTGCCACAATTTATATTTTCTCTCTCCTCCATTCCCTAAAATTTTGGCAATGCCATTGCGACAATTGATTTCAATTTCGGACACTTCACAAGCAAGCTTGAGCAGGAAAAAAATTTCAATAATCTAATTACCAAAATTCAATTTTTTTCTCCCTCCCTATCACATTACTCATCTTTCTTCTCTCTATACTTGTTCTTAAATTCAATTTTTTCTCCCTCCCCATCACATCACTTATCTTTCTTCTCTCTCATACTCCATTCTAGTTATCTATATATATATATATAACCAGACATAGTTTTTTAAGGTTAAGAGATTTTGGTAGAGGAAGATGGTAAATAATTTGACTAAAAAAGTGATATAATCACTTTAATTCTCAGTTCAGTTTTTCTTTTTAGGAAAAGCCGATTTAATAAAGATAAGACAATTTTTAAAAAACTTCTTAATTCAGTTGACTGTTTGCTAACTTTATTACACTAAAAATTGTAAAAAGAAAAAACCTATTTGGGACAGTTAAAAAGTAATGCCTTTTTGCTAACTTCGTTACATTATTGTCAAATAAGGCTGTTGGGGACAATTAAAAAGTAAAGCCCAAGTGAGGGAATCCTGTTCCCTGTAGCATAGATAACATTAATTCCCGTTTTTCTTAAATGAAACCATCAAATCCAGAATAAATTAAGAAAATCAATACAATAGAAAATTATAGTTCACTAAAACTAGCACTAGTTAATGGTACAGAAACATTGCCAAATTTCCACCGATTTCACTGCCAAGCTGGTCCTCCTACACAACGGCTAATATAATGAAAGAATTGAGATCTCAGGAAATGGCTCCTCCTTTCCGTTGTAGAAAAGGCAAACAAGGAGTTGAAAGATGCCAATGATGAAAATATTATCACTTCCTGTTCCTGCTCTCCTCCCTCTCTTTCTCCCGCTTCTTGTAAAGCTTCTCAAGAACACGCTTAGCCTCACACTGCGGGAAGTTCGTCAGATCATAATAATGTGGTGCTATATCAATTATCCTGTACCCAAAGAAAATTGCCGATTAGCCTTGATAAACACATCTTATAAGGGAAACACATGAGATAATGCAAAGAGTAATGCTAGAGATACAACTTTTTCTACAAAAATTTTTACAAATTGTTGATGTGGTGGAAAGTAATTACTGGTAAATGACAAGTTGGCTACGTCAACATTTTGTAAAAAAGTAAAATAATTTGTGACTGTAGCATTACTCTAATGCAATAGCAATTTATTCTTAATTTCTTCTAAATCCTAGTTGAACTAGTTCTCAAGCTGCACGTGTGAATATGATCAAAGCCAAGTGCATCAAATAAACAGCCTCGGATTTTATTCTAAAAAAAAAAAAAAACAAACTAGCAGAGACCAAATACTGGAATTTAATCATATATACATCCACCTATCATGAGTCATACTCAGATATTGACCTGCTAGACCCCAACCCCCAAGAAAAATAATAAAATACAGTATAATTTATCACTGCCACAAAAGAAAAATCATTAATCAAAAGCTTGAAACTAACCATTCACCACGAATATCTGTCACCGTCCGAATGAAATTCCTGCTTGTTAGAACATATTCATTATAGATGACCCACTCCGGCTTGTGATCCAAGCAATTTGATGGATGCAAGTGCACCACCTGCAAAACAGATTATAAAGGAAATTTAGATCTATATTTTTGCAAAAACAAGTAAAAAAAAAAAAAAAAAAACTAGATACAGCATATTTCAGAACCAATAAGAAAAAAAGCTTTAAGAAGAGGATAATAAAAGAATTGCTTTACATACTTGGTTGTCCTTCACTGTCAAGTAGTGTCCAGTACGTTCCAGGTGAGCTACCTGCATGAAATATCCTGCTAGCATAGCCTTCCTTATGTTGATGTAGTAATCACGGCTATTGAAATCAGTGCTGCACAACCTGAGGTTAAACCTGGCCATGATACGCACGAGCTGTTGTCTAACATTATCAGCAGCCTTCAACGCCCTTTGGTTGACAAAGTTCTCATAGCACCATGATGGGTCCTCATCTGCAACCCATTCATAAACAAGGAAGAATATTAGAACCAGAGTGCATTGAAAAGTAACTAGTACTGCTCAAGGCTAATTTATAAAATTAAAAATTTAAAGAAAAGAACAGAAAAAAGTACTTACTGTTTTGCTTGTATGCATGATATACGTTCAAGAGCGTGAGGTGATCTCCATCGATGTGCCCAAACCTAGCTTTTGCTTCATCAGCAGCTTTCTGAGCCTCCCTAGGCCGGACAAAGCAATTGGGTACTAAAGAAAGAAATTGGTTATCACAGAGGAGGCCCACGGAGGTCAGCAGATGCATAGAGGCGAGACGATACCATTTTCTTCATGAGAGAATACTGAGAAACTGCAACTATCTGCATCAGCACTTACTTAGAAATCCTATGGTACATGCCAACCGGGGGCATGAAACCTAGAGAAGACAGTTGCTGATGACAACCTAATTTGACACAGTATTCTAACCACGTGCACATGTACTTGCATGTGCAAGCAGTTGGAAGACATCATATGCACAGTTATATGTCTCTGCACATGCCAGACCCATGGCTACATCCAATCATGATGCAGCCAAACAGTACTTTCCTATATTACTAGGACAGGACTCAATATGAAAATAAAAGGACAAGACAATAAAAACATACCTGAAAGCATGGCAGAAACTGATAAAATTTCATTTGAACAGTTGAACTCAGGGCTAACAACGAGCATCTTTGACATCTGAGGATCCAATGGAAATTCACTCATAATTTCGCCCAGCTTTGTCAGATTTCCATCATCATCTAACGCTCCCAGGTAATTCAAAACCTCTAAAGCCCGCATCAATGTCTCTGGAGCAGGGGGATCCATAAAATCAAAATGCACTAGATCATCTATTCCCAGTTTCTTCAAAGTAAGAACCGTATTTGCAAGGTTTGATCTTAATATTTCTGGATAGGTCTGTGGTTGAAGATCATTCTGGAAACTTTTCTCAGTGTAAAGTCTAAAGCATTTTCCAGGCTGAGTTCTTCCAGCACGCCCTGATCTCTGGTGTGCACTAGCCTTAGAGATTGGAGATACCAACAATGATTCCACACGCACTCGTGGGTTATAAACTTTTTGTTTTGCAAACCCAGGGTCAATTACATATACTATACCATCAATGGTCAAAGAAGTTTCGGCAATGTTTGTTGACACCACAATCTTCCTTCCAGCAGGACCACCCTCTTTCACGGGAGGTGGAGCTGGTTCGAATATCTTCTGCTGCATAGCCGGAGGAAGGGTAGAATACAAAGGCACTACTTTGACAGGTCCCACCTGGTCACCCATATTTGCAACTTCTTTAGTTATTTTTCGGCATGCATCTTCTATCTCCTCCTCACCAGTGAGAAACACAAGTATATCTCCAGGAGTTTCACACATATGAATTTGCACAACAGTTCGGATTGCTGCCTCCAGGTAGTCCCTTTCAGGCTCTTCAGTGTAAAATATTTCCACCGGATGAAGCCTCCCAGGAACTTTCATAAGTGGTGCTTGAAAAAAATAACCCTGAAATTTTTCAGCCTCAAGAGTAGCACTCATTACAACTAGCTTCAGGTCAGGTCTATTTTTCAACACTTCCTTCAGAAGTCCAAACAGAACATCAGTTGCCAATGTTCTTTCGTGAGCCTCATCAAGAATTATGACCTTGTAGCGTTCCAAAAGCGGATCTGTCATCGCTTCTCTTAAAAGCATACCATCTGTTAAATACCTGGTACGAAAAACAAACAATAAGTACACTTTCAAATCATGCCCAGGCAGCACATGACCACCCAAAGTGTGTGTGTGTGTATATATATATAAATAAAAAGACATGTTAAATCTGAAGGATGAGCTTACTTCAAAACTGTTCTTGCACTACTGCAGTCTTCAAAACGGATACTATAACCAACCTCTTCTCCGATAGTTACATCCATCTCTTCAGCAACACGACGAGAAACAGACATAGCAGCCACCCTACGAGGCTGGGTGCACGCAATCATCATCTTCCTGCGCTTATCTGGAGTTTCTAAATCAATCGCTTCCAAAACGAACTGGGGAATCTGTAGAAAAGGGCCATATATTTCGTTAACTTCTATGTTCAACACAAGATAATTACTCCATGCTCAAGGCACACGTGTAAAAAAAAATAAAATTCAACTAAAAAAATATAAGGCACAACTTTCCCAGAAACATAAAACACATTTCAATCTTTTGGGCACCAATATTAAGGTTCAAGGAAGTTTTTTCTTTTAAAAAAACGCTCAATTCCTTGGAAATATCAAATTCTTACCCACCCTATCAGATAAATTGTTTAACATTTATATCTAATTAATAAATGACTATACAACAAACTTTAATAAAATACTCTTATGCATGCTATCAAGTTAAAGCATCGCCACTAACCATTCCAGTCTATTCATGATTATAAACCCAAATAAATAGAAAATTAAAGGGTCATATACAGAATAAAATATTCCAGACTATTCACGCTTATATAAACCCAACCCAAACAAATGGAAAATTAAAAGGTGGTCAGTATAAGATATTAAACAACCAAAACCCTAATCTAAAATTTCAACCTCCCTGAACCCGCATCAATTTTCCCTCTAGTTTCTCAGCAACCAAACATATTATAGAAGAGAGAAACAAAGATCAAACCTGAGTGGTTTTGCCACTGCCAGTCTCACCGACGAGGATGAGAGTCTGGTTAGACTTGAGAACTTGCAAGAACTCTTCTTTCTGGTGCCAAACAGGTAAGCCTCTCCGCTTCTCCAAAATCTCATAGTACCTCTGCGAATACGGCCTCCCCGTCCAGCTATTGATCGCGGGGTTGCTGCTATTGCCTCCGCCAATAACACTACCACTGTTGCTCATCGCCGCCATCGGGGACGAGAAGCCGCCGCCGTTGATTTTGGCGATCTTCGACTCGCCCACCACGTCGAACAAGCTCACCTTCCTCTTCCTCTCCGTTCCCATCAATAAACCCTATCCCTAACCCTAACAGTACGAACCGCACAGAACGAACGAACCCGAGAGTCGAATAGAGCCTCTCTATTGCCCCGATTCGAAGCAAGAAAAAAAAAACCCCTAGCTATGAGATTTTGACTAATTTTAGAGAGAGAAAATAAAAACGAGGCTAGGGCAACTCGGGGTGGCTATTTATAAGCGAAAATTAAAGGAGGTGCTGGACTTTTCTAAAATTACAGAGGCGGCCCCTGACTTTTTGTGGGTTTTCTGTTGTTGGGTTCAGGCCTATGAAGTTGAGCCCAACTAACATTTTTTTCACATTGTTTCTAAGTCGGTCCCAAGAGTTGGCAAAATAGTGGGCTTTCAACAAGTTTGGTTCATGAGGCTTTTGGTACAACCCATAATATTCCATGAACACATACGCATACACATGCCAAAATGGGAAAATGCTTGTTTTTAGAAAACGATTTAGCAATTTGTCCATCTTTTCAAACTATTTAGTAAAATGCCCCTTTTTTTTAACTCGATTTTAACAAAATCGAATTCTATGTAATACTCAATATTCTCAAAATCGAGTTCTATATGTTTTTTTAAGTAGAACTTGATATTACTAATGTCGAGTTCCACAAAAAAATTTAAGTGACAAAATTTGCATAAAACTCAACATTGCGAATGTCGAGTTCCACCTGTAACTTGATTTTGTTAAAATCAAGTTTAAAAAACAACAACATTTTGCTAAATTGTTTTCCAAAAAGGGGCATTTTTCCTTTTTGGCCCACATACACATACAGTCAAGAATTATTCATCTTCAAGAAAGTCTAGAAACACAAATGTTTTGACAAAAAAAATTGACACAAATTGTTAGTGGCAAGTTAAAAAGTAATGTTAATAGTGGACCCATATTAGAATCAGTGAAAGCTTGCTAACTTAACAGGTTTGAAAAAAGTTGTGAAATTTGTTGTTTATGTAGCATTAATCTTCATCTTCAGGCCACCCACTTTTTTGGATGATGGAAGAGCAACGCTAAGTACACAACTTTTTTTTATAACTTATTAAGATGGAAAATTGTGATTGGAACAACATAACTTTTGCATGGGTTATCACTAACACCGATTTTATTATAATTCATTTACAACAAGTTAGTTAAGAACCTAGTAACTCAAGTGACACTTCTTGATATTTCTAGTGAAAACGTCCAATATTTTGATTGTATTGTACTATTTGTTAGTTAATAACAAATTGATTTCATATCCTTTATTTAAATATAATTTTAAATAGAGGAATTTCTACTATAAGTAAGAGTTAGAAATCTAATCAATTTCTACTTAAATTGATTAGATTTTTTATATTTGTTATTACTCTGACCCCTTAATGTTGAAATTCTAACTTACTCGTTGAAATATAGTACCCATCTCTCTTCCCTTAGGAAGTAGGATATTTGATATAGGTTGAATACGCTATTGAGAAACAATTTTTTTCCTTATCATATGTTTTTATAAAATCCTCTTAGGAATTCATAATTCATCTCAGCAAAAACAAAAGCTACCCCTCCAGTGCCAAAAGTGAAAATGAAACTCTACATTATTATATATATACTTGAAACTTTAATTTTTTGAAACTATATACACGAACATGTGTCTATATGTATATATAGAAAAACAATATGATATACACTTGTTGGCACCCAAAATTTAAAACAGGTAAGCCCAAATCAGTGGCGGAGCCACATTGGGCCGAAAGGGCCATGTCCCCCCAAAATTTTTCAAAAAAAATCATTACATGTATCTACTAGTATAATAATTATCCTTTCTGTGGTGGGCCTTTTTATGTTGTTGGGTTTTGATCCCTCCTGCTGCACTACTGCCCATAAATCTGAGGTAAGAGAGCTAAGACTAACCTAAATGGGACTACACTTTAGGCCAGCTTATGCACAAGTCATGCCATCCTAATATAGACGCATTCTGGGAGGAACATCACAAGCTGGGCATATGGTACGGGCATGGCAGGAATAATTGTTACAGATGTTATAGCAGGAATACAGTATGACAGAATAACTAGAATATGAAACGAAATGAAAAAGACTAACGCCAATAAGGAAAGTAGCTAATAATGTTACAGCAAAATAATACAAAAAATGGAAATAACGCTACGGCAAACAACTTAATAACTGAACAGTAAACTAATCACCCAATAAGCACAAATAGCAAAAAGAAAACTTGTTTGCTAGAAAAGTAGGCTTAGCTTTTCGGCAAAAGCGAGTTTAAGAATGGAGCTAATTTTCAACGTGAGTAACCTCAAGGAAGGCTTCTGCCATAGATTTTACGCACTTTGGAAAAATGACCTAAATGATTTAAAATTCGATTCTCAATCCCTCAAAAAGTGGTTTTGTCAAGAGGGAGAGAAAAAGGTGGTTTATAGATGCATGCCTCTATTCCTACCACTTATATCTCTTTGGTTTTCTGTATGTTCTTTCTTTTTCTCTATTCTTTATCCTCTTTCTTTCTACCTCTCATTCCTTTCATTTTTTCCCCTTTTCCTCCTCTCTTTTCACTATTCACAGCTACCATTTTTTATACTATTTGCTGTTGTGGGATTTAACATTTTTACCCCTCAAATGCTTTTGGCTCCTTATGAGTGTCCTTCCAAGACTGCCTACTGGCCTGCTGGTTGCTCAATCACTACCATTGCTTTGAATCTGTTGGTTGCACTACTTTTCATTCCCAGATAAAAATTGCTTGTCTTGTTTCTTATCCTCTGTTTTTCACTTCCCTCATCCGGATAAGGATTAAGCCTTTTCATTACCTACCTCTATGGCATGCATGAAGTGGTCTCAACCCATACTTACCTCTTTTGGGTGAGATGCCATTCCAGCAGGACATCTCTCCCAAAGTAACTTAAACGGGAATCTCAAAATAGACCCATTTTTTCTCCCCACTGCCAAACCACACCCTCTGAAAGCCTTGACCCGTGGCCCACCTCCCATATATTGGTTGGGTACAAGTAGGTAGTGCCATGGCCCTTTGTACATGCTTCACTCCGTCTGAATTTATTTATTTTTGGCCTTCACACCATTTCTGCTGCCTCCGTATTTGTTTGATTCTATTATACGTGCTGGTTGGTGTTTATCTTTTGTGGCGTGAAGGATGTGTGGGCTTTTGAGCTCATATTCTCTGCCTTTCATCCCTTCTTGGATTGGGCGTTGCTTAGGCAAAAAGCCCTCATCTTCTTGCCGAACCTATGTTTTCATTATTTGTGTCCATTGGCCTTTTGGCTATTGAACTTGCCATATCACTTCATCGTGTCTATTATAACTTTACCTCTCCTTTCATTTCTTGTTATCCCATGGGCTTGCAGGCTGATGCTCTTGCTGTGCCAGCGCACTTCTTCATCAATCTTTTGCTTAGGGCTTCCTTGGCCCACTTTTCACATATTTACCTCTTTTGGGTTTTATTGGCCAACATTCCTGTTGTGCCAGCCCATTTCACTACTTCATTCCACGGGCTTTCTCGACCCGTTTACTTCCCTTTTACCTCCTTTACTCCTATGGGTTTTTTGCTAGATTCTTTGGGCTTCTTTGGCCCAATTACCATATTTTTATCTCTTATTACTTTTCGGGCTTATTGGCCTTTAAGTCGATCCATTGAGTTTACTAATTCATTTCTCGGACTTCCCCGACCTATTTACTTCTTCTTTACCTCTTTTTATTCCCATGGGCTTACTACTTTATTCTTTGGGCTTCCTCAGTCCATTCACTTGTTCTTTACCTCTTTTTTGTTTTTGTGGGCTTGCTGGCCATTAATCCTGTCATTTTAGCCTACTGAGCTTGTTTCCTTATTTCTTTACCGTTTTTCCTTTCTCACCTTCTCTATTGTTGGGCTTCTTTTAGTATTGAGCCCTTTGTAAAAATAAAAAAAGGCATCAACACCTTCCAATTTAATTTTTTCTAAGAATATATACAAACTGGCCCCAGGCATTTCTAGATTTTATTTCCATAAATTTTATAAGTATGATTTTTCATAAAAAGAATAAAAATAAACACAATACTTTTACGAACAATTTTACAATAAAGTCTAAATGTCAAGTGTTAAGTAAAAAAGTGATATTAGTAGTTGACTCAAATAAGAATCATTAACATCTTGCCACCTAAGCTTTGCTGTGAAATTTTTGTGAAAATATTGTGATTATAACACTTCTCAAAATACAAAAAATAAAAGAGAATTAAAAAAGTAATAATTTTTCCTTCATTCTCATTAAAAAACTTCTTTGGCTTACCTTGAGCTTTTGGATTTGATAGAATAAAGGTCTCTTCTTCACCCTCAAAGGTTTATCACGCCCACTATAGGATCCTTTCTTCATTCTCAAAGGTTGCACACAACCACACACCATCAATCTGTGATTTCTTTGGGCAGACACACCCAGCACCACTACAGATGAGTCTTTATGTTTGGTTTTAGCGTGACTTATAACTCAGTTCTCATGATTGAAAAACTCTAACCCATATCTCATATCAAATTCTCTATTTTTCTCATCACTTTCTCCAAACTGTGTTTGGCTCAAAAACTTGGATGTAGTTTTCTGCTAAAATACTCATCTTTAACTCAAAATGGTGGAGCCCACAAGCTGAAAGTGGCGAGAACGATTCTATACCTCAACTTGCGAGTTCTCTTCTCTCTCCGCCACTCTCTTTCATTTCTGTCTCTCACACTACATTTACTCTTTCAATTCTTTCTTCTCCGCTCATCAGAAGAAAGAATAGTAATAGCCCACACTCCATCTTCGTCCTCCTCGGCCAACTCAGATGACAACCCAGATCGGTATGGTCCCTCAACCCTGTCTTTCTCTTGCCTCAACCCTGTCTTTCTCTTGCTCACTCTCTCAGTTGTTGCTTTTGGATCTACCCATTTAGTTAGATCTTGAATTTGATCTGTATTTGTCTTCATTTCGCTCTTTCTTTAAGTAGTTTTTTTTATTCCAATCATTCTATTTTATAAGTTTGCTGATTATGGGTTTTGGATTTATGGGTTTGTTGATTATGGGTAGACTTATGGGTTTGTTGGTTTTGGGTTTGAGACGTATATTGATTTATGGGGAGAAGATTGTGATGACGAAGAAGAAAAGTTCAGATTTTAGCTAATTTAAGCGTTTGAAAGAAAGTAAGGCAATGCTATCAAAAGGATGTTTTAGTTCTTGTTCAATTACCCATAGATGCAGCTATTCTTTGGCTATTATTGTGACTGCAAGTTATCAAAGTTATCTCTTATGCTATAGCCTTTATAGCACTAAGTGATATTTGTTATTGACAATCTTGGAAACTTAGAGCAGGATGAATTATTGAATCTATTGGATGAGTATGAATAATCATAGTTGAGAGATTATTTCAATTTCTATCAGGACACTTAAAGGATGTTATTGCTTTGGCAAAGCAAAATAGGAACAAAAAGAGAGACCAAGGCTTGAAGGAAAAGGACGTCGCTACACATTTCCAGACTGAAATTAAGCTTTTTGAGCTATTGTGAATTTGTGATTGCTATTCATCTTCAGGTTCTTGGTAAAAAAAATAAATAAATAAGAGAAAGAAGAAAAAAAAGAAAGAAAAAAGAAAAGAAAAAAAAAAGGACAAAATTTAGCAAAATTGGTTATAGTCTTAGGTTACAAAATTGGTTATAGCAATCTTACTCAATATCTTTTTATTGAAGGTGAAATTTGATAAATTCACTATTACATTACATCTTCTTCTTATATTCTTCATATTTGCAAAATTTTTAGAAAATTAAAAATCAATAGATATGCTATTAATATATTATTTAAATTGCAAGTTTTTATAGTTTGAAATTATACATAAAATATAAGCTTATAAATCATATAGTAATTTATATTTGATAGACACAAAATTTGACATGTGCATTAAAAGCGTAAAGAAAACGCAATTCAACAGTTAGATTTTTAAAAAATGTAGTAATATATATTTTATTGAATAAGGTTGTAGATTTAGGCTACAACTAATTTTTTAGCAAAACTTTGCCCAAAAAAAAAGTAAAAGGAGAAGAAGGAACTATTAAAGTAACTGTTGTGGTCCAACTTAATGGAGACAAGTCATGATTGCGGGTCCCATACAATTGCTTAGATTTATAAGTATGCCATCGAATCTCAATTTTCATAACTTGAAAATTCCAAAAAGTTGTTCTCAATTTTCATTGCTCTAACTCAATTTTTGAAGTTTTGAGTTATGAAAATTGAGAAAAAAAAACTAAACTAAACAGATTTTTTTTGAGGTGGGGCTCATTAATTTTGAGAATTGGGTGATGAAAATTAAGTTTTGAGTTAGATTTTGTCAAAACCAAACACTCTTCACACACACACACTCTCTCTCTCTCTCTCTCTCTCTCTCTCTCTCTCTCTCTCTCTCTGATTTCTTAGTTGTTCTACTTTGCTAAATTTTTTTATAATTATTTATATATCCTTCTTTATATCTTTGTCCCACAATATATTTCTTAGTTGTTCTACTTTGCTAAATTTTTTTATAATTATTTATATATCCTTCTTTATATCTTTGTCCCACAATACTAGGTCCCACTCTGCCAGACAAATTTGAACTCCAAACAATATTTTTTTTGAGGTTAAAATTGGCTCTATGTCCTACACGTGTATGCTTTTGTCTTCAAAAGCAAGAGCAATACTTCCAATCAATTATTTATTAGAATCACAATATTTTCAGGCATGACTTTTCTTCAATTTGTTATTTGTCATTAAATTAGCATTTATTAATAATATATAAATATAATAAACGATCATTGAAATTGATAGTATATTATGTATGGAAAAAACTTAGGTATAGTATCTTAAGTACAGTTCCTTAGGTTACCTTTTTAAATTTAGGTCACGTGTCCACTAAAGTAACTCAACAAACAGGCTTTAAAAGATAACGCGTCATCTCCTTGCCTTGATTTTTGTGTTTTTCCTCACCATCTCTAATTGATGATTTTAGTTTCAGATATCAGATCTTTCCCTAGTTGACATCTTCCACCAAGTCTTCTCCTTCAGATTTCTTGTACTAAAGTCTTTTCCTCCAGATACATCAGGTTTCTTTTATGTTCTCTTTAATATTTCTTTGTTTTTTTTTTTTTTTTCAAATCCTCTCCTCTTTTTATGGCTTACCCAGCAACAGATCGAAAGAAATAAGGAGCAAGGCCATGGACCAAAAATTCTTACTACATTCAAGGAAATCAAGGTCCACCGTGAATCTCTACGCAACTGCCATGCCCTGCTGTCTTATTCATCATTCTCTTAAGCTAGTTCTCTTTTAAAGCTTCTATTATGGGGTTTTCATGTGGGTGAAAACCAATCTACCTCCTCACATGGTAGCGAAGGGATCTTGCCTAAAATTTGTTGAGTTTCAACCAAAATTTTTGTTTGGAACTTGTTTGTTTCTTGGGAAAATGAAGGTGAAAGTGTTTGAAGCATTTGGTTTTTATTGTAGGTTGGGTTACCTTAGAGACTAAGCTCACGACTCATGGCTCACGTGAATGATATTGATGGGTGATGGGTCTATTTAATTTCTTGATCTCTCCTTTTTCTGAATGAGTTTACTGCACTTTCTCTTCTTTTGAGGTGTGGTAGTAAAAGCTTGACCACTTGAAAGCACAATGTACTTTAAAGTTTAAACGCCGTTTGTTGAGTTAACTTTAGTAGACACGTGGCTTAAATTTAAAGAGGGAACCTAAAGAACTATATTTAAAGAACTGTACCTAAATTTTGCCCATTACGTATGAAAGAATATTGTGAGTGGGTTTTGTTTTAGGTGTTTTTTTTTTTTTTTCGGTGATTAAGTGTAAGTTCTTCTAAAAAAAGAAGAAGAAGAAGATTAAGTGTAAGTGGTTATTTGATTATATAATTTTGAATGTATTCAATAATTGTTTGGATACATTGTTTTAGAAACTTATTTATTTTAAATAAATACGATAGTTGTAATGGGATTAGAGAGATTTGAATTTGGATGTCCCAGTTAGAAACTCCAGAAAGTGCTAATTGAGTACAAAGCTTTTGAAATTTTTTTTTCTTAGAAGTATTTTTTTAGAAATCTTTAATCATCTCATTCAACTATAGTATATAGTATAGATGTGAGAGACTTGAAAAATTAGAGTGCTCTCAAAAAAGAGATTTGGGTGCTTTGAAGGGCACCTCTCTGTTTGGATAAGTGGTGTGGAGTCGTCACTTTTTTTTTTATACAAAAAAATAAGAAAAAAAATAAATACAAATTTACATGATTGAAATGCTTCATTGTCATTGATTAAATAAAAATAAATACAAGCTTGATAAATTGAATCTTACAAGGCTTTGAGTTCTAGTTACAATCTACCAAAAGAATACATAACTTTTTGTCATAGTTACAATCCACCCAAAAATAAAAGAAAGACAAGGCATAGATCTACCTATCCAAAAGAACTAAATCCGGATGCTAGATTATGAAATAGGAAGGTGTTAGACACCCATTCCGCCTAGACAGAGTCTGGTCTTCTAGACTTTAATGACCAATATACTTTTTTTTATGCATGATGTGAATAATATGTTGCATATATGACAAACACTTGACTAACATTAACTCAAATAAATTTATCTTATGAATGTATCCTCTTCTTTTTAGAAAGAAAATTTAGATCTATTCTTGTAAATAAATAAATAAATAATTTGATTTGATTCATAAAAAGAAACCAGATATGTTTTTGTGTAGAAAAAAAAATAGTTTTGTAAAGAAAATCATATCTATTTTTGTATAAAGAAAGAACAAGTTTTTTGTAAAAAATATCAAATCTGTTTTTGGTGTAAAGTTAAAAATGATTTTATTTTCTATGTAAAAAATCAGATCTATTTTGTAAATAAGAAAATCTAGATTGGTAAAGAAAAAAAAATTAGATCTGTTTTTTATGAATAAAATAAGAAAAATATTTTTTTTAGAAGAGGAACTACACTCATGAAACAAATCTATGTTTCACGCATCAAACAAAAAACCATCTCAACTTTTGATTTCTTCTCTTAACTTTCAACAATCTGCTATTTTTTGACAAATAAAATTCTCTTACAAAAAATCAAATTTGTATTTAATGAAAATATAGATTAGTTTTGTGTGTTAAAAACAATCATATCTGTATTTAATGAAAATATAGATTAGTATTTTAAATAAAAAAAATCAAATCTATATTTAATAAAAATACTAATCAGTTTTGGTGAGTAAAAAAAATCAGATCTATATTTAATGAAAATACAGGTTTGTTTTGAGTTTTGAAAAAAATTAGATCTATATTTAATGAAAATACAGATCTGTTTTGAGTTTTAAAATAGATCAGATTTGTATTTGATAAAAATATAGATTTGTTTTAAGTTTTAAAAAAATCAAATCTAAAAAATTCAGATTAGTTTTAGTTTTTAAAATAAATCTTTGTTAATTGGCAAATTTTTGAGACTCAAAAAATGAAATCATGACAACAAAATATACTAAGAACATGCTTTAAGAAAGATTTAAACAACACATGGCAACAACATCAAAAACTAATAATAATAAAAACATCCTAAAGCTATTCATGCATCATCAAGTAGAATTAATAAAAAGGAACAGAAAAAGAAAAGAAAAACTACCTCTTGCATGAGCGTGCTATTCTTAATATTAAAGGAATATTTCAGGGTTCAAAGAAATTTATTCAATTCTCTTTAAAACCTAAAGTATCAGAGCCTCCAGAACGTCTTTAATGTAAAAAGGAAAATAAAAGAAGAGTTAGAAAGAGGGGAGCCAAAGAGTGTAAAAAAGTGTGCTGAATTTTGAGAGGCCTCCTCTATTTATAGAGGCTGGGAGGTTCGAAAAATTAGCTGAATGATGAGAATACGAATTGGGACGCGTCCTTATCTCTAAAAAATCGAAAAGGATGAGTTTTATCGCGATCCAAGTGCTCTCAGGCCGGGGCCCGTGTTTGTGCCAATCGACACTTGGAAAGTGCCAATCGGCACTCCAAAAGTGCCGAATGGTGCTTTTGGGTGCCAGACTCGTGTTTGAATTCCAGTCCATTTTAGATTCATTTTTGAGGTTTTTTGAGCCGAGACTTCCACTTAGATGCGTTTTTAATCCATATTCTAAAAATTAAATTTTTTTTTTGATAATTTAGGTCTTTTCAGCAATGATTATCTTGTAGATAAATACTCTAAAAAGTCTTGATTATCCACAATTTTGTAGTTATCAGATTAACCTTTTTTATTCCCATGCAAACAAGCCTATTTTTGACACTAACTAACAACCAATCACAAAATTATTTAATTAATTTTAATTGCTCCACCAATTAGAATTGATTTAAATTAATCATGCATGGTTGGTTCCACCAAAACAAAATGCATGTAGACCGTGCAAACCTAATCATGTGATATCTTTCAATCCAACAGTCTGATTGGAAATCAGGTACACCGTCGTGATCGTGAGAAATCTCAAGATCATTTTTATGATATGCAATGAATGAATTAATGCATGTAATGCAATCATGAATTTTGAGTATATGAATGGTCATTCTGTAGGAAAAATATATGTTTGTATCACATACAAAACATAAGTAGCGAAAAATTAACGGATCTACTTCATTCGCAATTGATAACATGTACTATGTAAATTTCAGGATTCAACAACAAGGGAGTGTACCTTGGTGTGGTGAATCTCAAAACAAAAATTAGAAGTACTCGTGAACACTTTTAATCTTCACTCAATTCCATTAACGCCCAAGAAGTGTGGTCGAAGGTCATGGCCAGGTTCCGCAGAGTAAAGATAGCGAAAGTTCCCGGGGCAAAACAGGCACACAAACTCTCTGGCCACGCTGGCATTGGCATTGACGGAAAACGTACCTCGGATGATCAAGGTAGAACTTATACAGGAACCCAGCATCCTAGAAGTGGGGGATGCTAATGGCCCTACAGTTGGCATTACCACAGTCTCCAATGCCGGCCCATGTTGGATGGACCCTATCATTCAATTCCTGGCCAATAACCGAGTCCCGGACAATGAAAAGGAAGCCATCAAGATTCGCCGAACTACAGCTAGGTATTGGTTGTCAACAGATCGGAGATTATACCGGAGATCCTTCGGGGGGCCGTACCTTTTATGCTTGCACCCCGGTAAAGTGGACAAGCTTTTGACCAAGTTACATGACGGGATGTGCGGCAGTCATGTGAGAGGACGGTCACTTGCACACGGGGCAATTACTCAGGGATTCTGGTGGCCACAAATGCAGAAAGATGCCACCGAGTATGTGCGGAAGTGTGAAAAGTGCCAAAAGCACGCCCCCTCGATCCATCAGCCGGTAGGACCTCTTAACCCAGTTAACAACCCCTGGCCTTTTGCCCAATGGGGGCTGGACATTCTTGGCCTGAAGCGATGGCAGATATTCGAGATGTGGACGTCAAGAAATTCGTGTGGAAGAACATAGTGACGAGGTTCGAAGTGCCGTACTGTCTCGTGTCTGACAACGGGTTGCAGTTTGATAACCGAGCTTTCCGTGAATTTTGCAGTAATCTGGGCATCAAGAACAGGTACTCGACGCCCGCCTATCCTCAAAGAAACGGTCAAGCTGAAGCCGTTAACAAGACAATCGTGAATGGTTTAAGGAAAAGGTTGGACGGCGCGAAAGGTCAGTAGGCAGAGGAGCTACCCAGCGTGTTATGGGCATATCGTACAACGCCCAGGAGATCCACATGGGAAACTCCTTTCTCCTTGGCATATAGGACAGAGGCCGTGATACCTGCCGAGGTACACCTGTGCAGTGCGTGTGTAAAAGGGTTTGATCCCGGCCAGAACGAGAAGATGTTAACGCAACACTTGGATCTCCTCAATGAATACAGGGACACTGCACTGATACAACTAGCCGAGTATCAGCAAAAGATGGCTCGTCGCTACAATCAGGGGATAAGGTCAAGAGGGTTCGGCGCGGGGTATCTAGTCCTTCGTAAGGTCGTGGGGAACATGCGTGACACCAACGCCGGGAAGTTGGCTGCAGCTTAGGAAGGACCGTACAGAGTCACTGCAATCGCTGGGGAGGGGGCTTATTATTTGGAAAGCTTAGATGAGAAACCTCTTCCTCGGCCATGGAACATTCATAACCTAAAGAAGTTTTACTGCTAAGCGCTTCGAGACAAAATTATGAACCTATTGTTGTCCTGTGTATGTTTTTTACCACTCGCAAATTGAGGGGATGCTTAATCGGTGCAGTGTTGTCTACAAATATTGCCTCCCGACCTAAGGACAGAAGCCTGTCCCCGGTTCGACCCTAATCACCGGACAGGTGGAAACCTAAAATAAAAATCTCTAAGGACAAAAGCTTGTCCCCGGTTCGATCCTAATCACCGGACAGGTGAAAACCTAAAATGAGAATCTCTAAAGACAGAAGCCTGTCCCCGGTTCGATCCTAATCACCGAACAGATGGAAACCTAAGATGAGAATCTCTAAGGACAGAAGCCTGTCCCCGGTTCGATCCTAATCACCGGACAGGTGGAAACCTAAGATGAGAATCTCTAAGGACAGAAGCCTGTCCCCGGTTCGATCCTAATCACCGGACAGGTGGAAACCTAAAATGAGAATCTCTAAGTACAGAAACCTGTCCCCAGTTTGATCCTAATCATCGGACAGGTGGAAACCTAAGATGAGAATCTCTAAGGACAGAAGCCTGTCCCCGGTTCGACCCTAATCACCGGACAGATGGAAACCTAAAATGAAAATCTCTAAGGACAGAAGCCTGTCCCCGAATCGATCCTAATCACCGGACAGGTGGAAACCTAGAATAAAAATCTCTGACAAAAGCCTGTCCCTGGTTCGATCCTAATCACCGGACAGGTGGAAACCTGAAACGAAAGTCTCCGAGGGTAGAAGACGGTGCCCCGTGCGATTTTAACCGCCGGACAAGTGAAAACCAAATATCTCTAAATTCTAAGGATGAAAACTTATCCCCCATATGATCTAAGTCGATAACTAGACGTTCATTATGTAAATATTCGGTTGAACGGTACCGATCAAATTCACAAATTAAACGAATCAATTTACCTCACATTCAAAATAAAGCATTTCATTCAGGCAATGAGATCAAATCAAAAGGTTCCGAAGTATAAAGTAGGCAAAAACATCCATTAAAAAGAGATTTGGCATTTCAATGATTAAACAAACCAAAATAAGTCGTGACATAAAACTTAAAAATAACCATTGTTCAGACGCCACACCCCGGCGTCTAGGCAAATGAATCAAAGAAAAGATAAACAACAAAAAAACACTTAAAGTAAAAACAAATGACAGAATCAAATGCCCGAGCTTGTCTGGAAGAGCGAGGCTAGGTCAGCAGTGGCTTGGTCCGGGCCCTCCTAGCCAGGCTGCTGGTGGGTCTCTTCATGTCCGGGAGCATTAAGGTTGCTGGTAACCTCCAAGTCTAGGTCTTCGACGTGAGTATCAATGGCCTGAACCAGCTCCCTCATGCTCAGGGTATCCTCGTCATCAGCAGCTACGGCTTGGCTCTGCACTGGGATAGGAGGGATAGGCCGAGGTATGTTCTCCAGGGCCCAGAGTGCGGAGTCCCCGGGAACACCAGCAGCCTTGAGAGCGGCCTGCCAGCCCTCTTCGAATCCATGCGCCCGAGCTTGGAAAACGACAGGCTCCACGGAGTTCTCGGCATCCGCGAAACCTTCATTGTACCACTTTTCTTCACAAGCCTCCAAGGTTGCCTTTAGGTCGGAAATTTCCTCGTTATGGGCCATGGCCAGACTCTCAACTTGAGCCAGCATCAGTTCAGAATCGTTCAGCTTTGCCTCTAGCTCGGCCGCTCTCTTCTCGGCTAGCTGCTTGGCCTTTTCAGAAGACTGGGCCTTCTTCTCGGCATTCTCGGCAGCACTAGCTTTATCCCGGGCTGTCTCAGTGGCCATTTCCCTTAACGCTTTCTCCCGCTCGGCGTCTTCAGCTAGCTCCTCCATCCTTTCACCAAGCAGGTGCGTAATTTGTGTGGCCTGCAGCGCAAAACCAGTAGGCTTAAAAATGGTTGAAGGAACCACACACCCATTAATTCAATGAAAAAGCAGAAGTTAAGAAGCTCACCGCTATAGTATGCCATTGGAGCCTCCGCACTATGGAATCTTCGGCACCGTCCTTGAAGAAGTGGACATCTTCAGGCAGCATCAAGCCGCTGGCCAAACTCTACGCCACCCGGCCACCCTCCCCTTGAGCCCACAATCTCAAACTCGCCGATGCCGGCAAGGGCTCGCTCCCCATCATGAACCTTGGTTGCCAGACTGTAGGATGTTTCGAGGTGGAAGCGGCCCCCATACCCCCGCCGGCAGCTGGTTAAGAACCGCTCACCGGTTCCCAGATCACTATCCCGCCAGAAGGACGGGGAGGCGTCTTCGAGTGTGCGTCTCCTTGCCTTCCGGGAGGAGGGTCCCCAACGCGTTGCTTCTTTTTCTGCCTCGCGGGTGAAGGGGGGGAGTGCGTTCCCTAGCCCGGGTTTGTTGTTGAGTTGGGGGCAGTGATCCGGACAAAAAGCGATCTACAGTAAGCGTCTTCCTCGTCACCATCTCGATAATGGGGATGCCTGCTCGATCAAGCTCGGCAAATTCTGCTTGAGCTGCTTGGGACTCAGCCTCGTCTTCTACGAAAGGAACGTATGCGCGCTCCTTCAGTAGCCGGGACACCCTCTCAGCTGACTCGTCTCGGACAGGTGCTAAATCGTCGGCTGTTGTATAGCGCGGGCCAATATCTCGGGCTTCACCAACTGTTAGAGAGGGGGGGAGGAAATTGGCGTGACGAACGTCTATGTAAGAAAGCAATGGACTATCCACCAGAAGGGCCTGAGTAAATGGTTGCCAGGTCCTGTAGATGGGCGTGCAACCAAGAATCAAATGGGATGCCCGGAGCTGGCCGTCAGTGTGTACAAAAATCTCGAACCTAAGTACAAAATTAAGGTCCTTCACATGCACTGATCTTATATCCGAGGTGAACATTCTTCCATCTGGAATGGAAAGAAACAACAGATTAGCCTTCATAAGGTAACATAAATATTAGTAGGAAAAAGAACAAGTTAGTATTTGGTACGAACCGACTTCGCGCCGTGAGAGGGGGTAGGGAACATCATCGGCAAACCAATTGCCGCTGACCCGGACAAACTCCCCAGCAGAGTTTCTGTTAGAGTCAGGTAAGCAGGAGATTAACCGTATCCGCATATCCCTAACTTTCAAATAATAGTTGGTTCTCTTGTTCCCACACAGACTATACATGTGGTTTATATCGTTATGGTCCAGTTGAAGACCGTACATCCTATTCAATCTATTGACACAACTAACTACCCGGTAAAAGTTGGGAGGAAGTTGATCGGGACACAACCCATAAAATCTAAGGGTGCTAAGCAAAAGGAGGTTCACGGGAAACCTAACCCCACCCTCCAAAATTGCCATCAAGGGAAAGAAAGCAACATTGGACCCCCTATGAAGAGCGATTTCGCTCTCATGGCAATATGCAACATTCACATCCTCTGGGATGTTGAATATCTGCCTAAAGAAAACTAAAGATGCTTCAGTGTTTAACAAGTGAGCAAAACCCATCCTAAACTATGGAAACTAAGAGAGGAAGCTTAAACGAAGAAATTAAAGTAGGAAGAAGAGGCAGAAAACTTACTTTAGACTCTAGGAAAAGGGTGTTCTGGGCTGGGAAATAACCACTAAGATGAATGCACGGCAGAGAGGGAATTCAGAAACTGAGGGAAGCAAAAGTATAGGAATGATTTGGAGTGGACTATTTATAGGTGCAAGAAGAGCAAAGGTGAGCATTAATGAAAAGGGGAGAGCGGGAAAACTGACGACCCCTCACCTCAAACTGGCATGCTCGCGTCGCCTCGGTTTGCGAACCACAAGGCAATAATAACGGGTGGAACAACAGGCTAGCATGACACGTCTTTTCAGAGCGCATTAAAATTTTACTTAAAACCTTTCGGTGTCAAACCCCTTGGCATTCTAAGGCAGCTACAGCACCCGGGCTTCCTTGATTCGTCACCGGCAAGCAAATACTAATCAAAGGGGGAGCTATTGTACGGTCCAGGACTAACCCTCTATTGGGCCTCAGGTATAAGGTCTCGCTTCGTGATCCATGAGCCCGATCAGCCCACCTTAATCCAGGCCGAGCCGGACATTATTGATTGCCCGAAAATTGGGCTTTGACATAACCAGCAAGAACTCCGTTGCTTACAATCCCATCAATTTTACATGGTTGGCTGATTGGACAGGCCGTCGTTCGGTAGTAAGCATTTCTGAGGAGATTTGTTCTCAAAGGAGCATTGTGTTCGACTTGGCCGGCAACACGCCAGGGAAGTCGTTGCCGGACATACTACCAGCAATAGTGAGCAAGTTCCAATGCCACTCTTGCCACTCTACTACCAAATTCCCACTTAGCAACGACGACATTGGACCCTTTTTTCCACTATCACCCAGAGCAATCATAGTCCCTCCACCCAATGGAGGCTATAAATAAGAGAAGGCTATGAAGGAAAAGGGGGTTGGAAAATGAGGGGGGAAAAGAGAGAGAGAGAGGAGATTAATAAAAGGAGAGTGAATTAGCGGGGAAGCAAGAGAGTTATCATTGGGCCTCAGTGCAGTGAGCAACCCATTGTAGGAAATACTAAGCCCACTCCATAAATAAATTGTGAGTCCAAGTGAGAGTCTAGCCCAATAGTCTCTTATTAGGCCCGCACAACCCGCATGCATTGGAACAACATCGCAAAGTACTTCATCCTTGTACCTCCCAATTGAAAAAGAAACCAGTACTTGTTTATTTACCTTAACCTCTCTACAATCATTCAACCACTGCAAGTTATATGGTCTAGGGTGTTTCATGGTAAGTAATTTCAATTTTTCAACTAAAGTAGTGCTAGCCACATTAGTACAGCTCCCCCCATCAATAATCATACTACATACCTTGCTGTTAACGTGGCATCTAGTATGAAAAATGTTCTCCCTTTGTTGTTCCATATCATCCTCTTTAACTTGGGCACCTAAAGCACGCCTAACCACAAGTAACTCACCCTCCACTGGATACTCCACATCATCATCACAAGCATCCTCAAGTGATGGAATAAGGTCACCTTCTCCATCACTTTCAGTTTCCACCTCTCCATCAATACGTGCAATCATGGTCCTCTTATTTGGGCATTGTGAAGCTATATGACCTACTCCCAAACAACGAAAACACTTAATATCACGATTATGAGTTTGGGATTCATTTTTACCTTTGTTGACACTGGGACCTTCATCTCTCCTTTTTAGTAGTTCAGTTTTAAACTTCACAACAGCCCCTTCGTCTTTCCTCCTATTTGACCTCCATGAAGTAGAGGAGCCCAGATTTTGAAATGACCGAGTTCCTTTCCTTTTAAGCTAATGTTCCACCTTTATTGCCATGTGCACCATGTCCTCCAACTCCACATAGTGCTGCAACTCCACCACGTTGGCAATGTCTCGATTCAGCCCATTCAAAAACCTTGCCATGGTAGCTTCTCTATCCTCCTCTACATTAGCTCTAATCATGGCAATCCCCATCTCCTTGTGGTAGTCATCTACGCTCCTATAGCCTTGAGTAAGACTCTGTAATTTCTGATACAAGTCCCTATAGTAGTGACTAGGGACAAACCGCCTCCTCATGATGGCCTTCATTTCCTCCCACGTCTCAATAGGCCTTTCACGATTTCTCCTTCTGTTCATCATAAGTTGATCCCACCATATAATAGCATAGTCAGTAAACTCAATAACAGCTAGTTTTACCTTTTTCTCCTCGGAGTAGTTGTGGCACTCAAAGATGAACTCCACCATCTTCTCCCACTCCAAGTACACTTCTGGATCATTTTTCCCTTAGAATGATGGTATCTTCATTTTTATGTTTCTTAGGTTTCTGTCAGCCCCATCTTGCCATCTTGGATCTCTTCGGAATCCTCTACCACGCATTACGCCCCTTCGCGCAAACCTGCCCTCATTGTTCCACGAAGCTTGATCCTCTCCATCTTCAAACTCATCCTCGTGGTAGTCATCAGAATCATCCACGCGCGCATACCTTTCTTGCCTTCTAGCATTAGGGGCTCTTTGGGGACGCTCCTCATGCAAATTAGCAATAACAGTATCTTGCTTGTCCAACCGATCCCGAATCTCATTAAACACCACGTTCATGCATTTAAATTGTTGTTACATAGCCTGCAACATGATAGATGACTCCTCCCCTCTTTCCTTTTTTGATGTTTCACCCCTGCAAGACATATTTTTAAAACTACAGAGAAATTTTAGAAATAATTCCTCACAACACTCCCTCACGTGTTTGCACTCAGATTATGTCACTCCTACTCGTTTTTCACTCTTAAATTGGCTTTTTCCCGATATTAGTCTCACACTCTCTTGCCTTTTTCCACTCGTAACTTCCCCTTTTCAGTTCTGAAATAAACTAATAAATTTGATCAAGAAATTCAACTTGTAGTATTAAAACAAATACCAACAGCAAAAGAATATAACGGAAACACTAAATGAAAGAAAATAGGACAACGAAAACAATATTTTGGTCTAAGAGAACTGAAACGAAAAAAAAAATTATTTTTTTCTTTTCTGAAGTTTTTTTTTTCACATTTTTTTTTTCTGGAAACTTGGTGCACAATTTTAACCAAGTGCATGTCACAAAATAAGAATGAGGAATAAAGAACACAAAAGGAACAAGATAGGATGATGACAGGATACAAAAGATAAAATGATAGAAAACTGATTTTAGAACCTGGCTTTGATACCAAATGATGCGAACCCCAATCGACACGCTTTGAAACCCAACAAACAATATTGGAATATTTGCCCAAGAAAGCTAAAATTCAAATTTTTTATAGAACCCTGACCCAACATTTATAAAAGAAACGCGAACCAAAGGTATAAGTAACAAACCTTGACCCAATTATTATAATGGAATCACAAACCGAAGGTATAAATTTTGAACGCCACAAGAAAGAATCCCTGATAAGTTCACAGTTCTTGAAGAACCAAAGAGAAGAGCAAAGCCTCACCTTTTTCTAATTTTTATTCAATAATCCCTCTATTACAAAGAGTGCATGCTATTTATAAGGCATGACTGAAAGTTGAAAATATAAAAAAACGTCTTAAATAATAAAACCCTAATTAAAAGCAGATTTGGTCTGAAAATAGCAAATCCAAAATAGAAAAATAGCTTAAAAAACGTTCTATAAAATTAAGGTAGATCTAGTCCAAAATTAGAAGATCCAGATTAGGAAAAATATCTATTAACTGATATAGAGCTGAAAAATCAATCAGCTATTAATCCACGCTATAAATAACGCCCAATTAAACCAGATCAGTCATCAATAGCTTGGATTAAATTTACTATGTCTTTATCTTCCTTTAGGTCCAGTTTGGAATGTCCTGCGTTAGAATCAGCCCAAATCTCTTGAATCAGCCCATTAAGTACTTCTTTGATCTTCTTGGATCTTACTCTAGTAATAGGCCCAACTAGAACATACAATGGATCCTTGAATGCTTGTTGATTCTCATCATCAATCCTCATATATACCAAAAACCAATTAGTAACTTGGTTTAATGATAAAGAGCACAATCATCATAAACCGATACCATAGGTTGAAATTTTATAAAAAATAATAAAATAAAAAATAACATCACTTTTATTGGAAAAATATAAAAAGTTATAAAAAAAATTAATTACTTTTTTCTTTTTCTCATAAAAAAATTTCTAAAAATATTTCCTAAATGAATGTCTATAAGATATCCACTAACTTTTCTCTTTCTTTATATAATAACTTTATTATGTACATTAGTTAAAATTTTATTTTTGGCCTCCCATTCTTGAAATCCTAGTTGTGTGACCTCCTATCCTTATCAAGCTATATAGCAAAAAAGAGAAGCGTGTGGGAAGGAAAATGTCAAATGTTGAACTCGGAGAAGATAAAAATAACGAAGCTCAAACGTAATAGCCGACCACGATGTTGTACGTAAGAGTGTGCGTGCACAGTTCAGTTTCAAATGCCATACTGCTTTAACTTTTATCACAAAATAACGGCTACTCCTCCATACTCCCGAAATTTGTTTACTTGTATAAATTTGCAGAATGGGCTTTGAACTTTCTAACTCAAAAAGTACTAAAAGAGTTGGGAATAATGGAGAAGAATCTAAATAGTTCATTAAATTTCTCAACGTATAGAACCATTTTTCATATATCTTATTGCAATCATAAAAGCCAGAAGTCAGCGGTCCACATTTTTTGATACAAGATAGAATTTTTATTTTAGTCTAATTTAAGTGTATATGTGTGTGAAGCTCTCTCCTGAAGACTTGAACCTCGGCCCTTGCCTCCCACACCCCACAAGCACTTATAGTTGTGGAGTGACCATCGCACCAAGGGTATGCAGTAGTGTGCTCCACATTTGTTTAATAAACCAGTGTATGTTAATAAAAGTCTTTGCAAGATGGGCAATCTATCATGGGAATTCAACAAAACCCTTTTGAATTGTGGCTATCAACATAACTATAAAATGGTTCATTGTCCTTGCTCAAAATATATTAAAAAAAGAATGTAGGTGTAGACACTCGATTCTGCACCCATAATTTAATCAAGGAAGATGACTAGAATGATCATTCATATACCCAAAATTCATGATTACATTATATGCATTAATTTATTTATTGCATATCGTAAAAATGATCTTGAAATTCTCACAATCATGACAGTGTGCCCGATTTCCAAATCAGACCGTTGAATTGAAAGATATCGTATGATCAGATTTGCACGGATTACATGCATTTTGTTTGGGTGAAACCAACCACACATGATTAGTTTAAATTAATTCTGATTGGCTAGACAATTAAAACTAATTAAATAATTTTGTCATTGGTTGTTAATTAGTGTTAAAAATAGGGTTGCTTGCATGGGAATAAAAGACGATAATCAAATAACTACAAAATTATAAATAATCAAGACTTTTTGGAGTATTTATCTACAAGATAATCATTGCTAAAAAGACTTGAATTATCAGAAGAAAAAAAAATTTTAGAATGTTGATTGAAAACGCGTCTAAGTGCAAGTCTCGGCTCAAAAAATCTCAAAAAAGGAGTCCAAAATGGACCAAAACTCGAACATGGGACCAGCACCCAAAAGGGCCATTCGACAGCACTTTCGAAGTGCCGAAAAAAAGTGCCAATTGGCACAAATGCTGGCCCCGGCCTGAGGGCACTTGGATTGAGATAATCCTTACCTTTTTCGATTTTTTTTTTAGATAAGGACGCGTCCCAGTTTGTATTCTGATCATTTAGCTAAATTTTCAAACATCCCAACCTTTATAAATAAAGGAGGCCCTCAAAATTCAGCACACTTTTTCACGCTCTTTGACTCCCCTGTTTATGACTTTTCTCTTCTTTTATTTTCCCTCTTACGTTAAAGACATTCTAGAGGCTCTAACCTTAGGAATTTCTTTTCTGTACGCAAAATATTTTAGGTTTCAAAGAGAATTGATTAAATTTTTTCAAACCCCAAAATATTCCTTCACTACTAAGAAGAGCACGCTCATGGAAGAAGAGAAAAGACGTTCTAGAGCACCCCAAATATTTTCTCTTCTTTTATTTTCCCTCTTACATTAAAGACATTCTAGAGGCTCTAACCTTAGGAATTTCTTTTTTGTATGCAAAATATTTTAGGTTTCAAAGAGAATTGATTAAATTTTTTTAAACCCCAAAATATTCCTTCACTACTAAGAAGAGCACGCTCATGCAAGAGGTAGTTTTTCTTTTCTTTTTCTGTTCCTTTTTATTAATTCTATTTGATGATGCATGAATAGGTTTAGGGTGTTTTTATTATTTTGATTTTTGATGATGTTGCCATGTGTTGTTAAAATTTTCTTTAAAGCATGTTCTTGTTATATTTTGTTGTTATGATTTTTTTTTTTTTGAGTCTCAAAAATCTGCTATCAAAGATTTTTTTTTTAACACATAAAATAGATCTGAATTTTTCAGATCTGATTTTTTTTAGCTAGATAAACTAATCTTCATTTTCATTAAATTTAGATCTGGTTTTTTTTAACACATAAAACATATTTGCATTTTTCAGATCTGCATTTTTTTAACTCCAAAAACTTATCTGTATTTTCATTAAATACAGAACTGATTTTTTTAACACATAAAACTAATCTGTATTTTCATTAAATATAGACCTGATTTTTTTTTTTAGAAACATTTTCTTTAACACAAAAATTGCAGATTTTGGAATTTAAAAGAAGAAATTAAAAATTAGGTTGAAGTCTTTTCCTTTTCCTAATATTTGATGCATGTAACATAGATTTATCTCATGAGTATAGTTCCTCTTTAAAAAAAAAAAAAAGTCTTTTTCTTATTTTATTCATAAAAAAACAAATCTGATTTTTTTTCTCTACAAATCTAGATTTTTCTTATGAAAGTTCAATTAGCGTATAAAACACCAATAAACGTTCAAACCCCCAATATCAAAATTACCAACATAAGCTTATACACAAACAATATAAGTGCGGAATGATGAATATAAGCTAAACACAAATTGGTAAAATACTCTAAACCAAAATTAATCACAAACACAACAGTAATTAAAAGATAAAGAGTAAAGAAAGAGAGATGCAAACACAAAAATAACACGGCGATAAGTTATCGAAAAGAAAACTGAAGTACTCGGCAAAAAACCTCTCCGCCGCCTTCCAAGCGGTCAAATGATTTACAAGAGAATAAAGTTGAGATACATGAATAGCAATAGACCCTCCAAGCCTAATCTACCTGATGCACCTAAGCCCTCCAAGCTTTTTGCTCCAACAGGATTACGTCGAACCTTGTCTTCTCTAACTTACTGGATCCCGCAATAAGCCCATATTGCATCCGCCATCCTTGGCATCTTCCAATGCTTCCCAAAGCTCCAAAAAACACTCTCAACACTTGAATGGATGTGGGTAGTGTTTGGGTACAAATCTCCTCCCAATGGGCATAATAATAGGAGAGGGAAGGAAAAGAGACTACAAGGATTTGTCTCTAAAAATGAGTAGCTCTCTCTCTAATAAGGTGGATGTGTTGTAGAAACCTCTCTTATGGTTTTTCTCTCTAAATAGCCACACTTACATTTCGTGGGTATAAGGGTATTTATAGTAAGGTACGTGAGGAATGTGAAAAGTCAGTTTTCATCCAAACATGGTATTCTGGCGACTTGGCCAAGCGACTAGAACGAGTTGCGAGTTTAAGTCGTGAGATAACTTCTAGGCCAAACTGTACTTTTTGTCCTGTAGTGCTCCAGCTATCGTGACCCTTCAGCTCCCTGCATGCTTCACGCGTGTGCTACTTTGACGACTTGCCAGTCACGAGTCGTCGCGAGATCTAGTCACAAGACTCCTCTTGAATGCACACAACTTGAGTTTCTTCACACTCCCTTACATTATTCCAACCTAAATACAAGATTTCTACATGCTGAATTACAAGCAAATTTGGCACAGAATAAAGTCAACACATGGTTGATTAAATTCAACCTTACATCTTATTCACAAAATAGATCTGTTTTTTTTTTTTTTTATAATGAAAATCACCATTTTTAACTTTGCTACAAAACAAATCTGATATTTTTTACAAAAAATCTTGTTCCTTTCTTTGTATAAAAAACAGATCTGATTTTCTTCACAAAACTAATTTTTTTTATCTACATTAAAACAGATCTGGATTCTTTTTAATGAATCAAATCAATTTTTTTTTATTCACAAAAACATATCTAAATTTTTCTAGAAGAGATGATACATTCATAAGATTAATTTATTTGAATTAATTTCAGTTAATGTTTGTCATATGTGTTCAACATATCATTCATATCATGCAGAAAAGGGTATATCGGTCATTAGAGTCTAGAAGACCAGACTCTGTTTGGGCGGAATGGGTGCCTAACACCTTCTCATTCCGTAACCTAGCCTCCGAATTTAGTTCTTTTGGATAGGTAGATCTATGCCTTGTCTTTCTTTATTTTTGGGTAGATTGTAACTAGGACAAAAAGCCATGCATTCTTTTGGTAGATTGTAACTAGGACTCAAAGCTTTGTAAGATTCAATTTATCAAGCATGTTTTTGTTTTTATTTAATCAATGACAATGAAGCATTTCAATCATATAAATTTGTTTTTTTTTTCTTTTTTCTTTTTTTTTTGTATAAAAAATAAGTAGCGACTCCACACCACTTACCCAAAAAGTGAGGTACCCTTAAAAGCACCCGAATCTCTTTTTTGAGAGCACCTAATTCTCTCGGTCTCTCACAGTAGGTTTATTGAATTTTTCAAACTATATATGCAAAATTCTTATATATATATATATATATATATATATATATAAGTATGTAGATTATTTGAAGATGTGGTCACTCCTCACCCTCTTTAGTGAGCTTTGAGTCTGAGTTTCATGTTTGAAGAGTGGTCAGAGTTGACTGTAGAGGTACGATATAGGATATAGATATAGGGTATAGGTTTAAGATTCATTAGATGCATGTTTAATTTACCAAAGATGATACCAAACATAAAAATATTTGAGATGTTGGTTTGGGCCTCAAAAGAAAAAGAAAATAATAATTGTTTGTTTCAAATTTTAAGCTTTTTCCTTTTTAATAAGCGTAAGAGTATCTCATCAAAAAAAAAAAAAAAAAAAACAAGCGTAAGGGTACATCATTACAGATTAATAGCAGTAAATACATACAGTATTATTTATTTTATGCTAACATTACATAACACCATCCCCTTTTTTTAAAAATGCTCCAATCACTTCAAGTCTTCAACATGGATTTGCGTCTGATGCATTGGATCTTTTTGTGCATCGATCCTATAGTACAGTGCTATGGATCTTTTTGTGCACTCTATATAGTACAGGGACAAACTTACCCATGGATTTGCTTATGATGATAATTGGGTAATGTTCTTGGTGCTCTAAGAAAAGTAATTGGATCGAAGAAGCCTAGGAACAGTAAAGAAACCGCTAAACTTGCTCTGTGAACAATTGCCCATGGATTTTCCTTCTTTTGCCACACTCCCCTCAGAGGGTTGTATGGGAGCTGGTCATACTCGAAGTCATTACCTTAACTACAAGGAAAAGGATGCCCAAGTTTACAACCAAAGAACTGATAAAAATGGCTATATTTGCCAGAGAACTTGACATAGGAGACAATTTAGTATTTAATTATTGTAATTTTTTAATTTTGGTATTTAATTTGTAATTTTCATTATTTTAGGCTTAGGGTTATTATTTATTTGTTTTTAGGTGTTTTTAATGCTTTTTCATGTCAAATTTGATTCCTGTTATGGTTAGGTGGAGTTATTTTAGAATATATTTTCTTGTCTGTCAAGTTTTAAGAAGCCCTTAAATAAGTCCCTAAGTCTGTAAACATTTTTCAGTATTATCAATATTAATAAAAATTCAGTTTTTTGTCTTTCTATTTTCTGGTGGATTCTAGACCCTTTCTCCTTCTAAATTCAAGGACTTTTGTGGATTAAGAAACCCTCATAGATTCGAGGTTATTTTCAGGGAAAAAAAAATGTTTTGTTTCTTGTTTCTAGATTAGAACTGGGAGTTCCTAAAATGAAAACTATTAGTTTCACATGAGGTTGGTGAATAAGTGATTGTCTAATAATGGGCAAGAAATATCTATCGTATTTAAACCAGTGGCTCACTTTTTCTAAGTAATGAGAACAAAAATGAATATAAGAATATATTGATATTATTAAAATGATATCTATATTAAAAAGAGGAGCAACTTTAATTAATTATGAGCCCAAACAATGGATTCAATAAGTTCTTGCCAATAACCATATCCGCTCAAAAAGAAACATTAAACTAAAAGAAATATTGAAGATGTGGTAATGATTCGACAATAATATTATTACTTTAACTCCGAGTTCTTAGTTCCTTCGATTGTATAGAACTTAGAGATGGAATAATTAAGTCAAAATTTATTGGTTGATTGTATTAGCGTAAGCTAGTGATACTTTCAGTTATTTGACTCTCGCAATCCAAGGTGCAGCACTCCACCGCTTCGCCTAGCAACCAAAACATTTTAGTAGCCATAGGAAAATAAAGCAAAAGCCTTGGGTAAAAATAAAAACTGTTCGATAAGTTTAATAAATTATATATATATATATATATATATATATTCTTCCTTTTTTTTCTTTTTCTTTTTGTATATAGGTAAAGCAAACAGGCCGAAACGAATCATTTTACTTTTACAAACATCTACTGGAGCTTTCTGGTATATACAAGTGTACAGAAGTCAGAAGCCAAAATAGGCAAGCAGAGACTCAATATTTTGAAATCGAGGAAAAATCAAGTCAAAATGAGCTGCCATACATGATACCCCAGATATGAGCATTTCATATGATGACATCTTCAAAGACTTCATATACTCTAGCAATTTTAACCGCTTCTTCCCCAGGACCTCAACCAGCTGCCTGCTGCTCTTCTGCAAAACTGCATTAACATGGAACATGAGGGGAATAAAAAAAATAGAAGCGCAGAACCAAGCTTATCTTGGACTCTTATAACCACATGGCATGAAAAGACATATCTTATTGAAGGAATACACACCTACTAGAGCCAGAACTAGATCCATCGCTATTGAAGGCAAAAGGGTCCTTGAAAAACTGAACCGAAATCAAACTTTCACTTGTGGCCACTGCTGGCTCAGGGGACCCAGGTAACCCCGCGGTTACGCTGCTTCTGGAGCTTAATCCTACGAGCAAAGTTTCACCAACATAAAGTTGTAAACCACACGGATATGCATAATTAAAATATTTGGTCACAGACATTAGGAAGTTGGGTCCACGCTTCTGAGAGTTTATGGCAAAGTTTCACCAACATTAAGATGTATACAATCACACACAATTAGGATTCATTAATGTTGGTCACAGACACTAGAAGGCCCATCCACGGAAGACATTACTAGGGTTTGAAACCCAATTTTTTTGCACAAAGCATGGGCAAGATCTTTTTAACATTACCACACACAGGCACAAAAAATTGTTGGTCAGAGTCACAGACAGTAAATATCAGAAACTCCTCCACAAGGAAGAAGCTTAGGGTTTAACTTAAAATCGTTTGCTCAAAGCATTAGCAAGATAACATGTCTCTATCTGTGGATTTATACAGGTGTTGCTTAGAAACCCAAAAGAAAATAAATTATTCAATTCCATCTTCTATACCATTTCAAGGAATACTTAACCTTTCAAGCATCCTCAGGAGAAAAAAAAAAAAAAAACACACACACACACACACACACACACAACAGTGAAATGAAGCTAATGAAACTCAGAATTGATCTCATTACAACAAAGGACAGTAAGGGAAAATGCTACTATTACTCCATCTCTTACTCCATGAACAGAATGGGACAAATTGATATGAATACAACTGGACGGTCATTTAGCTCATGCAATGAGGGATGCTAGAGTATCGTATCATAGCTCATAGGTTATTATCACAAATGCAAGCGGACCTATTTTGAATGTCCAGTGCAAGCAAAGTGAGAAACCAAGACACCCAATATCCCCACAGCAGGCACGATTGGTTGGCACAATAAGAGCAGTATTAGCAGAAAGATAAGTATCAAGAAGTAAGTTGCAGGATGTACTAATCCAAGATGCAAATCAAAATAAATCCTCCCTGACAGAGGAAGGTATCTTGTGCACAAGAATGTGGATCCCACAAGCTTGTGAGAGGCCCGCATAAGATTGTTTTTGCCTAGACACAGTTTTTCTAAAAATCATCCACCCACACCTTTCATCGAGAACATCATCTATCATTTCTACAAAATTACTACATCCCCCAGCAAACCGCACTACCTCTGCACATTTCAGAGGGCAAATATATGATTTGTGGAAGGTTAAAAGAGTGAATTCTAGAGTAGACATCATGCATTATAAAGAGTTGGTCAGTTGGCATCCTTCTCTGATGCTTTAGTGAACAAAAAGCATAACAAGCAAGAGAAGGCAGCATATTGTAGAATAGGACAGAAAGGTGAGGCTTTCAACTTTTTCTGCAAGGTTTTAAACTAAATAATTAGATCTTTCAAAGTGAAAACTGTATTTGACTGTGTTGATAAATCAGCACTATGCTTAAGTAATGTAACCTAACACTTGCAGGGGAAAAGCTTAAGTGAACTATATATAAGTTGCTAACTTGGAATAGCTTTATATACTCAAATTTACTAAGGGATTCTACAAAACTTGCTCTGGGGAGATCTATGGATTGCATCTGTGACTCAAAACTCACACATACAGAATCCTACATGAAAACTCAGAAATACTGAAGATTAAAGATACAGCTTAATACAATCTTAGACCAGTAACTATAACAAAAATTTAATGGTTTCTGACATTAAAAAAAATTACAAATTATGGTCCTAAGCCTTCACTATATTATCAGACTCCCTTACAGATTAGAAGAACAAAATTTTTATGAGTAAATTTTTTTTTTTATAGAAAGAACATTGACAAAGGCAAGTGCATGGCCTAGTATGTGAGAAGCATACAAGAGAAGCACAAGAACAAAAGAAGTACAGTAAAATAATCAAAAACTGAAGTTCCAAACATCAAATGAAATACTGAGAAGGGTTGCAAATCCCTAAGGAAGCAATCCAAAGCCTTAGAAATAGATGCTTCAAGAATCCCAATTTCATCTCGCAAAAAGGAAATTCTGCACCTTCAACATTGTGCACAGAATGACATGAGCCCAGTATATCAATGTTTCCAAATTGTGAAGAAACTAATCCTTTTAGGGTCAATTTTGGAAGTTTTGACCAATTACTGAGTTTGCTACAATGCTATAGAACTGAAATGCCACCCATGAATTTAATGCACATAAATTATGGTATGGGGCACCAAAGAGCATAGGAAGGAAAAGGGGAAATCAATCTTTAAATTGCAAATATACCTTGAAAAGTTATGATGAGAAAGAAGACAAGTGTGATGACCATGGCAGATAGTCCACTGTTCAAAGATGATCCCTTGCCTGCTTTCACTTTCTTCAGTGCCTTTATTCTTTCAATCCTTGCACGCTTTCTCATGGCAACATCGGTGAGCTCCCTAACCAACTTCCGGTCAGCAGCATCCAATGATGGACCTTTAGGAGGTCTTGGCGGTTTGGGAGGCTTCCTAGAATTCTTCTTATGCTTCTCCTCTCCTATGCACATCTTGTCAACAACAACCACTTGGTCTCGACTCTCTTCCCCTTCTGAACTCTTGTCTATCAACAACTCTACACCAACATCTGCAACACCGCCAGATTTCACCATATTACTACTCGAGCTAATGCCACACTCATGTATAATTGCACCATTGAAATTCAAAATCCCACTGGAAACCTTTTTGAGAATTTTCTTCACTTGTCTCTTGCTCGAGCCAAGATCCTTGCTTGCCTCCTCTTCACTAGTTATCCCAAAACTTTCAATATCAAATTCAAAGTCATTTTCCCTTGAATCCATAAAAACTGCCCCTTTTACCACAATAACAAAGTTAAACTCTTCAAACTAACACAAATTACACCTTCACTTAAATACTAATCTCATGAAACCAAGCTTTCTTTATTCCTTCCAGATTCTCAAGGCAAGTGGATATAAAAACTTGTAAAATCCTTTGAGCCACAGCTTAAAATTGAGATCCAAAAATCTAAAACAATTAAATTCTAAGGATAAAAAAGAATCTAACCCTATTAAAGTCTAATTCTCAAACAAAAGAGCACCCAAACTCGCCATTAGAATCCTGCATTTATAATTGAAAAGTTTAGACAATGAAATCGAGAATTACTCTGCTGCATATGTTATATAACCTCTCATAAAGTTTTCTTCTATAAAAAAATTGAGCTTTTTCTGCTAAAATAAAACAGAGAGATAGCAAAAATGAATAAACAAAATTCATAAACCACAAAATTTAGACCCCAAAAACTAACCCAACTGGAGCTAACTAACACAGGCGCTAAAACTTGTTAAAACGACTTAACCAACATTCCAAAACCAGAACCCCCACGAAAATAAACCACCAAAAACAGAAACATTAACCATTGTAATTGTGTCATCCAAAACTGAAAAGAGCAAAAACAAACAAAATCTAAAAACCCAAAAAAAGAAAAAAGTACGAAGTTATTTACCTTGAGTCAAAGCGAAGAACCCAAGGGAATCAATGGGTTTGGTGACGACGTTTGTTCCCAGATAATAAGAGTTTGTATGTCATGTCTCTCTGCGAGCACAAAGACATACAACTCTTATTTAAATTATAACAATACATTATTATTTATATTAAAATAAAACAGTTTATTTAAGGTTTGAAGTTTGTTAACAATGTCAAAAAAACTTGGATGAAGAAACGTGTCAGGTTGTCTAGATATGGCAACGGCTAACTACAACTACATGTTACAGATATGTATGACTCTTCATTCTGTTTCCACCGTTTGATCACTCCATTGAATGGTCACCATATCAAACCGTTTAACTTTTCTAGGGCCATTTTAAGAGAGAAGGTTATATTCGCAACAAATTATAAGTGATAAGTTGTTACTAGTTATTACTAGTAGGAAAAAAAAGTAATTTCAATAAGAGTAATGCTACAGTTACAAACTATTTTACAATATTTTTACAAACTATTAATGTGACAAGTTCTTATTAATTCTAATATGAGTCCTCTAGTAACATCACATTTATGTTTACCAATAATTATTTAAAAATTACTAAAGCTACATCAGTAATTTGTAAAAATGTTGTAAAATAGTTTATGTCTATAATATTACTCTTTCAATAATGGGTTAAAATAGAATTAAAAACAACTTATCACGTAAAATTTGTTGTAAAAGTGTTTAGGAGGTAGCACTTCTCATTTCAAGATCAGGCTGAAACTTAATACAAAATATTGTTATAAAAAGTTTATAAACTTGCATAGTAGTTTTTTTTTTTTTTATCAGAATATGCATAACTTACATAGTAATTACTAGTCAATGAATGTGATTTAATTATTTTCTCACTTAAGTTTAAATAATTTTGTTGTTAATTCGGTAATTATAATGGGGTGAGGATTTTTTTTTTTTAATACAAGA
Source organism: Lithocarpus polystachyus (assembly GCA_033629205.1). Lineage (NCBI taxonomy): Eukaryota > Viridiplantae > Streptophyta > Magnoliopsida > Fagales > Fagaceae > Lithocarpus > Lithocarpus polystachyus. The sequence goes on from CM066173.1 coordinate 18,793,840, forward strand.
TAGAATTTCTATTCTAGCCTAATCTAAATGTATATGTGTGTGAAACTCCGTTTTGGAGACTTGAACTCTGGCCCTTGACCCCCACACCCCACGAGCACTTATACTTGTGGAGTGACCACCGCACCAAGGGTGCGTGGTGAATGGGGTAAGGAATTTTAACTTTATATAAATGCCTCTGTGGAGTATACATTTATGGTACTTCTGGAGTATCCAATAATTACCCCGTTGGAAACATAAGAATATTAATTAAGTTATAAAGTTCATTGGCCAGGTTTAAACAATGCAATAGTAGGATATAAATAAATTCTAATATTCGATGTTCTATTTTATTTTCACTTTTTTTTTATCGAACATTTATAATTGAAAAAATTAATTTTTTTTCTTTTTCCTGTTTTGGTTTATCCTTCTTACATTTAATTTTCTCTTACAAAGCCAAGTCCCAACTCCCACGAGAGAGGAATGAAATACCAATTGAAATAAAATTCATTGGCGAGATTTTATTTCCTTCCATCTATTTCAAATACTTTCTCCATTATCATGAATGTATTATGTAGCCCCCTGAATCAAAGACTCACTTCCGAGAATACCATAAGCACTAAATCATGCTAAACATCCTATCTATAGTAACCAATGGTTACCCGAAATGTCGTGACTCCTGAACTCAATTTTTTTTTTTTTTTTTTGGTTTATAAACGATTTTTCTATAAATTGTGCTTAGTTGCTTGCGTTATTGATAACCAACGTGTAAATAGGAATCTCTTCCATTACATCCTGAACAAATCTCTGTTTTTGAAACTAAATTTATACTACTCTTTGTTGACTAAGTATTTTAGAAATATCTAACATTTTTATATATTGTATTGTATAATGTATATCTAGAGGTAATTAATCGCGGGCAGCACAGTTAGGAATATTCTAGAGTCAGGAGTGCAGTGCTTTATAAGAATGAGAGAATATTCATGGTACCTTCTTGGTTATCTTTTAAATGAAAAATGATGCATTAATTTGAAAATGAAAGTAGTTCTATCACACACAGATAATCTATATTATATAATAATAGGTAAAGTAGAGAGAAAATCTAATTAAATTTTCAATTGGAATTTAATTAGTATCTAATTTTACGCCATGTGTTTCATCCAATCTAAATTTTAGAATTTTGTGCCAAGTGAGTTAATTTAGGTAAAAATTAAATTTCAATTAGAATTTAAATTTTTGTGCCAAATTAATTAATTTAATATAAAAAACGATGAGTCCAATATAATAAACCATAAAAAACATAATCATATATATATAATATGTAATTGTAATTGTTTTTAAATGTACTCGTGCATATGTACCGGGTTACACACTAGTTATATTAATGGGACAACTTTAGTATCTAATGTTGGCTCTTTGCCTCCAAAAAAATGTGCGCATGGACCATATCACTTAGGTCCACAGGAGCTCCACACAGTGACAAGTTCAATTAGCATGATATATTTAAGGCTACAATACAAAGAAATTGCATGATAAAAGGTATCTTATAGTGCTGCTCAAGGGATCGAAGGTAGAGAGAAGAGAGTGGAGAGTAGAGAGTAGAGACACAAGTGAGGACAAAGCATTTTTGTCTGATAAGTTTCTTTAATTTTTGCTGAATTACTATCGTTGATACTTTTTTTGATGAAAAAAAAAATGGAATAGTAACACATGGGCCATGGCCAGTGGCCACATGCTTGAACTTGGACATGCATACATTGGAGAACATATAAATTAAAGTGAATCCGAGCAAAAATGAAACCCACAAGAGGAACAAGGTTTTCTCTTTAATATTTTATCCAATATTCATGAACGGGAATAGAAGATGAAACATACGACATGATGTAATACTTACAAATCTTAATTTAAACCAATTGCTCCCAACCAAGTTCACCCGGATACCAATTACCAAATATAATTTCCACCCAAAACAACTTTCAATTTTCATTCATTTATCATGAAAAGTGAAAACATCTCAAGCGAATAACATATTTCCAAACCTGAAAAAAGTGAATGCATCAGACGCAGCACTCTCAATTTGCTCCATATTAAGATTGCCAGCACCCCAGTTCCCCTTGATGACACTCAAGGGCTTGGCTTCGACTTCAAGGCTTCCACAATACACAGCCAAATCCAGAAGTCCACCACATTTCTGCATTCAAGTTCAACCCCATAGACCCTTCGAAGAAAACTTAGCAACTTATGTATCCCAACACCCACAAAACAAAAGAGAGGAGCAGGGAGAGAGAGTTGATTAAAGATGAAGGAACCACTTCCATGTGAACGAGTTGTATTATAATGCAACGAGAGCCCGAGCAAAGTTGCTGTGTTGAAGGCTTGCACTTGGTGGAGTCATTCAAATCATTGAACTCGATGTCCAATCCAATGATCGGGGGCCAACGGTTGCTATAGTTGCAGGATGAACCGGTTTACACTAGAAGCTCTATCTGTAACAGTTGTTTTCACTTTTTCACTGTCAGCATTCACCATGAATGTTGCCATTTTTTCTCTAGTAGAAATTCTCACTTCGTCAAAGGTATATATAGCTGTTAAAGTATTTACTCCATTAGCATTAGATTCAAAGTACCTCCATTCAACTGCTAGTTCCAAAGGGGGCTTAATTCATCTTGGAAATGAGAGTTTTTTTAAATGAAATACATTAAAGATGGGTTTACTCGATGAAATGCATTTGACCAATTTGCTACTTAATTATTTGGTTCTAGTTTATGTGGTGTGGGACAAAACACCCAAATATGTACACTAGTCTGAGGATGCTCAAATGGCCCAAGAATGGATTAAAAGCATGAAAGGCATAAGCCTGTGGGATTAACGAACAAATTATGACTTTAAAGGCTAAGAGAGGTGATCTTAGAAGGAATGTTCTCTCAGATAAGCGAGATAAAGATCAAGATATATATATCCTATCATCTGGAATAATGTGGGAAGGATACACACTGTGAACATACAAGACAGGTGGGAGCTAAGAAATATCTAAGGGAAAGCTGTTACCACCGCATTAAATGTTCTATAGCTAACTCTCCGGCCGCATTAATGAGGAAGTGATGTCTGAACAGTAACTTTTAGCCTTACAGCTACTGTCCAAAGACTTCTTGAAGGGGCGAATGGGACAAAGATCATGGCCAACAAACTGATCTACACGTGGAGGGTTGAAAAGGAAGAGAAAGGTAGTATAAGATAGGGGATACACCCTGAGAGAGGGGGATCGAAAAAATAGAGAAAGAAACACTGTAGCAACCTAAAACCAAAATTGTAATCAACTTGTAAATTAGTATATAAGAACTAGTCTCCTCGGATTGAGCCGATGACATTTTTCATTGAATAAATTCACTCTATCCTAATTCTTTTGGTTATCTGGATCCATTATATTTGTTTTTTAACTCATTAGAGCCCAGTTTTATAACCTACTCTCTACAAATTCATTGTTTTGAACTTTTTGGGCCTAAGTCCATCCATCTTGTAGGCTAGGAACTCAAATTGCGCACTTACAATTGGCGTCGTCTGTGGGAACTACTAGTGTGATAGTGAGTCTGACGTTCAACAATGGTAGGTTCGGGTCCAAACCAGGCAGAATCGATGGAATCTCAACGTCAAGATCACTTCCGTGATCTTGAACAAAAAAGGGGACCGGGAAGGGAGTGTGCATATCACCCATACTAATAAGAGCCATTTTCAGGGTAGTAGCCACCTTTCTCATGAGAAAAATGTCAAAGCCATGCAATTGGAGATTGATCACCTGAAGAGAAGCCTACGCCATGAACAACGAAAGTGAGCTCCTTCCAATTCTGACTTTTCTTCTGACACTGATGGTAGCTATAGGTGCACGTCAAGGATCCCTTCTAGCGAGTCTTTCTCGTATGATAAGGATTACCGTCATGAGTGCAGGAACAAAAATTCATCTTTGAGAGGCCTGGGGAATGATGCTATGAGTAGAGCACTCAACCAAATTTTCAGATCACCTTTCACACACAGAATTGAGGGAGGAAGACTTCCTCGACGGTTCACTCAGCCCACATTCACTATGTATAATGGCCGAACTGACCCTGTGGAGCATGTTAGCCACTTCAATCAAAGAATGGTTGTGCACTCCAAGAACGAGGCCTTGATGTGCAAGGTATTTCCATCTAGCTTGGGGCCTGTGGCTATGAAGTGGTTTGATGGTTTGGGAGCAGGTTCCATTGACTCCTTTAAGGAACTCACTTGGGCGTTTGGATCCCACTTTATCACGTGTAGCAGGGTTCCTCAACCGTTGGATTTCTTGTTGTCCCTGTCTATGAGAGAAGGAGAAACCCTGAAAACATATTCGGACAAATACTGGGAGATGTTCAATGAGATAGGTGGTGACTTTGACGACGTGGCCATCAGGACTTTCAAGGTCGATCTACCTGCCAAGCATGGCTTAAAGAAGTCTTTGATTGGGAAACCTATTACAAGTGTACGCCAGCTCATGGATCAGATTGACAAGTATAAGAGGGTTGAGGAGGACTAGCAGCAAGGTAAGGGAAAGGGTAAGGTTATCCCTTAGGGAATGAGGGATTTCAGGTCGGACCGCTATAATAATAATAGACCACGAAGGGATTTTAACAGACAATCCGGTTCTACAGTTCGTTAAATGGTTAATACTGTGTTCTGAGAACCAGTGCATCAAGTCTTGGAAAAGATCAAGAACGAGTCATACTTTAAATGGCCAAACAAAATGAGTGGGGACCTCTTGAGGTGCAATTAGAGCCTTCATTGTCAATACCACCAAGAGCGGGGGCATACCACTGAGGACTGCAGAACTTTGTGGAACCATCTGGAGCAACTGGTCAGAGAGGGAAGGTTACAGTAGTTTTTGTATCATCCTAACAGACAAGGAAACCAATCGAGGCCAGAGGCTCAAGGGAACACTTCTTCAAGGCCCTCGTTAGGCACGATTAACGTCATCTTTACTACACTTTGGAGAACTGGTTCTTGTCCTTCCACGGTAATGGTTGTACTTGACCACCAGCCGAGGATTCTAACTTTGAGCCAAAGAGGACTAGAGATGAGATCCGACCAGCGCTCAGTTTTTCGGACGAAGACAAGAGGGTAACCATTTAGCCGCACGATGATGCTTTGGTGGTCACCCATTGAATATGAGGGTATAATGTGAAGAGGGTGATGATAGACCAAGGCAGTGGTGCAAAGATTATGTACCCTGACTTATATAGAGGATTAAACCTAAAGCCCGAGGATCTGATAGCCTACGATTCACCTTTGGTGAGTTTCGATGGGAAGGTTGTCATACCAAGGGGTCAAATTAGGTTGCCCGTGTAGGCTGGTTCAGAGGTGGTCGAAGTAGACTTCATTGTGGTGGATGCATATTCTCCCTATACAGCAATTGTGGCCAGACTTTGGCTTCATACCCTAGGAGCTATTTCTTCCACTCTGTATTTGAAAGTGAAGTATCCATCAAGGGACCAGGTTGAGCAGCTTGTGGAGAGCCAGTCTATGGCTAGGAAATGCCTCGTGGCAGCAATTATGCATTAGCCCGCAGTTGAGTCCTTGACCTCTGTTGAAGGGGGGCTTATAACAACTAAAGTCTCTGGTATTACATATCAATGGGCCAGCTGAGGAGGCAAAATGTGAGGATTTAGAGAAATTTGCTGTAGGCAATGATCCAGAGAAGTTTTTTCAGGTTGGGGCCAAGCTACCGCCTCAAAAGAAGGAAGAGCTGGTAGGATTTCTCAAAAAGAGCATTGATGTGTTCGCTTGGAATGCTTACGAGGCCCCGGGGGTGGATCCAAGCTTTATCTGCCATCATTTGAACATCAATCCATCTGTTACCCCCAGGAAGTAACCACCTCGACGCTCATCCAAAGATCATTATGACGCTGTCAAGGACGAGGTGATAAAGCTTAAGCAAGCCGGGGCTATTAAAGAAGTTTTTTACCCTGAATGGTTGGCCAATACTATGGTTGTGAAGAAGAAGAATGGAAAGTAGCGGGTATGCATAGATTTCACGAACTTAAACAAAGCCTGCCCAAAGGATCCCTTTCCTATGCCTCAGATTGATCAGCTAATGGACGCAACTGTAGGCCATCCTTGGATGAGCTTTCTAGACACCTTTCAAGGGTACCATCAGATCCCCTTAGCCTTGGATGATCAAGAGAGAACAGCCTTTGTTACTTCTATCGAGAATTATCATTACAAGGTGATGCCCTTTGGTGTGAAGAATGCAGGGGCTACCTACCAGAGGATGATGACCAGGATGTTTAAGCCGTAATTAGGAAAAAACATTGAAATCTATATAAATAACACGGTGGTCAAGAGCAAGTTGGAATCTGAGCACATTAATGACCTCGAAAATATCTTTGAGGTCTTGAGGAGACACAAGCTGCGACTTAATGCTTCCAAGTGTCCTTTGGTGTCAGATTAGGGAAGTTTTTGGGTTACATGGTCACACCGCAGAATTGAAGTCAACCCTGACCAGATTAAGGCAATCAATAATTTACAGCCACCTCGGAATCCCAAAGAGGTCTAGAAGCTAACAAGGATGATCACTACTCTAAACCGATTCATATCTCTATCAGCAGACACGTGTAGGTCTTTCTTTCAATTGTTGAACAAGTGGGAGGGATTTGAATGAACTGAGGAGTGTGTCTTGGCTTTCCAGCAATTGAAAGAGTATCTTTCTTGACCACCCATCATGTCTAGACCCGAGATGGATGAGGTTTTGTTTGCCTACATTACAGTGGCTTCCCACGAGTGAGTTTGGTGTTGATACGGATTGATAGTGGGGTGCAAAGGCCAGTTTACTATGTGAGAAAGTCACAACATAAGGCTGAGGTCCGATACTTACCACTCGAGAAGGCCATTTTGTCAATAATGCATGTCACATGTAAGCTTCCCCACTATTTCCAATCACACATAGTTGTTGTCTTAACTCAACTCCCGCTCAAATCTCTACTTCGGAGTGCTAACTATATAGAGAGAATTGCAAAGTGGGGTACGATCTGAGGAGCTTTTGATATCAAGTACATGCCTCGCACATCTGTCAAGGGTCAAGTCCTCACCGACTTGGTGGCTGAGTTTACTGAAACCCTGATAGAAGAAAGATTAAAGGAGCAAAACATGGATGGAAATTCAGTTGGCGTAATCTCCTTACAAAAACCTTTGTCCTGGAAGGTCTACGTTGATGGTGCGGCAAACCATAAAGGATCTGGAGTGAGGCTAGTCTTGATATCCCTTAAGAGAATTACAATTGAGAAATCCTTAAGATTAGGCTTCTTGGCCACAAACAATGAAATTGAGTATGAAGCTCTACTGGTTGGGATAACCATGGTTCAAAGGATGGGTGGAAAGGCAGTAGAAATATTCTCTGACTCAAGACTGGTGGTAGGTCAAGTCCGGGGAGAATTGGAAGCCAAAGATCCCAGAATGCAGGCATATTTGAGCCAGGTTAGACATTTACAGTCTGGATTTGAGTCTTTTAGTTTATCACAAGTCCCTAGAAGTAGAAATACACATGCGGACTCTCTTGCTACACTGGCAACCTCCTCGGCACAAAGATTACCTAGGGTGATCCTTGTGGAGGACTTATATAAACCTATTGAGGTAAGAGGAAATGTGGTTTATGTTCATCAAATAAGCATGGGTCCTAGCTGGATAGACTCTATCGTGCTATTTCTTAAGAAAGATGTCTTGCTCGAGAATAAGTCCGAGGCAGACAAGGTGCAGAGAAAGCTCCTCGGTTTTGGCTGTCCGAGGACCAAAAGTTGTATAAGAGATCCTCTTTTGGCCCAAATTTGATATGCATACACCCTGAAGAAGTTGAGCTACTTTTGGAGGAATTACATGAAGGGATTTGTGGAAGCCACACAGGGGGCAAATCTTTGTCTCACAGGGCCCTCACTCAAGGGTATTGGTGGCCAAACATGCAAAGGGAAGCACAAGAGTACGTGAAGAAGTGCGATCAATGCCAGAGATTTGCACCAAACATTCATCAACTAAGAAGAGTCCTTAATCCTTTGTCCAGCCCTTGGCCTTTTGTTCAATAGGGCTTGGATATTGTAGATCCTTTCCCCAAGGCAGCAGGGAATAAGAAATATTTGTTAGTCGACACGGATTATTTCACTAAGCGGGTTGAAGCTGAACCACTGGCAAATATTAGGGATGTGGATGTCAAGAAATTTGTTTGGAAAAATATTATCACTCGATTTGGAATCCCTCATACGCTCTTCTCGAACAATGGACTCCAGTTTGATAGTAAAGCATTTAAGAGGTATTGATGTGACTTAGGCATAACCAATAGATATTCCACCCCGGCATATCCATAGGGGAATGGACAGGCTAAAGCAATTAATAAGGTTATAGTAAGTGGACTTAAGAAAAGACTGAATGATGCGAAAGGAAAATGGGTGGAAGAGTTGTCACACATCCTTTGGACATATCGAACTACACCTCGTAGGTCCACTGGGAAAACCCCATTTTCAATGACTTATAGGGCCGAGGCTGTTATTCCTCTAGAGACTGAATTCTCCACGCTGAGAACGAGTTCTTTCACCCCGAGCAACAATGATGAACTGTTAAGGAAAAGCTTAGACCTAATTGACGAGTAGAGAGAAAATGTCATGGTCCAATTAGCCTATTATCAACATAAGCTCAAGTAGGATATGATGCCAACATGAAGCTAAAGCAATTAGCACCTAGAGACTTGGTTTTAAGAAAGGTTATGGTTACTACAAAGAAACGAGCTTAGGGAAAGTTAGGACCCAACTGGGAAGGGCCATATCACATCATATCAGTAGCTGAAATAGGTGCATATTATCTGGAGGATTTGGAGGAAAGGGATGTACCACGTCCTTGTAATGTAAATAACCTAAGAAGGTATTACTATTAATGAAAGCTTTGATTACCACACTTAGAATTATCAAATTACATGACATATGTTCTTCAGATCATTTACACTAAGTGTTAAACAAAACCTTGGTCATGCCTGGTCTCTTAGACCACATACCTTGGGTAAATTAATACTTCAATTCATTTTCACTAAGTGTTAAATAGAACCTTGGTCATGCCTGGTCTCTCGGACTACATACCTTGGGTAAATTAAGGCTTCAGTTCATCACACTTAGTATTAAACAGAATCTTAGTCATATATGGTCCCTTGGACCACATACTTTGGGTAAATTAATACTTCTTATTATCTCTACCATATAACAGGGCAAAGCCTTAGTTGTTTTAGGCTTTTTAGACTACATATTTAAGGTAAGTTAGTACTTATTATTGATGATTGGAATTTCCAGTATAATCAGCCACTCTAAACAGTAAGTATTGTCACTGTGATGACAGGTTCAAGTAAATGCTCATGAGCATCACTTAAAGCATTTGTAGGCATATTTGTATCCGTTTGAGAATGGATTATCTCTCTGGTCCTTCAAACTCACTAATGAGTAGGGAGCAGAGTAAAATCAAATTTGAGTGTGTGCTATATTAGTGTATATGGTTTTGAAGTTACAGTTATGCTTCGCCAAAATGGTGGACTTAGTAAATTTAACCTGTTTTGTTGCTGACCATGTGAGAAGAATTCTACTACGATTGTTAAGCGTTAGATAAGATAGAAATGATAACTATACGAACCAAAGGATAAATATTACCCAAAAAAAATCTTTTTCATTAATTAAAAGGAAAAGTACAAAGAAAGGAAAAGTACAAAGAAATGTAAAGTACAAAAAAAAAATTTGCTAAGAAGGCTACAAGAGAAAATAAGAAAAATAAATAAAAAAAAGAAAATTTTCCAAGAAGGCTACAAGAGAAAATAAGAAAAATAAATAAATACATAGAATCCTAACACTAAGCCTTGGCCTTTGGAGGAGGGAGGTCTTCTTTTTTGCTCGGGTCAGCCTCCTTGGATTTGGCCTCGACCTCCTTTGCCTTGGCTGCAGCTGCTTTGGCCTTGATAGCATCCTTGGCCTCTAAAGAGGTTGTGGTCTCCTTGCCTTTGTCCTTGTCTTTTGCCACTTCATCTCCCTGGCCTTGATTACCAGCCTCGAGGAGAGGAAGGTTGGCCTGCACAGTCAGGGACTGCTCAAAAGATTCTGGGACTTGGGCAGAGGGAGATGGGACCGCAATTGGGATTTTGTGGATGTCAGGGTGGAAAAAGACGCTCCCAGGTTGTCTCCAATCCGAATCAGTAGGAACCGCTGCAAGGTTAAGGACTTCCGCCCATGTCACCTTGCAATAGTCTCTGTATATTTCAGCCAACTCTTCGGCCGACCTAACCTCGGTTTCTTCCACTTTGAGGAGGTAGGATGCTTGCTTTGACACCTCTGCAGCTTCCATGGCAATTCGAGCAACGATTTTGGCTTTTTCTAAGTCAGCCTTGAGGTCCAGGACTAGTTGCCTCTGAGTTGCCATCTCTATCTTGGTAATATGGAGTTTCTTTCACTGGTCTTCAACTTGGTCTAGGCACTCTTTAGCCCAGCCTCTGCACTCCTCCTCTCCCTCTCCTCAATCATTAACTTCTTGGCCAGTTCTTGTTTTTCTTGCTTCACAACCCCCAGGGACTTCTTAGCCTTGATGCGAGAGTGGGCCTCAACCTTAGCCTCATTACAAGCTTCTTTGACCCACTCCTCAGCCACGAAAACCTGCTAGGTAACCTGCACAAAAATAACAATGGAATTCCATGAAAACAGAGGAAATGGAAAGGAGATTGAAAAGGAAAGCTTAATATTTATCTAGAAGAATTGATGGAGAGATTACCATGGCAAGGTCCTTTAAGGACATGAAGAGGTCCGGCTACCTCATGCGCCTGACAGCCTCCATGTCCTTGGGTAGGAGGAGAGATTGTTTCAGGGCCTCGGTAATGTAAGCTGAATGCCCTTTTGCAACTCCCGAATGAAAGAGTTCCATGGAATGGGCGTGCTGTCTAACTTCAACCACAGTGCCCAAGTGCGTTGCTAGTGGACCTCAGCTATGTTCGGATCCTCCCTGCTCTCCATGGAGGAGGTCCTTTTGTCCTTAACGTTCTTCTGATGTTTAGCCCTTTTTTTGGGGGAAAACCTCTCCTTCCTCCACCTCCAGCACCTTCCTTTTCTTTTTTAGGTCGAGACAGGAGAGCAGCCCGACAGTGGTTGTAGGGAGAGGAGGGGGAGGAGGGAGATTAGCAAAATCTTGGGACTTAGGAGCCTCCTTGGATGATGAACCTTTTCTTCCAGCAAGGAGGTCCTTCAGGCCTTTCCTCTGGTTCAGATCCATGTCTTCGCCTTCCTCGGAGCTTGGATCTTCACGGACAACGATAAGTATAGGGGAGCGAGCTACAGAAGCTGTGTCAAGCTCACCCTCAAAGTCTGAAATTTCAATGGACTTCTCTTGTACCACTTCTTCTTCCTCAAGGTGAAATTGGTCTATCTCGGCTTCTAGAGATAGACGAAAGGAAACAGCCTCTTCCCCTGGAGTTGTTGGATTAGGGAGGGCACATTGAAAGGGCAATTCCACTAAAGGGAGGTCTTCTTGGGCTAGGAAACCGAGCCGAGAGACGTCAATCCGGTGGAGTCTTGGGTCACCTGCCCTGATGGCGTTGCCAACCTCTTGGAACTTGTCCGACAAGGGCACGAAGTCCAATATTAGATGGACGGCTCGCAGCTATCCGTCTTCACTCACAAATATCTCAGATCTCAGTACCTTATTGAGACCCTCGACGTTAACGAGGTTGAGCTTAGGAGCAACATGCCTTTTATCTGCAATGACAGCCGAGAAACAAGAATGTGGTCAGATCAGTAAGCCTCATCAACAAAAGAAAGTGAAATATTAAAGTGAACCGAAACCGAGAAACTAAAATCTATGTCAGTATAGCCTAATCCTAAGGCACCCCACCTAGCTTTCCCTCCCGAGTTAAACAGTGAAGGCCATTATGCCACTCCCCGGAGGTGATCACGTGGTCGTCCTTCATGCCCTTGTTGGACTTGGGAAGACACGATATAAGTTTGACAACGGGGATTGCTTGCTCACTCCCATCCCAAGTGCAGGAGATCGTAGCAATATAGTTCTTAGAGCACCGAGGTCGAATCACAAGGAGCAGGGTAAATTCAAAGACAATATAATTAAATAAAAATTTGGGTGAAGAAGAAAAATATTTTTTCATGTTGATTGTTAACAAGAACAATAATAAAAACTGATTTAAATCAATAATGTAAATACCAGAGCATTGGAGTGTTTCCTTATATCGATATGAAATACTTTGTGATCTAAGAAAATATATATTTTATAATTGATTGTTCTTAAACAATTAAAAACTTATGATTCCGTTGAACTGAGACAATTCAAGAACGCATGATAACTTCGATTAATAATGCGGTTAGAAAAGTTTTCAGAAAAACTCATTCAATTTAAAACCTGATTTCTATTTGAAACTATTAGAAATTCATCTAAACAATAAGAAAAACATGATTGAATTTATTGAAAGCATGGAAGAACTAATACATCAAAAAAAAATCTAATTGAACAATCAAACATGTCGTTGATAAAATCCTAGAAAGAATCACATTGAATTTTCATACTGTATAGAAGAAACATAACCCCTAGCCCAAGCAAAGAGTTTAGGCTGCCATTAGAGAAAAAAAAATACAAGGTTTTCTCTGCCAAAATTCATTCTCCACAGCCTCCCTTCCAAAACCCTAATGTCAAAGTGTCCAAAGAAAATAAAACTTTTACTATTTTAATTTCCATCCAGTTTTACAGCAATAATTTGTGAGTTAATTTTGGCCTTCAAAAATTGAGAATTTCAAAAAACTCAAAACTGAAAAGTTGTAGATATTTAAGTCATGGTTCCAACCCATCCTACCTTGTGCCAATTGGATTTTTGAAGAGAGAGATATGCCCAAAATATTGATCAGTGCTCAAATCAAATTTTTCCTTTTCAAATTCTGCCACTTTGATTTCTTTTCTTATTTGAAGCTTCCAATCATGGTAGACGATCCAAACACTTCAGCTGCACCTCCTTAGAAATTTAAGTACGGTCCTTTAGCTCCACTTTAATTCTAATTTGGCTTCCATTCTCTCACAAATTCCTGTAAACTCATCTTTCTAACATGATTTTCTAAAAGTAGAAAATTACACGCAATGAATGACATCTTATTCAAGAAATTATGTAAAAATAAATAATAGGGACTAATGCAAATCATGGCTTAATTATACAAATTAAGCATAGTAATAAGGAGATAACGCCACATAAATATATAACAAGTATACATTTTAAGGCGTTATCAGAGACCTGGATTTGAGGTAACACCCTGCGTCAACAAGAGAATGGCACTCGTACATATGTACGACGTCGTGCCATGTGAGTTTCAAACCCATCGTTTCATTGAGGGCGTTGAAGCTGCCCAAGACCCTAAATAGGTTGGGCGCGCATTGGTGAGGACACAACCTGTGGTTATGGAGGTAATCTCGGGTTACTGTGCCCATAGGGAGTATCATTCCCCTCTCTATGAAGGCGATTATGGGAATGACCACCTTACCCACTTTCCTATCAGTAAGTATTTTGTCCGGTAGGCAGTACTTCAGGATTACTCCCTAAGGGATATGATATTTAGCCCTAAAGGCCTCCATGGCGGCAGAGGAATCAACGAGGTGCTTAAATCTACCCATCTAGTTAAACGAAAGAGTGATGGATGAAGTTTTCAAGAAAAGGAAACAGAAAATGGGAGGCCGAGGAGCCTGACCGAAGAGAAAATGACCAAGAAAAGTAGAGACTTACAAGAATAAGTGCTGAAACTGCTTCTGTCACTTCTTAAAAGTCTAAATTTTTCATAGAAAAAGACTTGCAAACATTAGGAATAAGGGACACCTTGAAGGTTGGGGAATTGGAATTTCTTAAGAGCTCAAAGATTTGAAAAACGAGGAAAAGATGACTCCCCTGTGTGCTTTATATAAGGGGTGGAATTAAGTGGGAGATATCTCGCGCAAAATTTGAGGAAGAACATTAGCCATAAGATCTGCATCTCACTGTAGGATGGAGGAACAGAGTGCCGCCTGGAGCATTTAATGAGACGCTTTGGACTCCGAAGCGTCATGAACAGTTATGTTGCACACGGGGCAACGTTTCCACGTGTAAAAATTGAGGAAATGTGTGAAATTATTCGTGCACATTCAAAATCCCATTTTTCTCCTCGGACAAAGGAGAAAAACGAAATTTTGAGAGGCTATTGTAGGGACAAAAGGCCAAAATATGTACACTGGGCTTTGTCTGAGGACGCTCGAATGGCCTAAGAATGGATTAAAAGCATGAAAGGCATAAGCCTGTAGGATTAACGAACAAATTATGACTTTAAAAGCTAATGGAGGTGATCCAAGAAGGAATGTTCTCTCGGATAAGCGAGATAAAGATCAAGATATATATATATATATATATATTCTATCATCTAGAATAATGTGGGAAGGATACACACTGTGAACATGCAGGACAGGTGGGACTTGAGAAATATCTAAAGGAAAGCTGCTACCACCGCATTGAATGTTCTGCAGTTAACTCTTTGGCCGCATTAATGAGGAAGTGATGTCTGAACAGTAACTTTTAGCCTTACAGCTACTGCCTAAAGACTTCTTGAAGGGGTAGATGGGACAAAGATCATGGCCAACAAACTGATCTACACGTGGAGAGTAGAAAAGGAAGAGAAAAGTAGTATAAGATAGGGGAGACACCATGAGAGAGGGGGATCGAAAAATAGAGAAAGAAACACTGTAGCAACCTAGAACCAAATTTGTAATCAACTTGTGAATCAGTATATAAGAACCAGTCTCCTCAGATTTAGCCGAGGACGTTTTTCATTGGATAAATCCACTCTATCCTGATTCTTTTGGTTATCTAGATCCATATATTTGTTCTCTAACTCATTAGAGTCTAGTTTTTTAACCCACTCTCTACAAATTCATTATTTTGGGCTTTTTGGACCTAAGTCCATCCATCTTATGGGCTAGGAACTCAAATTGCACCCTTACATGTGGAATGTAAATATTGTGATCTTATTGGAAAAACTTTAACAATGGCCATGACCCAGCATGACATCCCCAAATTGGTGATTGCAAAAATGTTAAGCTCTTACAAAGAGTCTTTAAAAAAAATTTAACTATAAAACAAAGTAATATATATATATATATATATATATATAGGCGAAAATGGCCAAATACCACCATTTTTAGAAATTTGCAGCAATTAAGCACTGTTTCGGAATTAAATGGGAATCTACCACTTTTTACGTACTCGGTCTCACTAAACTCGAGTTCTAAACGGTACTCAAGTTCCTAGTTTCATTCCATCGTGGTGCTGCTGACCTGGAATTTGTGCAATTAAAAAAAAATAATGTGGTACTCAAGCTTGGTAAACTCGAGTTCCATGCAACACAATACTCGAGCATAGCAAACTCGAGTTCTTTGTAAATGAAATGCTCTTTTTTTTTTCTACAGTACTCGAGCTCTCCAAGCTCAAGTTCCTTGTAATATGGAACTCAAGCTTGGTAAACTCGAGTTCCTTATAATTTTTTTTTTTTTTTTTGGATAATCAACAAATAAACATAAACATAAAAATAAGTAAGTTTTTTATATTTTTATTTATTTAAATAGAAGCATTGTAAAATATAGAGATTTTAATTTCAAAATATGAATTTTTAGGTAATATGGAACTCGAGCTTGGTAAAATCGAGTTCCTTATAACTTTTTTTTTTTTTTTTTTTGATAATCAACAAATAAACATAAACATAAAAATAAGTAGGTTTTTTATGTTTTTATTTATTTAAATAGAAGCATTGTAAATATAGAGATTTTAATTTCAAAATATGAATTTTTAGGCCACTCATACCCCTTGTTCATTCATTTTTAACACACTCATCAATTTCTTACTTCTCAGAAGTGTTATGGTCAAATTGGTTAAAATATTGGGGTTACAATGAGAAATTAGAATAACACATAAAAGAAAATTTTCTCTCCATTTTTAACCATGGGCACACCGAAAGAAGTTTAAGCTACATATGGTTACTTTATCAATCCTGTTCGGAATTACCGTATGGTCAAATGATTGATAAGTATTGCAGAAAGAGTGGACCACTCAGATATAAAGAAGAACTTAAGCTTTACCACATATGGATATGTAAGTTCTTGACTTGCAGTGTTTCTAAGAGGAATGTGAAACATTTTTTTATGTATATCTAAATGTTTGGCTGATGATGTGAAAGTCGCTTTGGTAGTGCAGAAAAACAAATTCGATTATTATGAAATTTAAACATTAAAAATCATACAGATTTAGCTTTTAAATTTAGAAAACATGATTTCGCAAGGTGTTTTATGAGAAAACAGTGAACAATTTATGAAGTGAACAGAAAATAATTTATGCAAAAAAGAGAATGAACAATTTTTTAAATAATGCTGAATATAAAATAATTTTATGAAGAACGCTAGAAATAGTTTATGCAAAAAATAGTGAACAATTTTTATGAGAAAATAATGAACAATTTTAATTAATGCAGAAAACAAATTTTATAAATGCAGTAAGCAGATTTGAATATACAGTAAACATGATGTGCAGAGAGCAAATTTTATTAATGTAGAAACAAATTTTATCAATGCAGAAAAACAGATTTGATTATTGTGAAATTTAAACATGAAAAAGCATATAGATTTGGCTTTTAAATTTAGAAAACACAATTTCAGGAGGAGTTTTATGAGAAAACAGTTAAATTTTTTAAAAATAGTGAACAGAAAATAATTTATGCAAAAAAGAAAGTGAACAATTTTTTAAATATGCTGAACAGAAAATAATTTTATGCAGAATGCTAGAAATAGTTTATGCAAAAAACAATGAACAATTTTTATAAGAAAACAATGAATAGTTTTAATTAATGCAGAAAACAGATTTTATAAATGCAGTAAGCAGATTTGAATATACAGTAAACATGATGTGCAGAGAGCAAATTTTATTAATGTAGAAACAGATTTTATCAATGCAAAAAACAGATTCGATTATTGTGAAATTTAAACATAAAAGAGTATACAGATTTGGCTTTTAAATTTAGAGAACACAATTTCAGAAGGTGTTTTATGAGAAAACAGTGAAAAAATTTTAAATAGTGAATAGAAAATAATTTATGCAGAAAAGAGAGTGAACAATTTTTTTAAAAATGCTGAACAGAAAATAATTTTATGCAGAATTCTAGAAATAGTTTTGCAGAAAATAATGAACATTTTTTATGAGAAAACAATGAACAGTTTTAATTAATGCAGAAAACATATTTTATAAATGCAGTAAACAAATTTGAATATACAGTAAGCATGATGTGCAGAGAGCAAATTTTATTAATGTAGAAACAGATTTTATCAATGCAGAAAAATATATTCAATTATTGTGAAATTTAAATTTGAAAAAGCATACAAATTTGGCTTTTAAATTTAGAGAACACAATTACAGGAGGTGTTTTATG
Source organism: Lithocarpus polystachyus (assembly GCA_033629205.1). Lineage (NCBI taxonomy): Eukaryota > Viridiplantae > Streptophyta > Magnoliopsida > Fagales > Fagaceae > Lithocarpus > Lithocarpus polystachyus. Next base: position 18,811,305 of record CM066173.1, read on the forward strand.
AGAAAACAGTGAACAATATCTAAACATGGGGTGCTACAACTCGCCAAGAAAAAAAGTTGCCAAAGCGGCTTTCACATCATCAGCCAAACAATTTAGATATGCATAAAAAAAATGTTTTATATTCCTCTTAGAAACACTACAAGTCAAGAACTTACATATCCAAATGTGGTAAAGCTTAAGTTCTTCTTTATATCCGAGTGGTCCACTCTTTCTGCAATACTTATCAATCATTTGACCATACGGTAATTCCGAATAGGATTGATTAAGTAACAATATGTAGCTTAAACTTCTTTCGGTGTGCCCATGGCTAAAAATGGAGTGAGATTTTTCTTTTGCATGTTGTTCTAATTTCTCATTGTAACCCCAATATTTAAACCAATTTGACCATAACGCTTCTGGGAAGTAAGAAATTGATGAGTGTGTTAAAAATGAATGAACAAGGGGTATAAGTGGCCTAAAAATTCATATTTTGAAATTAAAATCTCTATATTTTACAATGCTTCTATTTAAAATAAAATAAAAAACTACATATTTTTATGTTTATGTTTATTTGTCGATTATCCCAAAAAAAAAAGTTATAAGAAACTCGAGTTTACCAAGCTTGAGTTCCATATTACAAGGAACTTGAGCTTGGTGAGCTCGAGTACCGTAAAAAAAAAAAAATAACGAGCATTTCATTTACAAAGAACTCGAGCCTGGTATGCTCAAGTATTGTGTTGCATGGAACTCGAGTTTACCAAGCTCGAGTACCACATTATTTTTTTCAATTGCACAAATTCCAAGTCAGCAGCGCCACGGTAGAATAAAACTAGAAACTCGAGTTTACTAAACTGAGTACCATTTAGAACTCGAGTTTAGTGAGCTCGAATACATAAAAAGTGGTAGATTCTTATTTAGTTCTGAAACAGTGCTTAATTGCTACAAATTTCTAAAAATAGTGGTATTTGACCATTTTCACTATATATATATATATATATATATATATATATATATATATAACCTTTGCGTAAGAAACTTTCAGCAATTAGTTCTAGGTAGATAAAAATATGCTAGTAAATTAGTAATACGATGAAGCTAACAACTCCCAAGACCAAGACCAAGACCAAGACCAAGACCAAGTGATTTGTGAATTGGTAAGCAACGAAATTTTCCTCGATGATAAATACGATGAAGCTTAGAAGACCAAAATTAATTTTGAAGAAAGAAAGCACTCTCTTGGTATTAGTCTAACGGTCATGACAGAAAATTAGTACTCGATGATACATACCAATACCAATACTCAGCCTAATCACCCATCAAGTGTCTGTGCCCATACCATCTAAAACTGAATTTTTTACGTCCCCCAAGCCATATCACTTTTATGACCCTCCAAAGAGCCCACCTAGCCCAGCTGGGCATGGTTTTACTCTGGGTAATCTATTAATTAATGTTTAAATGCCATTACATCGCCTGTTAAAACACAAAACCTAGCCCAAGCCCGCTGCCAATCGGTCATCACTACTCAAAACTCCAGGTCCGAAGATGAATCCAAGCATTTGAACAGGGTTAAGAAGTAGCCAGTATACCCATTCATCATAATAATCTCTTATTCACAAGTTCTCAGTAATCGATCAATGCGAAATTTGAATTGGGCATGGTAATTTACTTAAGCAATAGTTTGTAAGCGTATTTTAACAATAAGAGACAGGCTGAATTGCTGATATAAGAGCTTTTGCAGTTGCAGTCAAGGTTACAGTACTTATAATGCCAGTTATATCAACAATGTTAAATTCGATTTATGCCAAGTAACAATAGGCAGACTGATTGCCATGTATTCAACATTTCCATTCAGATCCACACTATTTGGCATCAACAATGTACCTTCAATGCCAAATGCAGTAGCAATCTTTTCTGTTACGCTATACATCACAAACCAATGAGACCAGGCAGATCTTACAATATCCCGTTTCACGCCTCAAATTTGGTCAAATGGACATCAACGCAAAGATTAAAAGTGTCATAAACACAGTTGTCAAAATTGCAATCTGGATCATAGAATCGCACGATTTTATGATCCCATCTCACCAAAACATTTAGAATTGCACTAGGATTATAAAAATAGTAAGATCGTATGTAGGATTATATGAAATCCTACCGATTCTACCAATCTTACCAAAACATTAATTTTTGGTTTTTTTTTTATGAGATAAATTTTTTGTTTTGATGAAGCTTTAAGAGTTCTTATTTTTCTACGTTGTAATACTATGACTTTTTATTTATTTTTATATATAATTATGTTAACCTAATCAAATTTTTTCTGGTTTTTAGTTCACTTGTAATCAAAATAAAGGAATGATTTATCATTTCTAAATGAGAAATTTATATTGGTTTTGCTACCTTTTAAGTTATAATGTTAAATTTGTTTTATCAATATAATAATTTGTGTTCTAATATTACTCAAATGTTTTTTTTTATATATAATTTTATGTTTTTATTGTATATAATTTTATTAGTATGCTTGTATTTGTATATTGATTGATTGATTTTTAAGCATGCTCTATAATTGTTACTATATGGTATACCTTGAATAGTTAAGTGTGAAGTTGTATCTTAATCTATTTTGTAATTTTAATATACAAATATATAATGTCTTTATAGATGAACTGAATGATAATGATTAGGAGTTAAGACGGTGGTAATAAGAAACCTAAAATGAAAATAATTAAATGCTCACTTCACTTTAATATTCATCTTAGTTTTAGATTTCATATTTTATATTTTAATTAGCTAGTTTCCATTTGATAACTTATTTTGAATTTTAAACTTGGAACTTGGAATATATTTCCATATGTGTAGATAAATATTTTTGGTATTTATTTGCTAATTAAACACTTATTAAATTTAAAACTTAAATATATTTATTTCGTTAATATAGACATAGTGATATATAACATGCAAATTGCATCATACGATGCAAATATTTATTTATTTATTTATTAATAAAATCACAATTTACGTGATTATTCAACATACAAAAGTCATTATTAATATGTTTTTTGCTTTAAATTTAGAAATATGTAAGATCTTACAATTCACGATCCCACCCTACTTTCCACGATTCTACGTAGGATTCTAATTTTGACAATCTTAGTCACAAAAGTATAATAATGCAACCTACTATCTCAAACTTATGGAAATTAATTCTCCGATAAAAAGAACAAAAAACAAAAATGAAATAGTTCCAAGGATGCTAGTGAGGTAGAAGAGCATCACACAGCACCATTGCACATTTTATAAATCTATTAGAACAATAATCATTTTACAACAAAAGTTTGGATACCACCTTTGTGACACAGCCAATTCCACTGCTGGGAAGTAGCTATCAGAACCATCAGACACCACCAACTTCGGTTAAAACTACTTCTGACAATGTCTAGAACATCCATACCCCAATGGAAACAATAACATGTTTACCAATGAGATCCCTGTAGGTGTATACTAGACACCCACATGAGATGAAACCAAGTAATTTGAAACAAATATAGAAACAAACTACCCATGGTGCCTCTCATACTATGAAGACTGCACTCAGAATGTTGTGCAACCCATGGTAGAAAATTTAAAGCAAACGATGATATAAAATGAACTTCAGTCTGGCAAAGTACTATTCATTACTGAAGGCAGAATTTCAACCAATCAGGAGTCATTAGCTTCTAAATAACCAGCCTTAACCAATAAACCAAAACCATATCCCACTTCTTTACAACAAAGTTCTGAAAAGAACTGAATCACCAAATTGAAAAGAAATAGGCATTACCAACACAAGTGTGTACGATTCATCACTTCTCAAGTTAAACCGTTAAAACCATTCTTACCTAGATATTGGCCTCCTCTGCATTACGCCTACCCGACCAAGATCTGGACCCTGAAAATTTTTGGAATGAAATTTAAGCTAATGCTTGAATAGCAACAAAAAATCTGCAATACCCGCTAAACAACTCCAATAGCTGCCACAACCCAACCAAAAACCTATTACATTTAAAAAACCACACCTTTCTGTGTGTTGTGCACTAATATTTGCACAGTTTCTAAAATTTCCAAAAGCATTTTAATGTTTTTACATCTGCAGCCACAAAACCAGTCTGAAGATGTGTGGACCTTACCATGAATTGCACGAGAAGATTATGTATGTTCTATTAGGTAGGAAAAACAAAATAAACCAGAAATTAAATCTTTTTAGCTTGACTGGAGAGCAAGACAACTCACCACCCTTAGTCCAGTATAATGATTTAGTATCGATTGTAGGCTTTCCCATAATCTTCGCGCCTCTGACGCTGAAAGTCACTGAAATTTTCATTAGGCCTTGAAGAATAATTTTCCATTGGGTTTGGGTATCGGCTTCTTGAATCCATGGCTAAATTGGCCCCAGCATAATGAGGGTTGACCGAGGTACCTTCATAGTCAGAATAACCATGCTGTTTATATCCACCAAAGCCAGAAGTGGGCATTGGTTGATGTGGCTGCTGTTGACGTCTCTGGGCATCAAGTTGGAGAAACTCCTCCCACTGTTTTGCATGTGTTCCCCTCAGACTAGCCAGTTGCTTCATGTAGTTCTCTCTCATCTCCCTAATAGCCTTTTACCCGTAGAACCAATAGTTAGAAATCACAAGTTCGAAATCCACATACTATGCTGGGTGTGTTCAAAACAATTATAGTGTTCCTCAGTACAGCAGTGGGCATAGCAGATGACGGTAATATAAGAAACAAGATTTAAATCGAATTTTAATGTTTTACATCTCCTGTTTCTCTCTCTTTCAGTTTCATGAAAATTTTTAGCTTTTTTTGGTAATATATAGATTCTCAATTCTGATCATTGAACTTCAGTATTAACCATGCTGCAAAACCCTTCCCCACAACATTTGCCACACTAGCAAGCACTAAGAATTCTATGGGCAGCAGAGTTAATTATGCTCCCTCAAGGAAAAAGAAATTGAACAAGAAAACATAAACAAGCAAATTAAATCATCTATAATTTTTTTGGTGGGGGAGAGAGAGAAACCATTCAGAAGCTCTTTTTTTTTTTAATTCATAAATTCTTTATTACTTATCAGAGAGAGAGAGAGAGAGAGAGAGAGACAGATAATTTAAAGATTAACCAATACAAAAAGATCCATGGCACAATCAAAAACTCAGAAAGTATAAAAGAGGAGAGGAGATTAAACAAAGAAGCAAAGCCCATGCTAGACACACAGGGCATTTGCAATCCAAAAACTTGATTCACCCATGAGATACAACAAGAACAAAAATAAATTCAAGCTGTTTCCTAGTTATTTATAAATCCAGACTTCATGAACTTCAATGAATTTAACAGATTAAAAATTGGTTATAAATTTTTTTTTTCTAGGTAAATAGGGTGAGGGGGGCCAGTAGGGTTCAAACCTCAGTGCCCAGGCACAGCAAGAGGTGCTGAGGTGCTGGAACTGCTGGGGTATCCCTCCCTGGTTATAAAAATATTATCAAGTAAAAGATGCAATTGGTCTTGCCAGCAATAAAGCATTCATTAGAAAAACTAATTGCGAAGAAAAGTAAAAACTTCCATATTCTCCAAAAGGTCCACCAGTTAACACTCTGCAGATGTACACCAACACTACAAGATGGTTCTTACCTCACGATGCCTGTAATTTTCTTCATCTTCTTCCTTGTCACGAATTCTTCCAAGTTCCATTGCATCCCTCTTATACTCCATCTCTAATTCTTCTAATGTCTGGGGGACAGCAGGGTAATCAAACTGACGTCCAGATTGCATATCAGATCCTCTTCTCTCATTATCCCATCCATCAGTTCTATAAGCACCCATGCTCTGATTATTACCATCATATGAATTATATGACTTGCCAGTGTAAGGAGGATGTGCTGGAGATTTTGAATTGCTTGAACGACCTCTAGCTCCATTATTACCATAAGCTTCACGAAATGAAGAGTCTGTTAAGCACTTGATTCAAGATGCTAACATAGATGGTAGCTTTAATTCAACATACTATCTTTATATTCACAAAGTGAAATCATCCGTGGCAAAAGATCCAGATATGCTTTCAGTAAATAATTTCGTATTGGAGACAATCCGACCAATTCAGACCCACTCACGAATGTTACTTCAGAATCGTACACAAAATGCTTGAACATAAGAACTTACCTCTTGCTGCAAACAAATGATAAGCAACAAGTAATTAAGGACTCAGAAACAATGAAAAGGATATCCAACAACACATAGGAAACTATATAGGAACCTTAAAAAGGTTACAAATCATAAACATGAAATTACCAGCTTTCTATGGACGCCGTAAAGATATCCTATGCTGTCCCTACCTTGTGGAGAACCCCTTGAGAATTTCTGCAGATCATCACGGATTCGGTCTTCCACAACCTTCTCCTGCCTGCCAAACCTCTGTTGGAACTGTGATGCATTCTGGGGACCAGAATAAGACCTTTGGGATTCAGAGCGTCGCATTCGTGCATCAACAGGGCTTCGCTCAGGTGACCTAGATCTTGCCATGTGGGAACTAGAAGATCCCCTTTGATCACCTTCATCCTTAATCACTTTGTGCACAGCATCCACACCTTTTGCCAAAATTAACCTATCCTTGCCACTGACAATAATAAATTTCTCCTCCATCTTGATTTTGCAGCCAATATCCTTTTCAATTTTTTGAATAACTTTTTCTGAAAAAAGTGCCTTTACATGCTTTTCTCTAGCAGGTACCCTTTCAAAGAAATCTTGAGACTTGCGATTTGCTCCAAGAGTAGAAGGACACCCCTATAAATGAGCCAAACAGCATGGCGTTTAACCAGGAATTAAAAAATAAAATAAAAAATCTCCTCTTCAAACATAAGTAATGTACTCATTAAAGTTCAACATATACAAAAGACTCAACAATATTCAATTAGTTTTACCTGTTCACTTGACTACAATGTCAATTCTACTAAAAGAAATGCGTTGTATTTATTTTCATGACAGCTGCATGATATATAATAATAATATAGATTAGAGAAGACTCTAATGTCAATTTGACAAAGGACACTGATACCAATTTAACATATGATCTTTACAAATCCAACACAAATTAGGCTTATTGATAAGCTCTTGAAGAACTTTTGAATGGGATTTGAGATTTAAGGATCTAGGTAAGATTGGGGTTTGAATGAATCTTGAGGGAATGCATAAAGATAAAGTCTTTATTATCTTTAATAAAACTCATTACTTACTTAAAAATAAAAAAATAAATAAAATTAATCTTGAGGAGAATGTGATGGTTGTTTGGTGTTAGAATAGTGAATTGAATAAAAAACAAAGAAAGATAAACTCTAAGCAACTAACCTAGGTTCCCTAGGCAATCACAATTACAAAAGAGAGAGCAATTACACCCTCAAAGCTTAAAATAAGCTGCTGGAAATTTAACTAAATTCAATCCCTCTATCTGAATTTTTTTTACTACTTAGAAGTCTTAGGCTATTGCCAATTTTTTTTTTCCTAGAAAAGACAGACTCCTAACCTTTTCCTCTTAATAACAAAGAAAGTAATTAAGAACTTCTAAACCAACTAGATAAATGACTCAAAAACATGAAATAAGATTCATGAGCCTTTGGTACAACCTATTACAACCCATTCCAGAAAATCTGGAAATTACTAGATTACCTTATTCTAGTAAAACTTTATTAAAACTGATCCAGCAACTTTCCAACATAATGAAAATTAATACTTAAAGACTCATTAATAACTAAAATAGCCAATGAAAGGCGGCAAGAAGGCCCCACATCAAAACTAGACCACAAACCTAGAATCTTTTGGCATTTAATCTAGTTTTCCTAGAACTCCTTGCTGGCTGCATCACAATCTAAATGAGCAATAATTTTTTTACCCAACCATTTGAATAGTTAACATTGACAACCATTACCACTGACTACGCAATTCAGCTCATCAAGCAACAATGACTATTTAAACAGAGAATTAGTAATTAAACCCAATACAAACAATGCAAATCACAGTGCCCCTAAATAATGACTTCTTACTGTCACAATTCAGCTCATTGACTCTGATGTGAAATATCTCTACACCCCATCTCCCTCCTCATATCTGTTTGTGATCAAGGGCAAATGTGCACATCCATATTCATGTTAAAGCAATAAAGCTTAAACTTGGAGAAACAGTGGTAAACTGAATGAAAGCAAATCTCAAACTGAACTAGTCTGATAGGCATGAACCAGGAAAGCTCCAAGCAATATCAATTGGAATAAACCAGAATGCTCACTGGAAATAGATGACTTAACTACTACACCGGACACCCAATCACATTCTCAAGTCAGATCCATCTTGGCATGTGATATGCCAACGTATACCTGTCCTGATCTAAGCAGGCCGGAACATCAACTTAAGCAGTGCTACTCATACGGTATTAAAAAAAAAAACACGGTCTTCCTTTTTCCTTTTCTTTCCAATAAAATTTGTTAACCGAATAAGTAAATAACTCTCGAGATAAACATGTGATCATGGAAAAGAAAGTTAAAAATTAAAATTAAAAAAATAAAAAAAAAAAATTGTACACACATTAAAGCTGATACTTTTGAACAACAGTTTTGCAACATTCAACAAGTACAATAAACTAAGAAAGCATTTCTAGAGAAGCCAGTAGTACCTGAGTAAAGTGACCAGACTCTCCACAAATTTTGCAAATCATTTCTTCTTCTTTCCGTTTCTTCCAAATCCTCTCCGTAGCTTTCGACTTAGCCTCCCATACCTTAGCTTCTCGGCTTGTGAAATCAGTCGGAACAGCATTTGGATCCCGTTGTTCCTCTTCCTCGTCAGAACCTGCCTGAGACCTTTTGTTCGTCTTCCCCTTATCCTGCACATTGTTGGTAGCCGATCCCAGAGGCCCAGTGTACTCCTTGTAAAGCTCACTGAAGTCATCATCAATATCCGGGTCTGGTCTTGTCGCCATCTTATAACAAAGTTAACTAATTTCCACTCCTATATTCCCAAAAAACCCTACCTTATTAAACTCAAACACTTGCAACAAAGGAAAAAAAAAAAAAAAAAAAAAAAAGTATATTCTGAATAAACCTATGTTCCATTAATCCAATTCTAAATGTATTGCAAAAACTATAACTAAAGGAAAAAAAAAAGTTAGTGCAAAAACTATAAAATATATTCAAGTATGCCTTATGAACACAAGAAAATAAAAATAAACCTATAAAAATTAGGGTTTGTTTGTTTAGATAGAAAATAGTTTTGCATTGGAGACTTTATCAATTATGAGTTATTGCCTTTTCCAGTACGTTTCTAGATAATTATATCGTTAATCACTATCTGTAGTGAAATTTGCCTCTCTTTATTATTATTATTATTATTGTTCGTAAAGATTTTCCTAGGAAACAAACAGAGTCTAAGAGTGAGTGGCAACGAAATGCAATGTTAATTAGACAAATTAAGGCGAATTAAAATCGGAATTAGGTCAAAATTGGCGGGGTTAAGGTGAAATGAGAGTAGTGTAAGACGGAAAAACCTAATGAAACTACGCATCTTATGGTATGAAAATGAAATACACAAAAAGCGAAAGAAATGAAGAAGAAGAAGAAAGTGGTACCTGAAGTGAGGAAGAGAGAGAGGGTTGAGCGGCAAGCAGATAGTGATGGGTTTCGCTTCGCGCAACGACGAGATTGAAGAAGCTAGGGCTGGTTTTTCTTTTTTAAACTTCACCACTTGCTCTGCCTCTGCTCTCTGAACTTTTTTCTTTTTTAGAACGATTTCTTGTTTTTATTAACTTATTAGTTATTATTTTTTTTTTATATATATATAAAATATTATTTCTCATTATTAGTTATTATTTCTTTAAAAATTAATTTTTTTTTTTTATGTGATAATTTAATGTTAGGCCTCACTTGCTTATCCATATGGTGACTTAGGGCATATTTGATAGACTATAATAGTAATTACCTAGAAATAATACAAGATGTTGTAATGTAAATATTTATTACTATTCATTTGTTTAATAACAACACAAGAATAAAATCCGAATAAAAGCATTTTAAATCAAATTGTCTAAAATACCCTTATTCTAAATGGCAAAACTTATATGTTTGTAGAGAAAAGGATAAATTGATATTTCAATACTAAATTCCGTTATACATTATAACTTTGAGAAGTTAATTGAGTAGCATTTTGATTGTTAAGGGATTAAGCATAATCGAAGTGATAATTTATAGTGAAAAAGTATAATTTGCTCTTAAAATAATTAATCTGAAGTGTAGGACTTGGTGCTCGGATTCCGAGTAACATTTTAACTGTGACATTTTAACTATTTATTTTTCTTAGTTTTTTATTTGATTTTTTTAATAATCCAATTTCAAACTTGATTTTACAATTTATTAATTTGTGTTGTGCCCATTATTTTATTTTATTTATATAAATACAGTAAAATTTCATCCTTTTGAACCACACATCTATTATTTGATGACTAGTACAAGTTAGTGGCGACTCCAAGAATTTTTTTTAGGGTAATCATTAAGAAATTTATATTAAAAAAAATTAGTAAAAATAAAACTTGAATATCTCAACATTAAAAAAAAGACTCGCAATTAAATAAATTTTTAAAATTTTCCTCTACAAGTTTTCATATTTTAAAATTATTGTATGATAGTTTCATTATCAATGCTATCATCTACATCTTTTTCAATGTACACAACCAAACAATTATTAAACTGATCTCCTAGTTAATGACCAACATCTTGCCTAAATAAATAACAATATAAACAAAATGCATCATCCCTTTTTATCATTTGTTTTAACCAATTTTTATATTTTTTTAAACTAATTAGGACTAAGGGTCCATTTGGATATCGCTTATTTTGCTGAAAACTGAAAATACTTTAGCAAAATTTTTTTTAAATATGTGAATAGTGCCGTGGAACCCATTTTTAATGAAAAAGTTGATGAAAAAAGAAGTTTGTGGGCCCTTTAAATAGTGCACGGGACTCTACTTAAAATTTTGACATCTGTCCAATTTAACTCCTCATGTAAACGGCGTTAAAAAAAAAATGTCTCATATCTCTCTCTCTCGGTGTGTATCTACTTCCTTTCTGATCTATGATTCTCTCTCTCTCTCTCTCTCTCTCTCTCTCTCTCTCTCTCTCTCTCTCTCTCTCTCTCTCTCTCTCGGTGTGTGTGTGTATGCGCGCGCGTGTGTGTGTATTTGTTTCCTTCTTCTTTTCTGATCTATGATTCTTTCTTCTTTTCTGATCTATGATTCTTTCTCTCTCTCGGTGTGTGTGTGTGTGTGTGTGTGTGTGTGTGTGTGTGTGTGTGTGTGTGTGTGTGTGTGTGTGTGTGTGTGTGTGTGTGTGTATCGGTTTCCTTTCTTCTTTTCTGATCTATGATTCTTTCTTCGTTTCTGATCTATGATTTTGATTTATGATTCTTTCTTCTTTTCTAGAGATTTTAAGCCAGTGGGTTCTCTTGCAGTTGCAGTACAGGAAAAAGAAGGAAGAAGGAAAAAAAAAAATTAATTTTAACGCCGTTTATTTGGGTTTTTAAATTGAACAGGTGTCAAAATTTTAAGTAGGAAACCTAAGATACTATATCTAAGTTTTGCCCTGTTCTAAAATTACAAATACACATTTGATAAGGGCTGGTTTAACAAAATTAATCTTTGGCAGAGGACCTCCAACAAACCCAATCTCTCTTTTTAAAAAATAAATAAATAAAATTGCTTTTTATTTCATTGCATTAAAATTAAGAAGTAGCTACATCAATAATCAATCTATCTTTACCACCGCATATCCTTGGTGCGATGGTCACTCCGCAAGTATAAGTGCTTGTGAGGTGTGGGGGGCAAAGGTCGGGTTCAAGTCTCCAAGAGGGAGCTTTACACACATATACACTTAGATTAGATTAGGCTAGAGTAGAAATTCTATCTTGTATAAAAAAAAAATCTGTCTTTAAAAAAATCTTGTGGATCAAGTGTCCTGCACTTGTAAAATTTGACCTACAAATGACAATCTTACTTGAACAATGGTAAAATCCTCAATCCTTTCAAAGTCCTCAATCTTGATCCAATATCTGGATTTACTCTTAATCCAGCACTAGGTAATTTAGTAGAAATCTTTTCTTCCAAGACTTTCAAATATCCAGGCTTAAACTTATTCTCAAGGTTACCTTCCCTTTCATGGTGATATTCTACCAAAGCCTCCACTAGTTTCAAATCTTCAATAAGAGTCCACTTTCGTTAGAACGACCTTGAAAATCAAGTGTATTTGAATCCAAATCTAAAAAGACAAATCATAATGCAGCAAAAATATTAACAAATAAAATGGGAAGTTGATAAATAAAATGTAAATAATATGCAAAAAAGCAACGCATAAAAGGAGCTTTTAAATTTGAAAGTTTTGAGTGCAGCACATGAATGTGATTTTAGCCCAATTGAATCATTGCCATGGGATGACACCAATTGAAAATATTGTTGTAATTGTATTTACTAGACTATAATTACCAGATCCAAATAGGAATAATGAAAGTTAGTGTTTACATAAAAAGAAAAAAAAAAAAAAAAACCCCTCTACCTTGCTTCCTTTTCCAGATATTTAGAAGTCAAAAATTCTACCTTGCTTCCTTTGCTTTTGAAGAAACAAAGGTCTATTAAGCTTATAGCGAGAGTAATTCAAGTGCGCATTTAAGTGTTTCGTGAAAGCTACCTGTTCGTAAGCCTTATACCCAATCATGCTTCACCATGGGTAAGTTCAAGGTATTAGCCATCAAGCTTTTGGGAGGAGAGAGAGAGAGGAGCAGTACCTATGGAATTGTAGAGCTCAGGGGGAGAAAAAAAAATCTTGAGAAGAGAAAGGCAATACCAGTAGCTGTAGAAATAGAAAATCTCTAGTTGCAAGAGATTAGAATTTTTGAGAAAAGAGGGACATAAAAAATTTTTAAGTAACGAGAGGGAGATAAAAATTTTGGAGAAGCAGATAATAAGAAATTTTTTTGGGAATTTTTTTAATAGTGTGTATTACGTTAAGTGAAGGAATAGGGATTCAAAGCTTTTAATAAGGAATGACTATTCCTTATTTTAAGGAATAGCTATTCATAAGAAATGATTATTTTCTGTAATAAAAACATAACCAAACAGTCATATAGCTAAACTATTAGAATAGTTATTACATAACAGTATTTATTACAGCCTACCAAACGTGTCCTTAGTTTTTCTCCCCCTCGTTTAGGAGAAAAAATCTTAGAGGGGGGTCATTGTGATTTTCCTAATCCATTGACCTTAAAATTACTAAAAAAACAACAAAAACAAAATTACATTTTAAACCCTATGTTTCTAAGAAGTGTAATAAATCAAAGAAAATTATTTATTAAGTGACACATCAGTATGTCACGTGTGTATTATTGACCAATGAAATAATACTGTGCGCTTTTTTTATAAGCTGTTATTTGGTTCTAACACCGATGAATTTCCTTGGGAGTGCATTTGGTGTGAAAGGGTGCATAAACAGGTGTCTTTCTTCTTATGGACAGCAGCTAATGATGGGATACTCATCATTGATAATCTTGTCAAGAGAGGTCGGTCTCTGGTTAATAGGTGTTGTTTATGTTGCTATGATGGGGAATTAATAGATTACCTTTTTCTTCACTATAAGTTTTCTCACGCCTTATGGTGCGAAGCTTTTGCAGTATTTGGGATCCAAGGAGTAATGTCGAGGTCAATCGGCTCTTTTTTCTTTATGTGGAGAAACTAGTTTGGAAAGCATCTTACAACCATTTGGAATATGGTCTCAGCATGTTTAATGTGATTAGTGTGGCAGGAACGCAATACCCTCACTTTTGAAGACAAGGAGAGAACATTAGATCACCTAAAATCTCTCCTCTTTGGTACTCTGTTTCATTGGGCTTGTATTTGGGGCTGTACGAATTGTATTTATTTATCTAATTTTTTAGATTCTATTTCCTTTAGTTCTTGATTACATTGTATCTGCTTTTTGTTTAGAGTGTTCACCATCGTGAACATGATGTTTAATTTTATTCAATAAAAGTCTTATTACCTATATAAAAAAAGTATATTTATAACGCCACGTCATTAAATAACTTTAAAAATCTTATAAAAATTAAGATAGATACCAAAATCTAATTAAAATTTTAATTTTCAGGTAAAAATTTTTAATTTAAATTTTTCTTTCACACTTTCTTGGCAATTTTCTTGCCACCCAAACAAATGCCCAGATCTAATAAACCCATAAATTTTATTTAGAAAAAAAAAATTGCCAATTTGACTCACAACAACAACAATCTCAACCAACCATATAAAATTTTCTTTGAACAAACCCATAAATTTCTTTGACCAATCATAAAATACCCAATTTGGGTTACAATTCACAACACAAATTCACAACAAACCCATCCAACCACATGAACTATCATTACAATCATCAAACTCAAACCTAAACTTTAAACAAACCCATCCACCATCTCTTTCACGTTCCGCTATATCAGTTTCAGTCATCCCCCATTCTATGACCATTAGAGCCTCTACTTCAAAAATCCATCTTCCATGCACCCTTTAGAGTATTGTTAGGCTCAAATCAAAGAGAGAACATGAGAGCTTAGGGCTAGGATTTTAAGAGAACATGTTAGAGTGAGAGTTTGAGGTTAGGATTTGGTTCGGATAGAGAGAAATAGAAGGATTTGCTGTGGAAATTTTGAGCTACTACCAATGATGGCAATGGCAATGAAAGGTGAGAGGCAGAGTTGCCATTTGGAGTTCTACCATGGAGAGAGAGAGAGAGAGAGAGAGAGAGAGAGAGAGAGAGAGAGAGAGAGAGAGAGAGAGAGAGATCTAAAATGGTTGATGAGAACTTGCCATTGAGAGGCGATGGCAATGAGTGGCGGTGAGCATTGATGGGTGGGAATCGGGCGTGAATGAATCTTTTAAGAGAGAGTTTGCAAAGTCCGAGAAAAAATAAAGGGCTATCCATGTTCCCTGTTCTTCATAAAAAAAATGTGGAAAAAATTCAAAAAAGTTTCAATTAAATTAAATTTTATAAATATTTATTAAAATTAGATTTTAATATTTATTTTAATTCTTAGAAAATTTGTTTAAAAGTTATTTAATGTTTTGGTGTGATAAATCCATTTGGCATTATTTCATTAACCAACAATGCACGTGGCAAGTTGATGTGTCAAAATAGACACATCAGCACAATACTAACAGAGGGGCTAACTATCAAGATGATATGAAATTTTAGGGTGGTGAAATTCAAATTTTGAAAATTTAGGGTGGTGAAATCAAAATAGTCCCAAACTTCAAATGTGTGGTTTGCAATTTACCCTTCATATTATGTAGGCTCCGTTTGGGAACTTATAAGGGAATGGTAAAGAAAGGAATGGAATGTATTTAAGTAAGAAAAAGGAATGGAAAAGAATGGAATGGAATTAAGTAACTGTGATGCCCCAATTTGATTGATTGTGTGATGTGTGTGGGTGTGTGATGAGTCCCATATCGGGTATTTACTGGGTAGATCTGGGCTTTATTAACAACTACAAGGAGCCTCAATTGTGACTAGTCCTTTTGAGGTATAGCGCAGATGTGGCTAGCGCTTTTCCTTGGGTCGTTACATATGGTATCAGAGCCGGCCCAGTAACCCCGTGTGGGCTCGGAGACACTACCCCACAAAGTGGGCCCTAACGAGGACGTTAGGGATTTAAGTGGGGGAGATTATGATGCTCCAATTTGATCGATTGATTGTGTGATGTGTGTGGGTGTGTGATGAGTCTCACATCGGGTATTTACTGGGTAGATCTGGGTTTTATTTACAACTACAAGGAGCCTCAATAGTGACTAGTCCTTTTGAGGTATAGCGCAAATGTGGCTAGCGCTTTTCCTTGGGTCGTTACATATGGTATCAGAGCCGGCCCGGTAACCCCGTGTGGGCTCGGAGACACTACCCCACAAAGTGGGCCCTAACGAGGACGTTAGGGATTTAAGTGGGGGAGATTGTGATGCCCCAATTTGATTGATTGTGTGATGTGTGTGGGTGTGTGATGAGTCCCACATCGGGTATATATTGGGTAGATCTGAGCTTTATTAACAACTACAAGGAGCCTCAATTGTGACTAGTCCTTTTGAGGTATAGCGCAGATATGGCTAGCGTTTTTCCTTGAGTCATTACATATGGTATCAGAGCTTAGGTTATGATCTTGCAGACTCTGTAGTAGGATTTGATTTGGAATAAAGTTTGTGCACTAGGGATTATGGTTTTAGTCATTGTTTATGAGGATTATTAGGTCATAGATAGTGTTCTTTTGATGACTTGACGAGAAGTGTAAGTGAGGTTCCATCATTTAATGGTTTGTGAGATCATATTTGAAGGTTTTGATACTTATGTCTATGTGGTTATGCATAAGTGACTTATAAATACAACGGGAGGATTTTAATTGATATACTTCTATGATCTTATACTAGTATTAAGTGGGTGTATTTTTTTTATTCTTGAAAATTTTGTAATTGATTAGATTGGTTATTAAAACTTCTTCTTCTTATTAAAAGTAAAAGAGAGTGAGAAAAGAACTAGCAAAGGAAATCTTCCTGCTATTTTATGATTGATCTTTCGAAAACTCATTTGATAGTTTTGCTTAATATAGTCGACCTACCTAAGGTTAGTTTGATCTGTGGGAGATTCTCATAGGTTTAATTATAGAATGATAGTCTTCTTTATACCCTATTTAGAATTCGGAGTGCTTTGGAGAATTGGAAATTGTAGTACTTTATTTAGGGGTTAAGGTTTGATGTTAGAGCTACAATTCCTGGATTTTAGTTTATATGGAGTTAGGAAATTAACAGAAAGTTCGTAATATGAAGGGAAAATCAATTTGTGGTTATTGTAGTTCACATTATATTATATGTTATTATATAAATTCTGAGGGTGTTTAAAGAATTTAGTAATATATTAGTGGACTTCCTTGGATTCTAATGTTAAGGATCGACCTTCTTTTGGATCATTGTTCTTGTTAGGGTTGACCTACATGGACTACCATAGCCTAATTTATGTGTGAGGTAGTCCCTAAATGTTTTTGAGACATGTTCTGTTACTTAGAAGTTTGAGGTCCTCAATTTCTTTCTATAGACTTGGAGGATTGTTTAATATCCTGGGGAAATAAGTTTTGATGCCAGAAATGTAATTCTTTGAACTTAACTGATAAGAGTTAATGGATTGGCTCAATAGAAAATGAAGTGGATAGAACACAAGTACGTGATAGTATTGAATTGGACTAGTGAACCATATTTTTGATTGGATATTGAAGGAGTTGGGATGCAAGAGAGTTTATTTTGAAAGACTATTACAATCTGAATTATAGTCAATTGTTGTACCTTTTGTTTTATATTGGCAGATAGTTAGTGATTATAAATTGCAGAGTACTCTTAAGTTCTAGACTATTATAAATTGCTGGGACTATTATTTGCAAGGTAAAAAAAAAAAAAAAAAAGAGGGGTTGAGATACTTCATGGACTATTCCTTTCTAGCTGATGTATACTTAAAGATTTGTTTACATAATAGGCAATGTAATTATAAGGAACCTAGCTCTTCAATGAGTTCCAGCCCAAGTATCTTTTGGAGATTATAGGTGAATAAGTGTTGCTTATTTGAGAAGATAATTTATGGTTAAGATAGAGGTTCTATGAAAGACCTTATACTAATGCTCAATTGATTATTTATGGAGATTTTGGAATTTCTTTTTCCTACAAAACTTGAGGAAGAAAAGATATAGTGATATATGCCTATGTTGTAAATTAGTTTTGAACCTAGGAAGGTTTGGAACTTTGGACGCACTACTTAATTTTGAGGTATAGAATTAAATGGATGCTAGCATTCAATGGTCAATGGTGGATATCAAAATTGTGGATTTCCCTTGTAATTTTTGGAGTCTACTTAGGTCTTGGAATTTTGTTGAAATTAATAATTGACGAAAAATCAGTTATTGGGTTAGTCTAAGCGAATGGGCCTTGGAACTTTTATTCATATTGAAAGGAACTTAGAGAGCTATTTAGACTAGAGATATGTGTATATCTTTAAAGAACCTTATATTTTTTCGTAATATGGTTGTTCTTAAACTATGGGTAATTGAGTAAGAGATTTTATAGTGGTATTGTATTACGCAACGGAAGCATCATGGCCCCATTTGCTTTGGAAATTTTTATTTACAAATCTTGAAAAAAAAAATTATGCATATGTTGTGAAATAGTTTTGAACTATGGTGATGAGTGATAAATTTGTATAGATCGATACAATTGTGGCTTTAGAGTAGCACAGTGGAAGCATGATAATTCGTTCAACTTGTGATAAATTCAGAGGACTGGATTCTTATAAGTGGGGGAGATTGTAATGCTCCGAAAAAAAAAAGATTAAAAGGAAGGGTATTTAAGTAAATCTTTTGTGGGGTCAATTTAATAATTTATAATTATAAGGGCTTTTTAAAAAAATAAGGTTGAAACCCTAGCTATATATATATATATATATATATATAAAAGCATATTAAGTCAACATATATAGAGAGATATTTTGAGAGAGGGGACTACTCAAAGGATTGAAACAGAGAAGGATTGACTATACTCTTGAGGTAAGAGCCTAAGAATCTCTTTCTTATCAAATCTAAGCTTTATTTAGAATTAAAGTATTTTTTTTTATGTGATGACTTCGGCCAACAATGAGACTTTCTTTAAACATGGCCGTATGGGTCTCTTCTGCATAATTTTTCTTAAAGGAGTAGTACCGGATTGATGGAGTTAAAAAAAAAAAACGTTGGACAAAAAGAAGGAAGACCAACTTCTTTATGAGTTATTATTTTTGTTAATTGATTTGGTAGAGGAAGAATAGTGTTTCAATAAAAGCTTGTGGCAGAGCTTGGTTTGTGTGTTTTGTCCTCATGCCAAAAGAAAACTAAAGGCGGTAGTGGCAGGAAAAAAAAAAAAAGAAAAAAAAAAGAAAAAAGAAAAAGGAACACGTGTAGAACTATAGAAGATGGTCTAGGCATTGCATTTGACCCTAAGTGATTATATGCATCCTAAGTTTTGTTATTGGCAGCATAGAATATATATATATATATATATATATATATATTGAATACATGGATTTTTATTTTGAGATAATGAAGAGAAATTATTGGATATTTTAGTATTCTTCCTATTGGTTGGTATTATTATAGGCCCTTAAATTATTTGATTATTGAGTGAAAATATTTGAAAATTGTTCTAGGTGATATCTAAGGATTTTAGGGGAAGTGTTAGGTAAAAGTTCCTTTTGGAATAGCTTTTGGAGGTAAGTAACCTTATCCTAATTGGTTTTATTTTACGTATTTTAATTACTGAAAATTGGTTATAATTGTTACAATTTTATTTCTATTGTATTACTGAAATCAAGTAAAGAATTATCCTAATATATCTGATTACTGAATATGTGATGTAGTTTATTTAATTGCTTTTAGCTGTACTGATTCAAAGTAAAGAATAAAGAATTTTCACAAATATACATGTGCATTGAATATAAGGTTTATTTTATTTAATTGTTTCTTAGCTATATTGATTTAAAGTAAAGAATTATAGAAATATCACAAATAGATTTGAATATTGAATATTTGATTATATATATATATGTATTGAATATGATATATTTTTTTGTTAGGAACTATGATTTCATACATATGATTATGGACAATTTGACTATGAATTTATTTTGATACCCAGTCAATGGGAGTTATTCATTGGTATTCTGATACCCAGCCAATAGGGGTTATTCGTTGGTACTCTGATACCCAAACTAATGGGGGTTATTCGTTGGTACACTGATACCCAGCCAATAGGGGTTATTCATTGGTACTCTGATACCCAGTTACGGGAACATAGCGTGACCATAGTCATAAGATTGTTAAGAATATGAATTACGTTTGAATATTTGAACTATTTTGAGTCACTAAAACTACTTATGTGTTTTTGGAACCTATAAGTTATAGCTTTGATATATGGAAAACTGACTATTTTCTAAACCATCAATGATATATTTGTCAGATTAAAGTATGTACTCTATTTGTAACTTATTATTTTAAGACTATGAAACTGCCTTGGTTATTTTGAAAACACACAGTATATTATAACTTGAAAAAAAAAAAAAAAAACACATATTACTTCTTTTCCTTTACAGATTTATTGCTTGATAGAACTTATTAAGATTTTGGTTACTTATAGAGTTATCAGCTCACCCCTTCTTTTTCCCCTCCAATTTCAGATTGTGAAGAATAGCAAGTTTTGGGAGTTTTGATGTTGTGTTGGGAGCAGAAAAAGAAACTTAGTGATTTTTGGGATTCAATGATCTTCTAATAGTTTTATATTTTTTTTTGGCCAATTGATATTATGTACATGAGGTTTGGATTTTATTCCTATTAAATTATTAGAGATCTATTCATTAAGAAATTGTTGAGGTATTTTAGATTTATTTGACTAAAATTTTAGCTATTAAGAAGGCTTTGCACACTTGTAGGTGTTTACTTTATAAGTGTGCGGCAATTGTCACGTGTCTATCTTTATACTTGGGTTCAGGGCGTGACAATTATAATGGTATATTGTGATGCTCCAATTTGATTGATTGTGTGATGTGTGTGGGTGTGTGATGAGTCCCACATCGGGTATTTATTGGATAGATCTGAGCTTTATTAACAACTACAAGGAGTCTTAATTGTGACTAGTTCTTTTGAGGTATAGCACAGATGTGGCTAGCGCTTTTCCTTGGGTCGTTACATATGGTATCAGAGCCGGCCCGGTAACCCCGTGTGGGCTCGGAGACACTACCCCACAAAGTGGGCCCTAACGAGGACGTTAGGGATTTAAGTGGGGGAGATTGTGATGCCCCAATTTGATTGATTGTGTGATGTGTGTGGGTGTGTGATGAGTTCCACATCGGGTATTTACTGGGTAGATCTGGACTTTATTAACAACTACAAGGAGCCTCAATTGTGACTAGTTCTTTTGAGGTATAGCGCAGATGTGACTAGCGCTTTTCCTTGGGTCGTTACAGTAACCTTAATTGGATGTTTTAAAATGAAGGAATAGAAAGGAATGAAAATGAATGGAATGTAAGTAATGGAATGGAATGAAATCATTTTATGACAATATTACTATTAGACCCCTATTTAAAAATAAAAAGTTGAATATATAAGAGTATTTTTAAAGTTTTAGTAAAAATTTTATTAAACCTAAATCTATTCCCTCCCATTCCTTCTAATATTGAGGGAACAAAAATTTGAGATTTTGAGGAAAAAGGGAGGAATGAGCATTCCCTCTTAACCATTCCATTCTCTTCCATTTAAACTCCCATGGAAATAGACATTCCATTCATTCCGTTAGAAATCCCAAACAAGGAGAGGGAATAATATTCTAAAAATATTCTTTTTATTTATTTCCATTCCATTCCCACCTCTCAAAGGGAACCTCTTTATTATCTTTATTATTACACTAGTAAAACAAGTTTTATTTTTTAGAATCAAACTAATAATTTTTCTTCTGTTTTGGAGTCATTTAGTTCTAATATATGTCATAAAATTAAGATAAATGAAAAAAAAAATAAAAAATAAAAATGGGACTAATCAGGGCACTTCCCAGAGTCCTTTGATTTGGTGGTATTCTTTCTCGCGCCTTGGCTGCTAATCTTCTTTCATTCTCCTTCCTCAGTTGCTCTTCACTCACTCAATCGAATTCTAGGGTTAGGGTTTCGCCAAAAAACCGAAAGTCACAAATGGAAAGGCAGAGAGGAGACCGATTCAATGGGCAGCAAGAGTCCCAACACCAAAACCAGCAACTCTCCGATCACCATAGCCACCATGAACAGCAGCAGCAGCAGCAGCAGCATCATTTCAACAATTCCAACTACCAGGTCCTGGACCAGCAGCACCTTAACAACCCTAACTACCATTCAAACTACCACCACCATGATCAACACTTCAACAATTCCTACTATCAACAACATCCCCCCCACCATCAACACGTGAACTTTGAGCCAAACGATTCGTCGTCGTTTGGCTCTGGAGGTTTCCCTGCCAATAGTGGTGCCGGTGGATATGGTTCCGGTTCTGGTTCCGGTTCCGGTTCCGGTTCCGCCTATTCTGTACGCAAAAGAGGCCGTCATCGAGGAGATACTCCAGGTGTGTAGTAATGTAATGTTCTGTTTGGTAGCTGAGAAAAAGTGTGGGAAAAGAAAATTCGTAAGCTTAATACAACTTAGTGCTTTCGTTTCTCTTTTTCAAATTTTCATCATAATGATACTGAAAAAAAAATGTGGTTTAATTGCACTAATATATATTTCAATTTACAATGTGTCCCTAAACTTTTGAAACTGAGTAATCAGTAATCACCTCTGAATTTCGCTCTAAATTTGCAAATAGCCCTTTAGAATTGAAGATATTTAACTTGGCATGAATATTCATTTCTTAGGCTTTTGTTGTAAGGTTTTTAAGTTTTGACTGTACAAGAGAGGCTTCATGGTTCATAGTAACTTCACTTTATAGAATGCGAATGCACGGCTCTGCCTCACGAGATACTTGGCTTTTAATCCAATTCATGTGTGTAATTATGATTTTATGATGAAAAGTATTGTTTCGATATTTATTTATTTATTTTGGCTTGGGAATTTTTCTTTGTACTTTTATGGGGTGCTTTCTTGTGGAAATCATGTTAATTATGTCTGACTGCAACTTTTATTAATGTCCTAAGTTGTAACTTTTTTTTTTTATTTTTTATTTTATTTTTAAATTTTCCCCCTTTTAGATATCGTGGACGGTTTTGGTAATGTAAAACTTTATGTTGTACCGGTTTCCAGAACAGCAACGGAAGGAGACGTAAGTTATTGTTTCCCTCGAGGCATTAACATGTCTGCAATATTTGCTGTGTGTGAATGTAAATGTTCCTATATCAATGAGCTTTAGCTAAAATGATACTTCTTCCCTCATAAGAACATAGTTAATGAAGGGTGAGGGTGCAGTTTCAGAACTCATATGTATAACTTATCAATCAAAAGAAAAAAAGAAGAAGTACATGTCTGTTTGAACTAGCTTCTTCCGTAAACATGCATCAAGTTTGTATTTCAACTTTTAGTTGTGTTGAAATTCCAAGAAGTTAGAATTTCTCCTTTTCGATGTGTATGTGTAACTGCATACCTAGTCCTAGCCAGAACTTTGGAATAGAGGGAGAGGCATTCTAGTCTTTACGCATAAAGGGAGGTCGGTCAAGAAGGTTTTTTTTTTCCTTGAAGGGCTAAAGGGGGGTTCCTTTTTCTTGGCAAAGCATTTGGGGAGCTAGAGTGCCCTGTAAGGTCATTTTTCCCCCCTCACATGGACAGCAGCCCTGGGAAAGATCTTTACTGTTGATATTTGCAAAAGTGTTACGTTTTGATCTTATACTGGTGCTGAATGTGTAAGCAATTGTGGAGAGACGGCAGATCATCTTGCTTCATTGTTCTGTGGCTAGAGAATCGTGGTCTCTTGTGTTTGCTTTATTTGGAATATCTCGGATTATGCCAAAGATGGTAGTTCAAATGTTGGCATGGAAAGTTCCATAATAATAGTAGTCTAAGAGCTGGGAAGGCTGCTCCTTTCTGCATCTTGTGGACTATTGGGCAAGAAAGGAATAGTAGGACTTTTGATGGTGTAGAATGTCCTATTTTTGTCCTTAATTTTTCTTCTCTTTCAAATTGTTACTATTATCTGTGCTTGTCATAATTATTACTTCTTAACTCTTGGATTTTGCTTCTTATTACATCAGATCCGACCTGTCTTTGAAGAACATGGAAATGTAGTTGAAGTTGTTATATTGAAAGATAAGAGAACTGGCCAACAACAAGGTATTGTAATGCTGTTATATATATATAAAATATGTATATTTCGTGATCCATATTAGTGTATTTCCTGGTCTTTTGAGAAGCTCTCTAGAGTGCCAAAATGCTCACTGTTTATCTTGATTACCTTTATCACTTATTGACCATGGTTTCCTATCTAGGACACTGAAATGACCACAAAACTTTCTAGCAGCCAGCATTTCATTATGAAATTTGTAAGGTGGATAGATCCTGCTTTTGTACCATGGGTGCTCTGACCCAGAGGTTAACTTATTATGAACAGTCAAACCTTAGTCAGATGATTAGCCATGTGCTATTTCTCATTGATGTTACTTAAAAATGGTAGACATTTATTATCTGTGTTCTTATAAAGTTTTCCTTGGTTCTTTTTTTGTTTTATTTTTTTTAGAACTGTTGAAATGGTCGCTAATTTGAATGGTCCACTTTGTCCCTTACTTTCATCACTGTCAAGAGGCAAAATAATATATAATATATGTAAAATATAGAACTAGGATACAAGAGTGAAGCTTGAGAGTGAGAACATCGATTTTTTGTTTCTATCAAAAATCATAATGGAAGAGTAATAGAAATATTATGGATATGTGTTTTGTGGAAGAATATCAATACTTCTGTGCTTGTGGATGTGGCTTTACTTGTACAGGAAGTTGTTTTGTGAAATATGCAACGGTAGATGAAGCTGAAAGAGCTATTAGATCTTTAAACAATCAATACACTTTTCCTGGGGTGAGCTATTCAGCTTCTTGGATAAATAATACAAAGCCTCTTTGTGCTGTTGTTTGTGTATTTGATTTACATATTTTCTTTTTCCAGGAACATGCTCCCCTCACAGTCAAATATGCAGATAGGGAACGGGAGCGTCTTGGCGGTTGTTCTTTTTGACATTGTCTTACTTTTACCTTTTCTATCAATTCTGCATTTCTACATTTTATTCAACTTTTACTCCTTCACTGAACACCCTGGAATGATTTTAAATATAAGACATGTTTCTGAGTTTCGATAGTGATAATGTTCTTTGGCATGTATTTGAGTACATATGGTATTTGCACAGATGCATTGGCTTTGTCTTGCATGATGCTTCTGGTTTTTCACGTATCCACATATTTTTTGCAAATATATGAACCATCTGCTTTTTTTTTCTTTTTTTCTTTTTTTTTCCCCTCTCAATAGTTACACTATTTTTGCCAAAACTCATTGGGTGTTTGTGTAACTTATCAATAAAGAATTTTTTTTATTTTTTATTTTATTATCCCCTGTTCATTTTCTGGTTATATTTTTAAATAATTTCTTGTGATAGCAGTGGTGGACAAATTGTATGTTGGTTGCCTGAACAAAGATGCTTCAAGAATGGAAGTTGAGGAGGTATGTTCCATTTTCAAAAAAATGTTCTAGTTCTTTGCCTTCCTCAGCAAAATAAAGCGAACTCTCTCATTTTGGTATCTTCTTGTATGTATGCACCAACAAGGAAGGGTTACAGACACAGGATGCATAGACATATGTGAGGTGAGGGTAATGTGTGTAGGATGCCTAAAAGGGTTTTTACCCACCACTCGTGGGTGGGATGAATATACAACAAAAATGAGGATGCATTTCCTTCACATGGTAGAATGAATAACAAAATTGGGACCATGAGACCTATAACTATTCTCTGGAAAATATAAGGACAAAGGTTTGAAAGCCAACTCTTTACTGAGATCAGTGTGGAGACAGGGACTGTTCAAGTTGTGAGCGATCTTCTTTTAATGAATGGCTTTCCAAAATACATGTTGTATGTCATTGAATGGGCATGGACAGAAAATGAACTGAGATTAAAACTGCATGTGATTCAATGTGTGCTTGGGTTACAATATCTTGCATGTTACCTGTGTGCTATATATTGTATTTTTGTGTGCATGTCCCAGTGTGTGACCTTTGCAGTTTCATGTTAAACCTGTTTCCCTATGTGAAACCTCTTTGTTGTAATTGTTGTTGTTCACATGACTTTATGGAAAGCATCCTTGCTCATTTTTCTTTCACAACTCAGCTACAGTTATTAAGCTTTATATTCTCATAGTCTTTATATATTTGATGCAATGAATTTTATATGGATGTTATCTCTGTCAGATATTTTCCGCCTATGGTCTCATTGAAGATGTCTATATTGTACGCGATGAGCTGAAGCAAAGTCGTGGTGTGTTGTTGATCTAACTATCTAATCCGTCTTTCATATTTAATGGTGAATTATAGTATTTAGGACTGGACATGTTGGTAGGTATTTTTTGCTCTGGACTTTCATTTCAGCCTCAATGTATTGGTTTCACCTAAAATCTCCAGCAATTCTAATTGACCGCATACAATCACACTTTTGCAATTATTTGGTCAATTCTACGTTGTTGTTGTTGTTGGTTTTTTTTTTTCCCCTGATTTTGTACCCATGTACTAAGGGTAAATTAGAGAAAAAAGAAGGAAAAACATTATAAATGGTGAATACTTTACCTATATTTTTTATTTAAAGCTTGTTGGCTCTCGAGCAGTGTTGTTAAAAGCATGCTTAAAGGTCAAAGACCTGGTTTAAGTGCTTTGTTTGACCAAAATGAAACTCATTTAAGAGGCACTGCTTTTCTGGTGCTTTTTGAAGAAGCAAAATGCATACTTAACCCCACCTTTTTAATTTTAGTTTTCTATATTTCTTATAAAAAAATGAATTATTAAAATTAAATGCTTGATCTTATGGTGCTTATATATATATATATATATATATAAATCTTTCTTAAAAAAATATGAATCATTTAACTTAAACTGCTCAATTTGAAGGAAATGATGTGGACCGCTGATTTATTATGCAAACACTATTCTTAAGGTGTTGTACTACAAACAATTTTTTGTTTGCATATCAAGCGACATGACATTTTAATATGACCAAGGATAATTTACTATTCTTATACTTTTGGTCTTTGCCTTTTGGATGTATTTTGACTGAATGCTACACTTCATTTTGATCAGAGCTATCTATTCATGCATTTTGTAAAGTACAGAGAATTATATAAAATTATATAGACATTTTTATAACGCTTTTATGAACACTGCTCTCCAGAGGTATCTTTTGTGTACTTCCTTTGCATGTGAGTTGTCTCCTTTGTGGTTGTCTAATAATTTTTTTCGCTTGGGGGAAAAGGAATCAGCTCTTTTATCTGCCTGTGTTGGCACATAAAGTTTCATAATTTCAAACTCTTTTTTGCATTTTTAAAGCACAGATAGTGCAATAGATCTGTCTTTCTGTTACACTATCAATTGATGTTTCATTTGAAATGGATGTTTATGCTGTTTTGAAGGATGCGGATTTGTTAAATTTTCCCATTGGGAAATGGCACTGGCGGCAATCAAAGCATTAAATGGAACGTTCAAGATGAGGGTAAAGCTTATATATTACTTTCGCTCTGTTTGTTTTAGTATTAGTGTTTTTTGGAAAATGGGTCATTTTCTAGAGAACATTTTTTTGGAAAACCATCTCATTTTCTGGTGTTTGGTAACAACCTTGAAAATGAGCTTGAGAATGTTTTCCGGTGTTTGGTATGCACAAATATTTTGTAACATTTCTTGTATAATTTAAAACATGTATATTGTATAATATGAAATTTATTTAAACCCAACTAATGTAATCAACATATATTATAAAATGTAAAGGAAAAAAAAAGGGATTTCACTGTTATATGATAAGCATATAGGTATATAATGATAAATATAGCAATATAAATCACTGCAACGCTATTGGTAAATCATTCACACATCAGAGAATCCTTATAATGATGATAAGTAAACACCACCCAAGTAGTGTGACGGTAAAATTCCTACTGCACACGTCAACTGATTAAAGAAAAAGGGTTTTCACACATCCTAAAAATAATGTGGGGTTGTATTTTTTTTGATAATCTGCAATGCATTAAATCAAAACGAGGAAATATAAGTGTTGGCATCTTCCAAACAAACAGTGGCTAAACTAGGTGGAAGATTACTTGAAGTAAAAAAAATAAGACAACATAGAATCTAATGCGAACCTTGCTGCTGTATGAGCAGCAGAGTTACTGCTTCTTTTGACCCTATTGTTATATTAAAAGACCATATTGGTTTTGTTTTCACGAGTTGGAGAACAAGTGAAAAACAAATGTGATAATGTTAACAAAAAAACAAGAACTATAACCTATGCAATTATGTAAATTAAGCAATTATGTAAATGAATAAACACTCGATCAGTAATAAAATCTGTAAATTTGAACAAATACAAATCATGCTACAACGCATAAAAATCTGTTGGAAAAAAAAAACCTAATAGAATAGAATCTAATAGAATCACTACTCAGCATATTAATAAAATCAGCAAACAAAAAAACAGAGTACCGCTCTGCAGATTAATAAAATGATAAAATCAGCGTAGTAATAAAATCTAATAGAATCACTACTCAGCAAACAAAAACACCGAATATCTAATAAAATTAGGATTTTGGAAGAGAGGAATGAAAAAAAGTACCGTTGCAGATTTGTTTGCCCTTGCAAGGAAAAGCTACTGACAGATCTGTGAGGGAGAAAAAAAAAAAAAACCTTATCAGATAACAATTTTATCGAGGGAAAGAGAAACAAAGAGAAGAGAGAAACAAAAAGTGAAATCAATGGAAAGAGAAGAGATAGTGTGACAATGTGGGCGTGAGAACTGAGAAGAGAGAAAAAGTGAAGGGAAGAGAAGATTTGAGAGTGCTTACCATGAAAAAGAGTGAAAGAGCGCCAAACCAATATTGTTTCCCGCAGCAAACAAAAGAGAATATATATAGCAGTTAAGAGCCGTGAGGGAGAGAGCTTGTTTTCCGAATATTTTTATTGGAAAACAAGTGATAGAAAATAAGTCTTATTTTTATTAGGGTTTTCCATTGACTAAAGATAGCTTTCTGTTGACTGATTTTTTTTTATGTTACCAAACACTGGAAAATGTAGAAAACTATTTTTACAGAAGGTTTTCCAGCTAAATAAACAGTACAATTGATATGTACATCTCATTGAACTTTTAGAGGCTTTCGATTCATTATTATTATTATTATTATTGTTATTATTATTATTATTTTCCTTTTTTGTATTCTTTAGGGTTGTGATCAGCCATTAATTGTTCGTTTTGCGGATCCTAAGAAACCTAAGATTGGAGAACCAAGGTTTCTGCTTTCTTATTACTTTCTTATATAACTGTTAACCTATGCTCTGTGTGTGATTATCAGATAGTAATTAAATTACAAGTTAACCGATCCACGTAAAGGACTTGGAGTTGCCACTTTTCTTTGTCCACTCCAAGAAAAATTCTGTCCAATTCAGCTAGTTCCTTGCCTGTGCTAATATCTCTTCATCTCACACTACAACAAAAGTGATAATAATTTGTTTGCTGATTATGTCTTCTTTCTCTCTCCAGGGGTAATCATATATTTGCAAATACAAATTTTGCTCCCTGTTCACAAGAACCATTTGCTAGGAACATGTGCGTTTTCATTCCTCTTCTTCCTTATTTTTGTTATTCTTGTTGAAATACCCTATAATATATATTTGCCAATGAGCTCTGGCTCAAACAGCACATCCTCCCCCTTTAAGATAGCGTGGCAGGTATGGTGTGAGTTCAAAACCCGATGGGTGTGTAACTTACCAACAATAATAAAAAATCTAATATATATTCTTTTTTTGGCAGGGTAGCACCCAGTCTTGGCAATTCTATGGGAGGGTGTATTTTGCCTAATGCTTCATATCCTCTGCGACCAAATTCCACAAGTTCATTACCTCAATCAGTTTCTCAGATGGAAAAGCAAGAACCTTTCATGCAACAACCATTTCCTCCCCTACAGCAGCTACCTTCGCAGTTGGCTCAGATGCCATTACAACAGACACGAACTCCACAGACAAGCTTGCAATCATCTCAACTAGAAGGCTCTGTAGTGCAGAGGCAGTCTCATCAAACTGAAAAAGTGGAGCAGCAGCTGAGTTCACAGGTAAATAGTCAGCAGGTACCACAAAATGATAAATGATTATTTAGTTCCTTTGTATGGGGTAAGTTATCTATTGGTCTTTGAGAGAAATCAGAATTGAAGGAATTGGCATACTTGCAGGAATAATGTCATAAGCATCCTCTTATAGCATGTGTTTTCAGCGCGACTTATGATTGGCTTCGTAGTATGGATATCCAAGCTTTTATAGAAATGTTTGTTTACTTCAATAGACAATAAACTATCAAGCATGTGTGGTGGCTCCAGAAATACCTGGAGTGGTGATAGTTTTGAATTGGAGTTTTTATCCTTTCAACAGTTCTAAGTTTTGGTGCTGTTGATATCTTCTGGTTGTGATTTCCCATTGGTGGATAATAAAGCCATATGCATGCATTACAGTTGGTGTTTAAAGAGATGTTTTATTGTGATACCTGCTAGTCGTAGATACTAGATACTGTTGAATGGATTCATTTAACTTCACATCATATGCAAGCTTGTGACTTTGTCCAGACTTGATCCTGGTTGTTGTAATTTGGCAACTATGCCACTTGGTCCATCAGTGATATTATTTTTTCCTCTCCCTGCAGTCTCCAACAGTTGCTAGTAGTTCTACCTCACCTGCTGTACCTTTAAGTCCTCATACAACTGCTTCTTTAGAGTGTGATTGGAGCGAACATACCTGTCCTGATGGACACAAGTATTATTATAATTGTGTCACTCGTGAGAGCAGAGTAAGTTTTCTCCCGGAACCATCTTTCTTGCATTTTTCTGGTTTGAGTTTTGGTACGTTGAGAAGATGAGTAAATAGCTGTGATAAATTGCTTTGCAGTGGATGAAGCCTCAAGAATATTCCTTACATGAGCATCAATTACTGAAGCATCAAAACCTGCAAAATCCAATCCATCAGCTTCAGTCCTCTTTGCCAGTTCTTTCAAGCCAACAAGTAATTCAGATAGATCAGGTGCAGCTTCAGCCAGTCTCTTCCTTCAGAAACTCCTAAAACCCTACCTTATCTGCTCTAGTCAGAATTCAGTTTTTGTTGGTGTTTTATCTTCTTCTTCTTCTTCCCTTTTTTCTGGTTGTAAATTAATTTTTTTTCTTAACTTTTGTTTGTTCATTGCATAATTAGTTATGCACCTGGTGTTGTGGGATAAATTGTCATCACACATTCCCACTTCAGCAGTTCGACACCTTTCAATGTAGGCTAATATCTTAGGCGCTACATAACTTCATCCTCTTCAAAGTTTAGGCACATGGTGGAGTATGGGTCATTCACGTGGTGAAGTTTGGCTCACCAAACGTAACTAGACCTCCTGTTAGAACTTCTGAATCGCAACTTTCATGTATTGAACTGTAGCCTCTGTTTGTCTATTCTAGGGTTGACCATGGCCTCACCAAAAGTTGCATTGCTCTGGTTTGGTAACAGATTTACCTGATGAGTTGGCCAGTGTCTCTAAGTTTTACAGTCTGGTGGAAATGAGTTGTGTGCTTAATTACTTGGACCAGTCCAAAATCATTGGATGCTGATTTGGCTGGACGAATTATATGACGGAGGATAGAATTTCTATTTTGTGGTGTAATGGAATAAGTGCTTTTCATTCATT
Source organism: Lithocarpus polystachyus (assembly GCA_033629205.1). Lineage (NCBI taxonomy): Eukaryota > Viridiplantae > Streptophyta > Magnoliopsida > Fagales > Fagaceae > Lithocarpus > Lithocarpus polystachyus. The sequence goes on from CM066173.1 coordinate 18,842,809, forward strand.
TCTCAGAAACTCATCTTGGCAAATCTTTATTATGTTATGGATATCAGTTGTAGTACCACATGGCCAACGGACACTGGACTCTTCTCACAGCGTGTCCTTTTGAGGAACTAAAATATTCATCTTCCCCTCTTTCCCCCCCTCTTTTTGACTTGATGGAAGGTATAAGTGCTTCATTTTAGTACGCTGTAATTTTGTAGGAATTGGATCATGTGCAACTGCAGTCAGAATCTAGTCCTGTTATTAGCCCAACTTGTGCTTAAGAGGTATCATTTCTGATATTCATTATCTACTTGGTCTTATTTAATTTCTGAAATTTAAATGCTGGAAAGGTTGTGATTATTTTTCATGCTACAATTATTGCTTAAAAAAAAAAAAAACTCAATTGTAGTTGCATGGTGTTTTCTTAAAAAGGTTGCAGAGATGCTGATGGCGGCTCTTCTCTGTGCATGCATCTTGGCAAATTGGTAGCTATGCAAACAATTTCCATGAGTGATTAGTTACAAAAAACATTAATGAATTTAAAGAGAAAAGCCATGTTCCAACACCCCCACCACCCCCCCCCCCCCCCCCTTTTTATTTATTTATTTATTTTTGTCTTTGCGTCATTCTTTTTTCTTTTGGGTTTTTATTTATTATTTTAACTGGAGTGTATTTCACTAAGTATGTATGATTGGCTTAGGTGAAATTATTTAGTGTATCCAGTGTAATACACCCTCTCACCATGTGGGAGGAGGGTGTAGTCCACTGCGGGTAGCAAATAATTTCTTAGCTTTTAGGTAGTGTTAAATGAGGGGGTAACAACACTGTACTATGAATGTAATTCTGTATGCAGGGGACTTCTTGTTGGGCATGCGCAACTTCATTATTAACTTTTGGCGTTTATGTTTGAAGTTGATTGTGGTGGAAAAAGGGGCATCCAACGGCATTTTAATTGAAAATGAGAGGTGGAGCTTAGAACAGCATGTAATATTAGGTCTAGGTGGAGAAGGTGGCCACCAAATGTTTTATTTTTATTTTTTAATTTGCATATCTCAGTTGATAGGTTACCTTAAGGTAGTAATATTTACAATTTATTTCGTTTACTTTCTAATTTATGTAAATTAAACAAAATCTTTAAATCGGAAGTTGCATTTTTGGCGTGCTTCTGCTGGTTTTCATGTAGAAAATTGAGGCTGATTTTGAGGGAATGTATTCAGTGTGTTTTTGGCTAAGCTTGTCCTTATGCTAGACGTGTTCTTGTTTTTGAATATTGCAATTATTGTTTTACAGAAAATATTCTTTTCTACAAACCCATCCATCGAAGCATCTTTTTGAGTCCCATGCTCCGTGATGGCTGGAAATTGCAAGATTTCCGGAAAAGCCAGCCCAGCCTAATGACTGTGTAAAATATGGGAGAGTCACCGTTGTGGATGGGCGGACGACCAAATGGATGATATATATATATATATATATATATATATATATATATATAGAACCAAATGGATGATATTATATTTTAAAGAACTTTATTTTTAAATAAAAATCTTATTCCAATTTTGGAATAGATGAGGAAAGCATAATTGCAATGCTAGTGCATTACTCCAATCGAGTATTTAAATCCATAAATATTTTGAGAGGCATCTGATTGGCCCGTTGAGAAAACAAGAAAAATATCATACAGGCATGGTAATGCAGATACACAGTATTAATATAATTGGAAGCAGCAAATTCATATATGGGTTCCACTGGTGGAGACTGCTAGAATTATGCTAGTCTCTCCTGGCATTGTAATCCACCAAGCACTAGTTATTCCCATCGATAACGATCTCATATGGCCTAAAGCACATGCAGCTACTGAAACCGTATATGAGCCATTCTTTTTTAACATGTAAAAGCTAAAAGTACCCACATCCCTATCAAGATTTATTCCATCATTAGAAACAAAGAATCACACTCAAAATCCTTCATCTGTGCATGTGAGTGTCTGTATAGCAAAATTTGTTTCGTCACACCCCACGTCCCTACCATTGTTCAATGAATCAAATCCACTAGTGGATTGCACATTAGCACGACATAATATTAGAGAGAAAAAAGAAAAGAAAAGATACAAATACAACAAATACGAGGCATTAACTCAACAGGCTCAATATGGGTAAAGAAGTGGTTGAGTTATTCTTTCTTGTTGCACTTGCACCCCCATGCATACCTAGCGACAGCACATTAAATTTCCTCACCAAATCCTCAAAAATTGAAACCTTCTATTGTGGATTCCCAGACAAAGGAAAAGCCAGAAAGCTTCCACATTAATTGTTCTCTCTGGAGTGTGGAGAGTAACCCCAAACCCTCAAAATCTTGACTGCTGTACTCTCAATGAAATCAATGCACATTCCCTTCAACAACAAAATACAAAGGTATAGGACAAAGAAGGGGTCAGGAGAATAAGAAGAAGAAAAGAAAGGAAAAGAACAAAAAAAATGCTGAAACAAAGAACCAAATTGAGAAACTAGTCCCTGCATTGGATCAGAAACCCTTGTTTACAGTGATAATATCATCGGGTTTGTATAAACGGAAATGGGTTCTACAAGAAAGATCATCACCTGTCAGCAAGAAGATTACATCCCAAAACATCTACATATCCATCTCCTCTCCTACTAAGTTAGTAAACAAAAATTACATAAGTAGTAGTAATTAATTAACTGGTCCCTCTTCTCTACTCTTCCTTAAGCATATACGATGGAACAATGTCTTGAAGAAGTCCATGGTCTTTAAGCAAAGCAGCTCCTTGGGTGCAAAACCGAGTGTCACGAAGTAAACCAGGATTATTTGCTAATAAGCCATTAAAAGTAAAATTGGAAGGTGTCAAGGGATTGATAAGAGATTGTTGGTGCTGTTGTTGATAATGAGATAGGGTTCTTGGCATTGGCATAGTAAAGGTGGCAGAGACACCTCCTGAACCTGGTGGAGCTCCAGCAAAGTTTTGGCGAGGCATGACTGGGCTTGGATGAGTGTGTTGCCCTTCATAGGTAGTCACAACTATGGTTGGATCTGTGAAAGAGCGTTCCACACGTTTCTTTACATTACATGAGGCTGTAGTGCAACGATAGTAACTCCTAAATCCACAAAGGAAAGACCTTTAGAATAATGCAAAAACCTTGAGCTTTAATTTGAGAAAGAAAAAGAAGGGTCAAATTGGGTATTGAGGTTAATTTGTATTGCATTTATATACCTGGGAAAGGGGCTGTTCTTCACAGCTTTTTGACCGTACTTTCTCCATCTGTACCCATCTTCCAGATGATCAACCTCGCTCTTTGTCATAAACGCGAATCTCGGCTCTCTCTGTCTCTTCTGGTTTGTCTTCTTGGGTTTCAACCTAAACACCACAAACACCGAAACCAAATCTAAAAATCCATCCACATGATAATAAGATAAGAAAAAAAAAAAAAACCCTTAAAAAGATTTTCCATTATAATAATTTTCTAATGTAATTAAAACACAGAAAACAAAAAACATTAAAAAAAAAAAAACCCCATTTTCTATCTTAACCTGTTTTCAAATGGGTATCTTCTAAACATAAAACCAAGAGCAAGAAAAGTAGGAAAAACCCCAAAAAAAAAAAAAAACTCACTGTTTCTTAGTCTTATCTGGTTGCTCTTCTTCCTGGTCTACAACTTTATTATTAGTCTGCTCGTCGGTATCATTCACTGCCTCACTGGATGCAGATGAGATCGAGGAAGAGTTAGGCGTGGCAGGCTGATTCAACACCTCAGAGCACTCTTTTACAGCTGGAAGTGGAGCTGAGGGAGCCATAAATACTGGTGGCAAATCAAAAAGAGGACTTGTATAGTCCTGAACACCGGTACCCAGTAACTCCATAAACCCTAAAGAGCTCTTTTCTCCTTCAGAGAAGTCAAAAATCCCAGAAAATGGATAGCTATCTGATATATGATCAGTAAACGAAGATGATCCAACAAGCTCCTCCATCTTTATCATCTCCTTCCTCTCCATAACTCTCTCAAATTTGCAAATCTTTCATCAACCAAAGAGATAGCTAAAAAAAGTGAAAGTTTCTTTCTCTAAAACACACAGAGAGCAAAAAGAGAGAGTAGAGTAGGGTAGGGCTGATCTGGTTTTAATTATAAGCTTTTAGAGAGAGAAAGTGAGAGAGTTTTTTTTTTTTTTTTTTCGGGGTCAGGATGTGTGTGTGTGAGAGAGAGATTTGTGGGTGGAAAAAGGAGAGGAAGGGTTTGGGTTTGGGTTTGGGTTTGGGCAACAAAATATATTGACCGGCAATTGCAGGTCAGATATTTGTACGGTGTTGAATTCATAACTGGGTAGCAATTCAATGCATGGTCCGACAAAGTGGTCGTAGCTTTCATACGTAAGAGTTTGACCGGTTAACCGGTTTCGATCGAGCTCAGTGTGTGTATGTGAACGGGGTTTACCCACACGTGAGATTCTTAAGCCGTAGAAAAAGCCTAATACTATTATCTAAACCTCTCACTCGTGTGCATGTGAACTCATGAACTACTAGTCTATTTCTGTAGTCTATTTGTATAATAATCTATTAATGCAATGAATCCTCCAAAGATATTCCTTTTTCTTTTATTTTCTCTTTTGCTTCTAATCTTCTCTCTTTTGCTTTATATGTTTTTTATTTTTTTTTTCTATTCTCTTTGTCTTTTTAAATAACTTTTTGTTGAGTGTATGTGTATAGATCCTCAGCTATCATATGGCCAGATTGTCTTCATCTGAGAACGAACCAAAAAGGAAGAGAAAGAATTCAAAGAATGTAGTGATGAACATTTTATATTGCCAAAGGACGAGTGTTTACATGTCTTATTTGTTATCAAGTATAAAGTAATGATATATATATATATATATATATAATATAACTGAGAATTTATCCTTGGAAAAATGGACAAAGTTTCATTAAAATGATGAATATGTATATGTATATCTTCAATTCGAACTTCATATGAAAGCTATTCTTTAGAGTAAAAAATTGAACCAATTCAACACAACTTCATTATTATAGATTATATACACATACATATGTATGCCATTGATCTTTATGAGTTGTGATTAGTTTGGGAAAAATTACCAAAATTGGTTCTATAAACTATATGACAGACAATGGAACCAAGTTGTAGCTCAGAATCACACTGCTTTTTTGAAGATTAAAGTACCTTATTAAGTTGGAAAGAATTAACTTTAGGTGTGAAAAGGATTAATGTGAATGCCGTATAAGCTTCCTATAGTCGGTGAATGTCGGCTTTTTTATCTTTTGCAAAGGAAAATTCGCAAGAAAGATGGAAAAGATATTTATCAAAATTCTCTCTTTTTTTCTACATCTTTAATTTGGTTGGAACCTTAAGGAACAGTATATGCACGTGTGTGGCCGTGAGACACAAGGCTAGCTGACATAATTTCCGTGTAAACCTAACTTACCTTACATGCTGCAATAATTCTGTTTCCAACTTTTCTTGGTAACATTTATATTCTGCTTCTTCTTTGAGACTTGTTCTTTTTTTTCTTTTTTTTTTTTGGTGGTAAATATCATATGCCTTCACATAGGCTTCATTGAATTCTTTGGCATTATCAATGGCCTTGCCTAGCTACCACCTTTGAAAGTTAATAAGTCATATAGGGCATAGTTGGGATCATTGATTATCTTTTTATTGGTTAGGCTATTTCACTATTTGTCTTGATAGATCACAAGGCTCTCTTTCTTTTTAGCAGGGTTCTTTAGAGACATCACCATGTTATTATATCATGTTTTATTATATGTTGCCGGTTTACCTTTATGACTTGATTGAAGTTCCTAAGAACTCAATGATGGGTTATACATTTTAGTCAAAGCTAATAAATTGTCCATGATCATAACAACAAAAAATTAAGGGGTGCTCAATATATTCTTACTAAATTTGGGCTTGATTTGTTTGGTATATATGTACATGCATGTTTCTTGCATTACGGATTATATAATATATAGTCTCACTTATATTAATTGTTGTTGGAGTTCCAATACCTCACCAATATTATGCCTCGCACGTATGAGTCAATATTGACATGTAGACGTTCCAACTTCCACAATGTCAATGACTTCCACAAAGACAAATGATATAATTCTCATGTCAAATCAACCTTCATGCTAGAAACTTGAACTATTATTCCTGTGATCTCAAAGCCCACGGAAAACAATGGTGGAGCCAAAACTTTTTGGTCAGTGGAGGTAAATTTTAATATTCATATTTTTTTGAGGGATAACCTAACACGAATTTTATATAACTATTTAGGACATTAATTTAAGTTATCAATATCCTTTACAATAATAAAAATCCTAATATAGTTATCTCCCTCCTTTGAATTTTATAATAACTAAATATAATTTAAGTACATAACTCAAATATTATAAATTTGATTTTAAGATAAAATTCACCACACATATGTTGCACATACATAGCGTGGGAGAGATTTTCGCCCCACCCCGACATTAGAAGGATTTGTCCTCTTTGAAAACAGCGTTGAGCTTATCCTCAAGGTTTTGTTCAATTCCACATCGGGGAGAGACGTCTCCCACATGTGCCTAATTATAAACGAAGGCTCACAGACACGTGTACCATCAGTGGTCTAGCAATAACATCATTTCACAGTTATCTTTTCACTAATAAATAAGGTTTAATTATATGGGAATGGAGGTTTTATTGTTTTGGGTATCGATGGAGAAGAAGAATGAAAAGAGAATTTTTCCATTTCAATAAAAAAGTTTATTATTTTGAGAAATAAGGGTATTCATACCTCATCAACATCAAGTATCTGAATATTTCTTCAAACATGTGTAGTCTTCTATTCTACACACACCAGATTACTACATAGATGAATTTCTTGGAGGTGACCTCAAAATAATGGCAAGAAAACTTCAAAAAGAATGATTGAATACATAAATAAAAAATGGTAGGTAGGTTTAATTTTTATTTTTTAGATTAAATCTACATTTTTAATTTTGTCAATTTGAAACTTTTGTCTATCTTTGTTATTTTGAATAATAAAAAAATACAAAGAAAAGGTAGGTGAACAAGCCTAGGTGAAAACAATTTATTATTATTATTATTATTAACAGTTTCTCGTTTTTCTCTACTCCATTGATGCCCAAATAAAAAAAATGAATAACAAATATAAAAACAAAATTTTTCACAATGAAGTGATTTCATAACTTTATAATTTAATTGACAAAAATATAAACATGAGACTTAATCTCAAACAAGATATAAACGGTGAAGCTTTTTATATAATTCCCCCCTACCCTTTTTAGAACCACTTTTTCCCCTTATTTAATCTACCCCATAACTTAAAATTGTAAGAAGTTTCAATTTTTTTTTTCAACAAAAGCTTTGACATTTTTTGATCGTAGGAAATTGTTTTCAACGGGTGTAATTTTAAAAAGGAAAAAGAAAATACATTTTTTTTTTTTTTATAATTTAGAGAAAAACTATGTACACAACATTTTTATTATATTTTCATAATAAATTTTAAATGGGCCGGAAGTTGTTATGTACTATTACTGCTGGGCAAAAAAAATGTAATTTTAGTGATGAATTCAGATTAAAAAACTATAACAACCTAACACTTATAATTAATTTTGAAAATGTTATGAATGTAGTAGTGTTTCTCTATAAATTATATATAGAATGGTAATAGTTACACATTGTGTATACAAAACAAACAGATGAAATAGTGTTTTGAAAACAGAAAAAACATGATTTCACAATTTCACAATATAATTAAAATTGTGTTTGAAAACATGATTTCACATGCAACGTGTAACTAGCTGATCAATTCAACAATAAAGAACAATAATATATCTAAAATTATTTTAAAGATTGTGTAATTCCATCCACTCGTTTGCTCTATCACTAAGAAAGAATACTTGAACTAATAAATCAGTCATTGAAAGATATCACAAACTTAATAACAAATAAAAATAACAGCCCCACATGATGTGGTCATGAGCAAGCACATTTTGGCTTCTGGGAATAAAACTCTCTCACCCATGTGGCAAACAAAACTCAATAATACATGGACTAGTCTAATTAATTAAGATTTAAGACACTAATTTGTTTTTATTTTATTTTATTTCATTTTAAAATAAAAATGAGAGGACAAGATTAAGATTAGAGAGTTGGGGAGGGGGGGTCGCGCATAATTAAGATATGCCCTAAAAATCGAAACCAAAGATAGGGATTTTATCAATGTTAGCTCCCTTTCATGAAACCAGCTTGGCCCCATGAAGTGTGCTCCTGGGTCCCATTCTCACTCTCCATGCGCCAGCGCAACCCTTTGGGGCGGTGACCTTTCTCTTTCGCCACGTGGATCTCTTTGATTCCCTTCTCACATTTTGTGGGTCCTATGAGCACTCCATCACCGTACACGTGTTACATCTATGGCCCATCTTCCTTGATCTTCCCTCTAGCTGACATCACAAACACGTTTTATGGGAGCCCTACTCATGAAAAACGTGATCCAGTCATTTTTTTAATCTAATTTTTTTGGGGGGTACGTAATATTGTAGTAATAACCATCCCATTTTGTCATTTTTTGATTATATGCGTACCTTTGGACTTTTTTTTTTTCTTTGGGTTGCTAACTTACCTTTCGATACTGTTTGGTTTCAAAACGAGGGGGGAAGGGAAAAATGAAATTATCTTTCTTTAGAGAAATATACACAACATTTTCAAAACATATTCTTAGTAGTGGATTTTTATTAACCGTTATAGGTAGATAAAAAAGTAAATTTAAGTGATAGATTTAAATTAAAATTACTAATAATTTACCACTTACAATAAATCGTAAAAGTGTTGTATGCATAGCATTTAACACATTTGGTTAAAGAAGTAAGGAAAAACTAAAACAATATCAAAATGATAAAGATAAATGCTATGTGCATAACATTTTCATAACACTTTTACAATAAATTCTAAGTGAAGTTGTTATTGGTAATGGGGCAAGGCAGGACTGAAAGATGAGATCTTCCTCTCTACCCTGCATGATTTTATCTTACTCAATCCTCACCCCCGCCTTGCATAACGGGGAAATTTTCTTACCCCATTCCCGCCCCTTGAGGCCTCACGAAGCCCCACTCCACCATGTAAAACTCCACTTCTTGTTAATTTGCCTCACAACTATTACAATTCTTTTAATAAAATCTGTTTTATTAATAAAAATATACTTGAAATTACAACTAAATTTATTCCATCAAATCAAACTATACATGTTAGTTTGGAGAAATCTTGGGTCTCTCAATCACTAAGAAAGTAGGGTCTCTTGCTTCACTTAGACTGTAGAAGTTTTGTCCCTTCTTCGAAGGAGAGTTTTGTTTGTTAAAATTTTGTCCTCAAAGAGTATCAAGTGTACTCTTTAAGCTAGTGGTAATATTCATTCGGGGGGTGTGGGAAACAGTTCTTATCTTCTCTCCTTTGAAATTAGGAATTCTCATTGAGCATTGCTAGGAGACAATGGAGCAGTTGACAAGGAGCTGGAACAATCTATCATTATCAGAAAAAGAGCAGACTGGTTTCATCCTTCCTGAAGACCATAGGAAGGGTGAGTTCTTGATCGCTGCAAAATTCTTTAATACACGCTTTCTCCAAATGAAGGCAGTAGATCAAACTTTTAGGCAACTATAGAGGGCAACTAATGGATTCAGAATCAGGAAC